>OW285195.1:15620157-16362498 GCA_935421135.1 Bugulina stolonifera | reverse complement strand
GGTAACCCCAAACCCCAAACCAAACCCCAAACCCACAACCCCACACCCCCAACCCCCACACCCCAAACCCCAACCCCCAAACCCCAAACCCCAAACCCCAAACCCAAACCCCAAACCCCAAACCCCAAACCCCAAACCCCAAACCCCAAACCCCAAACCCCAAACCCCAAACCCCAAACCCCAAACCCCAAACCCCAAACCCCAAACCCCAAACCCCAAACCCCCAAACCCCAAACCCCAAACCCCAAACCCCAAACCCCAAACCCAAACCCCAAACCCCAAACCCCAAACCCCAAACCCCAAACCCCAAACCCCAAACCCCAAACCCCAAACCCCAAACCCCAAACCCCAAACCCCAAACCCCAAACCCCAAACCCCAAACCCCAAACCCCAAACCCCAAACCCCAAACCCCAAACCCCAAACCCCAAACCCCAAACCCCAAACCCCAAACCCCAAACCCCAAACCCCAAACCCCAAACCCCAAACCCCAAACCCCAAACCCCAAACCCCAAACCCCAAACCCCAAACCCCAAACCCCAAACCCCAAACCCCAAACCCCAAACCCCAAACCCCAAACCCCAAACCCCAAACCCCAAACCCCAAACCCCAAACCCCAAACCCCAAACCCCAAACCCCAAACCCCAAACCCCAAACCCCAAACCCCAAACCCCAAACCCCAAACCCCAAACCCCAAACCCCAAACCCCAAACCCCAAACCCCAAACCCCAAACCCCAAACCCCAAACCCCAAACCCCAAACCCCAAACCCCAAACCCCAAACCCCAAACCCCAAACCCCAAACCCCAAACCCCAAACCCCAAACCCCAAACCCCAAACCCCAAACCCCAAACCCCAAACCCCAAACCCCAAACCCCAAACCCCAAACCCCAAACCCCAAACCCCAAACCCCAAACCCCAAACCCCAAACCCCAAACCCCAAACCCCAAACCCCAAACCCCAAACCCCAAACCCCAAACCCCAAACCCCAAACCCCAAACCCCAAACCCCAAACCCCAAACCCCAAACCCCAAACCCCAAACCCCAAACCCCAAACCCCAAACCCCAAACCCCAAACCCCAAACCCCAAACCCCAAACCCCAAACCCCAAACCCCAAACCCCAAACCCCAAACCCCAAACCCCCAAACCCCAAACCCCAAACCCCCAAACCCCAAACCCCAAACCCCAAACCCCAAACCCCAAACCCCAAACCCCAAACCCCAAACCCCAAACCCCAAACCCCAAACCCCAAACCCCAAACCCCAAACCCCAAACCCCAAACCCCAAACCCCAAACCCCAAACCCCAAACCCCAAACCCCAAACCCCAAACCCCAAACCCCAAACCCCAAACCCCAAACCCCAAACCCCAAACCCCAAACCCCAAACCCCAAACCCCAAACCCCAAACCCCAAACCCCAAACCCCAAACCCCAAACCCCAAACCCCAAACCCCAAACCCCAAACCCCAAACCCCAAACCCCAAACCCCAAACCCCAAACCCCAAACCCCAAACCCCAAACCCCAAACCCCAAACCCCAAACCCCAAACCCCAAACCCCAAACCCCAAACCCCAAACCCCAAACCCCAAACCCCAAACCCCAAACCCCAAACCCCAAACCCCAAACCCCAAACCCCAAACCCCAAACCCCAAACCCCAAACCCCAAACCCCAAACCCCAAACCCCAAACCCCAAACCCCAAACCCCAAACCCCAAACCCCAAACCCCAAACCCCAAACCCCAAACCCCAAACCCCAAACCCCAAACCCCAAACCCCAAACCCCAAACCCCAAACCCCAAACCCCAAACCCCAAACCCCAAACCCCAAACCCCAAACCCCAAACCCCAAACCCCAAACCCCAAACCCCAAACCCCAAACCCCAAACCCCAAACCCCAAACCCCAAACCCCAAACCCCAAACCCCAAACCCCAAACCCAACCCAAAACCCAAACCAAACCCCAAACCCCAAACCCAAACCCCAAAACCCAAACCCCAAACCCCAAACCCCAAACCCCAAACCCCAAAGCCCTGAACCCCCGCATAATACATGCACGTATCTTTAACCTCTATGTCATTGTCCACCTTTTTCACTGTGTGGTTATTATCTATGTCTATAACAGTCTTCAATGTCCATATATACTGCTGTCTCTTCACTCCACATTCTTATTTACATGTAGTTTTACGCTCTACTATAATGTAGTCTACACTCTGTCTTTCTGTCTCACAGGCTACTCAAGATACGGTCTCTCTACTCGTGTACCTGGCTTATCTCTCTACAGTACACCTATGCTTTCCAGTTCAGGCAATCACTCTGGTCAGAAGTTATGTTCACCTGCTATTATGTGCGTAAGAGCGGACAACTCTTAAAAATATTATTTGTTAGAGCGGACGTCGTAGTGCCCTTAAAGCGGACGTCTTGGTGTTACTAATGCGGACGTCTTGGTGCTTCTAAAGCGGACGTCTTGGTGCTACTTGAGCGCGGCGTGAAGACAACTCCAACTTACTTTATAGAACCTCTGCTAGGGCGGAAATAAAACTTTTGGTTACGGTCAAGGTCCCCGGGGGAATTTCAAATCAAAAATTTCATTTTGTCTATAATTATTATCAAGCTCTTGTAGTTTTAATTTTTTCTTTATTATTTAAAACTCTTAACTAGATCCGTGTTCCACTTTCATTAAGCACAATCCGACTGATATGAATAATTTCACAACAACCTGAAACATGAGAGAGCTTCATCTTTTTGTAAATAGCCTAGTTGTACCCATCGGCATATGTTCTTTTTCTTAGTCTCTCTCCATGTACTCATTTTATTTTTGTAACAAACGATGTCTTTTCCTTCTGCTTTTTGATCCGTCTAGAGACTTCTTTTGTCATCTGCTAACGCTAAAATATTCAGTCATTCAGACTCTTTTGTGATAGATATAACCATAATGATAATCAATAATATAATGAAACCTTCATATTAGGCCTATTTACTTTTTATTTTACACCAAAGCACTTACCAGTGACATCTTCGTTTTAATTTTGCTTTCCCTCATTATTCTTTAGTTGAGATATTTTATCAAACTTGGCTAAGCATTCTAAAGGAATTAAGAGCCAAGCAAACAACTTAATCACACTCTCCCTTGCAGTCACATTTAATAGCATATGTTTTTATCATGTTTATAATAGTCACTGCAAGTGAGATTATTATTCAGTTGCTTGTTTAGATTCAGGCCATTAAAAGCACCTATTTGAGTTTATCATTCTCCTATTAACTGTCCCGATTGACTATTTGAAATTTGATTCTTCTATTTACTATCTTATGCTTGTCGCCTTGTAATGGTTTGCACAATCAGAAATAGAATGCCTTGAGTTGCAAGATTTCTTAGGAGTGTGCATGAACTGCACCAGAACACTCAAATCAAGGTCCATGCATTGCACAAAAACTTGAGAAACCTGAAAACATGGCTGTGACGATATTTACACCATTAAACAGTTCCTGTTCATATGCAGATATCCTTGTTCTCGCTAACAAGATCCATGAAAGCCAAATTTCTTGATATGCTCTATGTATTGATCTAATCAGAAAGTACTAACAAGCAACCTCTGTATCTCTGACTGGTGAGATTTGTTATCAGGTGGAATATATGAATTATCGAATGTGAATTAAATTAAAAACATGGCAGCTTAATGTGAAGCTTGAAAACTGATATATTGTTTTAAAATATTGGATGAAAATACCTCAGTGAAAAATGTATGACAATATCTCACTGGAAATGCATGAAAATATTTCTGAATCCAGAATATGTGATCAAAAGTTCTCAATGTGCTGAATCAAAGTAGCTTACACCATCAAAAATCAAGATATTAGTGTGTGTAATTACTGCTTACAAATGTAATCACTTTCAAAAATATATTCTATCTGGTTGTATCAAAGATAAGTAATCTGCTGGAGCTCATTCAAATGTCAATCTACATATGTGCCACACAAAAAGTATATATAGGCCTATAATTTCTTGCACTCAGTCTGAGCTCCCATGTATTTCCAAAGTAATAAAAAGTGATAGCCCTACAGTACTATTATATTACAAGTGATCGCTGTATTGACTATTCCATATTGTATTATTATCCTTTGTGTGCTCAGTAGTGCACTCTGTAGCTCTAGCTGTTCTTCACTGTTTCCTCTCTTTCTTTTATACTCTTTCTTAGTCTTCCAATTCTATTCTTGTCTTTTTTTCTGCGTTTTTCTCCCCAATGTCTACTATATGTGATTATACTATTTCCATTTGATTTAATAAGCCGTTTTGGCATTTGCATTCTTGGATCCACTTATACAAATATTTTAATTCGTTGAGATAGTACTGCATATGGCACCTCGCAGTCTTACTAGCATAATCCACTTGGAAAACTAAAATTACTTCAGATCTGCATTGGTTGACAGCCATCATAACCTAGTGCTGTTATTCTAGTAGCTTGTGGCTGGGCTGTTATCCATTTTGGAAATCTAATCATTTAGTTAATGTTATCCTTCTATCATGTATCTACAGCAGATAGTGATACTATACAAACAGCTGAGTATTCTACTGTGTGATTATACTACAGTATTATATAATTAATAATATGTAAAATATCAATATTCACGGAGCTGACCTGGTACCATGGGTTAAGTCACTTTACAGCCTACGCCCATTGCTACATGCATGTATGAGACAAGCATATGCATAGCATGCTAGTATGTGATCCCATTCTGACGCTTGCTGAGGGTCAGGTCTTGATTGGCTTGCCTGCTTATCACAGATAAAATTGTCCGCTAATATAACCTAATATAACGTGTAGACTGTGTTTCACTGTTTTAGGTGGTAATCTTGGAAAGCACCAGTTCTATTGAGAATATGGACCATTATCTAAGGTAGCTAATGGCAGATATACAGTGTAAGAAAAGAGAGCCCCACTTTCATTCCGGGTAAAGCAAGTCCAAGCATCACTTTGATACCTCGAAACAACCAAATTTATAATGTATAAAATTGCAGTTTGTCTAAAGCAATATCCACAACCAGCAGAAGTTGTCTGCACCATGAACTTCCATAGTGCAGACAACTCCTAGGTAATAATAACTGACTAATACTAGTGTCTCCACTATGAATAGGGCATGTGAATGTAGCTAGCTGTCTATAGCTTTTCCAGCTTTTATATCTGCAAGCATGACTTGTGTACTGTATATTGATTTGAGGTGTATTCAGTCGTTTGCAAACAAGATGGAAGATGGTAAGTATCTCTCACTCCATCAAGGGAAATGATTATTGTACATATTCATTTTGCCCTATCTTTATTCATTGTATTTGTTAGATATTGAGTGTTTTGGTATTTATTATGTCAATTTACACTGTTAATTTATATACTTACTACCACATTTCATGTAGATTCCAACAAAAACACCCAATGTGATGTACAGTAACAAAAGTTGGAAAAATGGGTCGGAGCAGGTGAACTAAATGCAGAGAACACTACATCAATCTCAGGTATGGACACAACTACACATAGTGCAATGTAATTTACTTGCTGTTTGGTAATTGGTTTTCTACACAGAAATCAGTTGCAGTCATTTGGTTACTACAGATCAGACATGGGCACTAGTCATGCTTGACTCAGGCTTGTCACTAATCATACCTACAATAAGTAGGTGCAAATTTGAAATATTCTTTGCCCTTTGTTCTTCACCACTAACTGTACCTGACAGTACTAACCACTACTCATTGTTGTCACACTTGTATACTCTCTCCACTTCTGTGTTTACTATTTCATTCTAACCATTTCCTTTTGATAACAGTGTTGTTGTTGAAATACAGGTACATTGTATTAGGAAATAAATAAATAGAAAGCATCTAGTACTACTCTTTGGTATTTGCCCATACTAGTGATTTCAAATAATATTATTTTATGTGCATTGAAAATTGTCTTTTCTTGTTTGTTTGAATAAGCCGTTTTAAAAATTACTAAACCTGTATACTCCAGGCTTCAGCAAGATGTTTGTTTAGGTAGTATGGGAGCTTTTTAGAATTTTCCTCTCTCTCTCTTACCTAGCTAGCTAGCTAGCTATATCAAGCTTTTAGCTTTTTAATGATAGCTAGCCCACATATTCATAGATTTATCTTTTATCATTCATTCTTTCCTAGCCATTTAGCATGTACACATGTACTTGTTAAAATAACCACACCATGAATTTTATACAGTTAGGATTTTACTGCTCAGTTTGGTGGCTAATAGCCCCAATATTTGTGAGTATTTCACTATATTCTTTATCACGGTTTCTTCAACCTACATTGTACTGTGCATTAGTTTTTAAATTTGTTTTAACTCCTTTGTTTTAACTTCAATTTTAGGATACAATCATCCTTTGAATAATCCTTTAATAAAGATATCAGAAATCTATAAGAGATTAAACTGGCAATTAAGAAATCAAACAAAGCCAAATCACCATTCTGACGTTATTCTGAGATAATGTTGCACACAATTTCCTGTTGGTGGTCTCTGACTCTAGCATTTTGGCACTAACTGATTGACTCTTACTTTACTTTTTAAAATTTTTTTTTATTTACTCTTACTCGACTTTTGACTTGCTTCATCTGATGACTTGACTCAAAGTGACTTTTTTATCAATAGGGAATGCATACTTCCACTGACCAACTAGGACACATAATGAGCCCACAGACGCATTTTAGAGAAACAATTGCTAGTTGGACGCATGACATGACGGATATTGACTCATTTTGTGGAAGCTGGACGCATATATACTCACTTTGTGGAAGCTGGACTCATTTATTTGCTACAGTGCGCTGTGCTTTTAATCCAGCCAATAAATAGCATATTTCGCTTAGCTTAGACCTCTAAGCATTGTTTTCATTTCTAGAGAGTTGTCATTTTTTATGTCCCAAACATTTTAGTAAACTTTCTTCCGCTAAATATTATATGAAGTTGGTCTGACAATGCAGTAGAATACAATATGTAGTTAGAAAGTCAGAGTCCATTCCATAGATCTAGTCAGATTAGGCCTGGTAGTTCACCTAAAGCTAATAATGATAAAAATATTATAATACAGCATGCTATTTAAAACATGAAATTATATGCAATTTAGTACAAGAATACAGAAAATCTTTTACCATGTCATTTGTGCAGACATTATTCAGCAAAAATCCTGACAAACTTTCCTTGAACATGTTGGATTCATTTTTACAAATTTTGGTTGGTCACCCTGGTATACTGTAATGTTTTTGGAGTTGTGTTACATACAAGAGCCGAGGGCTACGAGTATGTGAAGGGCTTGGAAGGTGGTAGAGGCCGACCAAGTGTACCTTCTGCTCATTACATAAAAGAGTGAACAGTTATATGTGCTCTTTATAGGTGTATTGTATGTTATATCGGACGTAGGCCGATGCCGAGACTCATTGGAGCTCAGGACCGACGTAGGTCATGTAGAGTTTATACTCCGAGGGAGTGTGGTGAAAGATCGTATAGCCTTGAGATCTTAGGACCGACGCTAGGTTCATTTAGAACCCGGGATCAACCTAGGTCTAAGGGGTGTAGAGAGATATGCTTAGCCTAGGATGGGGTGAACTCGAGCCGTACTGGATCTAAGGATCCTCCGGTAGAGTTACCCGCCTAAAGAGTAAGCCTCTGTAGGTTGAGTTAGGAGATGTTGCTTTATTCAAGCGCAATCAACAACTGACTAACGATATAAAATGCACTGCCTTATATACTATAACAACTTCTGGCCAAAAGAGCCCGACATGGTATCGGCCGGCCGACATGGTATCGGCTCCGGAATTGATGCAACAACATGGATGGTTCCGCCCGATGTCGGCCACATAAAGGGTCGGCCTTGGCACAAAATGTGCTTACAATAGTGAGAAACATGTCATATATAATTATGGGCCCAATATATAAGGTCGGCCATGAAGTTACTAAATAAACGGCAAAAAGACTCTATTAAAATACAATCAAGCAAGGGCAAACAATTACTAAGAATATATGTGGGAAAAACCAAGTTGCAATACAAGTGTAATTCCAAAGCCTGATTACTAGTATATAAAAGACACGCAGTATACAATACAGTATAATGATAATGGATAACATGCATGAGTATGAATGCAATACAAGGTAAGATGTCATGCGTGAATGGATAATGTCAGTGTTATTATGTACAATAAGAATACAGTTCGTATCCAGGCAGGCTGTTTCACCACAATACTCTTACTTGACTCTTGACTTGAGTATTTGTCTGCTTGGCACACAGATACAAACAGTTTGTGTTGGATTACCGTGATGAGGTAGCACCATTACCTTAGACATTTAGTGAATGAGACTGCACTATGAATGCAGTGTTCTAGCCATGTTTATATTATCTACATGTATGTAGCTAGCAGTGCTATGAGTAGGTTATCATGAAGTTGTCTTCTCTCTTAAAAGGAGTGGACAACTTCTCTCTTAAAAGGAGTGGACAACTTCTCTTTCAAAAGGAGTGGACAACTTCTCTACTTTTGCCACTGCATATGCTAACTTGTATTATTTAGGTGGTGATGTTAAAGTTAGCTGCTATAGAAGAGGTTGGTGTATCAGACAACAATATCTACTCTCTGCCTAAGGAACTTGATAAGCTACAGGAGAAGGTCACAGTTACACTTGGGTACGTCTAACACCCACCCACTCTGTGACTAGTGAATAAGTGGATATGTATGGTTCATTAGTATCGTTCATGAAAAAATTAAATAAATTTAAACAAGTACAGGACATGACATGATACTGGCGAACAACAGTTAAGGAGTTGTTATATATCTATGAAAATATAACTACGGTGGTTACCATGGAGACTGAGGTCACATAGTTGCCATAGATACATGATCAGCATAATTGAGACTGGTCATTTGGTATATTGTACTTTAGATATTTACTTACTTATAGTTGAGAGTCTGAAGTATCATACATATTCTACTATAAATATCCATCAGCTGTATCTTATATAATACAGATAATGCCTTACATATTCCTCCACAGGTCAGCAGACTGTGATGAAGAGGAGATGCTACCAAAACTGTCACAGGTACCGAAGAAGCCGACCAAAGAGAGTCCAGCAAACAGAAGGACGCATGACTAGTATGACAGCTCCTAGACTTTATTACTTTAATTATTTACAAGAGCCAGTAGAAATGGCCATACTTTTATATTCCTCTATCAACACAATCACAATGTATTGTTATGCAGCATGTGAGCAGCTGCTATATTATGCTACCATTGCAACATTCTATTTTCATGACACCTTCGGGTTCCTTCCAATAAAAAGTGAAATTATAGAAACATTCCATTGTCTTCTAAAAGTCAGTTAATATGTCATTCACCTTGAAAATTGCAAAAAAGTTGTCGGGGAGCCACCCTGCGGGGTGGCTCCCCTAATTATTTTTTAATATAGGAAGTTGTCGAATAAATGACAACTCCCTATATCATAGCAGGCAAGGCAAGTCTTGGGTCCCTCGACTTCAAAGCCTACTTATAGTAGTGGATGAGGCCTCCAGAGTTTTTTAAGTCCTTCTGTACGGACTCAGCAATGCAAGGTTGGAAGCTTGCTGAAGGCCTTTTGTCAGACCTGGCACAGTTGGGAGTTGAACCCACAGCCTCTAGATTGAGAGCTGAACGTTCTACCAACTGTGCCACTCTGACACCCTTGAAAGTAGAGTGTGAGATTTTCCTGTGTTACTTGTTAGCAAGCATAATGACACAAATATAAAACACCCAAAACCATGTAGAACACCACCAGATCTGGCACAGTTGGGATTTGAACCCACAGCCTCTGGATTGAGAGCTGAGCGTTCTACCAACTGGGCCACTCTGACACCCTTGAAAGTAGAGTGCGAGATTTTCGTGTGTTACTTGTTAGCAAGCATAATGACACAAATATAATAGTCAAAACAATGTAGAACACCACCAGATCTGGCACAGTTGGGATTTGAACCCACAGCCTCTGTATTGAGAGCTGAGCATTCTACCACCTGGGCCACTCTGACACCCTTGAAAGTAGAGTGTGAGATTTTCGTGCGTTACTTGTTAGCAAGCATAATGACACAAATATAAAACACCCAAAACAATGTAGAACACCACCAGATCTGGCACAGTTGGGATTTGAACCCACAGCCTTTGGATTGAGAGCTGAGCGTTCTACCAACTGGGACACTCTGACACCCTAGAAAGTGTAGTCTAATATTCTGATGCTTTAGTTATTAGCTCAACAACCAGTTATAAAATAACAGAAATGGAATGATAACAATAATAAACCGAATCCAAGATAGCACCAGACTAGGTGTAGTTGGCAAGTCTCTATACATTGGTGAGCTAATCAGCCAGGAGACAGAGGATTTGAGTAACAAACTTGTATTTCATAGTAATCTAATACTAGCATACAATTGAGTAACATAATGTGTTATATAGAGACTTAAAATAATTTTATAAAAGGGAAAACGTAATGTGTTTACATTTTTGCTGTGCTGTGGGGAAGTACTGAGGTTCATTAGCTCGGAGTCTAACATACTGAGAGTGAAGAAGGTGAGGGCCTTTATTGTCTCAGCATTTAATCTACAATATCAGAGGAACTGAGGCTAAGCTTGTAATGTTCATATGGGTAGTAGTGCAGTTTGTTACTACTGCATTGGTGGACAAAGTATCAACTATCAGTGAGAAATAGTCAGAGTGTTCAAACTGTGGGAGAGAAGGGGGGGAGACGTCCATCACTCACCTTTCTGTATTCTCCTCAGCTGATCTAATGACAGATTCAATGTTCTTGGGGTGATTTATGAGGTAGACATTGTCCAGGGAAAGAGTAATACGGGATATCAGTTTTATCTCTTCACTTACTGGACACTCGTACTGTATAATACACAATAGTACATGTTAGAGTACAGTAGAGAGCATAGTCAAAGGGGGCATAAACTCCAATATATCCCCAAGGGAGAACACTAACCTAAAGGTAGCAACACAGTATTACCTAGGGAGAACACTAACCCAAAGGTAGTAATAGCTAGGGATATAGGTAATACAGTACTACCTAGGGAGAATGCTCACCTAAAGTTAGTAACACAGCATAACCTAGGAAGAACACTAACCTGAAGGTAGTAACACAGTATTGCCTAGGGAGAACGCTCACCTAAACTTAGTAACACAGTATTGCCTAGGGAGAACACTAACCTGAAGGAAGTAACACAGTATTGCTCAGGGAGAACACTCACCTAAAGTTAGTAACATATTATTACCTAGGGAGAACACTCGCCTAAAGGTAGTAACACAGTATTACCTAGGGAGAACACTTACCTGAAGGAAGTAACACAGGATTACCTAGGAAGAACACTCACCTGAAGGTAGACACCAAGTCTTCCATTGGCTGCTCAGTGAACTCTAATTTGTTCAGACGATGTCTGAACACTTCTGATGGTAACATTGATGTCTGCATCACAGACACATATTATATCTATAAGAATATTATACTATCCAGTTTAATTTAGACATCAAAGTAATGGTGGAGTACAATAAACCAAGCATACATATTAGATACATTGTATTATAAAGCAGGGGTTCTCAACCTGGGGTACATTTTAGAAATATAGGGGGTACAAAACAAGTCATCAACTTGAGACGTTTTTGACAGTGATTTCCAGGTACAGACTATAAATTATGAATCATCATTATCTATTACTGAACTGAACATCAAATGGCTCACCAGTGTGAAATCCATAAAACACTACAATCAATGAAAGTTATATTACATACATGTACTTGTATATATATGTATGTATGTATGCATGTATGTATATTTATAAATACAAACTTCATACCATACTTACTTGTACCTGTTTAAGTGACATTTTGATAATGTATTCATGTAACATTAATCGAATTAAACCAAAGGGGTACGCTGTTTGTCACATAGGCGTACATTGCTTGCTACATGACTGCTAAAAGGTACTTAGGCTAAAAACGGTTGGGAACCCCTGCTATAGAGTAATATACCTTACCTTGGCCATGGCCATGGATATACAGATCTAATACTGACAACATCAGTGTGCTGTATTGTACTTTAGTAAAACTAACTCACTGTGGAATGATCGACTTATGGTTGAAGTAGAGAGAAGTTTCAAAGACACTCTAACCAGACCAGTTGTGGAGTCTTTGCTGTGTTGTGGAGAAGTACTGAGTTCATTAGCTCTGAGTCTAACACACTGAGAGTGAAGAGGGTGAGGGCCTTTATCGTCTCGACATTTAATCTATAATATCAGAGGAACTGAGGCTAAGCCTGTAATCTTCATATTGGTCGTAGAGCAGTTTGTTACAACTGCATCGGTGGACAAAGTATCAACTATCGGTAATAAATAGTCAGAATGTGCAAACTGTGGGAGAGAAGGAGGAGAGACGTCCCTCACTCACCTTTCGGTATTCTCCTCAGCTGATCTGATGAGAGAGTCAATGTTCTTGAGGTGATCCATGAGGTGGACATTGTCCAGGGAGAGAGTACTGAGGGACATCAGTTTCATCTCTTCACTCACTGGACACTCATACTGTATAATACACAATTATGGTACATGGTAATGGTACATGTAAGAGTACAGTAGAGAGCGTAGTCAAAGGGGGCATCAACTTCAATGTATCCCCAAGGGAGAACACTTACCTAAAGTTAGTAACATAATATTACCAAGGGAAAGGAAAGGCCTCCGTTCAGCCATAAATGACAATGGAATCCTGGGAAATACCTAGCAGCCAGCAGAGCCTTTAGCGATGAAGCTTTCTGCTAGTTATACAACACTGTTCATCTCATTTGTGGGGTAATCCGGTGTGATCACAGGAATGTGAACAACACCAGGCCACACTTGGATGGAACTGGTCAGCACCTTCGATTTCCAGGGCGCGCGCCCAGGATCTTTTGCATGCCTGGTTGAATTTGGTACACGAGACCTCCAGTATTTTAGGTCCTGATCCGAGCCGACCTAGAGAGAACACTCATCTAAAGTTAGTAACACAGTTTTACCTAGGGAGAACACTCACCTGAAGGAAGTAACACAGTATTACCTAGGGAGAACACTCACCTGAAGGAAGTAGAGTAGACACTTAGACATCAAGTCTCCCATCTGCTGCTCAGAGAACTCTAATTTGTTCAGATGATGTTTGAACACTTCTGATGGTAACATTGATATCTGCATCACAGACACATATATATCTATTAAGAATAAGATACTATCCAGTTTAATTTAGACATCAAAGTAATGATGGAGCACATTAAACCAAGCATACATATTATATACATTGTACTATAAAGCAGGGGTTCCCAACCTGGGGTACATGTACCCCTAGGGGTACACTTAAGAAATCTATGGGGTACAAAACAAGTCATCAACTTGAAGCATTTTTGACAGTGATTTTTAACGACAGACTATTAATTGTGAATCATTATTATCTATTACTGAACTGAACATCAAATGGCTCACCAGTGTGAAAGCCATAAAATACTACAATTGATGAAAGTTATATTACGTATATGTATGATGTATGCATGTATGTATGTATGCATATTGACAAATAAAATCTTCATACCATACTTGCAAGTACCTGTTTAAGTGACATTTTGATAATGCATACATGTAACATTAATCGAATTAAACCAAAGGGGTACGTTGTTTGCTACATAGGGGTATGTTGTTTGCTACATGACTGCTAAAAGGTACTTAGGCTAAAAACGGTTGGGAACCCCTGCTATAGAGTAACATACCTTGCCATGGCCATGGATATACAGATCTAATACTGATGATATCAGTGTGCTATTGTACTTTAGTAAAAGTAATTCACTGTGGAATGTCTGACTTATAGTTGAAGTAGAGAGAAATCTCAAAGACACTTTAACCAGACTAGTTGTGGAGTCTTGGCTGTGTTGTGGAGAAGTACTGAGTTCATTAGCTCTGAGTCTAACACACTGAGAGTGAAGAGGGTGAGGACCTTTATCGTCTCGACATTTAATCTATAACATCAGAGGAACTGAGGCTAAGCCTGTATTCTTCATATAGGTAGTAGTGCAGTTTGTTACTACTGCATTGGTGGACAAAGTATCAACTATCGGTAATAAATAGTCAGAGTGTGCAAACTGTCGGAGAGAAGGAGGAGAGACGTCTCTCACTCACCTTTCGGTATTCTCCTCAGCTGATCTGATGAGAGAGTCAATGTTCTTGAGGTGATCCATGAGGTGGACATTGTCCAGGGAGAGAGTACTGAGGGACATCAGTTTCATCTCTTCACTCACTGGAAACTCATACTGTATAATACACAGTATTACATGTAAGAGTACAGTAGAGAGCATAGTCAAAGGGGTCATCAACTCCAATGTATCCCCAAGGGAGAACACTAACCTAAAGATAGTAACACAGTATTACCTAGGGAGAACCCTAACATGAAGGTAGTGACACAGTATTACCTAGGGAGAACCCTAACCTGAACGTAGTAACATAATATTACCTAGGGAGAACACTCCCTAAAGTTAGTAACATAATATTACCTAGGGAGAACACTCACCTAAAGTTAGTAACACAGTATTGCCTAGGGAGAACACTCACCTGAAAGAAGGAACATAGTATTACCTAGGGAGAACACTCACCTGAAGGAAGTAGAGTAGAAATTTAGACATCAAGTCTTCCGTCTGCTGCTCAGTGAACTCGAATATGTTCAGATGATGTTTGAACATTTCTGATAGTAACATTGATGTCTGCATCTCAGACACATATTATCTATAAGAATAATATACAATCCAGTTTAATTTAGATATCAAAGTAATGATGGAGTACAATAAACCAAGCATACATATTATTTACATTGTACTATAAAGCAGGGGTTCCATCCTGGGTTACATGTACCCCTAGGGGTACATTTTAGAAGTCTAGGGAGTACAAAACAAGTCATCAACTTGAGACATTTTTGACAGTGATTTTCAGGTACAGACTATTAATTGTCCATCATTATTATCTATTACTGAACTGAACATCAAATGGCTCACCAGTGTGAAAGCCATAAAATACTACAAACGATGAAAGTTATATTACGTATATGTATGTATGAATGCATGCATGTGTGTATATTTATAAATAAAACCTTCATACCATACTTACATTTTGATAATGTATACATGTAACATTAATCGAATTAAACCAAAGGGGTACGTTGTTTGTCACATAGGGGTACGTTGTTTGCTACATGACTGCTAAAAGGTACTTAGGCTAAAAACGGTTGGGAACCCCTGCTATAGAGTAACATACCTTGGCCACGCCCATGGATATACAGATCTAATACTGATGATATCAGTGTGCTATTGTACTGTAGTAAAACTAACTCACTGTGGAATGTCTGACTTATAGTTGAAGTAGAGAGAAATCTCAAAGACACTCTAACCAGACTAGTTGTGGAGTCTTTGCTGTGGAGAAGTACTGATATTCATTAGCTTCGAGTCTAACACACAGAGTGAAGAGGGTGAGGGCCTTTATCGTCTCGACATTTAATCTATAATATCAGAGGAACTGAGGCTAAGCTTGTATTCTTCATATCGGTAGAAGTGCAGTTTGTTACTACTGCATTGGTGGACAAAGTATCAACTATCGGTGAGAAATAATCAGAGTGTGCAAACTGTGGGAGAGAAGGGGGAAGAGACGTCCCTCACTTACCTTTCTGTACTCTCCTCAGCTGATCTGATGACAGATTCAATGTTCTTGGGGTGATCCATGAGGTGGACATTGTCCAGGGAGAGAATACTAAGAGACATCAGTTTCATCTCTTCACCCACTGGACACTGACTATATAACACACAATAGTACATGTAAGAGTACAGTAGAGAGCGTAGTCAAAGGGGGCATCAACTCCAATGTATCCCCAAGGGAGAACACTAACCTAAAGGTAGTAACACAGTATTACCTAGGGAGAACCCTAACTTGAAGGTAGTAACACAGTATTACCTAGGGAGAACACTTACCTGAGGGAAGTAACACAGCATTACCTAGGGAGAACACTCACCAAAAGTTATTAACACAGTATTACCTAGAGAGAACACTCACCTAAAGTTAGTAACACAGTATTACCTATGGAGAACACTCACCTGAAGGAAGCAGAGTAGACACTTAGACATCAAGTCTTCCATCTGCTGCTCAGTGAACTCTAATTTGTTCAGGTCATGTTTGAACATTTCTGATGGTAACATTGATGTCTGCATCACAGACATATAATATCTATAAGAATAATATACTATCTAGTTTAATTTAGACATCAAAGTAATGATGGAGTACAATAAACCTAGCATACATTATATACTATAAAGCAGGGGTTTCCAACCTGAGGTACATGTACCCCTAGGGGTACATTTTAAAAATCTAGGGGGTACAAAACAAGTCATCAACTTGAAAAATTTTTGACAGTGATTTTCAGTTACAGACTATCAATTATTCATCATCATCATCATCTATTACTGAACTGAAAATGAAATGGCTCGCCAGTGTGAAAACCATAAAACACGACAATCGATGAAAGTTATATTACATAACATGTATGCATGTATGTATATTGTTAAATAAAAAATTCATACCATACTTACATGTACCTGTTTAAGTGACATTTTGATAGTGTATACACGTAACATTAATCAAATTAAACCAAAGGGGTACGTTGTTTGCTACATGACTGCTAAAAGGTACCTAGGCTAAAAAAGGCTGGGAACCCCTGCTATAGAGTAATATACCTTGCCTTGGCCCTATACAGCCGTGCGGTCTGGCCACCCAACTTTTGCCATAGCAAAGTCGCATATCCAGTCGACTATTACCAAGCTTACCAACAAATATGTGGCATTTTAGATATGTGTATGCACAGTCAACATACTGTATGTGTTAAAAAAGATGAACCTTAAAAGTCTAAGCTGTTATATTAGTTTTCAATTGAATAAACTTTTTCGGTTTCAGCATCTGTCCACAATCCATTGTTGTCAATATATTTACAATCATTCAATCTTATAAGAAGCATTGTGGTGACCCAGGACACTCCTGTGTACTGACATTAACATATCTGCCGACGGGCCTGACATTGATACACAATAGTTGTCTTCCTCAGCTCATACTTGCATTGTTTCTTATATACTTATTCTGGTGTGTGTGCCTATACTCATATTTATATACTTGCTTATACTGTGCAATCAGTGGACCATATCTGTATCTAATCTTAATAGTCTATGTCTACTTGCCTTGCATGCCTACCATAAGGGAGGCCGGGTCTCAGAACTAGCTACATTTTATATATTATATGCTTCACATCATTATATGCAGTTTTCATAATGACCGACCCTTTTGCAGCCACATTGTTATGTAATTTCCGGGGCCGATGCTACATCGCCACAGACGATGCTACATCATACCTTTCACAGAAATTATCGCCGGAGACGCTAGTAGTGTAAAAGTGTTAGCATTTTCTAATTGTAATCAGTTGATGCTTAGACTCCAATAAAAGTCACAACATCTCAGGAGCTACACAGAGTTTTCTCTCTGAACAAAGCTAGTTCCCATTCTTGGTCCGATTGAACCAAGTAGCTCGAGCTGTCTACTAGGCTAGAATACACTTTTGCAGAGATCTTTCAAAGCATTGCATCGGGCCTATAGCCCTTACACGTTAATCATCCACAAGTACTGTTCACTCTATATGTAATGAGGAAGAATAGTCTAGTCGACCACTCCTAGCCTCTTCACACACTCGTACTATCGGTACCCGTGTGCAACTCAGTAGAAACATTACAACCTCTCTATGGTAGAAAAGAAATGCTTGCTTTTAGCTACTTTTTGTAGATTCGTTATCTCTATTTCATTCCAATGCATGTTCTTCATCATTGTAAAGGAGTAAAGTATTTGTACATGTCGTTAGAGTCGAATGATATATGTTCAGTCATAATTGTGAACAGATTCAATGTATACATGTATATGTATGAGGCTGGATGATATTTGATTTTCTTACACAGGTATGTTTCATAAACCTGAACTGCTTCAAATTTGCTCTAGGCCTATTTTTCTGATATTCACTATCAGGGAATCGGCGGCCGGGGCGCTGTCCTAGACCCCGCAAGGGGGCTTGGGCGACCCCCTGGACCCCCAGCCTGATATTCTGGCCTCACCAACATTTCTTAGGTGGCTACGGCCCTCGGCCTATGTGTTATCAGTATCGCCTGTTGTCTTGATCTTTACTCATGTACCATGTGTGGACCCAATTTGCAATCTCACGTGTGTGACCTATTGGTATTTTAGCTCTCATGTCCCCATCACCTACAGCTTACTTATATGTCATATCTGCTATGTTATATTTTTATCCAATATAAATATCGAATATCAAATCATATCTGACACATGTTCCTAAAACTGAAGCTTTTGTGGTGGATTTTGACACTAGCTATTAAACTTTTTTTTTTATAATATTATATTATACACATAACTATGTATGCATATACCTAGTATGCCAATAATCTGTGTCTCCATATTCTACATGTACATGTAGGCCTATATGCATGTGCCAATAGTTTGTATTATTATGCCTTTTATACTGATGCCGGCTTGGAATGCTGTATTAGTTAGCCGGTATCTATTGACCTTTGGTCTTTGCTAAGCTATATAAGCAGAGCAGATGTTCTGCTCTGCCTCTTTTGTTACAATACACTTGGCAGGCATTCACTCTATTGATTAATTAATTGTCAGCCGGCATCAATCTGACACTTGATTGACAGTGGTTTGCATAATACTTTTAGCCGGTAGATAGCAGGGCATTAGCCGGTATACTGCAGGGCATTAGCCGGTTAGCAGGCTAATACTTAGCAGGGAGAGGCAGGTATAAAGGGACTAGTTAAGCCTGCCTTAAAAGTGGCAAACTGACTGTAAGAACGACCAATTATAAACTATATAACAAACCTATAAACTGACTGTACCTGTAAGAACGACCAATTATAAACTATATAACAAACCTATAAACTGACTGTACCTGTAAGAACGACCAATTATAAACTATATAACAAATCTATAAACTCAATCAACCATGAATGATGACGTATAATCAACAGCCATTAACAGTATGTTATAATACAATATAATGGACTACATGTAGATAACATAATATGATATGTGCATATGTGCAGTGTCTTTTCCTTAGCTAGCCAATTAAATTGATGTAAATTGAAATGAGCTCCCAATGACAGCGTGGTAACATTTTGTAGAATATATATATCATTTTGCCTAGAATTGGAAGGAGTCTGTTTTTCTATTGTTTCTGTTCTATGAGTTTATGCTTTTAGCTATTACTTTGGTATTCATTATTCTATCGTTCTATTACTCCAGTCTTATAATTATTGCTATTAATTTGATTCGGTTTACGGTTTTGGATTAATTCTTCGGACTTATAATATTACTACCTACAATAAACTTTATGACGAGACTTTGACTCTATTCCTATAGATATATATATATATATATACTACACAAGGATATAAAACATTGACTACTCGGATCTCTTGACTAACCCACTCCATATTATTATTGAAGATTTATTCTGAAAAGGGGTAAGTGTATTTAATTGTATGTAAGACGAAAGTCCTATATCTACAAAACAAAGGTAAGTATTTCATAATATTCATAATAGCATAATATTATTGTCGGGGTTGGTCTATGTGACACCCTGACATACCTTTACAAGTCGGTGTAGCGGTGAAGGTGTCCAGGTGGTGCTGCCTTCAAAGTGGCAGCTCACCCGGCATCCTTTACACTTTTATCAAGTTACTACAAGTGACTACAGATCAAATTACTATCCAATTCTTTTTTCCGAGCCCAAGCCTTTTTCTTTAGAGTTTTGGCCTATTGCTTCAGTCTGGGTGGAATCTTGTAACTAATTAGTAATTAACCATGAATGAAAATGTTTTTATATTAATATCATGAATGAATGATATGATTGATGAAGAAAAATTAAAATAAAAAATATCACTGGTGACTGTTTTGGTGTAAAATAAATATAATTTCTCAAATTTTTATCGTACATTATTGAATAATTCAAAATCATTCTGTGCAAGTTAAGAAAATTTAAAAATCGCCACAATTAATCATAATTTAAGCCACAAGATTTTTTTATAGCAAAAAGAAATTCTTGATGAATTTTTCCCATGATGACCTTGACCGTACACAGGCGTCTGATTTCCGTCTTTAGCCCCGCCCTGATATAGGTATTTCGTCTTCTGGAAAATCAGCTGGAGTTGTCTTCTGTTAATCGCACGTCACCCTTGATCTAATGTCAAATAATGAGTAGCTGTACTAGTAGTAGTAATCTTTATTTTGTACCTCTAAATGCAGACCAATTGGTTGTGAAATAATAGCAATATGAGAATAAATGTCTTGTAACAGAAAAATAATATTCCTTTGCTTACACCAGATTCTTTTGATTGAGATTAACACATATTGAGTAGACAACTTCAAATAATGATGAATACATGCAACAAAGTAATTATAATTATACATAGAGATAAAATGCCTCTATTTGCAGGCCAAGTTTTGCAACAAATAAGGTAAAATTAGCTATTACGTTTGTTAATCAGGAGCTAGAACTTTTATGAAGTTATAATGTTCTAATGAGTGGTGACAACTGTGAGAGAGAGATGACAACTCAAGAATATGGAATCTTTTTGGATGACAACTGGTAAAGATCAAACTGAAGACTTCAGGTTATAACAATTAAATAAATATTCACAGAGAATTAACATATGTGATGAGAATATTTACGACTAGCAGAATATTTATGGCTAGCAAGTTATGTGGGACTATACTCGCAATGAGAGCTAAATGTACGCATCCTGAGCATTGCCTTTCAATTACTGATAACAATTATATAAAAAGCATTTCAGCAATATTTATGATCTCTTCATAAATTATGTACATGTAACACTATAACATATAATATGTCCTCAATTTATATTAATGCTAAGATTGTAGAAAAGTTTTTACAATATCATTATGCATGAGACATATAAACCATTGATTGTCTTTGTACGTTTTTACTCATGCATTTCTATACCTTGTTGTGTTGTGCTAATGAATCTTCTACTTTCCTCAATGTATTTCATTATCAATATGTACATGTACATATTGATAATTATCAATATGTACATGTACATATTTATAATTATCAATATGTACATGTACGTAGTTAGATGGGTTTGGCTGCATCTTGAACCTCAACTGGGTGGAGTTGAGCACGAGAATAGATATAGTGGTGAACGGACTCGTCTTCCACCATGCTTGTTTGGTTTTATATATTAAGTGGGCTTGCAGTTTGACCTACTCTGTTAGTATACTACAGAAGTACCCTGTCAATTTCCTTGGGAGCGGTATGAGGACTTTTTAGAAATGTTAGAGAAGTTCGAATACTTTTTATTTTTCCAGATTAAGTAGATGGAAGTATTTGTCTCCGTTTTGGCTATCAATATTTTTTGTGCATAATCTCATTGTAAATATGAAGAAGTTGTCTTCTTTTTAAAGTTTGAGTCGATGAAAAAACAACCCCAAATATTTTGCGCCACAAAGCTACTGTTGAACTAAACCAGGTTATTATATTACAATGTATATACTTCTTAGTGTGAAGTTGCCTTGTTTAACTTGTCTCTAAAGAAAAGATAAGAATACTTCACATTGTAATCAATAACTGGTTCAGAACGAGTTATGACATCATTGTGTAAAGCCAAATAAAATGAAAACTTACAGAAGTATACATATAACATTATAACGTGATAATTATTATAAAAACTCACTTGCACCATAATATGTTCTGGATAAATTTCCTTAGTAATTGGTGTTATGAAACACTATGGTTTACAATTGGGAGTTAGATTTATTTGATTCCTTCTCTAATCCATATTAGAAGCCATAAACTAATAGCATATTTCAGAGCAAAACTTGTATTTACGGCACCAGGAAATGAAAGTGGTTATATGGCCAGCAGGGCGTGCACCCTAATTTTAATAGCTACTTTTAGAGTGCTTGATCATCATTCATAGGAACAAAGGTTCAAATCTCACCTGCATATGATTTATTTTTTATTTTATTACTTCACTACTAACTTCTTAGCTATGCAATACTAATCTGTAAGATTGCGTACACCATGTACACACCTCATTTGTTCCACTTTGAACACTGCATTGTGACCCATTTTATGCTTGTATGTATATATAGTGTTCCAACAGCAAGGTTAAAAGATGCCTACTTATGGTCTATGATGTGATATGAACATATACATGTAGGTAGCTGCAAACCAGCTCTATGGCGAATAACTAGAGTGATTTCCTGTATGGTAAATGTGTCATATCCCAATATTGATACGTGCATACGGTGTTACGCGTTTATAACACACGAATATTCCAATAGCAATAGTTATCAAACTGTAAATCACAACACATTTATTCTCTATCATTTTTAGCAACTCGGTATTATGTCTACATGTCCACGTGTATTATGCCATGTACATATATATGAACATGAACATCACTGTATTTTACATTATAACTGTCTATTTGCAGGGCTATTTATAAGATTGTATGTCACATTACTACATGTATGTACACATGGCTGGTGACCATTCACAGCATTGCTGCACACACAATTAATCTCTCAGTTCTGTATCATAGGAAAAGGAATCCAACCTACTATAAAAACAAACACATGATTATGATTGGCTACTACAGTCAACACCCAACAGGTTCTACAACTAAATTGCATCCGCTATCCACTATGACTACCAACCAAGCAGATACTACAATCTATTAGGACTATCTGATATGAATCGGGGTTAAGTTCAACCATCAGTATGCTACCAATTCTTTCTTGATGTCCTATTTTCCATAATGTATTACATTACACTAAAATAATAGAAACATACACCATATACATACAATATTATTCTTGTCACAAGCATGCATTACTGTGTACAGGTGTGTACATTCCTTTTATTCGAATTATCCGAAGGTATCTTCCCTTTTATGTTATCTCATGTTAATATAATGCACACATGAATAATACAATTGACTACATATTCAAAGTTGTCCCTTCCTTCTGTGCTTCATGTGCTTATAAACCTATAATGTTATGATGTGAT
Source organism: Bugulina stolonifera (assembly GCA_935421135.1). Lineage (NCBI taxonomy): Eukaryota > Metazoa > Bryozoa > Gymnolaemata > Cheilostomatida > Bugulidae > Bugulina > Bugulina stolonifera. The sequence goes on along the minus strand of OW285195.1, from coordinate 16,339,314 downwards.
TGACAACAAAAAATATTTTTTTTGATTAATTTAACTTTAGATTCCGACAGTATCACAGATCTGTTGACATGTTTAGTCTGCTATCACAAAATCCATAGAAAGATAATTGTGCGATAAAACTTCCTAAATATCCATCCAGAATAATTTCTTTGCAGTAGAAATAATATTATTACTAGTTTCATTTTTCTTAGTACAAGAGAATACAACTCAAGCAGTAATGTTGATATGATCAAGAGAATACAACTCAAGCAGTAATGTTGATATGATCAAGAGAAGACAACTACAGCTTTGCCTACAAAAGAGCAGATTATTCTTGTGAATGTTCAGTCTTCTCTATGCTTTTGACTAGTTCATCTATTCATCAATACAGGTTTGAACTTGAAGTAGTTCTGACTTATTGTAGCTATTAGCCTAGTACTAATAAATGCATTTAAATGGAGTTGGCCTGTCAGAGCCAACAAGTTCCCATTGTTCCATCATTGTTTGTTTACTGAATAGTATGTCCAATACCTATTGTATGACTATTGTGATTGTTTGAATAGCCAGAAGCTGAGCTACATACATGTACATTGACTATCATAATGCAAGTAGGTGAGTATTTATTATGACTGTGCTCAGCATAGCTCTCAATCAGTTAGATTTTTGGTATTACTACATTTACAATAGAGTATCATGTAAGTGTTTCCAATACGCTATTATTATTCTTATTGGTATATTTGAGTGAACACGTTGACAGTTATACCTATAGAGTTATCTCCCCAGGTTGTTATGCCAGTCCTGGGCCCAATGCCAAACTATTTCATCGATCTTGTTGAAATGCTGATATTCCATTAGATGTAAACAAACTTTATTGGATTTTCATTACAGTTTTCCTGGCCAATGGCCACGTGTGAGTAAGCCATGGTTCTAGCAAGAAAAAGAATAATCCTGGTGCTGGCACTGATAGTGGTTTGTACTTACTTTTCGGTGATATTTTTTAATCACAGGAGTTCCATTTCAAGACTCGGGTATATACATGTATCTCAAGTCTATGTACACAGCGATGAGGTCGTCTTCAATAGTGATACGTACAGACAACATCAGTTAGCGTTAAGCAAACAGGCACCATTGATGAACGTGGGCAAAGCGGAGCTGTCTGAACAATTTCATTCCCTCGGCAGTTCACCCTCGAACTACCTAATATACTCCGCTCACTACGAGACCCGACAGCATTTAATAAAGTTTGTAGGGTTCGCTCCTATGTCCCACACTTTGATGGCTCAATTGCATGATAAAGTGAGGTGCTTAATTAGGAATGATACTAATCACATAGAGTCTGTTCAGTTGACTGTATACTACCATATATCAACTTTTAAACCATGGCGTGGTCAGTTATACGATAGCTATATATTCTCATGCAATTACACCATCAACAGCATCACTTCAGTTTCTCTCCATTTTGATGAAAGTTCAGCGACCACAATTACATTCCCATTAATAACATCAGAGACGCACCGGAGCTACAAGTTTGCGGTGTGTGTGGAGCCTTTAGTTCTTTCGTATAGTGACTGTGCTGCCATCAAGCATTTTATTACAGTCAACACCCTATTTGGTGCCGAACATTTCTATTTTTACATATCGGAAGCGTCAGATCAAGTTAAAACATTACTATATTCGTTACCATCAGTAACGACACACATGTGGCCTCTTGACTTGTTGATGCATCAAACACATGCATATGGACAGAAGGCAGCGAGTGCGCATTGCCTCTACAACCATAGGGAAGAGTCGGAGTTTCTCGTCTTTATTGATATTGACGAGATCCTCGTACCCAAGGAATCAGTCAGCTGGTCAGCCATGGTAGAGCAGCTCAATTCAAAACATGCTAACCTGGGGGCAGCAGTGTTCCAGTCCAAACTATTTCCTAGAAGTAGAATATCCCAGTCACAGGATACTCGGTCACTTCCACATACTAATCTATGGAGTCTTGAGTACACAAACACTGTTGGGGTGTTTAATCTCTACCAATGGAGCAAAGTGTTGGTAAATACAAAGAGAGCGGATGTAGTAGACATACACAAGGTACGACAACTCTTTCCTGGATATGACATCATCAATGTAACACCATCAACAGCAGTTGTTCACCATTACCGAGTATATGATTCAAATATGGAGATGTATGAGGACCGATACATGATCAAATATCAAAATGACATACTGAAGCTGTACAACTCCTTGTTATCTTAGTAATAGGGGACTACAACTTAGTTCCCTGTTACAACTAGGATAAGAGAATGCTATAACCTATGTATGTGTAGCAAGAGTGGACCTTTACAGTATGGGGCTACAAACAGGAGTACAACATTGATGACAGTCTTAGAGACTTTAGATATCATTGTAGCCACATTATATATTGTGTATTTTTGGGTGGGGTTCATAATTATGCTGTGTGCAATAATCTGTGCTAACAAAGATAATAATATTTAATCCACATGTCAATGTGTAGAGCCTCTGGCCAGTTAGGTGCAGATAATGGAGAAATTTGGAAGTTTACGAAACAGTTGCAAAAGTTGTTGAAGAGTTACGAAACATTGTAGAAGAGTAGAATTTCTACACCCTACAGGAAGCTGAAAGCTAGTGGGAAATTTTCGGGTTGGCAGTAGTTATTTTTGTTGATTGTTGGGATGTTAATATATAAATACTATTCGTATTCAACAAAGGGTTATTCAACATTTTTCATCATTGCCCTCTATTCAACAATGCAACAAGTTGAAAACTTTGTTTATATAAATAATGTTAGGTGGAGAAATTTAAAATGTTGGTTGATAAATTCATATATAAAGTCTCAAATATTTCCACTTCTGCACTGAGCTCCCTCTGGCACAGTGTAATCTGTGTTTCTTTGAGCTCCAAGCCTCCAACACATACATGTGAATAATTACATTCTACATCTACATTGTATAGTACATGTATATATATAGTGCTTGTATATAGTATAGTATATAGTATAGTACATGTATATATATAGTGCTTGTATATAGTATAGTATATAGTATAGTACATGTATATATATATAGTGCTTTTGCAACCTAAATTTCGGGCACAGATCAAAATTTGCTAAAATATTTTCTGGCACACATCTATCACAGAGTCGCCAACACACCACCAACACACTAGCCTGGGCCGAAGGCAAAATCCTCATTGTCCTGCGAAAAACTCGAATGTGCCGATGAAATAGGGAGGGTTTCGTCTGGCCAAGCAAAATCCCAGGTGAATAGCCCTTTTGGCCTAGGCCAGACAGCTAGCTATCTTGTGTTTTCATTTGCGTCTCCAAGAGGTTGCGTAGACACTAATAATTGTATACACTGATATGCGCTGTCCCCTAGCTTACGCTGTGCTGTAACATTGTAAAACAATGTAACAACAATACTTTCAAGGTTCTTGAAGTGTAACTCTACATCCTTGCCTTATGTTCTTCACCCAACATACATTATACATGTTGTTACATTTGCAGTAGATAATATAGTTGGAAAGCTGTCCTTTGACAATATTAGCGGCTCTGGTTCTCCTGATGAAAATTAGGGAGATTTTGGTGGTGTGTCCATTCATGGTTGGGGAGGCAAAATGACATAATCTGAATTGAAAGCCAGCGTGGAAGTCTCCTGCAAAATAAGACAGACTCAACAAGTTAGAATACACCATCAATTATACTTATGATAGTCATATTATTGAGTTAATCTCTGAAAGAGCCGAAGTTGTCTTCTCCATAACATTTTTATTACAAGGAAAAACAACTTTCCAATTTTTCCATCTACAAAATATCTGAGGGAAATATCCATAGGAAACCCCAACCATACACAATGTTCAGTTTGAACCCCTACTTAATAGCCTTCTAGCAGATATTCCGAATTAGTCATTTCGTGTCATAATGTTATTTGTATGTTTCCTGTGCACTCGAATAGTAGGTTTGTAACTCCCACGCTAAATCTCCAACTTTTCTCAGGCTGATGTTGTTGTCGAAATCGTACAGATGACTTTTTATTACAACTTCATTATTGAATTACCCACCCAACCATTATTTGTTATATTTTCTGCATTAACCAGTTATAGTTATTACATGGCTACAAGAGAAAATGCGGCCACTCAAGTACCTCGAGATAGAATGGTATTATAATTATAATAAATATTATAGAAAATTATATAAAATAAAATTAAAATAATTTTCATTTTATATTTTTAAATTTATTTTTATATTATTTATATTTATATTATAATATCATTCTATCTCGAGGTACTTGAGTGTCCGTAGGGTGGTGGGCAAGTAACTTTTGTTAACTGTAGCACACTGTTAGTAATGAGGCATTCAAGTTGCACAATATTAATATAGGCCTATGATAATGGAATGTTCTATCAACGGATGCCTAGGATATCTGTAGGTGGATGCCTAGGATATCTAGGTGGATGCCTAGGATATATTGTAGGTGGATGCCTAGGATACCTGTAGGTGGATACCTAGGATATCTGTAGGTGGATGCCTAGGATATCTGTAGGTGGATGCCTAGGATATGTTGTAGGTGGATGCCTAGGATATCTGTAGGTGGATGCCTAGGATATCTGTAGGTGGATGCCTAGGATATCTAGGTGGATGCCTAGGATATATTGTAGATGGATGCCTAGGATACCTGTAGGTGGATGCCTAGGATACCTGTAGGTGGATGCCTAGGATATCTGTAGGTGGATGCCTAGGATATCTGTAGGTGGATGCCTAGGATATGTTGTAGGTGGATGCCTAGGATATCTGTAGGTGGATGCCTAGGATATATTGTAGGTGGATGCCTAGGATATCTGTAGGTGGATGCCTAGGATATCTGTAGGTGGATGCCTAGGATATGTTGTAGGTGGATGCCTGAGAATATATTGTAGGTGGATACCTAGGATATATTGTAGGTGAATGCTTAGGTATTGATGTGGTCCTGTATTGCAGATGGATGCCTCGAAGTATCGATGTGGGGGTCACTTTAGATCGGGGATGCCCAAACTTTTTTGTGGAAAGGGACGAATTTTAAAAGCGCATCAGAGCAAGGGACACTTAGTTTTTGCTGCTGCATTTGAAGTACACGAAAACAGAATAAAGGTAGACACAAATTGGCAAATTTCACGCCGTTATTAGCTGCGAAATGACGGTGGAGCGACAGGGCGTTACAAAATTGAGCGCAAAACGCCCTGTTTGGCAAATATCAAGCGTGTTTCATATGTTACGTTTAGCTCTCGATAATACTGACTTCTGATTGGCTAGCAAAAATTTTACCGGCTCCATTCTGCACTTCAAAATTCCAAATTGAGTCGCTGTAGGAAACATGACATATATAACAATAATTGCCTGCCTTGGCACACATGCTCAGACTAGAAATTTCGTTCATGGAGTAAACATCGCTAGTTGTCATGTTGGCAAAACCAAGTGGAATGCTTTGAAGATATTCGCTAGTCTGATTCGGCCTCGAGGAAATTAAACGAAAATTGTAATGAATATTCTACACATGATACATGATAAACTTGTGAATACAACTATTAGTGGGTGGCATGGAATTGTCCTTTCTCTTGGATCATCCTCAAACTCTATGTCTCTTTTAGTAGCTGACTGGTATGTTTGTCAGCCAGTTGTGTCTGATTTTTGCTCTTGATAAATTTAGATGACTGAATAAACTATCACACAACTACGTGCTACCAAAGAGTGTCATCAGTTTGACTGCAATTTTAGATAATTTGGGGTAGCTGTGCTTTCCACTTTACTCTGTCTTCAGCTCTTGGCACTGTGATTAGGTCAATCAGGTCATCAATATACTGCAGGTTTTAAATCGTTGACAGAAATCTACTTCTGTGTCAGCTATAAATATTTTGAGATTTTCGAGTGTGGGGATTTTTTTAACATTGGGATGTATTTTTGAGTGTAACTTGAGCAACCCAATTGCTTTCACCGCTCAGCTACAAAAAGATATGCTTGCATGTAAAATTTGAGAAGTGATGAAGGGACACCAAATTCCATGCTAAGGGACACTGTGTCCCTTAGGGTCGCATTTGGGCATTCCTGCTTTAGATAATGAACTACATTTGCCACATTACTGTAAAGGTAGATATTCAATCCTCTGTTTTCTCCTACCTTATAGAACACATTTTGACACATTGAATGATACCTGTCATGCTATTAGGAATAATTAAACAGTCACATTATACAAATCTTCCAAATTCATGCATTTTGGGGGCTAGTCCTGGTTAATCATGGTTGTTGTATTTGTAGGATGTCAGCACAGATCACAGTTACTCAAAAGCATGTGCTTCATGAAGCCATTGACACTTTAGATGCTAGTTTAATAGCGAGGTGTGTGCTCAATATCGATGTGATACTAGTAAGTGTGAAGGTGTTGCTTCAGCAACAGCAGCAGCGTTTGACAGATGACTCTATACCACAAGCAGAAACTAAGGGTTACTTTACACAACCAAGTGGTAATTCCCCAAACAATCTAATCCCAGTTACCGAGATAAAGGAGGAGCCACCTGCTGAGAGTGAAGCACTACATCGCCAGTCGATTGGTGAACCACTGCGTCACCAGTCGGTAAGTGAACCACTGCGTCACCAGTCGGTAGGTGAACCACTGCGTCACCAGTCGGTTGGTGAACCATTACATGACTCGTCGGTTGGTGAACCATTACATGACTCGTCGGTTGGTGAACCACTGCAGGCAAAGATCACTGTTGAACAAAAACAGTTGCAATCTAGTATTACACCATGGACACAGAACACTGGTGAACCACTGCAGCGTCAGCTTAACAAACCTGCTAAAAGAAGGTATAACTCTCTGATGTATTGTTATAGTATGTTCTGCTGACTTATATAGATGATGGGCTACATACAGTGCTACATGTACATGTGCTGTGTGTACATATGCTGCGTGTACATATGCTACATGTGCTACGCATGCATGTACTATGCGTATACCCGCTCATATATGTACTGCACATGAGTGTATTCTCACATTACAGGGCTGGGGTACTAAAGGAACCTTTACACTGCCCACACTGTGAACATCATTTCACCAGTAAGAGTGCACTGTTTAAGCATATAAATGCTACCCATAGTACCAAATCATACAAACCGCAGGTAGAAGACGTTAATCAGCCCGTTTCACCAAAGACAGCCGCTATGACGTAGGTTATTACCGTATAACTCAGTAAGGAAGCTTATTACTGTATAAATTGTATCTTAGACACTGGTACACAGCTATTTCTAGTGGTGCTCTTTATACTACATGTAATATATTAATAATATTAATGGTTACTTTTAGTTCTCAAGTGGCCGAAGTTCCAATACCAATAATTTCATGCAAGGTTTCTACACTCATAGCCTCTGATGCTCTTCCTATAATCACCAGCATTGAGGGTGGTTTGGGGGAAGACCCTCAACATCTGTGTACACCTGTGCGTGATCATGAGGTGGGCTGTCTCCTACCACTCGATGAGCACATATCTACTGAAACCTCCTTGTATGACACAATTCTAGACAGCCGATCTACTGACAGCTCTTCTCCTAAACGATCTAAACCAGCACAGAAAAGATCAAAAGTCTGCTCATTGGATACATGTACATACACAGCAGGTAAATATTACATACACAGCAGGCAAATATTACATACACAGCAGGCAAATATTACATACACAGCAGGTAAATATTACATACACAGGAAGTAAGTAATACATACACAGCAGGTAAATATTGCATACGCAGCAGGTGCTACTGCATGTACTGTATTTTGATCTATAGACTGTAATGGTAAATCGGGAGACTGCTACATTGTTTACATTAGCAACGGTAGTCCAAGCAGAATGGGTTGTTTTATTATTGTTTTTACAAGTTGCAGTTTGTAAACAAAGCACGGAAAACAGCACAGCGTCCTGAGATTTCAAGCAATTGTGGAGTTGTTTCCTCCTCCACGGAGCAGACAACCAACTAAAGTGTTGATGTAACCCTTGGATATGCAACTTCAGCTGTCTGTTGTTATTGTTAACTCTATACTTCATAGTATATAGTGTCTTCCCAACCTAATTTTCAGGCACAGGCCAACTTGCTAAAAAATCTTCCGGCCCACTTCTGTCACAGAGTCGTGTACACACTGGCCTGGGCTGAAAGCAAAATCCTCATATCCGTGTAAAAACCCAAGTGTGCTGATGGGTTAGGGGTGGTTCTCTTCGACCAAGCAAACTCCCAGGTCAATACCTTTTTTGACCTAGGCCGGACGGCCATCTTTTGATTTTTATTTGCGACATAGTCCGTCCAAGAGGTCACAAGGACACTAATAGTTAGGTAGTGTATCAATAGAGTATATTATATAGTTAGGTGTGTTGTATACTTTCAGGGAATAAATCTGAAATGGATTATCACATGAGGAAGTTACACCCTGAGCATTGTGAGAGGCTAAGATGTGAGCACTGCGACTTCAGTACGATAAAGAAAGCCAACTATAGACAGCATGTTAGAACACATTTGCCACCTGAAGATAAACCTTATAGATGTACTCTGTGTAATAACTACAGCAGTGCTAACAAGGAAGGTCTGAGGATTCATATTAATAGTACCCACGAAGGGGTTAAACCCTACCTCTGTGATACGTGTGGTCAATCATTCACTGGTATTAGTATGTTAAGTAAGCACAAGCTTATGAGACACAAACCCAAGCACCTGCAGTGCCCACACTGTGACTATAAAACTTCACTACAGAACTGGTTAAAGGATCATATGAAGAGACATTCTAAGGAGACACCATTCACATGCCATTTCTGTTCATATTCGGCTAAAACAGCTGGTAGACTTAAAGTACATCTGAGGATTCATACAGGGGAGAGGCCGTACAAGTGTCATATCTGTGATTATGGGGCCATGGAAGGGGCACCACTGAAGAAACACCTTAAGAATCAACATCAACTTGCTGTAAAGAGGATAGACATCAGGTACTGCCGCTGTGTGGTAGTAACAATATATTATAGAGTTACTGCTGCACTGTAACACCATGTAATACGGTTCCTATCACATGGTAACAATGTATTATAGAGTTACTGCTGCACTGTAACATCATGTAATACGGTTCCTACTACATGGTGACAATGTATTATAGAGTTACTACTGCACTGTAACACCATGTAATATGGTTCCTACTACATGGTAATAATGTATTATAGAGTTACTACTGTACTGTAACACCATGTCATACGGTTCCTACTACATGGTAGCAATGTATTATAGAGTTACTACTGCACTGTAACACCATGTCATACGGTTCCTATCACATGGTAACAATATATTATAGAGTTACTACTGCACTGTAACACCATGTCATACGGTTCCTACTACATGGTAATAATGTATTATAGAGTTACTACTGCACTGTAACACCATGTCATACGGTTCCTACTACATGGTAATAATGTATTATAGAGTTACTACTGCACTGTAACACCATGTAATACGGTTCCTACTACATGGTAATAATGTATTATAGAGTTACTGCTGCACTGTAACACCATGTAATACGGTTCCTACTACATGGTAATAATGTATTATAGAGTTACTACTGTACTGTAACACCATGTCATACGGTTCCTACTACATGGTGACAATGTATTATAGAGTTACTACTGCACTGTAACACCATGTAATATGGTTCCTACTACATGGTAATAATGTATTATAGAGTTACTACTGTACTGTAACACCATGTCATACGGTTCCTACTACATGGTAGCAATGTATTATAGAGTTACTGCTGCACTGTAACACCATGTAATACGGTTCCTACTACATGGTGACAATGTATTATAGAGTTACTACTGCACTGTAACACCATGTAATATGGTTCCTACTACATGGTAATAATGTATTATAGAGTTACTACTGTACTGTAACACCATGTCATACGGTTCCTACTACATGGTAGCAATGTATTATAGAGTTACTACTGCACTGTAACACCATGTCATACGGTTCCTACTACATGGTAATAATGTATTATAGAGTTACTACTGCACTGTAACACCATGTAATACGGTTCCTACTACATGGTAATGATGTATTATAGAGTTACTGCTGCACTGTAACACCATGTAATACGGTTCCTACTACATGGTAATAATGTATTATAGAGTTACTACTGTACTGTAACACCATGTCATACGGTTCCTACTACATGGTGACAATGTATTATAGAGTTACTACTGCACTGTAACACCATGTAATATGGTTCCTACTACATGGTAATAATGTATTATAGAGTTACTACTGTACTGTAACACCATGTCATACGGTTCCTTCTACATGGTAGCAATGTATTATAGAGTTACTGCTGCACTGTAACACCATGTAATACGGTTCCTACTACATGGTAACAATGTATTATAGAGTTACTACTGCACTGTAACACCATGTAATACGGTTCCTACTACATGGTAATAATGTATTATAGAGTTACTACTGCACTGTAACACCATGTAATACGGTTCCTACTACATGGTAACAATATATTATAGAGTTACTGCTCCACTGTAACACCATGTCATACGGTTCCTACTACATGGTAATAATGTATTATAGAGTTACTACTGCACTGTAACACCATGTCATACGGTTCCTACTACATGGTAATAATGTATTATAGAGTTACTACTGCACTGTAACACCATGTAATACGGTTCCTACTACATGGTGACAATATATTATAGAGTTACTACTGCACTGTAACACCATGTAATATGGTTCCTACTACATGGTAATAATGTATTATAGAGTTACTACTGTACTGTAACACCATGTCATACGGTTCCTACTACATGGTGACAATGTATTATAGAGTTACTACTGCACTGTAACACCATGTAATATGGTTCCTACTACATGGTAATAATGTATTATAGAGTTACTACTGCACTGTAACACCATGTAATACGGTTCCTACTATATGGTAACAATGTATGATGAGTGTAGTACTATATGATAGCAACATTTTATAGAGTTGCTACTATATGAGAACACGTTATACAGTTACTACTGTTACTGCTTTTACATGCACTTGACATGGTCTATGTAATTACTGCTCAGTACCATTTTCTAAGCTTATTACTGTATGGTAACAACTAAAACCATGGTATAAGTTCACCATTGTATATATAGTAAAGAAGTGTAATGTATAGTACTACATGTACAACTGTATGGTAGCATGTGATATAGTACTACATGTACAACTGTATGGTAGCATGTGATATAGTACTACATGTACAACTGTATGGTAGCGTGTGATATAGCAGTGTTATTACAATAACTATGATTGTGTTTCAGAGAGGGTAAATTCTACACAACGAGTGGTGAAGTCATAGACACTGGCATGGTCACGAGAACCGCTCCATTACCCGTCGGTAGTTTCCATGGCAACAAGGATATGCTGGCTGCGTCTCACGGTATACAATAATTGTGTTCCGTGCCTCTATTCCGTCGTATATGTTTATTATGTCACATTGTTGCTGTTGTTGTTATCATTAAATTAAACAAGTAACAAACTGATAAGCGTAATAAGAAACATGTACACAAGGTACACGAGACCTGAGTTATCATTTGAACATTTAGGGTGATATTATCAACTAAATAATTACTCTGGAGACCCTGGTAGATGTTTTTTGAATGGACTTTAACTTGAGTTTGGTATATTTTGTAGATACTAGTGATGATGGTGCTTCGATACTTCCGTTAGATATACCAAATGAAGAATCCACATTGGTGAGTACCATTGCAATACTCTCTCTAGTAAAGTAGTACTGGCATTGTGGGGTTATGTGTACCCTCATAGTGCCCTCTATGTCTAGCATGTTAGTTGGCCAATCGGTGTCTTTGTTACCTGTTCAAACGCTCAAAGTTGCAAATGGCTCATTAGGCTCATTAGCACACCCAGGTTTCTCTCACGGAAATAGGGCTTTGCGCTTGGCTTGGTGTGACACCAGTCTTGGAGACGCCGGTGTTGGTGACGCCAGTGTTGGTGATACATGTATTGTATGTATTGGACTGTTGGTGATACCTGTATTGTATGTATTGGACTGTTGATCACACCTGTATTGTATGTATTGGACTGTTGATCACACCTGTATTGTATGTATTGGACTGTTGATCACACCTGTATTGTATGTATTGGACTGTTGATCACACCTGTATTGTATGTATTGGACTGTTGATCACACTCATATTTGGGATAGGTCAGTGGTTTCTTGACTGACCAAGTTGGATTCTACCTGAAAATTAGGCCCCGAAAACACCAACTCTATCTGTTAGTTATCCTTTTATGTATGTATCCTGGCAATACTATATCTATATAAATGTGTCCTGGCAATACTATATCTATGTGAATGTGTCCTGGCAATATGAAGTCGATGTAAATATATCCTGGCAATACTATATCTATGTGTATGTATTCTGGCAGTTCTATATCCATGTGTATGTACCCTGGCAATACTATATTTACGTATATGTACCCTGGCAATACTATATCGACATGTATGTGTCTGCACCCTGATAGTACAACATCTATGTGTATGTACCCTTATAGTACTACATCTATGTGTACTACAGCTATGTGTATGTACCCTGATAGTACTACATCTATATGTGTGTACCCTGATAGTACTATATCTATGTGTATGTACTGTGATAATATTGTTTCTGCTAACAGACTGGAGATGCCACTAGTATTATTGCTCAGGCAGCAACGCTCTCGGCTTTACCAGTTAACCCAGATTCTCCAACATCTCCCCCTAACTGTCCTAATCCAGTGAGTGTGACAATCCTCAGCAATGCAAGCACTTCACTCTCCGAGTCCTGAGGTCAAGTGAGGTCAAAGTCGTCTGAGTTCACTTCTCCTTCCTGACCTTGAGGTAAATGTACAGTTGACTCTGCTAGTAAATGTATCACTCATAGATATACGTAATATTATACTTGTTTATTTTATGTCTATGATGGTACTTGGGTGTGTTTAATTACAACTAGTAGTTCTTATAAGAGGAGTAAACATTCAACCCTCTACTGTTTGAGGAGTAAATATTCAGCCCTCTACTGTACGAGGAGTAAACATTCAACCCTCTACTGTACGAGGAGTAAACATTCAACCCTCTACTGTACGAGGAGTAAACATTCAACCCTATACTGTACGAGGAGTAAACATTCAACCCTCTACTGTACGAGGAGTAAATATTCAACGCTATACTGTACGAGGAGTAAACATTCAACCCTCTACTGTACGAGGAGTAAGCATTCAACCCTCTACTGTATGAGGAGTAAACATTCAACCCTCTACCGTACGAGGAGTAAACATTCAACCCTCTACTGTACGAGGAGTAAACATTCAACCCTCTACTGTACGAGGAGTAAACATTCAACCTTCTACTGTACGAGGAGTAAACATTCAACCCTCTACTGTACGAGGAGTAAATATTCAACGCTATACTGTACGAGGAGTAAACATTCAACCCTCTACTGTACGAGGAGTAAGCATTCAACCCTCTACTGTATGAGGAGTAAGCATTCAACCCTCTACTGTATGAGGAGTAAACATTCAACCTTCTACTGTACGAGGAGTAAACATTCAACCCTCTACTGTACGAGGAGTAAACATTCAACCCTCTACTGTACGAGGAGTAAATATTCAATCCTCTACAAAATTTTTGTATTCCATTTCCAAGTAAAGTAAAGCTATTTAGAAGTATTTCAGATACTTATAAAAATTCCCTATATACTAGATTTTCCATAGCAATTTCTGCAGCAAAGATTATTTATTCAGTGTAAGTTTGAGAGTCAGCTACAGACAGTCTTGTTTGCATTTGCAGAAGTTGTTCATTTATTGTCATATCTACTTGTATTATTGTATGTTTGTACACACCACATACACAATTTCTTTACATGCTTTTCACTTCTGGCTTTTCTGATTCAGCAAGAATTGTTTGTAGAATTTAAACTTTCACTACCTTTGAGGTATATACCCCTAGGTCCAAGTCTTGTAGCTATATCACAGAGCTAGCTATTCTCTACATGTTGGTCCTGGGGCTAGCTATTATCTATGTCCTGGGGCTAGCTGTAAAAGGGTTTAAAATACTTTCATGTGGCATGTAGGCCACGTGTGTTAGGGGTTTTTTATTTTCTTTCTACTCAGAGTAGTAATAGCTACCTTTATGTTAGTAGTTATTGTCTATTTTATTATACAAATGTAATTGTTACTAGTGTTGGTGTTATTTATCTCTAAATATGACCGTTTTTATTTGAACTTTTCTAAAGTAACATGTATAATGAAATATATAATAGATGAATAAATATAATAGTTTGTTATTATAATTTTTTAGTTGACAATTATTACATATATGTTCTTACCCTGGGTAAATACTAGTAATAGCCTTCAGAAGTTGACATTTATTACATATACAAAATGTATGTTCTTACCCTGGGTAAATACTAGTAATAGCCTTCAGAAGTTGACAATTGTTACGTATATGTTCTTACCCATGGGTAAATACTAGTAATAGCCTTCAGAAGTTGACAATTATTGCATATATATGTTCTTACCCTGGGTAAATACTAGTAATAGCCTTCAGAAGTTGACAATTATTGCATATATATGTTCTTACCCATGGGTAAATACTAGTAATAGCCTTCAGAAGTTGGTAGGCCTATGGCATTTACATACATAACCTGTAATATTATCTTATAGTCCACTCTACCAGTCAGCTGCAGTTGCTTAGCAACCATATATAATAATGATATAATGAAAATGTAATATCAATTCTTTCAATCACTGTATATCAAAAGGCTTAATCAAAGGATTTGGGCTGCATGATTGAGTCAAACCAATATCTAGAATGCTTTTTCTAATGCGTTGTCATACAAGTGTAGCTATCTGGTATCTAACCAAGCCATATTCTGTCTCTCCTGTATTCCTTCATGTGTGCTTCCACCACCCTCTCTCTGTAAGCTTAAGCATCTATACAGGAGCCATTAGCAAATGATTGCTGTGATTGCACTGGTGCAGGATAGGTGTGGTTGCACTGGTGCAGGATAGGTGTGATTGCACTGGTGCAGGATAGATGTGATTGCACTGGTGCAGGATAGGTGGTTCTCTGTCCCCAAACCCCAGCCCAAGGGAAAGAAGTAGTAACAACCCTAGGGGTGGGTAAGAGGAGCCAAAGGCCAGCAGAGTATGACACAGATATACTTGAACTGTGCCATGCTGCCCAGGTCAGCGATAGTAATAACAGTAATAACATATTTAATTAACTAGTAAAAGAGAGATAGGAAGTGTGGCCTTTGCAGAGGAAGCCATTATATAGATTATAATTTCCATAAATGGTTGGTGTTCGTGGAAAGGCAAAGTGTACAATGATACACTTGAGTTATTTTTACACCTAATCTATGAGTAGCTCTTAGCTTTAGTCTGTGATTTACTTTCATGTCCTCAGGTTCCACTCCTGTTATACCATCATACCATGGTAGATATAGCTCCGCTGATAAACTCTATGCTATATTACACTTCCTCCTATATACATGGAAACATAATGTTTCCATATTATGGGTTTGTGTAGTATTGTACTCGGCTATACACAGAACCATTGCAATGTTTTTTTATTTAGTTTAATTCTCTATTGTGAACAGATAGAATTGAAACCTTACAATAGTATCATGGACATTTGAAATTATTGTTAAAATATGTAACAGAAAGACTAGCCTACTAGATTTTAATTTAGTTAGTCATCTTGAATATGGTTTGGGTTGACTCCAGATTGGTCATGTACCAGCGTACCAGTGTTGTTGTAAGCCCCCTCGGTCAGGACTAAAGGACACCACTTACATCTGCAGGAATCGCCAATTCACAGTTGACCTTCACCTCTCACCAGACCTGGTAAGTTCTGCATGTGCAGCATGTAATACTGTCAATTACTGTGATGAGTTTGGCCAATCAGATGTGCGGTACATTAATGGAGCAATCTCATTGGTTAATAGTTATATGGAAGATGTCACCATGACAGTATATAATTGATAAATTGAAAGAGAAGATCTCCAGATAGAGAGCAGTCTCATATCTGGTTTACCTTTGCCACCATCCTTCTGGTTAGTTCATGTGTACATTACATTGTATAGCTAAAATAATAATACACTGTACTTCTAGATATCATATTGGCTACTATAGTTCATGTGTACATTAAATTGTATAGCTAAAATAATAATACACTGTACTTCTAGATATCATATTGGTTACTATAGTTCATGTGTACATTAAATTGTATAGCTAAAATAATAATACACTGTACTTCTAGATATCATATTGGTTACTATAGTTCATGTGTACATTAAATTGTATAGCTAAAATAATAATACCATGTATCATATTGTGTAATAATAATTTAATGTTTAAATGTTATGGTATATTATTTAGACAAACTGCAATAGTAGATACTAGATACAAAACATTATTGGTTGTTTATTTTATATGGCTTACATTTATAGATGTTTGTATTTTGGACTTTTTTTCCAGTGCCCCGACCTCCCATGTGCATTGTATGTTGGTGTTTATTTAATTTATTGTTATATTTTTCTTTTACTTCTTTTCCCAAGGTATTTGAGAATAAGAAGGTCACTGTGAAGATGATTTCATACTCGATGTCTACACTCATAGTGTCTACTCTGTGTATATCCACTGCATTGAGTTCTACACTCGTATGTACATTTATATCTTCTGCGTATCCATTACATTGAGCTCTACACAATATTCG
Source organism: Bugulina stolonifera (assembly GCA_935421135.1). Lineage (NCBI taxonomy): Eukaryota > Metazoa > Bryozoa > Gymnolaemata > Cheilostomatida > Bugulidae > Bugulina > Bugulina stolonifera. Next base: position 16,322,499 of record OW285195.1, on the reverse strand, counting down.
ATATAGATTAATTGATGTAGCAGTGGAGATCTGCACTGTCCGTTCTTACACTGTTACTGTGTCACCTTCATCGATGTTAGCTGCTGATTTTCAGCATCAATATTATATGCCAGCTTTTTGTTGCTAATTCAAGGCAAGACATCTTGCTGGTGGCATAGTAAGTCTATTTCACTCCATGTATACAGAATTAGGAATTGTCGACGGAAAACTTAAAGCAGCATAGCATTACTGTAGCACCACCATAGCACTTCTGCAGCACTACCATAGCACCACCGTAGCACTACTTTAGTGCCACCGTAGTACTACCGTAGCACTTCTGTAGCACTGCCACAACACCACCGTCGCACTACCATAACACACCGTAGCACAACTGTAGCACTACCGTAGTAGCACTACTGCAACACTACCATAGCACTTCTGTAGCACTACCGTAACATTACCATAGCACTATCGTCGCATTACCATAACACCTCCGTGCACATCCACTGCATCAGCATTTCCTAGCTGCTCGTTTTCCTGCATCACAACAATAATACATGTACACAGACAGACACACAGTGGTACATTACTACTGTACAGTTTTATATTGTAACATTGACAAAAATCTTATTACTTTGTCATGTAGCAGATTTTGGTAATTATAATGAGAGGTAAGGTGCTTGCCTGCTGTCAGTCACTCGTATCTATCATCCACCTGATCAAACTTGACAACTGCCTGCTTAGTTCCACATGTACGTATCAACCCATTAATCTTTTCCTTTGCCTCCATACCCACGGATATGTTACGGTACATAATAGTATGGGAATATCTTAATATCTACATCTGTTGTGTATGACTGTAATGTGTGGTGTTAGTACACAAATATTGCATACAATGTACATGTATCAGGGGCGTTTCTAGAAAATTATCAAAGGGATGGCGAAATCAGCAGGCCGGGGGTCCAGGGGGCCGCCTAGGCCCCCTGGCGGGGTCCGGGGCAGCGCCCCGGCCGCTAAAGCCGCTGAGCGCATTTCAGTGTCCAAAGCTGCATCCAGAGCTCATCTAAAAGACAAAACTGTGGTATTTCAAACAGCTCTTTTTTGGATGCCGGTGAAAAATATTGTCAAAATGGACGAGTAATCCATGTCAGCCATGGTAATCCCCAGACATCGAATTATTGAAACCTCAGTGCTTCATCAATATATTTTAGACGACCTTGTATGTATGAACAGAGTGCATGCAGCTAATTCTTCCTAGTGTAGCTAAGCAACTGCTAGCCACAAAAAAGTTCTTGCCTAGACATAGGCTGATCATTTATCATAGGAGTTGCCTTGGCCTGTTCAAGCTTTCTAAGGAGTTTCCCTCTCTTCACTATAAACCAGCCAGGTATAGGAAGGGTAACTTTTGGAATAATAATGTCTAGATTTAATCATGCGGTATAGACAGACAGATTAGATACAGGCTAAAGTATATCGGTTGTTCAGTTTGGCTAGGTAATTCAGTTTACATGTACATACTTTCAAGCACTTGTTACAGTTATAAAAGTTCTACGACTGCAGTAGGCGTATATTATGTAGGATGGTATTTATTGCAATACAAAATCATGTTTAACACAACTTATAGTTGGAATACACCAAATGTGTTCTTTACTAATTACGAGAAATTAAGATATAAATGCAAATATATCCAGACCAGACTATTGAGTATTCAAATATCAGATAGGTCTATATCATATTCAAAACCTAAAGCGAGCAAGACAAGCGGTTACAAAAAGACTATCTGAGTATTATCAAGATATACATGTAAATATATCCAGACCTTTTAAAGACTAGTAAGCATTCAAATATAAAATAGGTCTACATCATATTCAAAACCTAAAGAGAACAAGACAAGTGGTTACAAACAGATTATCCAGGCATCGCACGTTACACCCACTTAGGTCTGTAGCGAAACCACCTACCCCTACCCTACCCACAAATCTGCCTACTCTACCCTACCCATACGAAACCACCTACCCTACCTTCGATACCACCTACCCTTCACTAAACAAGCCTTGAAGGCTTTGATAACAGATAAGGATTATCCCTAAGGTTAGTCTACATCCACTTACTATCAAATCAATGAAAAAAATTATGAAAATACTAGTATACTATCTATAATAGAAGCCAATATTATTTAAATTTATTTTTTATCTTCAGATTTTCTCTCTGCCTGAGTACTAGCAGATTATATCATAGCACAGCTTTATTACGTTACTATAGAGAAGCGCATAAAGTCAGTCGTTAATCTAAGGCTAACATCAATACTAATCTTCTCCATGAGTTCTTAGGTTGTGGTGAATATACACAAGGGTCACCACAGTGACAGTTAGTAGTAGTTTTAGTTTACTTATTATATATTATTATCATTATTATTATTATAATAAATATTGTTTTTAAAATTTATTATTACTATTATTATTAACATCAATAAAAAATTCAATAAAATAAATACCTATTTTTAATTTTACTATAATTAGTAATTTTTGTTGTTTTTTTATCGCTTTAATTACACAATTTGCTTATTGGTTCACTAGCATAAGCTGTACAACAACTAAAATAATACAATATGAATATTTATTAATTTAATATTATTAATAAATAATAAATATTCATATTGTATTATTTTAGTTGTTGTACGGCTTATGCTAGTAAACCAATAAGCAAATTGTGTAAGTAAAGCGATAAAAAACAACAAAAATTACTAATAATATTATAAATAATTATTACTAATTCAGTAATTGATATTAATTATAATTATATTATTTATATTTATCAAATGAAAATTATAATAATAATTATTAATTATTGATTATATTATTTTATTCTCAGTAGTATTAGACTACTTCTACTACAACAAAAGTCACTAGTTAGTTATATATCATATGGACACAAAATGTTGCATTCTCACTTCAAAAAGTCAAGTAGATTAGTAGTGGCAGCAAATTTGCCATAAAACTTTCAATCCAAACGAAGAATGGTAGTTTTTTCTGTTACTCACAACAATTGAGAGAAGGGATCAAGTTAGCAAAGATTTGGTATACTAAACTCTATGAAAAAGGTATCGTGGGTGACACAACTTTCCATTTTAGACGGTGCACACAGGCTATTGCTGGTTGCCCTGACAACCAACAAGGCTAAATACAATGTAGTACATAAACCGTTTTGACTTTTGGTTAGTGCAAAGGGGGGTCGCACGACTCCTGCGACAATAGCTAGAAACGCCCTTGTGTATATACATTATGTATATACATGTACATGTAAGACCTAATAATAAAACATATGCACATGGAGTTATGCACTCTTGATCTACTCATGTATGAAGTACAATATGATCAGCACACAATATAGTATACGCCGTGGATAGTGTATAAGGGTTAATGCATATATATACAATAATGTACATGTATAATAATAGTTGACCTATTATATTTTATTTATGCAATGATTCATCATATTCTAAACACTATGTATATGTTTTAGTATGCTGCACACGGACGCGGTGATGCATACAAAGGCCAGGCTTATGTGAAAACTCATTTACCTGCTAACTACTACCACTCAGGCTATCCTGGTGTATACACATACAATGTATGTATATTGTATTGTATGTTTGACTGCATATACAGCGCATAGATTCAATCTTTCAATCTGTTATGCAACTACAATGTATGTTCACATTGTAACATGTACAGCTAATAACCTAAATATTCATCAAGCATTCTAGGGTTTGGTACCCATGCCAACTGTATACCAGTCAGTGTTGTTTATGTTGTAAATAACACAAATTAATTTAATTTGATGCAGCCTAAGCAAGGCCATGCTGGCTTCTACCCAAGTAACTATGAGAAACAGATAGCAGGAAACGGTAATGACAATGGTAACACAGCTGGTGGATATAACAACAACAATGGTAACTATAATGGTAACAGTAACAAAGGCTTTACTAAGACTGGGGGCAATGGAAACCAGAATGGAAACTGTCATGGAGGTAATCACTTGTTGATAGTACTCGTAGTTACTATTTCACATGATGCATAGCCTCAGGGTACACTTGATGCACAGCCTGAGGGTTCACATGATGCATAGCCTTAGAGTACTTACACTGTATGTACAATAATGTACATGTATGTCATACAGCCATAGAGAAGATAACTCTATGCAATAGATCCACAATGTATGAAAGTGTAGTATAATATTTCCCTTCATCCTTAGCTTTGTGCACTGGGCTAAAGAATGGCAACAGAAATGGTAACAAGAATACAAACCCCAACCCTTACAAAGCTGAGTACAACGGTAATCGCAACGGTAACTGTATCGGCAGGTGCGTCAACACCCTCCTCGGTAACAACAATGGCAACCACAATGTAGGAGGCAGCAATGGTGAGTACTTTCGTTTGTTTGGTCAATGCTGTTAGTACTTGTTACATGTACATACTAGTCTAGTGTACGTACATATAGTTATATATACATACCAGTCTAGTGTATGTAAAATGTACATATATGTTATATCCCATGTGTCACTCTGTGTCTGCAGGAAATGAGAATGGTAACTGTATTGGAAACTGTAAAGACGTGGTAGCTGGAAACGGTAATGGAAATCACAACGTACACTCCTATGACAGCGGTAACCATAATGGAAACTGTATTGGTAAGACACTAGGCCTCTGTATATATCATGTAGCATACACTACGTATATGTATACACTGGTATCATATATGCGCATCGAAGATAGTGGAAGGAAAGATCGGACACTCAATGATAATAACCTGTCCCACCAGCTATACCCAATTTGGCGGTCCCAACGTTGTTTGATTCACTTTCCGCCATGTATGTGTTGAGCTTCTAGATAGCTGTTACACTAGTATTGCAATTTCATGGCTTAACAATGCGTACTCTGTAATAAGATATTGTTTATATCAGTAGACTGCATATTATCTGATTGGCCGGCGAAACACCAATTATAGTAAGAGGGAATCTGTACACAAGGTAGCACAACTCCTTGCTTAATCCAGACTGTATTTGGAGGCGAAGCAGACATTTTGTTTCCTTCAAGATAGCAGGTGCATACATACACCTGCTGTCTTGACTGGTGTAGCCTACTATCATAGGACTAGTATTATGTATGCACATTCTACTTTATGAACACAACTCACTATTTCTTTATGCTCACAGGGCACTGTGATGGATATGTTGGAGGGAACGGCTTGAACGGAAACTACCAGGGCAATTGTGTCGGAGACTGCTCCCAGGTGGACCCTTGGAGGGCATACAGACAAGCTAGGGGAAGCCTTGGCTACCACCTGAACTCTCGTCTCAATTCCTACTCAGGCTATAGGAAGTAGAATTCAGTCTATCTTTTACACACGTGTGGTTTGTACTAAACAAATCAGAAAACTCTTCACGATCAGCCAATTGCATATACATAATGTACATGTAGTTAGTTATGCTTTCCGTCACAGCTTGGAGTTGTTCTATCCTAATCTAAGAGAGAGCAACTCCATTTTATGATCTGTAGCTTCAGGGCTTGGTTTGCTTGCTGCTATAAATGTATAAGGACTGCTGTCTCGTTATCTCTTACAACTCTATATTATAATGTTTCTCTTTGTTAATTTTTTATAAATGTCATGCTTTTCTATCATAACATGTTATGTTTTGTTGTAGTTTTGGTATCTATCCTAAACCAAGTGCATATGTATATGGTTTATTGTTATTACGTTTTAATATATAATATTATAGTAAGATTTTTTAATGTTCAATATTGAATATTAAATATATGTGATTATACAATAGATAAACATAGGTATAGTGAAATGGCTTGAAGTGTAAGTACCCGTACATAGAAAATAAATAATTTAATTTACCCGTTTTTCATGTTGAAAGAAAAGCATGCATATGGTCACTGTAAAAATAGGAAAAGTAATGTAACTTTATGTAACAGTCATTTGCATACATGTAGTATGCAGCTATAAATAACATAGTGTATGCAACTATAGTTTACAAACACTAGAACAGTGTACTATTGTAAAATGCATAGACACATCATCAATATAACACTATGGAGCAAGCTTAAAGGAACGAATTGAAGAGATCATGGGTATTACTTATTATTTTATCATGCACTCATAGTATTGCTGAAGAGGTTGAGGTAATGAAAGACAGTCGGCCTGCTTCCCATTGATATGCTCACAGGTGAAGGTCAGTTCCTCAGAACTCAGGAACTCCAGTATGCTCATCTCTTTAAGGCCAATCAGCTTCATGATTAGTTTAGCAAAGCGTGCACAGCCGTCCCCTGCCTTAAGGTTACAGTAGGAGGCCAAAACCTTAGAATATATTCCTTGTATCTTCTGAACCCTCTCCAAGTCTTTAACCTTTGTACTTTCTGTAAAAGTTGTGTGTAAATAAATATACTGCAAGTTGTGGTGCTCTATGTCACATGAGAGCAAACATATGAGGTCAACGACTTCAGAACAGCCATATATGGGGTCAATGACCTATGAATTAACATTACATATACATAGTTAATTATGTATATACATGGCAGGGTTACTGACCTGAATACAGACAAATACAAGTCATCAATGCCACCTCCATGGGGTCTGTCTTCATGCTAACCATGGATTTACAGAAACTAAATAGACCTTCTGCGGGTGCTTGCATACCCGCCTCACACATAGTAGCAACACTGTATTTGTTTCCATCTGGCAGAATAGTGCAGTCAGTTGATGGCTCATATTTCATATACATCTGGAGAGCCATGGAACTAAATATGCTACCCTGAAACAGAGAGTGGATAACTTCTAATAACACAATAGTAGTATAGAGTGTGGATATCTTCCTATGATGCAGCAACACAGAGTATAGAGGGAGTATTAGTATTTTAGCATAGACCATAGAGTATTCAGCACAAGGAGCAGATAACTCTCAAATAGAAGGAAGAAACTAGAGGCTACCTTTATCAGGGAGACCTGATCTGAAATATCAAAACCATCAAAGCCGACAGTAAGCTTGGCAAAATCCGCGACAAACTTGGAGGAAATAATCGTGAGATTCAATTTGTTGAGGGCCGGGCTAGTAAGAGATTTGCTAACTTCACCTTCCTGCAGATAATCTCTGGTATCACCCTGCAAAACACAGTATATTACAGCACATTGCATTATAGCACATTGCTACTACACTACATTTGTATACAGTTTATTACAGCACATTGCGTTATAATACATTGCTACTACACTACATGTATACAGTATATTACAGCACATTGCGTTATAACACATTGCTACTACACTACATGTATACAGTATATTACAGCACATTGCGTTATAACACATTGCTACTACACTACATGTATACGGTGATCAGTTGACCAACCTCATGAAGTTCATCATATCGTTTATGAAATAACTTTATTCCAGTCAGCAGCGCCCCCATATCTACTGTGGTATTGTCAAGATCACTAGTTATCTTCTCTTGGTACAAAGGGTAAGCTAAAACATAGTAGTATAACATTATAGTAAAGGTAACATGTACAAGTGTATATACAATATTATGTCGCCATCTAGTAATAAAAATTTGTAGAAGTTAGGGTTCTCACCTAAACTGTCGCTAAGTTTCTCTGACTCGCTATCGCTGCTTCCTGTAAACCATAAGTCGTCAATATCCTGACTGTGATCTGGACTACTGCTTCCACTGCTACTGCCACTCCTACTCTCACTATCACAGTTACTACTACTACTACTGTAACTCAAACTATTACAAATACTGTTACTCCTAGTCCCACTGCTAGAGATATCATTGTTTACAGAGCAGTCGCCATCAATATCACTACCGTTTCTACTATCTGTACTAAGTCTATAGTGCAGTTCCATGCTGGCAAGTTTCAAACTTCGTGGTGATTGGTCAATAGTTGGTTTTTGATCATGTAAAATGTGTGTGGACAGGCTGTCGTCGACTGAGCTAGTAGTCCGCACTCTCTTAGTGGGAGGAGCTAAGGTGGAGTCTGAGTTCATTTTTAGCTGAATCATCCTCCTACGGCTACCTCTGGCGTTACACTGATACTCTGTGAGGAGACAACTCTCGAGCATACCGGCTGTGAGACACTTGGTGAATCTGCATGGAGGACACCTCCGTCTGTTTGATACGGTCACCTCACAACTTCCTCCGTACCTACACGTCATGGTTAGAGACTTGTGTACACTCCGTCTGAAGAATCCTGTGAAGAAGATAACCAGTGAAGTACATTATCATATGTTATCATATGTTATAATATATTATAATATGTTATAATATGTGTTATAATATGTTATAATATAATATGTTAATATGGGTTCAAGCTGATTTGGCTAGACCAGACTTGCTATCAATTAGTACTACAGTCAATGTACATGCTGTACTGAATTAGGGCTATTACTGTACGCTCAGGGAAAAGCAGTTTGGGTCAGAGGAAACTTTGCATGAAAACATGGTCCTTGCAGCCTTAGTTCCAATAAAGTGGAAGGGAACAAAATTTATACTCAGGCATAATTATGATTCCATAGACATAGACGATAAAGTGAGAGGTAGAGCACAGTAGGTGTCTTTGATGATAATAGCCTGCCCTCCCTTGAGAATTCACAGCCCTCAGACTAATGCGTGTATTTGTAAAATTAATTAGTTTATAGAATATACAATGCTTACTGCTTACAACGCACTTGGTTGGCTACAAACAGCACAAGTCCTTCACTGTCTTGCTTTATCTTATGTGCATATAATGTAGCCTTACACCAAGGTCATTCATTGTAAAGTCAAACCACGTGTTGCTGAAGTTTCCAAAAGCAGAAGTTTATTAGCTTGTCACGCCAAAGCAGATGAAATAAATATTACCCTATGCCGCCCAAACCCCTGCATTTATATTAGGGGCTGCCAACCAACACTAATAGTACATGACTGTCAACTACTGGTAGTATCATCAGCTGGTACTGTCATTGCAAGCTTAATAAAGTATGGATCTGGCAGCGTGCCAGTGTTAACAAGGTCACCCATCAAGCATATAGCTGGCACATGCTCTCACTTGCATACCATATCAATAATATAATTATTTATAGGGCCGGTCATTCACCTTATTTACATCATTCCTCCCATTATCTATTTCTAAAGCTGATTGGCTGGTAGTTAGTTTCTAGGTATAGACTGGGATCAAGCAAGTTCTACTGGTGTAGGGTCAACAAACTTTTCAATCAAATTCCAAGTAAACATGTCTTCCTGATAAATATAGCCTTATAAGCAACACTGTTGTCAACAATTATTATTATCATTATAATATTACACATTCACACTAGTCTACACTGGATGCCACACCACCACTACATACACATTGTACATACTTTGTAGTATAGTTAATTAGTACACATGCATTAGAATAGATGTGAGCGCATATGTTGAGTTTGCTGTAGAAAATAAACCAAAGCATATTTTCACTGTGACTATCAACCAATCAGCTGCAGATTTCAGGTTGCTTTAATTTTTGCTGAGAAAGATTTAGTCAAGTTTCGAAATTTGGTCGTATTTCAGCGATTTGCAGGTTTGTATTGACCCAGAAAAAGCAGACCACACTTTCCTTTGACCAAACTTTAAACAGACCATTTTATGCATTGCCCAGCATAAGCAGACCACTTTATGTATTGGCCTAACATAAGCAGACCATTTCATGCATTGGCCCAACATTGGCTTGGAGTGTGCAGTCTAAGATCAATTAGAGAGTTTGTGCTATAACCTGGGCTCACCTTTACATCCTTCACAGCTGAGGACATTGTAGTGGTAGCCTGAGGCCTTATCTCCGCACACAGCACATAACTCTACACCTGTCTCCTCTGCAGTCATGACCTCCAAATGGCCTTCAACCTGGCTGTTGCTATCGGATAACATGCTACTTTCTCCTTCTCAAGCCTCACCTACAGTGTGTGTGGTATAGCTGCTATAACATGGTTGTAATAGCAGCCATGGAAAGCTACTCAATGCTATTACTAAACAGGTTAGATGAGTAAGCTATCCATACTATTGTTACTTCACCATCCAGAGATCAGCTAGTAACCAGTATCCCTTACTACGTGTATGTTTGTGTGTATCAGCTAAAATTATAAAGAGTGATAATCATACCTTTTGGTAGTAGTAGTTGGCTTTCTATCTCCAGTATACCTGGTGTGGTTGGGCACCTCTGTAATAGTTCTCAGGAAGGAGAGTGCCTGCTTGGGCTAGTCTACTCAATGTATAGAATACTGCCACTGCTACAAAGTTGAACACGCCTCAGTTGAATATCAGACTAGAATGAGTATTCAGCAAGGAAGGGCTCATATTAAACGCATTCAACTATTGGAAGTTAATCAAGGAGAAATGTCAATGACCCCACAATACTATTATATATATGCAATAGAGGAGGCAAAGACTAGCTATCACAACAAAATATCTTTGGTAGTATGCGTGTACTTAGCAAAGGCGGAGCCTAGCAAGTCATTGACCCACCTTGGGGAAAAGAAACGAATAAAAAACAGTAGGTTTTTAATTCTAGGAATGCAATGCAAACGATAATACTGCACAGAGGCTACAGAAAGTACAGCCTATGCTACTGGAACATTACCTACTAGAACATTACCGGATGCACTATACTATGTTATACTAACATAACATACCACTATGTATCATACTGTGATGGTATAGCACATTTGTATACGACTCCAGCTACCCGGATAAAACCCTATAGCACCTTAAGTGCCTAGTAGTTGCCACAGCGCTACTCAACTAACACTCGTACTCTCATACCTAGCTGTTCGTATACTCATACTCAACTGTATTGCATATCTAAACCACTCATTTACTGTCTACATACGTGTATCTATGTGTTTATATTCACTCCACTTAACTACGTATCAATGTACATTCATGTATGATAATTACTAAGTCTTTTGGTACCTTTTATACCCATGTAAAGAGGCCCGACCTCTCAGAATCACTTGATATTCATTTTGTACATGAATTGGATGATTATAAGCAACTTTTGTATAACCCGACCTATTTTGGGTCGGCCGTCGGGCTTCCGGCGGCCATGTTGTTGCGCAACTTCCGGACGACCCTATGTCGTCTTTTCCCGACACTACGTCGGGCGGAAGTCCTTATACTATATAAAGGGCCATGTTTTATCATTCGTTGTCTCAGTCTCTGCTTGGCTTTCAATAAAGACACATCTATACTTGATACAGAGACTTTCACTTCCTTTTGCCAGGTCATTCGCATTAGCGAACCGCCTACTAGGTCGGATCACTCTCTTTCAAAGTATAGTCTGAAGGTCAGACTTGGGACCAGATGGGTCGTCTCTGGTAGTACCTTGACTACTGAGACCGCTCGATCTTTCATGTAATGAGAAGGCCTAGCACCACTCATAGGCACTTCAGTTCTGGGTCGGTAGTCGTCCAAGGACGACCGCACGAAATACCAGAAACCATTACAATACGTTATAGGGCTACCATTAATAGCCGCAGCAGTTGTTGTGGAAAGATGACTATCTGTGCTAGGTCCAGGATGCTGAAAAATCTATATACAGAGTCAAAGCTTCTCACTGAAATCAAAAGATATAGTCTAGTAATATTAACATCTAGCGAAGATATAGTCTAGTAATATTAACATCTATAGAAGATATAGTCTAGTAATATTAACATTTAGATAAGATATAGTCTAGTAATATTAACATCTATATAAGATATAGTCTAGTAATATTAACATCTATATAAGATATAGTCTAGTAATATTAACATCTATAGAAGATATAGTCTAGTGTTATTAACATCTAGATAAGATATAGTCTAGTAATATTAACATCTATATAAGATATAGTCTAGTAATATTAACATCTATAGAAGATATAGTCTAGTAATATTAACATCTAGATAAGATATAGTCTAGTAATATTAACATCTATAGAAGATATAGTCTAGTGATATTAACATCTATATAAGATATAGTCTAGTAATACTAACATCTATAGAAGATATAGTCTAGTAATATTAACATCTAGATAAGATATAGTCTAGTAATATTAACATCTATAGAAGATATAGTCTAGTAATATTAACATCTATAGAAGATATAGTCTAGTAATATTAACATCTATATAAGATATAGTCTAGTAATATTAACATGATATAGTCTAGTAATATTAACATCTATATAAGATATAGTCTAGTAATATTAACATCTAGATAAGATATAGTCTAGTAATATTAACATCTATAGAAGATATAGTCTAGTAATATTAACATTTAGATAAGGTGTAGTCTAGTAATATTAACATTTAGATAAGGTGTAATATTAACATCTATAGAAGATATAGTCTAGTAATATTAACATCTAGATAAGATATAGTCTAGTAATATTAACATCTATAGAAGATATAGTCTAGTGATATTAACATCTATATAAGATATAGTCTAGTAATACTAACATCTATAGAAGATATAGTCTAGTAATATTAACATCTAGATAAGATATAGTCTAGTAATATTAACATCTATAGAAGATATAGTCTAGTAATATTAACATCTATAGAAGATATAGTCTAGTAATATTAACATCTATATAAGATATAGTCTAGTAATATTAACATGATATAGTCTAGTAATATTAACATCTATATAAGATATAGTCTAGTAATATTAACATCTAGATAAGATATAGTCTAGTAATATTAACATCTATAGAAGATATAGTCTAGTAATATTAACATTTAGATAAGGTGTAGTCTAGTAATATTAACATTTAGATAAGGTGTAGTCTAGTAATATTAACATTTAGATAAGGTGTAGTCTAGAGAGGGTATAATCACCATCTCACTTTCCAGCTCATTACATCATAGATGATTGCTATAATATTTTCCATATATAACTATTGACAACTTAAGGGTGCACTTCATAGACCAAAGTATCGATGATACTAAAAACAACCTCAAAACTTCAATTACTGTCAATAACAATATAATATAGCAATAACATCAGTGGTGGCAAACACAATTCTACTCCATATATAATATGTTAAGTACATAACTACCATAGCCTTACATACACTATATCTACATGTACATGTACATGCACATACATATTATATAATTATATGTGCATGCACATGTATATATTTATATAATACATACATATATGTACATAATATATACCTAGCAGCCAATAACATACAGTCATGCACCTTGTACATATTATACATGTAGATGATATATACATGTACATATTATACATGTAGATGATATATACATGTAGATGATATATACATGTAGATGATATATACATATACATATTATACATGTAGATGATATATACATATACATATTATACATGTAGATGATATATACATGTACATATACACACAGAATATACAGTTATTAACAGTTACTAAATGTTCGATAAGAAACATCTATATGTTAGGGTTTGGGGTAAGAGTGGACAACTTACAAAAAGAAGAGAAGACAACTTTTCAAGATTCACAAAGTATTCGCTACATTATAACACATTATATGAAGTTTCTTATCACGTACTTAGTGAATGTTAATGCCTAGAATATTTATAAGTATAATATTAAATGACATATCAGACCTATATTAATATACAAATACATGTACATCTACACACAGAATATAAGTATAATATTAAATGATATATCAGACCTATCAATTATCAAATGTAACAGGAGGGTGCAATGGAGGAAGCTAAGCACAACAACCAATCAACTGCGAGCATAGTAGCCCTACCTGATATTCAACTAACAGATAGTGATCTGGTTACTACCCTATCAAAAAGGAGAGTTTTATCCACCAGCCAATCAGCAAGCAGCAGAGTTATCAACCAGCCAACCATGGACTAGCGTATCTACTAGTTGTAACCAATCACCCTTAGTAGTAGTTATAATATAACAAGCAACCATTCAACCTACAATTACTATCTCTGCAAACAAGAGCTCATCAGAAAGAACATCTACATGTAAATCTGCTATAGCACAAGGACACTTCAACATTGCAGTCCAGTTGTGACAATAATGATTACACACATGGTCATGTGACTACATGGTCACATGATAACACACACAGACGGTCACATGACTATGTAGTGACAAGTACATAATAATGCTTTGAGAACATACAACTCATGAAGCCCTCTGAATGATTACCTAATACTATACAAGAGGGATATCCCTACAAGATCAGTGTTCACACCTATTTATGAGAGTCTATTTATCATGTTATACAATGTATGCACCTAACATGCCTGGATAACATTCATGTCATAAAAGAATTATTATACTCACTAAATTTAGCATTCCTTATTGGATAAACAGGAAATATCAGTTAATTCAGCAATCAGAAAGTATTCATTATGCACTAGTCGACAATTTGCAATAAACTGATTAATAAAATTTGTTATAATACTTGTTCTATTTCAACAACAGAGACTTTTGTGTAGAGTAGATGGTAAATAATCATTCTTGTAGGTATACTACTTACTTATGATACATGTACCTATTGAATACAAGTTAGATTACATCATTAACTGATACTAACTAGTACATGTAGCCCTATAAGATACATCTAAATATTATATATACACGTACATGGATTAAAACCTGAATAAGACAAGCAGTAAAACAATAACTTGCAATTGTGAATCAAGGGGATTTGGGTGTAGCTTGGATCTGAGTAAATATTGGAGAAAGAGGAAGGTGTGGTAGATAGGGAGGGTAGATTAGGGCTAGCAGTGCTATATGTTACACTGAATGCACCTCTCTTACCATTATCTTATATATCCAGTTGTTGGGAGATATGGTTTGGCAAGGGAGGAGATGGTGACATCCTATGACTGTGCTCTGTCAGGTGACACTGACAAACAGGTGCTTGTGTTCCCACAACTACACAGGGTACCGCTACGTGATGCACAAGGTGTGGGAAGGATCCCAGAGTATGAAAGGTAAGTCATATTGTATTAGGACTCTGAGAGGTGTGGGTTGACTGCTGCTTATAGGGTCATAGACAGTAATAACACTGACATCTAGTGCACTGTGTAGAGTATCGATAGTAAGCTAAATCACTGATATCTAGAGACATGCTACTGCCTCTATACACACTGTGTCTGATAGCTGCTGTTGCTGGTAGATCTGTTGGACCTCAGTTGACAAGCAATGCAGGTGAGTAAATACTGACCTCAGTTGACAAGCAATGCAGGTGAGTAAATACTGACCTCAGTTGACAAGCAATACAGGTGAGTAAATACTGTGCCATGCAGACAGAGCTACATGGTGAGCTATTATAATACACTTGGTTTAGTGTTTGTCTAGTGAACATGATATACCAGGTCTGGTGCTTGTCTATTAGTGTAGAGGGTGTACACATGTGACAATGTGTAGAACTTTCCAAACTACTGATGGCATTACCCTGAAATCTATTGAGTAGTCAAGTGGTGAGAGGTGAGACTTATCAGCATCAGTGCTCATGAGTGGTTGCCATTAGCCAATAGTGTACTTCCATTAGCCAATACTAGAATTCAACATTTCAAATTTAAACTTGCAAAAGCCAAACAGTATTTTCCCAAAGCATTCTAGTTAGCTTTCTTTCAGAGCCTTAGATCCATGTTGGTGACATGATGGAGAAAGCAAAATTTACTGCTGAAGCTCTGCGTAAGATAGTACCTATTAGCTAATAACATACAGTCATGCACGTGTAATTAGTTACCTATATTACCCCTCCCCCATCTCTTATTGAAGTGCTGCCTACTAATACTGCATACCAAAACCATATAGCTATCAGTCTTACCAACTCTACCAGATTCCACAGGAGACACTCAGAATTTTAATTCAAATTTCGGTACCCCACCCACCCAAACTGGACATGATCCCCACCCACCCAAATTGGACATGACCTCCCACCCACCCAAATTGGACACGACCCCCACCCACCCAAATGCTGGGTCTCCCTCATTGCTATCAGTGGAACTTGGTAAAAGGAGTGTATATTATGTCATTATTATGGTCCTTTCACATTGCAGTTTATATAGTGATATGCTCCAGTGAGCGGTAGGGTCAACGTAGGGGTCAACGAGCTCAACAAGCAGAACTTTAAACCCCACCGCTAACTGCTAACTAACACTGCCAGCTATAGCATAGTAATAGCTAACCACATTGTGGTTAGCGCTGGCCGCTAGTATTTGGTATAGACGACAATGTGAAAGGACCATTAATAGAAATGTCTTGTGTAATTTGGTGCAGTTAAATGTACATACTAGCTGGTCATTAGTAGTAACATATGCATCCATTGGTTGGGTGACAGGTGAGAAATGGAAGTATATTGGCTGCTACAAAGATACGAGGCCAAGAGACTTAACCAGTTATCACAAACTGATGTCTGACAGCGATGGAATGAGTATTAGCAAGTGCTTTGATTTCTGCAGCAGATACAAGAATCTCTACATGGCTCTTCAGAATGGGTATGCCACTGAAGACATCAGTGAATGTGCATGTGAAATCTGGGGCTCATACATTTAAAGAAATGCATGTCGATGATGTAGAATTGTATACCTGGGTGTAGGTGATGTATTAACAAGGGACTCATATATATGTAGAAACGAATGCAGATGTGACAACGGATATGGACGGTATGGCAAGGACGATGAGAGTTCCTGTGATGAACCATGTGTTGGAGGTGATGACAGTGGTGATGACAGCGAAGAGGTTAATAGAAAAGCAGAGATCTGTGGTGGTGACTGGTCTAACTCAGTTTATCAGATAAGAGGTAAGTTCAACCGTTTCCTGTGTGCTTAGTGTTACCCTCATAGCCCTGTCTAGAGTTTATTATAAGTGCTGCATGAAATAAACTTACCTAATGGGAACTGTGTTTGGTAGATGAAGCAGCCACTAAGATCACAGCAGAGATGATGAAGTTGAGTAGACAAGGAGACAGGCTGTCATTCACAGCTCTTGGAGACTGGGGCAGGGAAGGCAGCCACCAGAGGAAAGTAGCCCGAGAGTTAGCTAAGTGGTCAGAGGAACACGACTCGGCATTCACCGCTGCTATTGGTAGTACACACCCATGATAATGATATTACACTCGATATTACATGTATAGGCTAGAAGCATTATTACAAAATGTAAGAGCAAAGGTAATGAAATGAACTACTATTCTAAATTCCATGCGTAGGGTTAAAATGTAACTTTAATATACATGTACATTCAAGGTGATAATTTCTACGAAAGTGGAGTGTACAGTGTAAATGACAGGAAGTTTCAAACTACCTGGAAGAATGTCTACACGCAAAAGTCTCTCCAACATCCTTGGCTCGTAATAGAAGGAAACCACGACTACTATGATGGTACTATTAATATTCTAAACTCATACCTTGCACCACTGATACTCTGTACTAATACCGTGTACTACTGGTACTCTATACTAAAACTTAGTACTACTGATACTCTATACTAACACCTTGTACTACTGGTACTCTATACTAACACCTTGTACTACTGATACTCGAATACTAACACTTAGTACTACTGATACTGCATCTAGGGAATGCCCCCAACCAGGTGATGTACGGAGATAAGGACAAACAGTGGGTGATGCCCAGTCTATACTATTCCATGCACTACACAGTGGGTGTACAAGACGTACATTTTATCTTCCTGGACACAGACCCAATCAGACAAGATGCCGAGTACCACCAGTATAAGTGGCTACAGAAGGAGTTGGGTAAGTGTGATAATATAATGTAATATAATATACATGTACATGTAACATAACATAATACAATATAAGATAATATAATATAATATAGTACATGTACATGTAACATAACATAATACAATATAAGACAATACAATATAACATAACATAATATTATAATGTATGGAGAACCTGGTGAACTGTTACACAACGGTGTGTAAGACATTGTGTAAGACGTTGGCTGTTGCAGGTGAATCAACGTCTGATTGGATAATAGTATTAGGACACCATCCAATAGCTTCTTCAGGCTCACATGGCAGAGGTTCTTCTACAGCTACTATGTACGACAATATCAGGTCAGAACTGGTCAAACATAAAGCAGCCCTGTACATCTGTGGACACGACCATATCCTGCAGCATTTGGAGGATAGCAGGTTAGTTTAATTATTTTACTTCAGTGAAATGTGATAATTAGACATAGTAGGTATGTCTTACAGCAACGGCCAGTCTCAACTACTCTACCTATGGTATATCTAGTACATGTAGCGCTGGGCGATTTTGATTTGCACTTGCATTCAGTTTCCTGCTGTTGTTTAAAAAAACTGAATGATACCTACTATATCACCTGTATATGATAGCTACTATATCACCTGTATATGATAGCTACTCTATCACCTGTATATGATAGCTACTCTATCACCTGTATATATGATAGCTACTATATCACCTGTATATGATAGCTACTCTATCACCTGTATTATGGTATCTACTATACTACCTGTATATATGATAGCTACTTTACTACCTGTATTTAGTGGAGTGGTGGAACTAGTCATATCTGGTTCTGCTGCCAAGAGAAGTACCAGCAAGAGTACCTCAGCCACACAGAACCTCAAGGACAAAAAAATAACCTCAAAGTTCATCAACCGTGACTACGGATTCGTAGGATTTGAGCTCCAAGGAGAGAAGGTGAAAGTCTCCTTCGTCGATGAAGATGGCTATGATGTATACAGCTTCACTAAGCTCAACCCTAGAGCTCAAGCCAACCTCGATGTGATTGGATAAGACTCAGGCAACGTTCAAACAACTCCAATGTCTGACATGAAGATTCTTATATTTGAAGAAAATAAATAGATAAAACATATCAATGAACTACAGTATTGTTTTCAGTAGAGAATATACTTATCACAGAATCAATGCATGGTGTAAAATTATATATAATCATTTAGAAATAAATTAAAAATGTAAATGTATGCAGATACATGTGTATCAACGTACACTGTATACAGATACATGTGTATCAACGTACACTGTGTACAGATACATGTGTATCAACATGCACTGTGTACAGATACATGTGTATCAACATATACTGTGTACAGATACATGTGTATCAACATGCACTGTATACAGATACATGTGTATCAACATACACTGTATACAGATACATGTGTATCAACATACACTGTATACAGATACATGTGTATCAACATGCACTGTATACAGATACATGTGTATCAACATACACTGTATACAGATACATGTGTATCAACATGCACTGTATACAGATACATGTGTATCAACATACACTGTATACAGATACATGTGTATCAACATGCACTGTATGCAGATACATGTGTATCAACATGCACTGTATGCAGATACATGTGTATCAACATGCACTGTATACAGATACATGTGTATCAACGTACACTGTATACAGATACATGTGTATCAACGTACTCTGTATACAGATACATGTGTATCAACGTACACTGTATACAGATACACGTGTATCAACGTACACTGTGTACAGATACACGTATATCAACGTACACTGTATACAGATACATGTGTATCAACATGCACTGTATACAGATACATGTGTATCAACATGCACTGTATACAGATACATGTGTATCAACATGCACTGTATGCAGATATATGTGTATCAACATGCACTGTATGCAGATATATGTGTATCAACATGCACTGTATGCAGATATGACATATTCATTTAATTTGTGATAATCAGAGGGCGCATAACTGTCCCTAAATAACACCAGATACTTGTAAATATTTATGTAACCAGCGTTTGCACATCTAGCTCATGAAGTTCAGAAATCACAGCTCCTATAGGTTAATCGGCATTTACTCACATTTCTGATTGGTTAATTGCTACTGTGCGATCCAATTGGCAATCTGAAAAAAAACCATGCAAAATTGAGCTTATTGTAATAGATCATACATTTAATATACAACAAAGAGAAAAATGAGTATTACACCTACTACTGCGGGCAACAGTGTACCCACCCGCTACCACAATATATCACAGTACACCCACTCACTACTAACAGTACACCCACTCACTACTACAGTACACCCACTCACTGCTACAGTACACCTACTCACTACTACAGTACACCCACTCACAACTACAGTACACCCACTCACAACTACAGTACACCTATTCACTGCTACAGTACACCCACTCACAACTACAGTACACCTATTCACTGCTACAGTACACCCACTCACTGCTACAGTACACCCACTCACTACTACAGTACACCCACTCACTACTACAGTACACCTATTCACTGCTACAGTACACCCACTAACTACTACAGTACACCCACTCACCGCTACAGTACACCCACCCACTGCTACAGTACACCCACTAACTGCTACAGTACACCCACTCACTGCTACAGTACACCCACTCACCGCTACAGTACACCCACTCACTACTACAGTACACCCACTTACCGCTACAGCACACCCACTCACCGCTACAGTACACCCACCCACTGCTACAGTACACCCACCCACTGCTACAGTACACCCACTCACTGCTACAGTACACCCACTCACTACTACAGTACACCCACTCACTACTACAGTACACCCACTCACAACTACAGTACACCTATTCACTGCTACAGTACACCCACTAACTACTACAGTACACCCACTCACCGCTACAGTACACCCACCCACTGCTACAGTACACCCACTAACTGCTACAGTACACCCACTCACTGCTACAGTACACCCACTCACCGCTACAGTACACCCACTCACTACTACAGTACACCCACTTACCGCTACAGCACACCCACTCACCGCTACAGTACACCCACCCACCGCTACAGTACACCCACTAACTGCTACAGTACACCTACTCACCGCTACAGTACACCCACTCACTACTACAGTACACCCACCCACTGCTACAGTACACCCACCCACTGCTACAGTACACCCACTAACTGCTACAGTACACTTACTCACCACTACAGTACACCCACTCACCGCTACAGTACACCCACCCACTGCTACAGTACACCCACTAACTGCTACAGTACACCTACTCACTACTACAGTACACCCACTCACTACTACAGTACACCCACTCACTACTACAGAACACTCACCTACTGTTACTCATGGTCCCTGTCCTGAGGTTCCCGATAAGGAATTCCAAGATGGTGGAACACAGATCGTTCAGTCGGAGTCGGGACTTCAACTCCATGATGTATTATCTCCTTGTTCTACAAATTCAAGTCAACATGAATATTCTATCCAGTAATAAATATGTAATACTATTTCTTGTTTATGCACCTTCTTAGGCCCCAATCACATCCTTATGAACTGTATATTGTATGCACCTTACCAGACCTCTAATCACATCTTTATAGAGTGCATGCTCTGTCAGAGACATGCCCATCTTGTCTGCCATCAGCCTCATAGATCTGTTAAAATGCGCTGAGCCAGTAAAATACACCAGACAGCAGCCGTACTAAAACAGTAGAAATACCATCTTACTAGCTGAATAGTGTGGAAGAGCGGATAACTTTGAAATTGTAACTAAATATAAAAGGAGCATTTTGATAACATGGAGTTGCACATTGATGTCACTGTCTGTCTACTAATGATGTCACTGTCTCTCTACTAATGATGTCACTGTCTGTCTACTAATGATGTCACTGTCTCTCTACTAATGATGTCACTGTCTGTCTACTAATGATGTCACTGTCTCTCTACTAATGATGTCACTGTCTGTCTACTAATGATGTCACTATCTGTCTACTAATGATGTCACTGTCTCTCTACTAATGATGTCACTGTCTGTCTACTAATGATGTCACTGTCTGTCTACTAATGATGTCACTGTCTGTCTACTAATGATGTCACTGTCTCTCTATTAATGATGTCACTGTCTGTCTACTAATGATGTCACTATCTGTCTACTAATGATGTCACTATCTGTCTACTAATGATGTCACTGTCTCTCTACTAATGATGTCACTGTCTGTCTACTAATGATGTCACCGTCTCTCTACTAATGATGTCATTGTCTCTCTACTAATGATGTCACTGTCTGTCTACTAATGATGTCACTGTCTGTCTACTAATGATGTCACTATCTGTCTACTAATGATGTCACTATCTGTCTACTAATGATGTCACTGTCTGTCTACTAATCATGTCACTAAGCATGATAAATGGATAGTCACCTGGTTAAAGGGTGTCACAATTATATCAATTCTACGATGCTTAGACTCAGGACCAGGCAGCTTGCACACACCGAGGTACTTGGCCATACCACCCTTCATATTAGGGTAGAAGGTAAGGTCATCTGTGAGGAACTCTGAATGTCACAAAATACAGCATCAATGGAAGGCTAATGAACCACTGAACAACATGTGTGTGGAATATACATGTATTACATTGGACATGTATACCTTGCTGGTGGATTATATTACATTGGACATGTATACCTTGTTGGTGTAGGGTGCTGAGTAACTTGTCAAACACACCGACATGACTTCTACCATCAGCATGGGTGATGAGAATATCTACATCTCCACAAGTAGCCTTGCCTCTCCTGTAACTACCACATGTAACCATCTCAAGATCTGAGTCTATACTTTTCACTGCAGACTCCACCTACAAGTAGCAGCAGCATGATGATTTCACTGGGTACGGTGATTATGTTACTGAGTACGATGATGATGTCACTGAGTACTGACCACTTTCTCTATCTGAGACACCTCCTCCCTCTGCATTCTTTCATCTAACTCGTAGAAGTATTTCAGTCCTATTTTCTGATTGGCTGTCAGTACTGCTTTCTCTCTGACATCATCAAGTGTCCGTAGACCCTACAAACCAATCTAGTTTAATCAGCCGAGTCATCGTAAATAAACTTACCAATTTTACTTCCCGCTATTAATCCCAGGTAAGAAAACAAAGATCTAAAGAGTCATCGTAAATATTGTCCATATAAAACAAATACTTCTATGATTGGTCAGTTAAATAGCAGATACCAATTTGATTGGTCAGTTAAATAGCAAATACTACCTTGATTGGTCAGTTAAATAGCAGATACTAACCTGATTGGTCAGTTAAATAGCAGATACCGACCTGACTGGCCCATAAGTTAGCAGTTTCTGCTCCGACCCCCCAGATCCTCATGAAGAGCTGTACTGCCTGCAGAGTCTCACTTGACTGAAGGACTTCCAGCTTCTCCAGGCTCCCGCTGTCAGCAATCTCGGCTATCTTCTCTGCTAAACTTTTACCAATGTTTGGTAGTTTTAGGGCTTTCTCAACACTGTCGATAGGCTGAGTGGCTGACTGCACAAGAGGGTAATAATATATTGTGATGTATTATTAAGTACTATAAGGGATGGTGCAGTACCCTTTATTTGGTGACATGATGCTAGAATATACATGGTAGCATATTTCATAGATATCTCACCTTCAGAGCTATAATAGCTTTTTGATAGCTAAATACTCGCCATTTGTCTTTTGTACTCTTGTAGGCCTCGGCCATTTCCTATCAATAATATCAATATGAGATGGCAATATACACATATACATGTAATATGAGATGGTAATATACACATATTATACATGTAGTATGAGATGGTAATATACACATATTATACATGTAATATGAGATGGTAATATACACATATTATACATGTAGTATGAGATGGTAATATACACATATACATGTAATATGAGATGGTAATATACACATATTATACATGTAGTATGAGATGGTAATATACACATATTATACATGTAATATGAGATGGTAATATACACATATTATACATGTAGTATGAGATGGTAATATACACATATTATACATGTAATATGAGATGGTAATATACACATATTATACATGTAATATGAGATGGTAATATACACATATTATACATGTAGTATGAGATGGTAATATACACATATTATACATGTAATATGAGATGGTAATATACACATATTATACATGTAATATGAGATGGTAATATACACATATTATACATGTAGTATGAGATGGTAATATACACATATTATACATGTAATATGAGATGGTAATATACACATATTATACATGTAGTATGAGATGGTAATATACACATATTATACATGTAATATGAGATGGTAATATACACATATTATACATGTAGTATGAGATGGTAATATACACATATTATACATGTAATATGAGATGGTAATATACACATATTATACATGTAGTATGAGATGGTAATATACACATATTATACATGTAATATGAGATGGTAATATACACATATTATACATGTAGTATGAGATGGTAATATACACATATTATACATGTAATATGAGATGGTAATATACACATATTATACATGTAATATGAGATGGTAATATACACATATTATACATGTAGTATGAGATGGTAATATACACATATTATACATGTAATATGAGATGGTAATATACACATATACATGTAATATGAGATGGTAATATACACATATTATACATGTAGTATGAGATGGTAATATACACATATTATACATGTAGTATGAGATGGTAATATACACATATTATACATGTAATATGAGATGGTAATATACACATATTATACATGTAGTATGAGATGGTAATATACACATATTATACATGTAGTATGAGATGGTAATATACACATATACATGTAGTATGAGATGGTAATATACACATATTATACATGTAATATGAGATGGTAATATACACATATTATACATGTAGTATGAGATGGTAATATACACATATTATACATGTAATATGAGATGGTAATATACACATATACATGTAATATGAGATGGTAATATACACATATTATACATGTAATATGAGATGGTAATATACACATATTATACATGTAATATGAGATGGTAATATACACATATACATGTAATATGAGATGGTAATATACACATATTATACATGTAATATGAGATGGTAATATACACATATTATACATGTAATATGATATGGTAATATACACATCTTATACATGTAATATGAGATGGTAATATACACATATACATGTAATATGAGATGGTAATATACACATATTATACATGTAATATGAGATGGTAATATACACATATTATACATGTAATATGAGATGGTAATATACACATATTATACATGTAGTATGAGATGGTAATATACACATATTATACATGTAATATGAGATGGTGATATACACATATTATACATGTAGTATGAGATGGTAATATACACATATACATATACATGTAATATGGGATGTCAACATACATTATAATATGTAATATAAGAATGTGTAATATGATTATGAGACAGCAACCATGTCTACGTTGGTCTAAGTGCCCACCTAACCGCTAGCAGAACGTACCTGTAGTTTATTTATGATGGCGTCATTGAAGTCTCTACCGACTGGAGTTGTCTGCTCAGCCCCTGCTCTACTTGACGTCATGCATATGAACTTTGACTTCTGCACCAAATAAATACATTATATTGCACTGCAGTAAGGATACAGCACACTAGCCTTAGTTCCTGATACTAATAGTTGTAAAGGTCACACTATGGCCCATTACAATAGCCTGGGCTCAGTGAGAACCAGTCAATCCCGACCATTGGGATGATTTGATGTTAGACTTCGCTAGTTAGTATAGCAAACAATGCAAGCTGTCAATTATAATCACGTAGCATGGGCGGGCCTTAATATTATGCAGTTAGTATTATTGGCGAATAACCAAATAAGTACAAAGCCTTCTGAATGTATGACAATGGTCAGAACACAGCGTTTTACAAAAACAGTTATGATCCTGAGAACCAAGGTTAACGTAATAACCTACGTCTAGAGAAGTGGGTGCAGTCTCTTTAACTAACGCACATTTATCTTTGCAGCTGGTGGCTTGTAGTTCCTCAGCAACAGTTTGAGAATACTTGGGGAGCTTACTGGATGGCCCTTCCTCAGTACAGTCACTTGATCTCAGTCTATCTGTACCCTTTAATACCAAGTCTATTTACAATCCAGTGCTAGATGTTTGTACCAGCATACTACTGCGCAAATCAATACAGAAATCCTGCATATTACTTGATCCACCGAAGGGAAAACTCCCATAGGATGAGCTAATTGATTAATTTATCCAGTTCTCACAGTCCTATTATTCATTACTACATTCAACTGCACTTACTCATAGGTTTACACTAATAGTCCTGCTGCCCACGTACCCTATAATACTACAATGAATACCAGTTCTACTAGTGTTACGGCTATAAACAACTGAACATACCACATTCTAGACTTAGTTCCGAACTTACCGTAGTAGCCTTGCCTAATTCGCCAGCATAGTTGGGGAAATCCAAAAAAGGGCGCTCCTCTACAGCGGGTAGCGTATCTTCCTGGCATTGGTCTGTTATAAGTTCTTTCTTTGTGTACAAGTCACAGTCTTGAAGAGCCTTGGTTTCCAAACAACGGGTTAACCACTTAGCGCTGACAACTCTAACATCTTTTCTTACGGTGCTTAAAGGTTTACCTTCAATTAAATGTATACTAGTATAGGCATAGACAAGTCAATCCACTGCCATGTTCTTATTTATAATTGGATATACAAGTACTAACAGTCAGCTGTGTGTGGTAGTTACCCACCTATAATACTCCGTAGCTGAAGGGAAGTAAGTGAGGCATCTACTACAATATGACTAAAGGTAGATAGGTCTGTTCTCTCTTTATTCTTCGCATTATATATCTCCCCTCCACCACCAAAGTCCCTCAATTTACTGACAAACAGCTCAGCTTTGGATTTTCCCAGAATATTTGGTATAATAAAGCAGTTTACTCCATCAAAAAATACCATTATCTATAGAGAAAGAGAAACATTAATTAATGAACATTCACCATAGACATAGGGATATACCATAGACATAGGGACATACTCGCCATAGACATAGATATACACACATCATAGACATAGATACACAATCACCATAGACATAGATACACAATCACCATAGACATATACACACTCACCATAGACATAGATACACACTTATCAGCACATAGACATAGATACACACTCACCATAGACATATACACAATCACCATAGACATATACACACTCACCATAGACATATACACACTCACCATAGACATATACACATGCACCATAGATATAGATACACATAGCCATAGACACAAATTTTATGGTAAGACATGTAGGCTACATGAAAATATATAATTTTTTAACCTTTTTAAAACTTAATTTATGATGATGATTGGTTGCAACAGCACTTCACATGCCGTCACTGACATGTTTTTCGTAATGAACATGGTTTTTTGTGTTTATGTAGCCTGGATGGTGTGATAGCCTATATGTGGGGTTTCTGGCTTGCTTTTTCCTATTTGTTATCTATTTATTATTCAATAATTTTTGTGATATTTTAATTTTTTCTGGCTTTTCTATTTAATTTTTTGCTGCACAAATACATGTATTTGTGCAGCAAAAATTAAATAGAAAACCAGAGAAATTAATATTGTAATGGTTGGGCCGACTAGGCCCCATCCCTGAGTAGTTCACCTCAGACATTGCGAATGCTAATACGGTTCTAAATTACCTATGTAACCTAATTATGTAGTAGACTTACTTATATACCTATAATGTGCATTACTGAGCAATTATGTCCTTTCTATACAAATGTAAAGAGGCCAGACCTCTCAGAATTACCTGATATTGATTTTGTGCATAATCTAGATGATTTTAAGCATCTTTTGTTGAACCCGACCTATTTTGGGTCGGCCATCGGGCTTCCGGCCGCCATATTGTTGCGCAATTTCTTGACAACACTACGTCGGCCTTTTTACCGGAACTTCCTCCGGAAGTTCTTATACTATATAAAGCACATTGTTTTTATGTTTGTTGTCTCAGTTCATGCTTGGATCTCAATAAAAACACATCTATACTTATATACAGAGACTTTCACTTCGTAGATAGGTCGTTCCAGTTACCAAGGTCTCCCGAACCACCTTCTAAGTCGGATCACTCTCTTTCTCAGCATAGTAAACAAGCATCGACTCGGGACCATATGGGTCGTCTTGAGTAGTTATTTGACTACTAGTACCTGTTGATCTTTCACGTAATGAGAAGGCCTAGCACCACTCATAGGCTCTTCATTTTGGACAAGGGAGTCGTCTTAGGATGACAGCACAACCCCCCCCCCCCCCCCAAAAAAACCATTAGGGCCTACAATATTGGAGCAAAATCAGACATTATTTGTCTCACCATGAACATCTCTTGTCGTTTGTGGCCAGAAAGAATCGGAAAAAGCATTTGTTTGATGGAGGGTGCAAAGAATTCTCAGTTTTTCAAGATTCGATTGTCTTTCTCCTAGACCGATGATGACACTACACTAACTAGTACTAAGCTTTTAGTATCGAAATAAAAGGAAAGATTGATATCATAAAATAAAAATAAAAGTGTAGTGTGTCTAGCACAGTAAGAGCATTTCAATTAAAATCATGTGCAGAAATATTATTTATTCTCTACTAAAGATTTTGCAAACTTCAGACTCCGAACCAGAAGCTGGGTTGTTACTTGTTAGCAAAACCATATGACATATAATGATATACATGTATTATGATCATCATGATCATCTTCTTGAGAGCTTCTTTTGACTTTTCTCACCTCACCTGGAGAATTTCTCAAAAAGTAAGTGTGCTGATCAAGTCTCCAGGTTTTTATTTACGTTTGCTTGACAAGTATGGTGGAAGGATTTCGGGTTTTTCAGTTAATGATACACGGGGCGATAGTGCATTTGCAGCTGAATTTTACATTTTTTTAAAGCTCCCCTCATTTTTGTTCAAAATATTGTCGTTTTGAGACTGGTGATCTGCGCACATGTTTGGAATTGGGTCTAATTTTGATCATCGAATAGACAAGCGCAGCACTTTCTCGTTTAAATATTTGGACCAATCATGAATGCCTTTATAAAGTCGTCAGTTTTAGCAACTACAACACTGTCATTTAATCGAAGCATCCGTCTAGTTATTCACGCTTTTTAACCCTATCCACAACCAAAAGTTGCTACCCTACTGCTGCTACTACTAGAATGGTGTTCTTCACTTGTAGTGATTGTAATCAAACAATAAAGAAAAATAAAGTGGATCAACACTTTGCTGGCAGATGTCGAAGTGCTGAATATGTTTCTTGTGTTGATTGTAGCGCAGACTTCTATGGTAAGTCACATACTGATAGGCGACTGGCGACATGTAGGATAGTATTCTATTATATCAAGCAATAGAGTTGCATTAATTTTATGTTTGCAAAGTTATATCGCAGAAAATTAACTAATTAAATAGTTGTTTTTATTTTAAAATTCTTCCCAATTTATGTTTCTCTGTGGAACAGCAGCAATATAAAACTATGGTGACTTTGTCTTGCTATCTCTAACAATTAGGCTATTAAGGACTGAACTGCAGATGTATTGTTTATTAATAGGTAACGAGTATATCACTCACACCAGCTGTATCAGTGAAGCTGAGAAGTACGGTGGGAAGGGCTTCAAGCAGGCAGCTAATGTAAATAAAGGACAGAAAAAGCAGCAGTTGTGGGTAGATAAGGTAATTCCAGTAGAATAGGTTTCTGTAGTCATATTTGACCATTTGATTCATCTGGTGAGTCACTTCTATCAAGTTATCCTTCTATCAAGTTATCCTTCTATCAAGTTATCCTTCTATCAAGTTATCCTTCTATCAAATTATCCTTCTATCAAGTTATCCTTCTATCAAGTTATCCTTCTATCAAGTTATCCTTCTATCAAGTTATCCTTCTATCAAGTTATCCTTCTATCAAGTTATCCTTCTATCAGGTTATCCTTCTATCAGGTTATCCTTCTATCAGGTTATCCTTCTATCAGGTTATCATTCTATCAAGTTATCCTTCTATCAAGTTATCTTTCTATCAAGTTATCTTTCTATCAAGTTATCGCATAGTCCAATGAATAGAGTAAGCCAAGTGTCTTGGAGTTATCTGTCTAATTCAGTCAAGGTGTCAAGAGTGGACAACTACTACTATAACCACTATTTCGCTGCTCTGCAACTAACCAGTTCTTAGGCTACATATAGCCCATGGATATTATTAACCAAACGCTTAGATTAGATCTACATTTACTTGTAGGTTCAACAAGCAATAGACAAAGCACTGTCCCAGTCAAGTGATCCCAAGCTCACTGAATTATTAGAATATATTAAAACTGCTACAAATCTGCCTCAGAAGAAACCAAAGTTCATCAATTTTCTAAAGAGTACATTTCCCAGGTATGTTTTGCAGTTAGAACTGTAAATGTGTAGCAAATGCAGTTACAATGTATAACTGTGAATATGTAGTGAATTCAACAGCCTCCTAAAACTGTCACATATTTGTAGTTTTCTTGCCCTCGGCGCAAGGCAAGTCATGCCTAAGACCGTACAAGAATGGTTAAGTTTTCTAGTAGGCCTAGCAGTTCACTCTGCTTCCAAGGCAAGTCAACACCAATCATTTATTGATGATATTTAAAGGCTATAGTCTTATAGCCTTTGGCGGGACTATAATTCTATAGCCTTTGGTGCGACTGTACATTTGTAATTCTATGTAGCGTTAACCATACATTATTGTGTTGTAAGTAGAACAAAGTTCATATCTCTAGTATTGTTGAATGTGAAGCAGTATATAGGAGTTATCTGTTCAATGCTGTCTGTGTGGCAAGAGCAGACAACTCATTCCAGACTGGGTAATATGTGTCAGCCACACCAACAGTAATTTAGAGCATAGCATAGGATGTTGTGTATTTTAATAATCATAATGTTATGTGTATGTACAGGAAACAGAAATTACCTACCAAATAAATCTGTTGTTAGGTACAGAACCATGGATAAGCTATTTGAACGTATTTGGACTATTTTGGAAGAAGTTAAAATAGAGCTGAAGAATTCGCAGAGCGTAGAGGCAAACAATGATACTTGTAAGACAGCACCTGCTAGTGATACAGCAGCACCTGCTAGTGATACAGCAGCACCTGCTAGTGATATGGCAGCACCTGCTAAGGAGAGGCAGCACAAGAGGAAGAGGGGTGTCGCTGGATTAGCTGGAGAGGAGAGTCTCAAGGATGAAGAGGTGGAGGCTATCAGAGAGAAGAAAAGGAGTAAAAGAGAAGCCAAGTCTCACCCTGAGCAGGAGAATGTGGAGAGATTAAATGATACACTAGAGGTGTGTATAGACTAAGTACCTGGTATGTCTATATTAGTTCTAATGTGTCGGGTGCGCTACTCCCCCTTCCCTTACATAAGAGGTGTGTATAGACTAAGTGCCTGGTATGTCTATATTAGTTCTAATATGTGAGGTGCGCTACTCCCCCTTCCCTTACATAGGAGGTGTGTATAGTACTTGATATAGCCAAAGTTATAATATAGAGAGGGTCCCTCCTCTCCTTTGATGTGTGTTGGAATGATCAAAGAGTCTTGTAGGTTTCTATTCCTTGTCTAGTATGTGAGAGTCTGACTTTGTAAGGTATCTAAAACATTATCCATCATAGCGATATACGTCAGCAGGTTGGATTATTATTAATTACCCTCTTTAATTGTAATTAATTAGATAATTTATATGTTATATTTGCAGTAATGGAGAGTTATATATCTAAATATCATCTACTTGCTCACTAATGTATTCATGTAACGAGTTCCATTTATAGTCACTCTTTTAGTGTATTAGTACTAGTGCCAGTACATATATATACTACATTATCCCTTCCTTCTATACCATACCAGTACATACATATACTACATTATACCTTCCTTCTATATCATACCAGTACATACATATACTACATTATACCTTCCTTCTATATCATACCAGTACATACATATATACTACATTATACCTTCCTTCTATATCATACCAGCACATATATATACTACATTATACTTTCCTTCTATATCATACCGGTACATACATATACTACATTATACCTTCCTTCTATATCATACCAGTTCATACATATACTACATTATACCTTCCTTCTATACCATACCAGTACATATATATACTACATTATCCCTTCCTTCTATACCATACCAGTACATACATATACTACATTATCCCTTCCTTCTATATCATACCAGTACATACATATACTACATTATACCTTCCTTCTATATCATACCAGTACATACATATATACTACATTATACCTTCCTTCTATATCATACCAGTACATACATATACTACATTATACCTTCCTTCTATACCATACCAGTACATATATATACTACATTATCCCTTCCTTCTATATCATACCAGTACATACATATACTACATTATACCTTCCTTCTATATCATACCAGTACATATAAATACTACATTATACCTTCCTTCTATATCATACCAGTACATACATATATACTACATTATACCTTCCTTCTATATCATACCAGTACATACATATACTACATTATACCTTCCTTCTATATCATACCAGTACATACATACTACATTATACCTTCCTTCTATACCATACCAGTAGGCTACATACACATACTGCATACCATATACTACTTCCTTCTAAAATCTTCTCATTAGTATCCTTCCAGGGAACCTCTAATTTAAGATCTGGGGGGGGGGGGACTCCCCATACCTCAGTAAACGTATTACACTGTCTCCTCCCATTCTAGACCTGAGAGACTCCTCATACCTCACTAAATGTATTACACTTCTCTACTGTTGACACGCTCTCTCTTGTCTTGTTTTCTCTCTCATCTACCCCCCTCTCTCTTGTCTTGTTTTCTCTCTCATCTATACCAAGGGTACACTAGGAAGCACTGACTCACCTACCAAGTGTGATTACTCATATACAGTACATTACATACATACATACATAGCATACACTCAGGTTGAAGAGAAGACAACTAAAGACTTTAACTGGGAGGCAATGATATCTAGAGTCTTACAGAAAGGCGAGATCTCTTTGAAGAAGCTGCGTAAGAAAGCCGTCTCTGAATTCTTAGCCTGTGGTAAGTTTATGAGGTCTGAGGAAAGAGTGTGGAGGAAGCTGGATAAGAAACTACAGGCTATGCCTTCAGTTCAGGTCAACAACGATAAGGTGACTTTAGTGGGTACTTAATTTATACCCTGTTATAACAATCAGGGTAAATAATAATTACATTATATACAAATGTACATTAATGAATGAGTGATTATTAGGTTATTCTGCCTCTGCCTCTGCCATTGATGTGTGAATTAAGCCTGATAATTATGGAAATATTTGTAAATTCATGCAATTATTGTGATGTGAAAGCTGTACTGGTCTAGTAATAATCTGGAAGAGCTTGTATAAGCAGTGATAACCATCAAGCAGAGTTGAAAAACGATGCTCCAGATTACCTGTGCATTGATTTACATGTACACTGTATTTCCTTGAGGGGGGTGAAAACAAGTTTGTAAAGTAGGCCCTATATAATTAAATTGTATTATAATAAAATGTATCCCTATAACAATCACTTCACTATTATATCAACCTAGCCCACACTCCCCATAGTTCAAGTGTCTGGACAGCTAATTGGTGACAAGGTTAAAGTACCAATGGTGTGGCTCATCAGGTGGAGGGATCCAAGGCTTAGTATGAATCTGAACAGAAGGTCTACTCTACAGTGTATAGCCAGTGATACATGTGTGATATTATGTTGGTGGGTGTGGGGTATCCACCACTACAGTATTGCCTATTGTCTATTACATGTCTGCTTTGAATATTTACATTAGTACCTACTTTTTTCTGTCCTGCCAATATATTGACTGGTATATCACTTGGTACACTGGTAGAGTAACTAGTTAGGTGGTGAGCTGCCCTGAGTGAGTGTGATGACAAACACTACTACTAGGTTAGTAGTCTAACCAGTCCACCTCCATACTACGTAAGTAAATAAAATAGTATGTACATTTTTACAGTACTTATAATCCATTATTTTATCTACCCCTCTGTGTTGGTATTGTTCTTCTGCCAATACTACAGGTATACAACACAACCCATAGATTGTATGCATAGCATATTGTATAGATGGACCCATGTACAATGTATTTGGTGTAGACAATTATTCCTTATGTCTAAAGATATTGATATGGTAGGTAGTTCACCAAATGCAGTGAATAGATGCTTATGATTCAACAATAGATCATGACATGTGGAGGATATAAAGTTGTTTTATTACAGTTTGAAGATTAGCTTACTAGCTCACATGGAGTGACGCATCACCCCATCTTATTCCTCCAGGAAGGGAAGAGCTGACATGAACTGCCCTTCCTGAATCTGCAAAGTAAGACATATTTATGAAAACTTTAACTTTACACTTTGCTTCCGTTATTCCAAATATTATATACAGGATCTGTTTGTTTGTTTGTCTGAGATGGTCATACAAACGTGAGCACCTGTGATCACTTGTTACGACATGTACCACTGTATGGGATATTTCCAGATTATATACTGGTGGGGGAATAATACCCTATCATGCAATATCCTTGCATCCGTTCAATCCTTTCAGCTTGTCCCTGTGCCATTCGCATCTCATGGTGCCTGTGCATGTTATGTAGATCTACATTTATGTGTACATTGTACTATATACAATGCACATACATGTACATGTAGCATATAACTATATTGTACAACATTTTTTATGTAATGTACATGTGCTTGATTTACAGTGTAGTCAACCTTACTCTGTAATAAAATAATTGTGCCAGTTTCATGTATTATAACAGGTCTACTGTATTCCTGGAACTAGTATCACTGCTTCTTCTTTACCTGCAGAATATTAAGTGGAGCTACTTTTGAGCCATGACTGGGATAAAGGTGAGTTTATATACTATCTACATGTATATGTGCAGTACGTACATCTACAGCATGTATGTCTACATGTACAGCATGTACAGCATGTACATCTACAGTAAGTACATGTACAGCATGTATGTCTACAATATGATGTGTATCCAGACAACTTTGCGTTCCTAATTTATAGACAATCATCTTCTCCTACTGGTGAACATGATACAGTAAGAGTTGGTAGTACATTGTATTTGCCGATTAACTGATTGTACAGAGTCCGTGTAGATGTCCATCAAAGCTGTTAGTTTTGGCAGGATACAGAGTAGTTTCCTTAATTGTTTCCATAATTAGAGAGGCAGTAGGCTGTGATGTAGATAACCATCTCTCTGTGTCTGTGTGTATCTACTGTATGTGTGTATCTACTGTATGTGTGTATTATGTGTCTACTCCGTATTCATCCAGCCACACTGATAACCCAGACATCTTGGCTACACGAGAGGCAAACTGTTCATTTTCGCTCATGGGCGAATTGTCCAGTATGTTCCTATACACTGACCAGTATGTACCTATACACTGTCCAGTATGTACCTATACACTGACCAGTATGTACCTATACGCTGACTAGTATGTACCTATACACTGACCAGTATGTTCCTATACACTGTCCAGTATGTACCTATACACTGACCAGTATGCAGGCCTATCTATACACTGACATTTGAAGTAATATAGTATAAAGTCTCTATATAGATAAATAACATGAGAACAGGACGTGTCTTTCATCTTTATGTTTAGGGTGACAACCTATATGTATATTATTAGTATAGCTGATAGCACAGCCGATAGCACAGCTGATAGCACAGCTGATAGTATAGCTGATAGCACAGCTGATAGTATAGCTGATAGTACAACTGATAGTATAGCTGATAGTATATTGTAGCTGATAGTATAGCTGATAGTATAACTGATAGTACAACTGAAAGTATAGCTGGTAGTATATTGTAGCTGATAGTATATTGTAGCTGATAGTATAGCTGCTAGTGCCCTATGCTAATAGTATAGCTGATTGATGTTGAAGTTAAATTCTAGAAAGTTTGGATAAGGCCGCAGAGCTTTAGAGCTCAGTTTGCCAGCCATTTAAAATATTTGGGGATTAGTATTATTACCAGTGTTTGATTTGTGTTGGGATAATCCATGTAGATTATATGTAATGGCAGTTTATTTGTTGTTATAAAGTAAGTATTATATTGAGCTGTTACACCCATCTCTAGCTGGTACTGACTTACACACTCAGTTTAGTCTTTAGTACCTGTTATAGACTACAAGATAGACTATACTCTATGAATATATTATGTAGTCTAAATAGATGATACTAGTGCTGGGCGGTGTTTCGGTGTCATTCAGTTTTTTCGGTTTTTTTTCATTCGGTTCAAAAACCGCCAAAATTTAAAATGTGAACCGACACCTAATGCGGCGGTGCGGTTTTATTCGGTTTTAAAAGTCAAACCGCGCCTGGCCTCTTAGCGCACCCACTTTCAATAATGGCTGGCGTTGAAAACACGTGAATTAATGTTATGCTTCTTTCAATCCTTATAATTCGATGCCATCCTTGGAATTTAGACTTAGCTGCAGCCATAATATAACCACTCAGTGGCTATTTATTGTAGTTTCACTCCTTTATAGCAGTTACGATTGCAGATTATTATAAATAATAAATATTTAATAATTGTCAACTATTAAATTAAATGAAAATGGCTGCCATTTTAGTGCTTCTTTTAATCCTTATAATCCGATGCCATCCTTGGAATACAGACTTAGCTGCAGCCATCAATATCACTCAGTAAGGGTTTACTGTAGTTCTCATTTGATTCTAGTATTCAAACTTGCTTATTGTTATAAATAATTAATATTTAATTATTGCAAATTATTGAACAAAATAAAAATGGCGGCCATTTCCGGTAATGGCTGAAACTCCGAACACAGGAATTTATGTCATGCATCTTTCAATCTTTATAATTCGATGTCATCCTTTGAATAAATACTTAGCTACAGCCATCATTGTCACCCAGAGATGATTTACTTTAGTTTCACTGAATTCTAGTTGTTATACTTTCATATTATTATAGATGATTGGCATTTAATAATTGCAATTTATTAAAGAAAATTTAAAATGGCCGCCATTGCAGCTTAAAAGCAGGGTGTGACAACTCCAATATTGAGTATTTCATTTCCGGTTCGGTTCGGTGTTTTTTCATGAATAAAAAAAACTGAATTAAACCGAGGGTGAGAAGACAACTTCGGTTTCATTCAGTTTTTTAGAAAAATCAGCAAAAAAACTGAATGCACATGCAAATCAAAACCGCCCAGCACTAGATGATACTCTATAAATATAATATGTAAGCTAAATAGACGATACTCTATAAATATAATATGTAGTCTAAATAGACGATACTCTATAAATATAATATGTAGTCTAAATAGACTATACTCTATAAATATAATATGTAGACTAAATAGACGATACTCTATGAATATAATATGTAGACTAAATAGACGATAGTCTATAAATATAATATGTAGTCTAAATAGATGATACTCTATAAATATAATATGTAGTCTAAATAGATGATACTCTATGAATATAATATGTAGTCTAAATAGACGATACTCTATAATTATAATATGTAGACTAAATAGACGATACTCTATAAATATAATATGTAGTCTAAATAGACGATACTCTATAAATATAATATGTAGTCTAAATAGACGATACTCTATAAAAATGATATGTAGACTAAATAGACGATACTCTATAAATATGATATGTAGACTAAATAGGCGATACTCTATACTCGATACGTACAGCACATCTGACCACTCCCAGGGGTACTTACATGTATGTACAGCACATCTGACTACTCCCAGAGGTACTTACATGTATGTACAGCACATCTGACCACTCCCAGGGGTACTTACATGTATGTACAGCACATCTGACCACTCTCAGACTTCCAACTGTGAGTGGATACTTGTGAGTTAGGGGTGCGTGTATGTCGAGTTTGTAAAGCTTGGTTTCCTCCTGCGCTACCCTTCCTGCGTTACCCTTCCTGCGCTACCCCTCCTGCGCTACCTTTCCTGCTTAGGCTAATGCGTGGTCACTGTTTCCACTCAGCTGGAGGTGAGCACACATGGTTCCGTTCAGGAGGGCCAGCACTGCGGGTTCTACCAATAATTACACTCCCCATATAGTAGTAGGGATATACATGTGCTTGTACAAAACTTGGCTTAATGGAGGAGATAGTGTTGACAACTCCTGTATAGATCTCTCTACTTGTGCCATACAGAGTATAAAATGACACTTTGACATGTGTTCTTGCATGTCTATAAGTTTGTTAGTAAAGCATATGTGACAAATTACATGTATGTGTAGGTATACTTGCTGGTACAATGTGTATGTATTCTGGGTGCTCCTGTGTAGTAGCCCTATCATTGTATTTTATAATTATCTGTAAGCTAACATTAAAGCCTTTCAAATGAGTCATAATGGTACGCTGTTAGCTCAGTCTAATCCACTGCTTTAACCCACATGCAGGAACCACTTTTTCCTCCCATTCATCATCAGTATCTGTTAGAAGTTAGTGAATGTGTCATACATGCTCCATAATCCCTCATTATCTTCACAAATAAAACACATTAATATCTATTACAAAACATTTATACTTGAGACATTACCATACCTGCATACACAATCATAGTCATACTCTTTTTGCACATCAAATAACTCTCTACATCTGTTCTCTACTCTGATTGGTGTAAACCTGAGTAACCAGCGACCATATAAGGTCACACCACTCAGTCAGGGTGTTAGTTGGTCACACTGCCTCTCACAGCAGACTACACAAATTATTTTCCTCCTAACTTCCTCTCTACAACCAAGCGTAGCATGGCAGAGTATACCACCACCACTACCATCACATCAGTGGTGAGCTATCTAACACTCGTGCTAGTGTTGGCAGTGTGTCAAACCTCTGCTGAAACAGAGGTCTGTACCTCTTTCCTGCTTGGTGATAGTGGAGTGGAGGGGACAGACTCTCCATTTAATATTCTAATTGTGAGAGACACAGATAAACATGTCCAAGGTGGTGAACATATACAAGGTAAGAGTAAGCTACCTGACGTGCTGTATATCATACTGTATATCGTACTGTATATCGTATTGGATATCGTACTGTATATCGTACTGTATATCGTACTGTATATCGTACTGTATATCGTATTGTATATCGTACTGTATATCGTACTGTATATCGTACTGTATATCGTACTGTATATCGTACTGTATATCGTACTGTATATCGTACTGTATGTCGTACTGTATGTCGTACTGTATGTCGTACTGTATGTCGTACTGTATATCGTACTGTATATCGTACTGTATATTGTATTGTATATCGTATTGTATATCGTACTGTATATAATTTATATTAATTATTATTTACATTTACATTTATTGAGGTTTTCTAAAAGTTCACAGATAACATTTGTTAAAAGTAACTTTTTGACCACACATATATATACATGTACATGATCAATATTATTGAAGTGTAAAATGTTGCGCCTACATTCAATCCAATATATCATAATATTATGAAATATATATACATATTTTACGTGTTGTTGTATATATATTTTTATTATTTAATCTTTAATTATTGTGCCCCTGGAGGTAGTTCACGTAACACAGGCTTGTATTATTATGTGTCTGTTGTAGCACCTTGTCTACAATTAGTTTTCAAAGTGGAAAGTTTATCCACACATCATCATGTACCTGTGGTAGATCAGAAAAAGTTATTTATGTTTATTGGTGACCTAAATTATATATTACTGCCGGCCAACACTGTTTTATTGTCCTTTTATAGTGGAACTCAAAGGTGATCAACCAATAGCAGGCTTTGCCCTTGGAGCAGTGACCAGTGAGAATGATGGATCAGATGTGTTTGTTGGTCATTTCAAGTCCACTCAGCTGACAGCAGATGGAAAGGAGCAGACGACCCTCATGTGTGACAGAACTGTAAGTCCTCAGTCTATCCAATTGACTGCTCTCCCTTATACAAACTAATTCTATAGTAGTACAGGACCCACACTACAGTCAATAACCAATAACTCTAATTCTATACTGCCCCTTTCCACAAAAACAATGTAACTCACTATATTGTAATTTTACAGGAGAAGGCTAAACGCGTTTGAGTTGAGCCCTCCAATTGTATTAATCCTAGAGATGCAAACAAAATATATTCTGAACCAAAATCACGTTCTCTGTTTAATGGTACCATTTTTATTGCTGTATGTTGGTTTTTTAACTAATTAATCCAGTTACATTGTTTTTGTGGAAAATCATCGTGCTGGGCTCTCTTCAGTGATTGTCCGCAAAAACAATGCATCTAATGAATTACAGTGTTTCTGCAGACAATATAGAAGTTATATCAGCAAATAATGCCTGTGAAAACAATGCATGAGCTTGTAAATTAGTGCAATCAATGTAGAAGCACACATACAGACTATATTTGCATGTGTGACAGACAGTACCATCCCATTACACCGATATTATCAGGTTGAAACATAGATTTCTGTAAATCCAACTCAATATAAAATATCCACACTCGGTTTACTCGATTCCGATTTTTTTTCTTGTTGATGAGGTGTGCAGCGTCTGCAAAACTGAAATCATTTGTTGATAGTTTGGTTTTTGCTTTTTGGGGGTCTTCAGAGGCTCACCTCTTACTTTGGGTTTAGATTTTTCATGAAATTAAACTCTGTTATGATTTCCCGTATCACATTTTTGCTTCCCGAGTACTTCTAGTTCTTCCGCAACGATGTGCCCATACTTTCCAACATAATAGCCCTGGTGATTGTCTAAATACATGTACCTATAAAATCTCAACCATATGGTTTATTTTCACCTACTTTATTATCTCTCTGCACATAATTTTTAGCATCTAGAAACGAAAAGTTGTCGGATAAGCGCTCTTATTTTCAAACATTGGGAAAACGCTCATGTAATGCTGGTCCAGTTTAAGGAACATAATATTTAACGTAGCACTGCCTCCCATATGCTGCCAGAAGCACATCTCTATCAGCAGATGGTAGAATATTTCATTGCGCGTTTTGTCAATCTTTACAGATCGTATTTTCAACCAGATCGTATTTTTAACCGAGCATGTCATAAAAATATTTATAAATAATATAAATTTATGACAGCTGCAACCACCGAAAAGCTCTTTGCAAGAATAGGAAAATGCATAGGCTATATTATGTGAAAACTAGTGCTTCAGATAGAAAATGAGATAATGAAATGGCACACTTTTATACGACTTGTTTGACAAGGAAAATGTAACGGTGTGGGCAGAAATGCTCCATATTAACTTGAATCCGAGTAATATTTGGTTCGAATCTGAGTACAATCTGAGTACAATCAGAGTACAATCTGAGTACAATCTGAGTACAATCATGATTCAGAGTACCAACACATAATTAGTGTTCTTTAGTTATACCATACTGACAGTCAGAGCAAGTTAGACTCCAAACAGCATTTATGATAGATTCATTGGAACTGATAATAAATATTTGCCGCGACAACCCCGCTACTGGGACTCCAAACATATTATAATTCACTTGGGTTCATATAGATTCATGATAAAGTCATGTAGGAGATGTGAGAGGATAAAAACATACTTGAATAGTCAACTCCAGAAAAAAAATGAGGCAAAATTGCACTGTATGTGTTGGAATCTGGAGTTACATTGTTTTTGCTGACAATCACTAGTGCCAATATTGAGATACAGTGTTTCTGCTCTCCCAAAAAACCTATAAGGACCTATTTTTTTTCAAAAATATTTTAGTATGTGGTGTAAGATGGTATTTCAACACCATTTATGCAATAAACCCACTTTTGAAAAAAATTGAGTTACAGTGTTTTTGTAGAAATGGGCAGTATAGTAGTACAGGACCCATACTACAGTCAATAACCAATAACTCTAATTCTATGGTAGTACAGGACCCATACTACAGTCAATAACCAATAACTCTGACATTAGTTCAATATTTATATACCATACTAATTCTATAGTAGTACAGGACCCATACTACAGTCAATAACCAATGACTCTGACATTAGTTCATTATTTATATACCATAGTTGGGTGTGATGAGTAATGAGACAGTTACTCTAGTCTATCATATTACATGTAGGCCTACATGTATATAGCATTAAAATGTATTGCAACTACCCTCACCACTAGCCTGTAATTATATAAATAATTATTTAGGGTGTGCCAGTCTAATATCTTATCACCTGCATCAGACCTGAGATTAGGTTAATCTCCTCTCTAATCCTGCGTGGATTAGAAGGCGTTAGCTACAGTTCCACTTAACAATAGCATTTGTGTCAACTGTCTAGTAGAAATCAGATATAATCAGGTAACCTCCCTACCAGGGTGGCTCAGCCTCTACTCAGATCTAAGTCTATACCGCTTTAACATTGAGTGCAC
This sequence comes from Bugulina stolonifera, assembly GCA_935421135.1. Classification (NCBI taxonomy): domain Eukaryota; kingdom Metazoa; phylum Bryozoa; class Gymnolaemata; order Cheilostomatida; family Bugulidae; genus Bugulina; species Bugulina stolonifera. The sequence goes on along the minus strand of OW285195.1, from coordinate 16,280,042 downwards.
GAGTTTGACGTAATCACGTCTAACTAAATGCAAAGCAGCGTTAGTGTGTGTCACACTCACAATTAACACCAGTTCATATAAATCCTAGGCTAATCAACAACATAAAAAATACATATACACATATTAAATATATAATACTTATTAATATTACCACAATTACGTACACTGCACACCGTAGTGGCATATTTCCAGTGTAACAACCTTGCTTACCATTACCATTGCACAACTGGAGAAGTTATTATCAATCCACTAATTAAACAACACCACTTTATGATTAAGGTTTCATTTGCTCAGCTCATAGTATATACATGTACATAATAGCATATACTAATAGCACATAGCATATACTAATAGCACATAGCATATACTAATAGCACATAGCATATACTAATAGCACATAGCATATACTAATAGCACATAGCATTTACTAATTGCACATAGCATATACTAATAGCACATAGCATTTATTGTATTCATATTATCATAGACTTAGGCCCCTGTGTTCTTCTACAAGACAATACTCAATCTATTCCACAACAATAGCCTCGGCACTACTAATTTGTATCTTGACTTTACAGGTACTAACCCATGCTGATGCAGGTTGGGATCCCAATAATAAAGTAGTAGAGGCTTACTGGATTGCTCCAAACCACACCTTTACTGGAAGCATCAGATTCAAGTAAGCTTCCGTACTTCCTCTGCCGTACTTTGGCTGCCTACGTTAATATAATGCTGAATCAGTTGATAGTAATAATAGAAGATTGTGACTAGTATATATACATGTATATGGTATGGTGTCCATACCAATGCCCTCAGGCTCTGACAATTGTCCACGTTCTAATACATGACATCACTAATCTGTGACAACCGACATTTTTGAGCGTATAATTTGGCGTTTCCTTCTTGCTTTCCCCAGCCACATTCATGACATTTGTTAATCTGATTACTTTCATATAAACTTAATCTCTTTCCAGAGCTACTATTGTGAGTAATAACCAAACATACTGGGTGAATGGCGATGATGGCTCAAGTCACTTGGCTGTAGCGAGAGAACTTCCAGCTAGCTCGGTATTCCCATTGCAAGAGGAGAACTCTCCACTCGATGGTCAGTTGTACATCCGATGTTTATCATATAATTCTCATCAGATTGCAGTAAAATGGTGCAGTTGACACCATGCAGCAATAGTCATGAATATGCTAGCATCCAATAGTATTACATTTCTGGAACGGCTTTGAACAAATGTTCTGTAAATTTTAATTTTAGGTGATCTGTTCAGTACACCATCGACTACCAGTTCTACTGGCTCCACGGCTTCCACTCAAAGTACTACCCCTGGTTCAGGGTCGTTTGATAACCTCGAAAATGGGAGTACAGCTTCTTCTAGCACCTCATCCAGTACAACCACTCCTAGCCCTTCAAATTTCTCAGCAAATGGTCTTCTTTCAGAAGGTTCTGATGTAACAACTTCAAGCAGCTCATCTAGTTCTACTACTGCTGCTTCTAACTCATCCATAGCACTGATTCCCAGACAAGACGGGAACGTTGAACCGTCACCATCCACAAGCTCTTCTAGCAGTTCTACTACCACCAGCTCCACCAACTCATCTGCTGTAACAGTCGATTCATCTGAAAGAGAAGTAAACTTAGAAGCTGCTCCACCTGTCACCAGTTCGTCTAGCAGTTCCACCACAACTGCTAGCTCTACAAATTCTTCCAGTTATACTTCAGCAAATGAAGAGGGTGAATATACAAGTTCAACAAGCAGTTCGAGTTCTACTACCAGCTCAACCAACTCATCCAAAACATTCAGTCCATCTGAAGGAGAAGCAGAATTGAGAACAACAACCCCTGTCATAAGTTCATCCAGCAGTTCTGCAACTACCACTAATTCCAACTACTCAACGTCCCCTGATCACACTAATTCGTCCTCCAGTTCTAGTTTTGCTGCAACCACTCAGAGCCAGCGAGGTTTGGCTGCTTTAGAGAATGATGAGGAATCAAATTCTACTACTTATTTTACTGTCCCATCAGATGTTCCAACTGCTTCATCCACCAGTTCACCAGACCCCAGCGCTCCTACACCCAGCAGCACATCAAGTACTTTCATCAGTGCAACGGGTCCACCTGCATCTAGAGTTGAGGCACCTGAAAGTCACATTGCATATGATGGCATCAACTTTAGAAATCCCTTGTTAGAGGAGCATAACTCTACAGAAGCCGAGTTGAGCTCTCAACCTCAGGCTGAATCATCTGTGAATGTGTCTACTGCAGATTCCAACTCAGTAAGTACGTCAGTATATGAGCCAACAAGCTTTGAGCATGTGCAGTCAACGGGAAATAGTCAGGAAGTAACTGAACTACATACAGAATCATCGACAGTGACAGAGATAACAACTCCTAACAGAACATCAGATCCAGGTGAATAGTAGACGAGTATTGTACATGTATGTAGTTATATGGTCTATGTTCCACTCACTAAAGCCCATGCCACTCTTATACTGGTGATTGATTGTAAAACTTGGGACATGGATTTGTAGCCCAAGTTTCACATTTCTAGCCGTTTAGATTCAAGCCATTTCTAAACTGATCATGTTTTGGGCTAAGCTTGACCAACTCCACATATGTTTACACTATACAACTGGTACTTAGAATGTACATGCATTATGTTGTTACTCCACAATTGCTCCACATGCCAGCACCAATATCTATGCATGCAGTTCATAAAGTACTCTGTTGAATCAGTGATGGACTAGACTGAGCCTCTCCACCTTAGGTTACAGTGATTGTCCCCACATACATGTGCAAGTAAACGCCTAGGTATGCTGTTCATTATAGCAATGACTATGTTTGTAGTGGTGGAGGGTAAGGCAGAGTGTAGAGCTACAGATATTGGATGTCTGAAGAGAGTTGTCGTCTCTGGCATCCATCAACTCATTATGTCTCTGGAAAAGATCAGGAATGCGATTAGTCCAGCAGGCAGCAGCTCCTCCAGTGCAGATCAAATCAACTACTAGGAGACATCATTGAAATCTCTTCTTAGTTCACAGCTACTACTAGGAGACATCATTGAAATCTCTTCTTAGTTCACAGCTACTACTAGCTAAACAAGGACCTCTTGTGATGGTGATAGACTGTTACATGTATGATACAGTGGGTTGAAGTCCTAAAAGATATGCTCAGTTGAATAAGATATTATTTAGCTTATTGGGAATACAAAGTAATAATTTATTACATTTTGATTTTATGTCTACAGGGAATTTTATTCCAAACAAGTATTATAAATATCAGTTAATTCAATTGTATTTAATTACCAAATAGTTTTATTATTTCTACGAATCAAAAGGATACTACATTCAGATTACAAAAGTAAGAAACACTAGGACTGGTGTGTTGATGTAAGAGTAACCTATTCAACTGGTTCAACATAAAATGGTGTCTCTGGATACTGAAATAGAAATGTTTCGTATCTATAGTAGAACCTAACTTTATCTATGAGAATGGCAGGCACCTGTTTCCAATAGTCTCTTTCTCTCTCTCTACTGGTCGCATTGTTTGATTACGCACCTCCCTCATAACACTGAGAGGGTCTAGAACACCAGCCATCTTGAATATGTGTTCACCCTCTTTCTCCATGTTCTCTGCTGACACTGAAATGTACATTGTGTAGAATGTATAGGTTGTTTATTACTGGAGAGTGATTGGACAACTTACTAGCATTATGATTGGACACACCTCTCCCATGACGCTGAGAGGGTCTAGAACACCAGCCATCTTGAATATGCAATCGTCCTTTTTCTCTATGTTCTCTACAATGTTTACATTGTTTTGGGGTTTGAAGAGTATTTCGCCAGCTTACTACCAGAGATTTCCTCTTTTGGATTCTCAAGTTGCCATGGCCAACTCTGATTTGTGACTGTCAAGTCACATTAAGTCAACTTCTTTTAGCGACTTATCAAAACACTCAAGTTACAGGTTGAATCTTTACAATTTCCAAAAACTCAAGATTTTGTCCAGTTGCAACTCGAGTTTTTCTTGTTTAGCTCAGGTTTTTTGTAGAGTTATTGGGCGATTATTTTAGTGAAATCTTTTAGCAAAATGGTGCCAGAAGTTCAAATTTCAAAATAAAAATGTTACTGTTTTAGTATAAAATTTGTTGCAATCTCACTAATTTTGATTGTGGTTAATAAATATTTTCACATAATGGTGTGTGAGTTAAGTGTCTCTGGTAATGGCCATAAATTAAGTCATAATTTAAGGTACAAGCTTGGGTAGCTGTATATTCGAGTCTTTTAATGAACCAAAAACTGTTGCTTGAATAATTAGAGGTAGAATCTATAACTGAGCATGGCATCTCTGATTACTGCATTATCGAACGTGTTTGGTCTAACATACATGTATTAGACTCAAACATACTAAAACTTACTGACATAGTCATAAGGATAGTCACACAGCCAGCACCTCTGGTAGGTGGTTGCCAGGTGCCCATAGTACTCTGTCTTCTCCTCTGTTGTCATTTTAAGTACACATATTAAGAACTGAATAAATGATTTCCCGCAGTTGATGCCAAACTGAAGCTTGCAGCCTGTAAGAGAGTGTGGCCAAAGATAGTAAAAGGAAAGATTGGACAGGCAATGATAATAGGCCTATCCTGTCCCATCAAATACGCCCAATTTGGCGATTCCGCTATTCACTTTCCCGTAATCCATCTGCTGAGTTTTTGGTTAGCTGTTCGACTAGTATCACAGTTGAACATTTGTAATTGGATCTTGTTTATGCAAATAGATTTGACATGGACATGCATGTACATGTAATTGTATATAGTGTTATCATTAGGAGTTCCTCCCCCCCCCACCCACTGCCCGTCATGTACATGTATATAGTTATCATTAGGAGTTACTCCCCCACTGCTTGTCATGTACATGTATAGTATAGTTATCACTGGGAGTTACTCCCCCACTATCCGTCATGTACATGTATATAGTTATCACTGGGAGTTACTCTCCCATTGTCCGTCATGTACATGTAATTGGGTTTTTTCCCAAAATAAAACTCATTCAATTGTATGCAAAAATAAAAGCACACAGCTTCAGTTGTAAGTTTATATTTACTAAACTTCAAGTTGTTGTTATTATTTTTATTATCTTTTGTTAATAATTTAATTTAAATACTTTAATTTCATATCATTTTTAGTTACTCGATTGATGAAAGATGTTCAGATGATGAGCTTGGTTGAATTTTAAACTAGTTGTATGTACCTCCAGCATACGAACATTTCCTCTACGCATAAAACGAAAGGTTTTTTTCTGCTGTGCTGGGCATATGTACGAAATATTTTAAAAACTAAATATACAACAGACACTGATTGTGACACACACGTACATGTCCCTTCCCAGAAAGTATGTGAACCACTTACGATCTCCGTGTGAGCTGCATTTCTCCCTGTAAACACTGACTATTCTGTCCCATGGATTTCTACACAGAGTGAATAGTATATAGTCGTCCAATGGGCTGCCTTCTATCTGTATTGATAGAAGTAAATAGTATATAGTCATCCAATGGTCTACATCATCCAATGCGCTAGCTACCTCTACTCATATATTACGTACCCATGTAATATTGTACCAGTGAGCTAGTATATACTAATACCACCACATAATACGTGTATCAGTACAAGTATATACACGTATATACAAGTATATACAAGTAATATACAAGTACCTGGTTAGAAGTAAATATCTCTCTTGCTCCAACTCTCTTGGTCTGTTTACTGTTGGGTTCCATAGATTTAGTGCTGGCAGCAAGGTTCAACGGTTTCCATGCCTTCATCCAGAAAGTAGAAGCCATCTTTGGCATCCAACACTGGCCTACTTTGAGTCTTGAGTTGATGAGTATTTGCTGGAATATTTGATAGAGTATGCACAAGGGATGACAACTCTAGTCCTGTACATAAGTCTACCCACACACCTCACTAATCACTCGACAGAAATGGTATATTACTTACCAGCTTTCTGTGAGTACCGATCGTAGAGATGCCCTTGTCTGAGAGATCGTTTGCACTATGCCCATATTTGGAGAGAGACGCATTGAACATGTGGGGATAGAACTTCTTACATACGTGTCTGTCGGAACCTATTTTAATATGCTGTATCTGTGCTGCTGTATTGGTTATTTTATTGTTGTTGTTATTAATGTGTTGCTGTATTGAGATGTTATTGTGTCGATATGTTACTGCATCGGGAGGTTACTGTATAGACATGTTACTTTGTTGATATGTTACTGTATCGATGTGTCACTGTATCGATATGTTACTTCTAGTACTATATCAATGAGCTACTATCTACGGCATCTACTTCTACTATAACTATTTAGTATAACAATATCCAACCCAACCTGACTCTGCTCATCCTCTCATCCAGCACACGCTGTACATCCTTTCTGTCCTTCCACACAGGTCTGTAAAACTGACACTTGTAATTCTCTCCAGTCTGTTTAGGACAAGAAAACATGTCAGCTATAACCTCTCCACTCTTTAACTTCTCTCCTGTATATAAACATTGAGCTCTTCCATCAAACTGGTATTACCTAAGTTTATGTTGATAATGGAGGGAAGAGGTTGTGCTAGTGCTGCACGGTGTTTCGGTGTCATTCAGTTTTTCAGTTTTTTTTCCTTTCGGTTCAAAAACCGCCAAAATTTAAAATGTGAACCGACGCTGAATGCGGCGGTGCGGTTCTATTCGGTTTTAAAAGTCAAACCGCACCTGGCCTCTTAGCGCACCCACTTTCGATAATGGCTGGCGTTGAAAACACGTGAATTCATGTTATACTTCTTTCAATCCTTATAATTCGATGCCATCCTTGGAATTTAGACTTAGCTGCAGCCATAATATTATCACCCAGTGGTTATTTATTGTAGTTTCACTCAATTATAGCAGTTACGATTGCATACTATTATAAATAATAAATATTTAATAATTGTTAACTACTATTAAACAAAATGAAAATGGCTGCCATTTTAGTGCTTGTTTTAATCCTTATAATTCGATGCCATCCTTGGAATACAGACTTGGCTGCAGCCATCAATGTCACCCAGTAAGGGTTTACTGTAGTTTTCATTCAATTCTAGTAGTCAAACTTGCATATTGTTATAAATAATTAATATTTAATTATTACAAATTGTTGAACAAAATAAAAATGGCGGCCATTTCCGGTAATGGCTGAAACAACGAACACGTGAATTTATGTTATGCATCTTTCAATTTTTATAATTCGATGTCATCCTTTGAATAAAGACTTAGCTACAGCCATTATTGTCACCCAGAGATGATTTACTTTAGTTTCACTCAATTTTAGTTGTCATACTTGCATATTATTTTAGATAATTGGCATTTAATAATTGCAATTTATTAGAGAAAATTAAAAATGGCCGCCATTACAGCTTAAAAGCGGGGTGTGACAACTCCCAACATTGAGTATTTAATTTCCGGTTCGGTGTTTTTTCATGAATTAAAAAAACTGAATTAAACCGAGGGTGAGAAGACAACTTCGGTTTCATTCAGTTTTTTAGAAAACTCAGCAAAAAAACTGAATGGACATGCTACACTTACATAGCCTACCCCCATATTATGGTGTATAGTATACATTATAGTACGCAATGTAACTGAATTTCGCATGCACAAACCACAACCTCAACAATGCTCTAAATGTATACTCATACTCACACTACATACTATACTCATACTCACACTACATACTATACTCATACTCACACTATATACTATACTCATACTCACACTACATACTATACTCATACTCACACTACATACTATACTCATACTCACACTATACTATACTCATGCTCACACTGCATACTATACTCATACTCACACTATACTATACTCATACTCACACTACACACATTGAGCTAGTAACAGTCAGATACTAATGAATACTTACCAACATCTTCAATCTTATAAATATGTTCTGACATTGCAGTTATGGACACTTTGTTTCTGTTATACACAGAGTTTAGAATAAATACGAGTGGACAGAGTATACAAAGTATTATGGTTGAACAGACAACTCTTGAAACAGCCATCTTAAACCTACCAGGTATGGTAAACTAAACATTATTCAGCCTGTACACATGTATATACACTAGTGTTGTACTACTATAATACATATTATTATGTTTTAATAATTTGTTCATTCATGTAGTCAATACAGCATGGACTTATAATAATATTATATTGTTATGTTTTTAGGCCTATGAATTGTATTTTTTGTACTGGTATTGTACTGTACTGTGTTGTAATGAATGTGATAGCATATGAACATAATTCTCTAAAGTATTCAAACCTTTTCAAACTGGTTTATATTATTATAACCAGTGTCTCTTGGGGGGGGGGGGGGGGGGGGGGGTAGCCTGAAACCCCACTATGCTGTTCCCAATATGCTACAACAGCTACTAAAAGCACGTAATACTATTATTAGGAGCTTAAGCTAAATTCTAGCAATATGCTCTTCCTATTCATCGTTATGGGAACTACATGTACATAGAATAATAAAAATCTTGAGCTGACGATGCACTATATTTGGTTGAAGTCCTAAAAGATATGCTCAGTTGAATAAGATATTATTTAGCTTATTGTAAATACAAAGTAATAATTTATTACATGTAGTTTTTGTGTTTACAGGGAATTTTATTCCAAACAAGTATTATAAATATCAGTTAATTCAATTGCATCTAATTACCAAATAGTTTTATTATTTCTACGACTCAAAAGGATATATTCAGATTACAAAAGTAAGAAACACTAGGACTGGTGTGTTGATGTAAGAGTAACCTATTCAACTAGTTCAACATAAAATGGAGTCTCTGGATACTGAAATAGAAATATTTCGTATCTATAGTAGAACCCAACTTTATCTATGAGTTCGGCAGGCACCTGTTTCCAATAGTCTGTATAAGATATATGATTGATCTCTTTCTCTCTCTCTAATGGTCGCATTGTTTGATTACGCACCTCCCTCATGACACTGAGAGGGTCTAGGACACCGGCCATCTTGAATATGTGTTCACCCTCTTTCTCCATGTTCTCTACTGAGACTAGAATGTACATTGTATAGCATGTATGGGTAGTTTATTACTGGAGAGTGATTGGACAACTTACTATGATGTGATTGGTTAAACTTACTAGAACGTGATTGGTTAAACTTACTGACATAGTCATAAGGATAGTCACAAAGCCAGCACCTCTGGTAGGTGGTTGCCAGGTGCCCATAGTACTCTGTCTTCTCTTCAGATGTCTTCTGAATCAGACATTTCACAAAATTTATGAATGATTTCCCGCAATTGATGCCAAAACCCAGTACGCAGTCTGTAAGAGAGGGTAGATAATTACACACCTTCAGAGAGAGGTATAAATGATATTTGTATTATAATGCTCAAGTGGTTGATTGTAACTTCACTGGAAGGGTGACCTCGTCTGTGCTAACTGGATAATGAAACGTACTTACGATTTCCTCGTGAGCTGCACTTCTCCCTGTAAACACTGACTATTCTATCCCATGGATTTCTACACAAAGTGAATAATATATAGTCGTCCAATGGGCTGCCTTCTATCTGTATTAATAGAAGTAAATAGTATATAGTCGTCCAATGGTCTACATCATCCAATGCGCTAGCTACCTCTACTCGTATATTACGTACCCATGTAATATTGTACCAGTGAGCTAGTATATACTAATACCACCACATAATATGTGTATCACTACAAGTACTGTATATACAAGTACCTGGTTAGAAGTAAATATCTCTCTTGCTCCAACTCTCTTGGTCTGTTTACCGTTGGGTTCCATAGATTTAGTACTGGCAGCAAGGTTCAACGGTTTCCATGCCTTCATCCAGAAAGTGGAACCCATCTTTGGCATCCAGCATTGGCCTACTTTGAGTCTTGAGTTGATGAGTATTTGCTGGAGTATTTGATAGAGTATGAACAAGGGATGACAACTCTAATCTTTTACACAAGTCTACCCACACACCTCACTAATCACTCTATAAGAATGGTACATTACTTACCAGTTTTCTGTGAGTACCGATCATAGAGTTGCCCTTGTCTGAAAGATCGTTTGCACTATGGCCATATTTGGAGAGAGATGCATTGAACATGTGGGGGTAGAACTTCTTACATACGTGTCTGTAGGAACATATTTTAATATGCTATATATACATTACCAGTACTTGTATCTACAGTTTATACATTACCAGTACTTGTATTTACAGTTTATACATACATATATTATACATGTACATACAATGTACATACATCAACATGCTACTACTATATCAATGAGCTACTTTCTACGACGTCTACTACTATAACTATTTAGTATAACCATATCCAACCCAACCTGACTCTGCTCATCCTCTCATCCAGCACACGCTGTACATCCTCTCTATCCTTCCACGCAGGCCTGTAGAACTGACACTTGTAATTCTCTCCAATCTGTTTAGGACAAGGAAACATATCAGCTATGACCTCTCCTCTCTTTAACTTCTCTCCTGTATATAAACATTGAGCTCTTCCATCAAACTGGTGTTACCTAAGTTTGTGTTGATAATGGAGGGAAGAGGTTGTGCTACACTTGCATAGTATACATTACAGTACATTACGGGCATGCTACATGGACGCACAATTTCTGCGAATATCGCAAATTTGAAAAACGGAAAACGTTGTTAGGTGCTACACAGAAGTTGCGTACAGTATTGCAGTACGTTATGTAACTGGAATTAATCCATAATAAATCCTTAGTAAGAATAATATAACTCTGCACATACCTTGATATTTTAACTCTGGGAGAGGCATCGATAATTCTGATTGGAATTGCCTATCTGCAATTACAATAGAACCTTTACTTCCTATTCAAGATAATGCGATCCTTTGCGTTGTATGTATATACACTACATATACATATACAGGCTCACTATTTCTATGTGTACATTTAGTCTCCATGCATAATCTGAGACTACGTACATGCACTACATACACTACATACACTACACCAGTATAGGATTACCAAAAATTAACAAAGAGCCCAACTTCTCTTGCTTTGATTTATACAAAACGATAGACTATCTTACTACCAGCCCTGCCTCCACATGTATGTGCATGTTGAGCTAGTAACAGTAAGATACTAATGAATACTTACCACCATCTTCAATCCTATAAATATGTTCTGACATTGCAGTTATAGACACTTTGTTTCTGTTATACACAGAGTTTAGAATAAATAAAAGTGGACAGAGTATACAAAACACTATGGTTGAACAGACAACTCTGGAAACTGCCATCTTAAACCTATCAGGTATGGTAAACTAAACATTATCTAAACATTATATCTTATTGTACTGGACTTGTATATTGATCCTTTTGATCAGGGTTACAAAGAAGGTCAATACAGGATGTTCTTGTGATAGTATTATATTGTTACTTTATTATGTGTATACAATATGCATTGTATTGTTCTGTTCTGGTGTTATACTGTGCTGTACAGTATATAGCATGAAGAAATAATATAATAGCCAATATGATGGGACTGCTGATTACCTGAAGTCCTACTCTGCTCCTCCCAATCTACCGATTATCATAGGTAAATCCACAAGACCCTTCTATTGTTTGTGGTTGACGTTTGGAGTAAGAGCAGACAACTGATAAAACAATGTGAAGACAAATCCTCTATATTACCCACTTGCTGCATTATTTCTCAACTAAGAGACCAATAGCAGACAATCAAATGTCAAATGCATGGAGTGCCACTGTCTAGGGGTAACATATCGTGTCACTACTGTCAGAAAAATATTTACATGATCAACTTCTCATATTATTGTTATACAGTTGTGTATAAGGAAGTGTCACCAAAATACAGAGCATCTGTTCACATGTGATACTCCTGTGTTTATACACAATCGACTATACAGCTCTGGTTGCTAGGTAACAATTACTCCCACAATGCATGGCATCTCTGATCCAACCTACACTAGGGTAAGGTGTCTATGGCTTTACCCAGCTTTTACTTTGTACATGTTGTGTACGGTGAATGCGATACATAGATACAATGAGTGCAACACAATGTTCTTGTGTACGGTGAATGCAATACATAGATACAATGAGTGCAACACAATGTACATGTGTACAGTGAATGCAATACATAGATACAATGAGTGCAACACAATGTACATGTGTACGGTGAATGCAATACATAGATACAATGAGTGCAACACAATGTACTTTTGGGTCCACTGCACTGGGGTTTGGGGTTTATTTGCTATTTATTTGCTATATAATATGTTAACCTGAGGGGTGGTAGTAATGATATTACAAATGTATGTTCTTCTATTAACTTGAACTCATCGTCCTACTTAGTGTAGTGATACATTACGTAGTGTAGTGGTGCATTGCGTAGTGTACTGATACATTACGTAGTGTAGTGATACATTTCGTAGTGTGGTGATACACTACGTAGTGTAGTGATGCATTACGTAGTGTAGTGATACATTACGTAGTGTAGTGATCCATTTCGTAGTGTAGTGATACACTACGTAGTGTAGTGATGCATTACGTAGTGTAGTGGTGCATTACGTAGTGTAGTGATACATGTGTGTATTTTCCTGTTTGTTAGCGTATCTACTTAGACAAAGGCATCACAGATCACAGTGGCAGTTTGGATTAGCTCCCCGATGAAGCAACTCTGCATTATACCTTCTACGCCCTGTGGATTATATTGGAGATGATAACTCAAGCTTTCTTTTACTGCAATCTTATTATTGTAATATAAATGAGAGAAGACAACTCCTCTACTTCTGCTACTATTTTGTTCTTTAGGAGATGATATTCATATTACCTGCAATAGAAGAGATTGACATTATAGACAACAAGGTCAACTCACTACCTAAGAAACACAAGACTACAGCTAACTCTAATGGTATATTTAACACCCACTCTCTGTGACAAATAAATGCAGGGAGGACATGACTAAATATTGAGACAATAACTACACGCAATAATACTGCGAATTACTTATACTAAAGTACAATACAGCACACTGATATCATCTGTATTAGATCTGTATATCATTGTAATGTACATACCAAGCACATGTTGTAGATATGAGGAAGAAGAACATAGTCCAAGAATTCACCAACAGTTTACATACAGACACAGTATCCTACCTGCGAGATGAATATGTACTGCAACTGTATATCTAGTTTTATAGAACAGAGAGCATACAGTAGATCTACGTACTATACACAGTATGTGTACAGGTACTATGTCTACATGTGCTACATGTATATAAACTGTACCTGTATCTCTAGTCTTGTAGATCTACGTACTATACACAGTATGTGTACAGGTACTATGTCTACATGTGCTACATGTATATAAACTGTATCTGTATCTCTAGTCTTGTAGATCTACGTACTATACACAGTATGTGTACAGGTACTATGCCTACATGTGCTACATGTATATAAACTGTACCTGTATCTCTAGTCTTGTAGATCTACGTACTATACACAGTATGTGTACAGGTACTATGTCTACATGTGCTACATGTATATAAACTGTACCTGTATCTCTAGTCTTGTAGATCTACGTACTATACACAGTATGTGTACAGGTACTATGTCTACATGTGCTACATGTATATAAACTGTATCTGTATCTCTAGTCTTGTAGATCTACGTACTAAACACAGTATGTGTATAGGTACTATGTCTACATGTGCTACATGGATATAAACTGTACCTGTACTTCTGTCAGTATTCTACTCTAAATACTCCATGTTTTTATTATAATGTATATATTAGAATATTATGAATTGAAGGATTTTTCTATTGGTGTGTCACATAGCCTACATGTATAATTATAGTACAATATGTATACGTTCATTGTATATACATGCACAGACAGACAGATATCATTGTTGTTGATACATGACTTACATAATGATAGTAACACCAGCATGGTTGGAATTGTCATACATTGCACCTTCAAATCAAATTCAACAGCCATTAAAGGTACATGTATCAAAGTTAAAAACAGATTTGTAGCTGATGTTGTCTTCAATAAAATGTGTTTAAATCTACATATATTTCTCTATAGCTACTGTTACATTACTGCGGAATCCATGTTCAGTACCGTATCTGGTTGCTGGTATGTTTTACTAATATGTAAGTAACACACAAAAATGTACACTCTGTTTTCTAAGGTGTCAGGGTGGCCTAGTTGGTAGAATGCTCAGCTCTCAATCCAGAGGCTGTGGGTTCAAATCCCAACTGTGCCAGATCTGGTGGCATTCTAAATTGTTTTGAGTGTTTTATATTTGTGTCATTATGTTTGCTAATAAGTAACACATGAAAATCCCACACTCTACTTTCCAGGGTATCAGAGTGGCCCAGTTGGTATAACGCTCAGCTCTCAATTCAGAGGCTGTGGGTTCAACTCCCAACTGTGCCAAGTCTGGCGGTATTCTAGAATGTTTTGGTTGTTTTATATTTGTGTCATTATGCTTGCTAATAAGTAACACATGAAAATCCCACACTCTACTTTCCAGGGTGTCAGAGTGGCCCAGTTGGTAGAACGCTCAGCTCTCAATTCAGAGGCTGTGGGTTCAACTCCCAACTGTGCCAAGTCTGGCAGTATTCTAGAATGTTTTGGTTGTTTTATATTTGTGTCATTATGCTGGCTAATAAGTAACACATGAAAATCCCACACTCTACTTTCCAGGGTGTCAGAGTGGCCCAGTTGGTAGAACGTTCAGCTCTCAATCTAGAGGCTGTAGGTTCAACTCTCAACTGTGCCAGGTCTGACAAAAGGCCTTCAGCAAGCTTCCAACCCTGAATTGCTGAGTCCGTACAGAAGGACTTAAAAAACTCTGGAGGCCTCATCCACTACAGTAAGTAGGCTCTGAAGTCGAGGGATTCAAGACTTGCCTTGCCTGCTCTGATATAGGGAGTTGTCATTTATTCGGCAACTTCCTATATTAAAAATAATTAGGGGAGCCACCCAGCAGGGTGGCTCCCCGACAATTTTTTGTAATTTTTGAGGTGAATTATATTAGAAGACTTTTAATATTAGAATGTTTCTATAGTTATTTCACTTTTTTATTGGGAGGAAACCAAAAAAGTGCCATAAAAATAAAATGTTGCAATGGTGGCATAATATGCTAACAATACATTGTGATTGTGTTCAATAGAGGAGTATAAAAGACTGGATATTTCTACTGACTCAAGGAAATAAATAAAGTCTATGAGCTGTCATGCTATTCATGCATCCTTCTGTTTGCTGAACAATCAGGTTCTGTTGGCTTCTTAGTGCTGATTTGTTGGCTTCTTTGGAACTACACTCTGCTGACCTGTGGAGGAATATATAAGACATCATACTATTGTGTTATATAAGATACAGCAGTTCAATAGCAGAGTGTAGTACTGATGGATATGTATAGTGGACTCTAAACCATGTGGATGTGAATGTCTAGAGTCCATTATGCCAGCTGCTACATGTATTACATAAGCTAACCAGTGTAACTAGGAAGCATTAGTACTTACTATGCTACCATGGCAACCGTGTAACCTCTAAATAGTAACTATGAACTATGCTATCAACTCAGACCATGTGACTAAGATATATATGGTAACTGTATGACCACAGTATCTATAGTAACAGTTATATTTTCATAAAAATACGAAAATGGTTTGGTCTACTCAGCGCTCTGACAAATGGTAACACTGGTAACATAAATGTAGGCTTCTCACTCAAGCTTATTCAAAAAGGTTTTTATGAAGGAAACTAAAACAGGCAATCTCTCCACTTATTTACTTGTCACAGAGTGGGTAGGTGTAAGTCACTTACCTTAGTGTTTACTGTAGCCTTCTACTGTAACTTATCACTAGTCACAGAGCGGGTGGGTGTTAGACGTACCCGAAGTGTATCTGTAGCCTTCTACTGTAACTTATCATGTTCTTTAGGCAGAGAGTAGAAGTAGATAATGTTGTCTGATACAACAACCTCTTCTATAGCAGGTAACTTTAACCTCACCACCTAAATAATACAAATTAGAATAACATCATAGTAACAAAGGTAGAGGAGTCGTCCTCTCTCCTTCAAAGAGAAGATAACTTAATAATAACCCTGCATTCTCAGAAAGACTGAGGTATTTACTCTGCAAATCAGTCTCATCGACTGAATATATAAGGTAAGTTTCACCTCATCAAATGGTCGAGATTTGATTTCTGTACAGACAACCAAGTAACATGTAAATATACTGAATCTAGTGTCCATATCTGAGGGTAATGTAGCACGCTCCTGTAAGAAGGGTCCAGGAGTTGAGTCTTTGATTTCCACACAGCTGTGTCAGCTCCAAGAGAATGAACTACTGCTAGTAGGTGGTATTCAGTCACCAGAAGATGAACCACTGCTAGTAAGTGGTATTCAGTCACCAGAAGATGAACTACTGCTAGTAGGTGGTATTCAGTCACCAGAAGATGAACCACTGCTAGTAAGTGGTAATTGATTTAACTCTCTCTTTCCAAGTTTGGAACCTGCATGGCGGATGATAACAAACATACAATGACTTTATAATGACACTTAAATGTTTAACACATTTATATAGATCTAACAGATATTAGAGAGAACGGACAGCTGAGATACATTGACTGTAATACCATAAGCCTGTTTTACTTGTAAAACTTACATCTTGCCACCTCTTCCTGCTGTACACTCAATGTGGTAATGACTAAAATATTCATTCATAATGTAAACACTTCAATAAAGCTGAAACACCTCTCAAATCAACTAACAATCAACTCAAAGCTGGAAAAGCCATAAACAGTTAGCTACATGTACACGCTTTAACCATAGTTTAGACAGTGTAGTATTCATATGTACATGTACGAGTAGTAGCAAATGATTTATTATCTAGGAGTTGTCTGCACTATGGAGCCAGAACTTCATGGTGCAGACAACTTCTACTTGTTGTGTATAATTATTTTGAAGCAGGATATGAAGGCCGACATCTCTCACTACAGGCTACTAGCTACTAGCACATGTAAATCTAGACAATGCTGTTCTCCACTGGCCAGTAATAGGTTGCAAATAAAAATCACAAGATGGCCGTCCGACCCAGGACAGAAGGGCTATTGGCCTGGGATTTTGCTTAGCCGGACGAAACCATCCCTAGCTCATCGGCACACCTGATTTCTTTGCGACCCTGTGAAGGATGTGTGCCGGAAAATATTTTCCTATATCGGCATGGGTCTGAAGTTTAGGTCGCGAAGACACCTATTACCTGAATCTGAATACATGCATGTAATATACATGCAGTACATGTATCCAAGCTATGGACAAATATAACACCATATTCTGTCTACTTTAGATAAACCAACTCCAAACAGAGAGACATTCACAGGACCGGTGCCAACATCACAGGGTTGCTTCCATTCCCAGTATGGGCCTCCTCAGACTGGTAGGTGTTCCAGTTCTTTCAGGTGCTCTGTAACAATAGACCACATAGAAGAGATAAGCAGCCACACCAACCAACTAACTAAAGTGTGTAATTAGATGACATGTAGACCTTGGCATGATGATAATGTGGGTTTGTTATCCATAAAACCCACTAGAGTGCAAATATTATAATTAGCAGTAGAAGTGGTCAAGAATGTGAGGATGGAGGAGTACGGTATCAAATGTGGTGAGGGAGGGTCTTAAGCACTAGAATCAGCCTACCGGTCATAGCTAGTTTGATAAAAACTACTGCATTAGTATAAAATAACATAACTCCTAATACTAATACTTAGCTATACTATGTTATTGTTATACTGTTGCAGATAATATAGCCTAACCAACAATAAAATAACAATGCACACCTCCTCCAGTGATGAACATGTAGCACTGTTGTACATCAACATTGTTATGTTAGTTCAGTCTCTACTCTACTAGGGACAGATTCCATAAACTGCTGGTTATGATATGAAGTTGTCCTCTCTCAATAGAATCACAAACTCAGAGAGGACAACTTCCAATGAGCATAATATTTATTTTAGCACATACAAGTATATACAGTCATACAACCTTCTACAATGTAGATATATAGCCTATGCATATGTATGATGCTGCAAAGTACGACAATAATTGTTGACAACTAATAACAGTATATAATGTATAATTATATACAGCATGTACAATGTAAATATGTATAAATGAAGTATACTAGCTGTCCTACAGTGTAATGTAGAAGCAATAACAACCAATCCCTTATCTGAATTTAATGCCATGCCCTATCAGTTTCTTAGACCAATGGTTCAGCACTGCTTTCATTGGTTTAGTGAGCAGTCAATTTTCCCTTCCAAATATATATTAGTAATGAATTCTGGCCTGTAGATCACAGGCTAATATAAGGTCATCTTATTGACTAGGTGATTATCAGTAGTTCCTGGGCTGCACCTCACATAATCATATCATAGCTAGTAGTACTCAGAATTAGTAGAGGTGATCATATTATAGCTAGTAGTACTCAGTATTAGTAGAGGTGATCATATCATAGTTAGTAGTACTCAGTATTAGTAGAGGTGATCATATCATAACTAGTAGTACTTAGTATTAGTAGAGGTGACCATATCATAGCTAGTAGTACTCAGTATTAGTAGAGGTGATCATATCATAGTTAGTAGTACTCAGAATTAGTAGAGGTGATCATATCATAGCTAGTAGTACTTAGTATTAGTAGAGGTGATCATATCATAGCTAGTAGTACTCAGAATTAGTAGAGGTGATCATATCATAACTAGTAGTACTCAGTATTAGTAGAGGTGATCATATCATAGTTAGTAGTACTTAGAATTATTAGAGGCGATCATATCATAGCTAGTAGGCCTAGTACTTAGAATTAGTAGAGGTGATCATATCATAGCTAGTAGTACTCAGAATTATTAGAGGCGATCATATCATAGCTAGTAGGCCTAGTACTTAGTATTAGTAGAGGTGATCATATCATAGTTAGTAGTACTCAGTATTAGTAGAGGTGATCATATCATAGCTAGTAGTACTTAGTATTAGTAGAGGTGATCATATCATAGCTAGTAGAACTCAGTATTAGTAGAGGTGATCATATCATAGCTAGTAGTACTCAGTATTAGTAGAGGTGATCATATCATAGTTAGTAGTACTCAGTATTAGTAGAGGTGATCATATCATAGCTAGTAGTACTCAGTATTAGTAGAGGTGATCATATCATAGCTAGTAGTACTTAGTATTAGTAGAGGTGATCATATCATAGCTAGTAGTACTTAGTATTAGTAGAGGTGATCATATCATAGCTAGTAGTACTTAGTATTAGTAGAGGTGATCATATCATAGCTAGTAGTACTTAGTATTAGTAGAGGTGATCATATCATAGCTAGTAGTACTTAGTATTAGTAGAGGTGATCATATCATATCTAGTAGTACTCAGTATTAGTAGAGGTGATCATATCATAACTAGTAGTACTTAGTATTAGTAGAGGTGACCATATCATAGCTAGTAGTACTTAGTATTAGTAGAGGTGATCATATCATAGCTAGTAGTACTTAGTATTAGTAGAGGTGATCATATCATAACTAGTAGTACTCAGTATTAGTAGAGGTGATCATATCATAGCTAGTAGTACTCAGTATTAGTAGAGGTGATCATATCATAGTTAGTAGTACTCAGTATTAGTAGAGGTGATCATTTCATAGCTAGTAGTACTTAGTATTAGTAGAGGTGATCATATCATAGCTAGTAGTACTTAGTATTAGTAGAGGTATTCATCTAACAACCACTCTGTATACATATACATACGTAGCTGTTATCTATCTAGTGAAGCAGAGAGAAGAAGGGATGATACAGCCACATACTCTCACAGGAATATTGTCTGCAGTTGCTATTGTGGTAGCTGTAGCCTACCACTACTTCACTAGAAAACGGGGCCACATTCTACCACCAGGACCTTGGGTACATCCTTTCTATGGACATGCAGCTCAGATTAGAAAGGCTGGCGGTCTTATCAAGTTCTTCCGGGAGAACCAGAAAGTATATGGTAATGTAAGTTACAATGACACATCTACACACTGTAGCTTATATCAAACATACACTGCAGCTTATATCAAACATACACTGCAGCTTATATCAAACATACACTGCAGCTTATATCAAACATACACTGTAGCTTATATCAAACAAACACTGCGGCTTATATCAAACATACACTGTAGCTTATATCAAACAAACACTGCAGCTTATATCAAACACACACTGCAGCTTATATCAAACAAACACTATGTCGCTACTGCTGCTAATGTGCAGGTATTCACTGTATGGATGGGCGGAGCCTATAGAGTAGTCATCTCAAGCTACACCAATTTCCACAGAGCTCTTGTACTTAACAACAAGATAACTAGCATGAGAAGCCATGCTGGTCTACCAGACTGGAGGAGAGAAATATTCACCGTGAGACCAGGTGCTTACAATATCTATAATCAACCAGTAAAACTCTAGAATGGCACAAACATGTAATGTAATACTGAATGGAAGGCATGCAGCTCCTACTTATACTAGCAGGTAGTAAACCAGACAAATTTGATTTTACACTAGATGGCATGCCTCTGCTACTTCCTCCATAGAATATAAATAATTATACATAAGCATTATCTACATGTAGTCCACATGTAAACACATGTACATGTATATAAAAGGAGCTAAAACAGCTTTAACCTACGATCTCTCTCCCTACTTGCAAAATGAAAGCATCTTCCATAAATGGGGAGACTGCTCAAACTGAGGCCTGTGCGTATCTAATATAACAGATTAGGTCGGTAGACCACAGAGTCTAACATCTTGTTTTAGTCTCAATTGCTATATTAATTCCAGGAATTGCCAGGCATGTCCAGTGGGCTGATGCAAAGAAAGCACGGCGACAGGCCACAACCTTTCTAAACAAAGAAGGAATGGGTAAGTCTGTGATGGAACCGCATGTGCTGGCGGAAGCAGACAAGTTCTGTGAGTATTTTATAGATGCAAGGCTCAAGTCTGGAGAGGGTTTGGACACCATAACCCCCCTCACTTTAGTTGCTACTAACATTCTTATCAGCACACTAACGGGCGAGGCATATGATTATGACGATCCTAAGGCCATGGAACATCAGGAGCTTATCCACAAAGAACACAAGCACAACATCACATACGCAGCTAGCATTCCATTCACCAAGTGGATTCCAGGAGATCTATTTGGTTCTGCCGCTGCAGAGAGAGATTATTGTTCCACATTTAGAAAGATTCTGGCAAACTTTGATCAGATTGTCACTCAGAGACGGCGAGAGTTACAAGATGGCTGCTCTCCAGATCTAATGCTCGACCACATGCTCCTACAGTACCGACCCGAGGATGGCGACCTTGGTGTGTTTGGTAAGTTCTTACACAGGTGATACTTATGTTACGCGACTATAACCATGTACTAGTAGCTGGTAACTGACTGCAACCATGTACTAGTAGCTGGTAGTAACTGGTAACTGACTGTAACCATGTACTAGTAGCTGGTAACTAACTATAACCATGTACTAGTAGCTGGTAACTGACTGCAACCATGTACTAGTAGCTGGTAACTGACTGTAACCATGTACTAGTAGCTGGTAACTGACTGCAACCATGTACTAGTAGCTGGTAACTGACTGTAACCATGTACTAGTAGCTGGTAAATGACTGTAACCATGTAC
Source organism: Bugulina stolonifera (assembly GCA_935421135.1). Classification (NCBI taxonomy): domain Eukaryota; kingdom Metazoa; phylum Bryozoa; class Gymnolaemata; order Cheilostomatida; family Bugulidae; genus Bugulina; species Bugulina stolonifera. The sequence continues at coordinate 16,258,256 of OW285195.1, read as the reverse complement.
TAGTAGCTGGTAACTGACTGTAACCATGTACTAGTAGCTGATAACTGACTATAACCATGTACTAGTAGCTGGTAACTGACTGTAACCATGTACTAGTAGCTGGTAGTAGCTGGTAACTGACTGTAACCATGTACTAGTAGCTGGTAACTAACTGTAACCATGTACTAGTAGCTGGTAGTAACTGGTAACTGACTGTAACCATGTACTAGTAGCTGGTAACTGACTGTAACCATGTACTAGTAGCTGGTAGTAACTGGTAACTGACTGTAACCATGTACTAGTAGCTGGTAACTGACTGTAACCATGTACTAGTAGCTGGTAACTGACTGTAACCATGTACTAGTAGCTGGTAACTAACTGTAACCATGTACTAGTAGCTGGTAGTAACTGGTAACTGACTGTAACCATGTACTAGTAGCTGGTAACTGACTGTAACCATGTACTAGTAGCTGGTAGTAACTGGTAACTGACTGTAACCATGTACTAGTAGCTGGTAACTGACTGTAACCATGTACTAGTAGCTGGTAACTAACTGTAACCATGTACTAGTAGCTGGTAGTAACTGGTAACTGACTGTAACCATGTACTAGTAGCTGGTAACTGACTGTAACCATGTACTAGTAGCTGGTAGTAACTGGTAACTGACTGTAACCATGTACTAGTAGCTGGTAACTGACTGTAACCATGTACTAGTAGCTGGTAACTAACTGTAACCATGTACTAGTAGCTGGTAGTAACTGGTAACTGACTGTAACCATGTACTAGTAGCTGGTAACTGACTGTAACCATGTACTAGTAGCTGGTAGTAACTGGTAACTGACTGTAACCATGTACTAGTAGCTGGTAACTGACTGTAACCATGTACTAGTAGCTGGTAACTAACTGTAACCATGTACTAGTAGCTGGTAGTAACTGGTAACTGACTGTAACCATGTACTAGTAGCTGGTAACTGACTGTAACCATGTACTAGTAGCTGGTAGTAACTGGTAACTGACTGTAACCATGTACTAGTAGCTGGTAACTGACTGTAACCATGTACTAGTAGCTGGTAACTAACTGTAACCATGTACTAGTAGCTGGTAGTAACTGACTGTAACCATGTACTAGTAGCTGGTAACTGACTGTAACCATGTACTAGTAGCTGGTAACTGACTGTAACCATGTACTAGTAGCTGGTAACTAACTATAACCATGTACTAGTAGCTGGTAGTAACTGGTAACTGACTGTAACCATGTACTAGTAGCTGGTAACTGACTGTAACCATGTACTAGTAGCTGGTAACTAACTATAACCATGTACTAGTAGCTGGTAGTAACTGGTAACTGACTGTAACCATGTACTAGTAGCTGGTAACTGACTGTAACCATGTACTAGTAGCTGATAACTGACTATAACCATGTACTAGTAGCTGGTAACTGACTGTAACCATGTACTAGTAGCTGGTAGTAACTGGTAACTGACTGTAACCATGTACTAGTAGCTGGTAACTGACTGTAACCATGTACTAGTAGCTGGTAACTAACTGTAACCATGTACTAGTAGCTGGTAACTGTACACTCCAAACTGATTAGTTATACATAACACACAGAACACTTTGTTTGCACACATGTAGATGCCAACATTGCAAGCATGGTCCAACAGATGTATGCGGGAAGTACGGCGTCAGGGTCATATCTGTGCTGGGCCCTGCTCTACCTCTCTGTTTATCCGCACATGCAGCAAAAGGTTCACCAGGAAATAGATGAGGTCATTGGTAAGTGAATATGAGGTTCTAAGGCTATGTATACATCATCCAACATTGCGCTCTATCGGTAGTGTATGTTATGTACCTTCACATGTTGGGAATGTACATACACCTGCCCTGTAGCTGTAGATTCGGTACCGGAGTACTCTAAGAGAGAGAAGATGCCCTACACTGACGCCTTTGTACTAGAGACCTTCAGACACTCAGAGTGCATCCATGTGCTCTCTCCCCGTACCACAGAGAAGGAGATGGTCATTGGTGGAATGGTAGGCTATCATTACTCAACACTGATAACCAGTATATTATGCTTATCAACACTGATAACCAGTATATGCTTATCAACAATGATAACCAGTATATACTTGTCAACACTGATAATCAGTATGTACCTGTCAACACTGATAACCAGTATATACTTATCAACACTGATAATTAGTATATACTTGTCAACACTGATAACCAGTAAATACTTATCAACACTGATAATTAGTATATACTTATCAACACTGATAATTAGTATATACTTATCAACAATGATAACCAGTATATACTTGTCAACACTGATAATCAGTATGTACTTATCAACAATGATAACCAGTATATAATTGTCAACACTGATAACCAGTATATACTTATCAACACTGATAACCAGTATATACTTGTCAACACTGATAACCAGTATATGCTTATCAACACTGATAACCAGTATATACTTGTCCACACTGATAACCAGTATATACTTATCAACACTGATAACTGATACACTGTATACAAAATACATACATATTATATTGTACTACTGAGCGGATAACTGATAGGCCTAACACAACAGTTATATTATTTACAGGTAATACCAGCTAACACCGAGCTTATGTTTAATATTGACTCGGTCTACAACGACCCTCAAGTCTTCAGTAAAGCTGATGAATTTGATCCAGAGAGATTCTTTAGAGGAGACATTGAGAAGAAGAAGGCGTGTGTAGAGGCAGCATTTGGTCTAGGTGGGTGTGTAGAGATAAGATGTAACCTATGTAAGTGTGTAGAGTCAGCGTTTAATCTAGGTAGGTGTGTCAATGCAGTCTATGTAAGTGAGTGCAGAGGTAGTACTAAGTCTATGTAAGTGAGTGCAGAGGTAGTACTAAGTCTATGTAAGTGAGTGCAGAGGTAGTACTAAGTCTATGTAAGTGAGTGCAGAGGTAGTACTAAGTCGAGGTAAGTGAGTGCAGAGGTAGTACTAAATCTAGGTAGGTGAGTAGATACAGTCACTATTACTATCATAGTGAGGTAGTACATAGTTTGTGTGATTCTATCTGACAGGGAGAAGACAGTGCATTGCAATACCTCTCGGAAAGATGGAGGTCTTCCTGGTTCTCACAAGAATTCTACAGAAATATTCAGTAACGTATGAAGGGGACGCCAAACCTCCGTTGATAAATATGGGTGGAATCAACAGTAAACCGTATCCTCACCGCATTGTCTTCTCTCGCAGAGAGAGGAGCAAGCCAGCTAACTGAACCCAACTACTACTGTACTGCTCGTACATGATATTCAACAAGCTATCTGTACCACATTGATATCAACATTTGATTATAGTAAAAAGCTGTCCTCTCTACTTAAATTTGGACGACACAGTTTTATATAACAATAAATACATGTACATGTAGCTCAGGGTGGTAGCTAGTTAAATGTGGTAGCTGTCATGAATTATTGGTGGAAGAGGGAGAAGAGGGAATAAGGAAGAAAGAGGGGAGGAATAGGGGAGGAAGAGAGAAGGAAGAGGGGAGGAAGAGGGGAGGAAGAGGGGAGGAATAGGGGAGGAATAGGAGAGGAAGAGGGGAGGAAGAGGGGAGGAAGAGGGGAGGAAGAGGGGAGGAAGAGGGGAGGAAGAGGGGAGGAAGAGGGAAGGAAGAGGGGCGACAGGGTGGAGGAAGAGGGGAATAGGGTGGAGAAAAGGGGAATAGGGTGGGGGAAGAGGGGAATAGGGTGGGGGAAAGGGGAATAGGGTGGGGGAGAGGGGAATAGGAAAAATAGAGGGGTAGAGGAGGTTATTATATGGGTCTCTTTGTTATTCTTGGCATTTCCTGCCTTCTAGCTGCACGCAACTGTAACTAGCAGTTCCATTCTGAGAGAAGTTTGCAAAAATCTAATGGTATTTTGTTATGAGTTGCATAATCACTAGCTTACAGATAAATAACTACAGATACTGATACAGTATAGTGCAATGTACCTGCATGTATATGGATAGATATGTATGGGTATGTATAGATACGGATAGGCATGTATAGATATGGATAGGTATGTATAGATATGTATGGGTATGTATAGATATAGATAGGCATGTGCAGGTATGATGATAATGCAATAAGAGAAGATAAGTTTTTATCAGAGTTGACCAACCTACCTCTGTTCCGTCTCCAACTCTACTCTCTAGGCCACACCCCCTCCATTACCTAGCATACTCCAGTCCAGCTACTGTTTGGGATATTGACTGTATAGTATCGGTTGCTGCCCACATGTCTATGGTTGCTGCCCACATGTCTACGGTTGCTACCCACATGTCTACGGTTGCTGCGAACATGAAAACAGTGATAGGAGTGGGTGAGCGACACTACACGGGTTTCTCACTGTATATTCTAATACGTTTTGGAATGTCCATATCATGCCTGATAGTTTACATGTGAATGTTGTGTGTTATCCGGGAAGGTGGTAGAGCAATTAGTCATATCAAATATAATATAAACACGTGTGCCAATACTCAATAGTGTAATAGTTGTATGTATGTGTAAGGTGCTGTCTCACCATTCTCTGCCTCGTAGTTCATGTTGATCGGATGGTCCAGCATACCAAGTATTACAGCTCTAACCCCAAGGCCACAGCCGCTTCATAACCTGCATTAGTTGTATAATGTGTATCATGTTACAAGTAGCTATTCAGTTGAAGGTTGTACATATATACATCTATATGTACATAATATACACCTATACACATACACACACACTGTACACTATAATATATATGTATATAATGTATATACACCTATACACATACACACACTGTACACTATAATATATATGTATATAATGTATATACACCTATACACATACATACACTGTACACTATAATATACATGTATATAATGTATATACACCTACTATACACATACATACACTGTACACTATAATATATATGTATATTATGTATATACACCTACTATACACATACACACACTGTACACTATAATATACATGTATATAATGTATATACACCTACTATACACATACATACACTGTACACTATAATATATATGTATATAATGTATATACACGTATTATACACATACACACACTGTACACTATAATATATACATGTATATTATGTATATACACCTACTATACACATACATACACTGTACACTATAATATATATGTATATAATGTATATACACCTACTATACACATACATACACTGTACACTATGATATATACATGTATATTATGTATATACACATGCATACACTGTACACTATAATATATACGTGTATATAATGTATATACACGTATTATACACATACATACACTGTACGCTATAATATATATGTATATAATGTACAGTATATACACCTATTATACACATACATACACTGTACTGTGTATAAATAAGTACCATAAATTTCAGCTCTGTTGGGATCTGCCAGACATCAGAAGCTAGAAGATCTGACCAGACACCAACTCCCTACAAATTGAAGAGCCAAGAAAAATCAACAAGCTTTTCCTAGCTACCTAATAGCTGCCTGATAGCTACCAAATAGCTACCAAATAGCTAGCTACATGTGAGGTCTAAAAGATTGTTATAAATCACTTGCCATCTAAACTGTACTATTCATTAAAATCATAAACTAACCTAATCAATAAACATTCTATACATGTAAAATCAATAACATGAAATAATAAAATAACTTTAGACTGCACCATATAATCACAACTAATAGGGTATAAAGCCCTACAGTTAGCTATTTAATAGCAGCTGTCCCTAGCAGTCCAGGCACCAGGTACAACAGCCTGGTCCATCACAATTTATTTCACATCACCAAAAAGAGCTTAGAAAATGAATATGGGACAATGCTGCAAAGGCTCCGTACATTCTGATTAGGCCAGAATGACTAGTCTCATCATGTGTATATTTATAATGTTACAGTTCTTGTAATAGTTTGTATAACTCCATTCCTATTTGTAACTATTTGCAATCATTATCATTCTATCAGCTGTTTATGTTTGCAAGGTACTGCAAGATATTTATTTAATGTTGTAAAGTAAACACAAGACACCTTAATATATACCAGGTTAGCCTAAACTGTGACCTCTGATGTCGCATTTTGAGAGGAAAAACTGTTTCTATTAACACTGGCAACTAGATTCTTGTTTCGCTGTTAACCTGTTGGTGAAAATTTCTAAATTGAGGTCAGAGGTCAATGGGTTAATCTAAACAACGGTTGAATACCCAAATATAAAACTAAATAGAGTCAAATGGGATCATTTTACAGAAATTCAACCTTGACACTTCCTGTTTGTAAACAAATAAATTGTATTTATTTGATGAAGGTAACTACTTCCTCCCACTCATTACAGCAATCTGAATCCTAAGCCATTGTACGTATGAGGCTGTACCTCTAGTTAAAAGTTAGCCTGTCGTTCTTATACATACAGTGGTTTAAGTTCTGCGTCTACAGCTGTGAGCTCTTCCATTCATTAGTATTGTTATACCTATTAATGACAGTAAACGGGTAACGCTCTGGATTACTGGATGCCTGGTCTAAACTCTTCATGTCATCAGGAGATAACTCCCACTCACCACTAGCGGCCATGTTGTCTTCCAGTTGGTCTATAGTCTTGCATCCCATTATTATTGATGTAACATATTTCTTTTGTAAGAGCCACTTAAGAGCTACCTACAAAATATCAATATAGTCCTACACGTAGGCTACGCAATACTCTGGTACACAGGCTATTGTATAGACTGCAAGATATCAATATAGTCCTACACGTAGGCTACGCAATACTCTGGTACACAGGCTATTGTATAGACTGGCATACAAGTGACAAAAAGCATGACCATAGAATTATATGGAGATGTCACATTGGTAGATTGTAGTTTGACATAATGAAACATAATAAACTACAAATCAAAGTGAACACAACTCCAAATTATTGACATATTTTATGAAGATCAAGTATCGTAGCTGGTACACTGGTTATACAGTAGCTGGTACACTGGTTATACAGTAGCTGGTACACTGGTTATACAGTAGCTGGTACACTGGTTATACAGTAGCTGGTACACTGGTTATACAGTAGCTGGTACACTGGTTATACAGTAGCTGGTACACTGGTTATACAGTAGCTGATACACTGGCTATACAGTAGCTGGTACACTGGTTATACAGTAGCTGGTACACTGGTTATACAGTAGCTGGTACACTGGTTATACAGTAGCTGGTACACTGGTTATACAGTAGCTGGTACACTGGTTATACAGTAGCTGATACACTGGCTATACAGTAGCTGGTACACTGGCTATACAGTAGCTGGTACACTGGCTATACAGTAGCTGGTACACTGGCTATACAGTAGCTGGTACACTGGCTATACAGTAGCTGGTACACTGGTTATACAGTAGCTGGTACACTGGCTATACAGTAGCTGGTACACTGGCTATACAGTAGCTGGTACACTGGTTATACAGTAGCTGGTACACTGGTTATACAGTAGCTGGTACACTGGTTATACAGTAGCTGGTACACTGGTTATACAGTAGCTGGTACACTGGCTATACAGTAGCTGGTACACTGGCTATACAGTAGCTGGTACACTGGTTATACAGTAGCTGGTACACTGGTTATACAGTAGCTGGTACACTGGTTATACAGTAGCTGGTACACTGGTTATACAGTAGCTGGTACACTGGCTATACAGTAGCTGGTACACTGGCTATACAGTAGCTGGTACACTGGTTATACAGTAGCTGATACACTGGCTATACAGTAGCTGGCACACTGGTTAGATTAATGTCTTACTCTTACCTGAGAGACACTTCTTTGGTTTGAGTCACCAATCTCCTTCATTTTATCAATCAAGTTCCACACCTGTGCACAACAAGTAAGGCATACAAGCAATAACAAACACAGCAATCAGCAGGTAATACTGCAGCTAGTAGGTAATAACACAACTCGCAGGTAACATGCAGGTAATAAATAAACTGTAAACATAGTCCTGGAGGAGGCATGGCAACTCAAACAGGGCTGTGTCTACATAATGTCTACATAACTTTTCCATTTACTAACTGTAATGTAGAATTAAAATCATCAGGGTTGAACTACTATCAATTTTAGGATTCCAAATCGTGTGCTTTGCACTGTCATTGAGAAACTTAATTCTTAGAGAGAAACAAAGGAACATAACTCCTAATAAATAAAAGAGCGCTGAGTGGCCAATAAATTAGATTAATAATTTCTCCACGATCCTAGACCCGAACATACTCGGTGCTTAGTGGAATCCGGTTTACCGGAACAGTTACCAGGTTGTCATCGCTGCGACTTCAGTGGACAAAAGAGACAAAGTGTAAGCAAGTTTTGAAAAAAACAAACATACAGTGTATAGTGACAGTAGCCTAACCTTCTCATTGCCCGAGTACTTAGAGAGGGGGGTGTGACTCTCCCACCCTTCAAAGTTATTCACAGAAGCGTAGTGTAGCCTAGTTCCTTCAGGAGGGAAGATCTGAGATCTGGTGAACTTACCAGTAAGCCAGCCACCTGAAACATAACATAATATAACATAACATAACATAACATAACATAACATAACATAACATAACATACATGTGTAACATAACATAACATAACATAACATAACATAACATAACATAACATACTACCTGTATCTACAGTATGTGAAGTGTATGTATACTGACTGTAGATGTGTCTACATAAAGTATCTACAGTATGTGAAGTGTATGTATACTAACTGTAGATGTGTCTACATAAAGTACCTACAGTATGTGAAGTGTATGTATACTAACTGTAGATGTGTCTACATAAAGTGCCTACAGTATGTGAAGTGTATGTATACTGACTGTAGATGTGTCTACATAAAGTACCTACAGTATGTGAAGTGTATGTATACTAACTGTAGATGTGTCTACATAAAGTATCTACAGTATGTGAAGTGTATGTATACTAACTGTAGATGTGTCTACATAAAGTATCTACAGTATGTGAAGTGTATGTATACTAACTGTAGATGTGTCTACATAAAGCATCTACAGTATGTGAAGTCTTACCTTTAAGAGGGCTCCATGGAAGGACAGCTAGTCCTTCATTCTCACATACGTCTACCAGTTCCAACTCCAACTCTCTGTTCAGTAGACTATACTGTTGCTGTAGACTCACACACTGTGACAGGCCCATTGATTGGCTCATACCGATCAACTAAAATACATTATTATTATTATTGTTATTATTATACAGACAGCGAGTAGCCTACACTATTAGTATTATATTATATAATAGTAACATTGTATCACTATAATAGACTATAGAGTATAATGTCATCTCACACATCTCCAAGTCCTCTACACACCTTCTGCAGTTGCCAACCAGTGAAGTTGCTAACACCGAAGTACCTCACTTTACCGGCTCTAATTAGGTCATTCATGGTGGTGAGTGACTCAAGGAGGGGAGTTGTCTTATCCCAGCAATGCCACTGGTAGAGGTCAATGTATGAAGTATTTAGTCTGGCTAGGCTCTCTTCTACCTCATGTACAAGGTGCTTACGACTCAGACATGATCCATTGATCTCTCCTTCTCTCCCGTTCCCTAATCTACATATCGTTAACCAGTAATAGTCCATCTAGAGGTCATCATTTACTATATAGAATATCATTCTACTGATTAGTGTTTACTATTTATTGTTCTCATAGAACTAGTTACATAATAACACTAGAGTATTAGGCTACAGGTGGTGGAGATGCATAGACAAATGTTCCACAAACTTATCATGGAAAATAAATGTTTTGCATCTAAATTTGTGTCTGAAGCATGTATATTTGTATGGGTTGCAAAAGGTGACTTTTCCGACCGTACTTTAACCAAGCAGCTGTTTCCAATCGAACCTGTTTTAAGGGTTGCTAATGCCGTACCTGCCTTTGGTGGCAATAACCAGTTCATCTCTCTGTGAACCAATGGACTTGATCCAAGAACCTAATATGGCCTCCGACTCGCCATTAGAATAATTATTAGCCGTATCAATGAAGTTACCACCCAGTTCTACAAATCTACAATAGAGGTCTATAATTCTACAGTAGAGGTCTACAAATCTACAATAGAGGTCTACAAATCTACAATTAGAGGTCTACAAATCTATAATAGAGGTCTACAAATCTACAATAGAGGTCTACAAATCTACAATAGAGGTCTACAAATCTATAATAGAGGTCTACAAATCTATAATAGAGGTCTACAAATCTATAATAGAGGTCTACAAATCTACAATAGAGGTCTACAAATCTACAATTAGAGGTCTACAAATCTATAATAGAGGTCTACAAATCTATAATAGAGGTCTACAAATCTACAATAGAGGTCTACAAATTATAATAGAGGTCTACAAATCTATAATAGAGGTCTACAAATCTATAATAGAGGTCTACAAATGTACATGTATAATAATAACTGATAACTGACAACATTATAATGAACATATATTACCTAAACATACTGTACTAGCAATTAGGGAGAGGAAGTTAGCTTTATGAGTTTGTATAATGTAACAGGCCTCTGTTCTATAATGTAAGACTAAGTTCTAAGATAATAGAAAACTCCAACTTGATTGAGAACAATATGAACATATACGCGTATGCACTGCCAAGTCACATCAGTGTACACTCGGTAACATATCTAGAAGGATACTGTGACAGTACTGTCAGCTAGTATACATCAGTGTACACTCGGTAACATATCTAGAAGTATACTGTGACAGTACTGTCAGCTAGTATACATCAGTGTACACTCGGCAACATATCTAGAAGGATACTGTGACAGTACTGTCAGCTAGTATACATGAGTGTACACTCGGTAACATATCTAGAAGGATACTGTGACAGTACTGTCAGCTAGTATACATGAGTGTACACTCGGTAACATATCTAGAAGGATACTGTGACAGTACTGTCAGCTAGTATACATCAGTGTACACTCGGTAACATATCTAGAAGGAAACTGTGACAGTACTGTCAGCTAGTATACATCAGTGTACACTCGGCAACATATCTAGAAGGATACTGTGACAGTACTGTCAGCTAGTATACATCAGTGTACACTCGGTAACATATCTAGAAGGATACTGTGACAGTACTGTCAGCTAGTATACATCAGTGTACACTCGGTAACATATCTAGAAGGATACTGTGACAGTACTGTCAGCTAGTATACATGAGTGTACACTCGGCAACATATCTAGAAGGATACTGTGACAGTACTGTCAGCTAGTATACATGAGTGTACACTCGGCAACATATCTAGAAGGATACTGTGACAGTACTGTCAGCTAGTATACATGAGTGTACACTCGGCAACATATCTAGAAGGATACTGTGACAGTACTGTCAGCTAGTATACATGAGTGTACACTCGGTAACATATCTAGAAGTATACTGTGACAGTACTGTCAGCTAGTATACATGAGTGTACACTCGGCAACATATCTAGAAGGATACTGTGACAGTACTGTCAGCTAGTATACATCAGTGTACACTCGGTAACATATCTGGAAGGATACTGTGACAGTACTGTCAGCTAGTATACATGAGTGTACACTCGGTAACATATCTAGAAGGATACTGTGACAGTACTGTCAGCTAGTATACATCAGTGTACACTCGGCAACATATCTAGAAGGATACTGTGACAGTACTGTCAGCTAGTATACATGAGTGTACACTCGGCAACATATCTAGAAGGATACTGTGGCAGTACTGTCAGCTAGTATACATGAGTGTACACTCGGCAACATATCTAGAAGGATACTGTGACAGTACTGTCAGCTAGTATACATGAGTGTACACTCGGTAACATATCTAGAAGTATACTGTGACAGTACTGTCAGCTAGTATACATGAGTGTACACTCGGCAACATATCTAGAAGGATACTGTGACAGTACTGTCAGCTAGTATACATCAGTGTACACTCGGTAACATATCTAGAAGGATACTGTGACAGTACTGTCAGCTAGTATACATGAGTGTACACTCGGCAACATATCTAGAAGGATACTGTGACAGTACTGTCAGCTAGTATACATCAGTGTACACTCGGTAACATATCTAGAAGGATACTGTGACAGTACTGTCAGCTAGTATACATCAGTGTACACTCGGCAACATATCTAGAAGTATACCGTGACAGTACTGTCAGCTAGTATACATGAGTGTACACTCGGTAACATATCTAGAAGGATACTGTGACAGTACTGTCAGCTAGTATACATCAGTGTACACTCGGTAACATATCTAGAAGGATACTGTGACAGTACTGTCAGCTAGTATACATCAGTGTACACTCGGCAACATATCTAGAAGGATACTGTGACAGTACTGTCAGCTAGTATACATCAGTGTACACTCGGTAACATATCTAGAAGTATACCGTGACAGTACTGTCAGCTAGTATACATCAGTGTACACTCGGCAACATATCTAGAAGGATACTGTGACAGTACTGTCAGCTAGTATACATCAGTGTACACTCGGCAACATATCTAGAAGGATACTGTGACAGTACTGTCAGCTAGTATACATCAGTGTACACTCGGTAACATATCTAGAAGTATACCGTGACAGTACTGTCAGCTAGTATACATGAGTGTACACTCGGTAACATATCTAGAAGGATACTGTGACAGTACTGTCAGCTAGTATACATGAGTGTACACTCGGTAACATATCTAGAAGGATACTGTGACAGTACTGTCAGCTAGTATACATGAGTGTACACTCGGCAACATATCTAGAAGTATACTGTGACAGTACTGTCAGCTAGTATACATGAGTGTACACTCGGTAACATATCTAGAAGGATACTGTGACAGTACTGTCAGCTAGTATACATCAGTGTACACTCGGTAACATATCTAGAAGGATACTGTGACAGTACTGTCAGCTAGTATACATCAGTGTACACTCGGTAACATATCTAGAAGGATACTGTGACAGTACTGTCAGCTAGTATACATGAGTGTACACTCGGCAACATATCTAGAAGGATACTGTGACAGTACTGTCAGCTAGTATACATCAGTGTACACTCGGCAACATATCTAGAAGGATACTGTGACAATACTGTCAGCTAGTATACATGAGTGTACACTCGGCAACATATCTAGAAGGATACTGTGACAGTACTGTCAGCTAGTATACATGAGTGTACACTCGGCAACATATCTAGAAGGATACTGTGACAGTACTGTCAGCTAGTATACATGAGTGTACACTCGGTAACATATCTAGAAGGATACTGTGACAGTACTGTCAGCTAGTATACATCAGTGTACACTCGGTAACATATCTAGAAGGATACTGTGACAGTACTGTCAGCTAGTATACATCAGTGTACACTCGGTAACATATCTAGAAGGATACTGTGACAGTACTGTCAGCTAGTATACATCAGTGTACACTCGGTAACATATCTAGAAGGATACTGTGACAGTACTGTCAGCTAGTATACATCAGTGTACACTCGATAACATATCTAGAAGGATACTGTGACAGTACTGTCAGCTAGTATACATGAGTGTACACTTGGTAACATATCTAGAAGGATACTGTGACAGTACTGTCAGCTAGTATACATGAGTGTACACTCGGTAACATATCTAGAAGGATACTGTGACAGTACTGTCAGCTAGTATACATCAGTGTACACTCGGTAACATATCTAGAAGGATACTGTGACAGTACTGTCAGCTAGTATACATCAGTGTACACTCGGCAACATATCTAGAAGGATACTGTGACAGTACTGTCAGCTAGTATACATCAGTGTACACTCGGTAACATATCTAGAAGGATACTGTGACAGTACTGTCAGCTAGTATACATCAGTGTACACTCGGTAACATATCTAGAAGGATACTGTGACAGTACTGTCAGCTAGTATACATCAGTGTACACTCGATAACATATCTAGAAGGATACTGTGACAGTACTGTCAGCTAGTATACATGAGTGTACACTCGGTAACATATCTAGAAGGATACTGTGACAGTACTGTCAGCTAGTATACATGAGTGTACACTCGGTAACATATCTAGAAGGATACTGTGACAGTACTGTCAGCTAGTATACATCAGTGTACACTCGGTAACATATCTAGAAGGATACTGTGACAGTACTGTCAGCTAGTATACATCAGTGTACACTCGGCAACATATCTAGAAGGATACTGTGACAGTACTGTCAGCTAGTATACATCAGTGTACACTCGGTAACATATCTAGAAGGATACTGTGACAGTACTGTCAGCTAGTATACATCAGTGTACACTCGGTAACATATCTAGAAGGATACTGTGACAGTACTGTCAGCTAGTATACATGAGTGTACACTCGGCAACATATCTAGAAGGATACTGTGACAGTACTGTCAGCTAGTATACATCAGTGTACACTCGGTAACATATCTAGAAGGATACTGTGACAGTACTGTCAGCTAGTATACATCAGTGTACACTCGGTAACATATCTAGAAGGATACTGTGACAGTACTGTCAGCTAGTATACATCAGTGTACACTCGGTAACATATCTAGAAGTATACCGTGACAGTACTGTCAGCTAGTATACTGAGGTTTGTAACTGCCAATGATATAATATGTAATGTATACAATGTATATGTAGATATGCTAGAGTTATCTGCTCTCCGATACCCTATTAACTACATAGTAAATCTTACCCACCTATCCAATATAGCATGAGACTGTGCTTCGCTACAATTACCAGGTCGGGAATGTTGACCAAAGGTCAAGGTCCCTAGACATATATTAGAAACTTTAACGCCTGATGAACCCAGCGATTTGTACAACATTTCTAAACTGCAATAAAATATACAACAATTCAACGGTACAGAGCTAGTAACTATCACACAGAATGAATACATGCTTAGTCATTCTGTCTAATAACAGAGATAAGTGAGTGAAGGAAAGGGACACAACCTTAAATCGCAAAGAGAATCTAACTGAACGCCATTTACCTGACAGGTGGCCGTGCCAAGAATCAGAGTTGGGTCCAAGTCGGACTTCAAGTCAACAAGTCAAGTCATTTGCAAAATGTTGGAGGCAAGTCAAGTCCAAGTCAAGTTAGTGCTGCTTCAAGTCAAGTCAGCCGTCATGCAAGTCACAAGTCAAGTCAAAGTCGACTAGCAAGTTGAAATGCAAGTCAAGTGGGAGACAACTTGACAAATTTTACATTTTCTAAAGCATCACCTTTTTTCTTTTAGTAGACAACATTCCAATGCATGAAAAGCCATGCCAAGGTGTAGCTGGGCATGTATGTTGTTATACAATTATGGCAACTAGTATATATCTGTAGTAGCCTAATATTCGCACTACGGTTGAGACTGGTCATGCAGTATTACATATTAGTAACGGTGATGCAGCGTTACAGTGTAAACAGAACTTAGTACAGTACAGATTGTCCACTGGCCAGTCCTGTAATTCAAATCTACATATTGTAGTAATAAACTAATTATTGCACTGTACATTGTATTCACTACTTACACTACACTTACACTACTTACGCTGTGTGTACTTGTGACTATGCACTGTGTAGTCTCATGTATACACCTTAGATGTTACATTGGGTGTGTATCCTCATAGCTAACCTTGATATACTCTGAGTGAGTCAAAATTTTAAATATGTAGACAATTGAGACCTTTCTTCCATGTTGGCTATACACCATACAAAATTTCTATCTCCCACATTGACTTGGAAGAGTAGAACCCAAGTCAAAGACACAAGTCGTTCATGTGTTCAAGTCAAGTCGAGTCACATTGATGTGCAAGTCAAAGTCAAGTCAAGTCAACATGTTGGCAAGTCCAAGTCAAATGGACTTGTGACTTGATTTGACTTGGCAAGTCAAGTAAAATCTATGACTTGGACCCAGCTTTGATACTACTACTAATCAACTGCATGACATCCATGAACATGCAGAATATAAAATATACGTTATATACAACCTAAGGTGTTAAAATTATTACCATATTATTCAGTTATAAAAACCCGCTCATGGTCAGAGTCAAGGTGGAGTGTCATTGGGAGTCGGACATAACCTAGAGCTGAGAGAGACAACTTCTAAATTTTAGTAAATAATTTATTATGCCTAGGCTACGTATAGTTTATAGTTGTTAATATGCCTGTAGGAACCCTTTTTGGGAACCAAAATGAAAATGAACATTTTTGAATTTATTTCAATGATTTGCAGCTGCAACTTTATATTTAGCGTTTTACAATAATTATAATTAAATATGATATTTTTGTGCCGGCTAGTGTACTACACAAGCACCATAAACGTTAATAAAATATTTATAATTATTATTATAATAATAATAATCACATTTACATTAACATATGATATAAAAATTATAGTATTATTTAATATTATTAATTATCTAATCTATGTTATGTTAGTTTGTCGCTACTATTATTACCGAATATTACAATTATAATTATATTGATATTTCAAAGCTAGCTGTTCTAACTCTCTGTAAGAAAGTTATCCTCTTTAAATCACTGCCTTTACCGTGTTTTTTTGTCACTCCAATGATACTTCACCCAGGTAGAGTCAAATTATGACAATAGAGAAAGAACGATATAATATACCAGTGGAATATACTTCAGTATATCCACTGTGGCTATACAGCTATAAATATTTCAGAGGGAACACCATTAGTAGGCATTAGGCCTAGGGCAAAGATAAGATATCTAACTTTGGCCTAGGGTTTTGTCTTTTGTGGGAAAGATTGGAAATACCAATGGCTATAGTCCCAAAACAATACCACGCACGCAGGAGTTAATAACAACGTTGAAGTCTCGCTGATAGTGTCCAGCATTTGATGTGTTTGCGCCACAGATGCTCAAAGCACGCCTACTTTTCTTGTATGAGAGGGCAACTTCGCAAGCTTCGTCCTTTGATTAGCACATCATGCAATACACAATACACAATAGCGTACTCCAACATGGGTAACATTTACATTGACATTATTGGGTTTTCTCAAAGTTTACAGATAACATTATTTTGTTAAAGGTAACTTGTTGACCACAAAAAAATAAATGTGTATTATATACAACTCATAGGAGAGAATAAATAAATAAACAAAGAGAACAAAAAAAAAGGAGGCAAACATCATTGCTTATGACAAGAGCCAATAACATAATATAATGTAATTTAATAACAGATCGATAACAAGCATTAAAAGTATGTACAAGTGATAGCAGATTATAGGAGTTTAGGGAAAAAGGAGAGACAGGATTGGTGCTACATTAGTGTACATGTATAATGACCAAATGTGTATACAATAATAGGAGAAAGAAAAGGGCAAAATAGCGAGACGGGTGCTATATTAATGCAAAAAGGTAATATATATACATACATATACAGTGATACAAAAGAAAAAAAAAAGAGATCAGCGTATTTGTTACCGATCAGAGCCAATATTATAATAAGCATATAGTAATCATCAATAATATGTATATAGTATATAGTAATATTGTTAAAATATTGTCAAAACCGTGAGCTGAGCAGCCTTGATAACAATAAATAATAATACTTGGACAGAATTTATAGGCCTATTAATACTAATAATATAGTACAACATGTAGTATATTCAAATAGCTCTCCGTTTATTTGAATCCAGCATGAGTGGTGTAGAAGACATGAGCTGGGAGGCATCAGAAAGTATGTTCATAGTGAAAGAAGATAACGAGTGTAGAGAATTGTGGAGTGATCATGTACTATATTTCATAGACAGGTATTTTAGACCACTTGATTCTGCCAGCTGGGAAGGTAGTGCCTACTCTAAAACTCCAGTAGTCATTGCAGTAGAGTTGTTCTCTCTCTGAATTATGGAAGTTGTGTAATTAGACAGTGGCTGCTATGGCCTATCCTGCCTAGTTGTTAGTGTTTAGTTCGCTAATAGTACTCTAATGCACATTAAATGTCAAACCAAGATCTAGTTAGTTATAATATGCTCTACAATACATACTATAACATAGTACACTGACTATACATACTATAACATAGTACACTGACTATAACATCTATAACACACACACTGACAATAACATACTATAACAACAATACTACTGTATATTATTATTATTATAGTATAAGAATCAACATTGGCAGTAACCCACTATATATTATTCTAGACAACAGCTGACTGAACCCTATAATACTATACTATACTATTATACAATACATTGTAGGCCTACTGTATAATATTATAAGTGTTGGTTGTTTGTTCTGTAGACAATATCAATACACAGTTCAATGGAATATAGAGCAATGTGCTGCAGGTACACTGCTCCCACACTGTGCAGTATAATTATAATGGTTTAGTATTTTGTGCTAAGGTGTAGTTGTATTACCCTGCACTGGTCTTAGACATAATATTTTAAGTCAACCAACTCAAGTGTATTGGACTCAAGTGTATTGAATATATAAACATTTCAGAGAGTGGGTCTATTAGAGAGAGAGACTGCAAAACAGTTATTACTGATAGGTAAGTACTTGATACCAGATATATTATATGTTACTGTATCTACATGTACACTGATTATCCAAGTTAGTAATACGTACATCTGCAGCTACATAAACATATGTGTACATGCATATATGTGTGTATATAGGTCATGTGTCTATTGTGATACAATTATCACCTACTCCAGCTTAGAAGAACATTTGTTCCATTTTATAATTTTTACGTCTTAAAAATTTTTCCTACGCTTGCAAAAAGGGTTCAAAGGGATTTTGTTCTCCAAGTGCTTTAGTGATTGAATTCTATCACCCAAATCAAGTTACACAGGAGAGAGGTGATAGAAATTAGGCTACACGACAATTTACATGTTGATAATCTATGTAATGTTTTGTAACTGTATATTATCACAGACAAGCATGGAACATGGAAACATATTCACCCACATGACTCCAGCCAACCCGGCCTTAGAACCTGGTAGCCTTTACAACACCACGTCTGACCACAGTCTAGATACAGCAGAGACAGAGAGAAACAGATTCTTTAGAACGTAAGTCTGTCAGATTATTCAAATGATGTGTAGGTGAGCCAAGTGAGGTGGGAGTCTGAGGAAGGTGGGTGAGCCAAGAGAGGTGGGTAGACTGAGTGAAGTAGGTGGGCTAAGTGTGGTAGGTGGGCTAACTGAGGTAGATAGACTGAGTGTGGTGGATGGGCTAAGTGAACTAGGTAGACCGAGGGAGGTGGGTGAGGTGGTCAACTGATCCATCTATTCTACGGTCAGTTACATAATCCAAATGGTCAGTCAGGTGATGCGTCGTTCCGGTTGGACACGTGGTAAATGAACTAGTGCTGTTTAAAATGTAGGTTTTTGGAGCCTGTTTTGTTTATTTTAGGTTTTTGAACAATTTAAAAATTAGTAATCAATTTTCTCAGCCATGTGGTGGATGAATTGGCCGGTAAAGGGACATTTCGAAAAAGACAGTTCGAAACAGGACGTTTCACAACCGGACAGTTCTAAACCGGACAGTTCGAAACTGTGTAGATTACATTTAGAAGAACACAATTCACAGATAATTAATTTTAGTTGATTAATTTAATTAATTAAATAAAAAAAATAATATTAAAAATGAAAATTAGTTGAAATCTGGTGGTTGGGGTTTGGGGTTAGGCGTTTCGAACTGTCCGGTGTTGAACTGTTCACTTTTGAAACGTCCTGTTTCGTACTGTCTTTTTCGAACAGTCGCACATTCGAGTTGGCTGATATCTAGTGAAGGCCACATGTAATGTATACTATGTAATAGCTTTGACCTCTAGTCATAATCACATGTACATGTATATTATGTAATAACCTTGACCTCTAGTCTTATCCACATTTTGCAATGTAGGCTACACTGAGAAGTTTATATAACATCCACTGTGATGTACAATGTAGGTAGATGTACATGTATATAAAATCTTCATCAACTTGACTGGTCCGTCTAGTAACACTATCATTACATACGTACATGTACATGTAGTACCTCCTATAGTATTGCATACTCTACATTGATGTGGGAAAACAACATGCACTATATAATGAGATGCATGCAAACACAATTCTACTACTATGTGTGTATTTGTACATGTGCATGTACATGTACATGCATATATTACTATTATATTACTATTATATTACTATTATATTACTATTATATTACTATTATATTACTATTATATTACTATTATATTACTATTATATTACTGTTATATTAATTCTACTAATTACTGTATGATACAACATGTAATTATTATATAATGATACATTATATTATCTACTGAGTGTTATTACTACACTTCTATCAGTCAGTTGGTATATAATTACCTAGTGTGTTGGTGGCAGCACCATGTCCCTAATGTCACTGACCTTCAACTATCAATAAACCCTTCTAGAGGTCATCGACCTATTGATCATACGAATCAATACTATAGAATGTTATTACTTGATACTGCATTCATTGCATGACATGTAGTGTATGTAGGTATATTACATGTAGATAATGTATGTATTGTATGTCATGTACGTGATTGTAGTGTATGTAGGTATATTACATGTTGATAATGTATGTATTGTATGTCATGTACATGTAGTGTATGTAGGTATATTACATGTTGATAATGTATGTATTGTATGTCATGTACATGTCCTGTATGTAGGTATATTACATGTAGATAATGCATGTATTGTACGTCATGTACATGTACTGTATGTAGGTATATTACATGTTGATAATGCATGTATTGTATGTCATGTACATGTAGTGTATGTAGGTATATTACATGTCGATAATGTATGTATTGTATGTCATGTACATGTCCTGTATGTAGGTATATTACATGTTGATAATGTATGTATTGTATGTCATGTACATGTAGTGTATGTAGGTATATTACATGTTGATAATGTATGTATTGTATCACATGTACATGTACTGTATTTAGTATATTACATGTAGATAATGTATGTATTGTATGTCATGTACATGTAGTGTATGTAGGTATATTACATGTTGATAATGTATGTATTGTATGTCATGTACATGTACTGTATGTAGGTATATCAAGTGTTCTACTAGTAAGAAACTATAATGAGGTAAGAGAATGGGGTTCGGTAGTTTCAACATAGCACTGTGAAACCACTAGCCTTCCAAAAGAAGGAGTTGGGTGTTACTAGTAACTCCTGATTGGCTATGAACACAGTAGCAAATCATAAGTGAAAGTTGTCCTCTCCCAATTAATTAGTGAGAAGACAACTTCTGATCAATAGCTTATGAATGTCACGCTGCTGGTGTAAATAAAGGGTGCATCCCTCCCCCACTGATTCACAGATCACAGCTAAACAGTTATTCACCAAGAAAGGTATCCCAAGCTTTTATAGTAATATTACATGTTGTATGTTGAATATTGTCTGTTGAATTGTAGGGTGCTGGTAGTTGTACCAATAGCTCTCGTCTTTTTCCTCTTCTCCATCTGGTGCTGGAATAAATGCAGGTTATATAGACAATACGATAGGAGACAACTCCAACCTAACTCAACTGATAATTCCACGGCTACGGATACAGGGGCACCGCCTGGATATAATGCTCTATATATGACATCATTTCCTCTTAGTCCAGCTAGCCAATCACCAAGAAGTGCAGAATTAAACAACAATAGTACAGGAAATGACATCACTAGCCAATTACCACCCAGCTATGAGGATGTTATTAAAGTGACAGTAGAAGAGAATAGGGTTGAAGGTGGCGCCCCCTTGTGAGTTCAAGGTACATTGTACTATGTAATACTGGTATGTAACACAGTGCTACCTAGCAACAGTGTATACAATGATGTATACATGTGAATGACCGTGTAACTTACTATTACCAATATTTTATACCTAGTACATTTAGAAGCTCCACACATTGGGCTACAATCTTCTGGATAATTGAAGATTTTGTTGACATGATGCGTGGTTACCAAAATTTTATGGAATATGGATTATAGCATAGGTGTAGTGGACTACTGGCCAGATTAGTGTTAAGCAGTACGAATGTTGTTCATCCAATCATGGGACAGAACTACATGTAGCTTTGCTAATTTTGCATGCATGCCTATTCTTGGAGGAATGAGCATATATCTATGTATTCGATGGGATGCCTTTTTCGAGCATACAATATGTCAGGTGTTATATCAGACAACTATTTGTACCTGCAATTATGTGGTAAACATGTTATATATTTAGATGATATGCTTTCATGGCAGCTTTGTTCAGAGAAGAACCTTTTATTTTTATGTAAAAAATAAAAACAGATTCCTATAAAATTTGGAGAAGAAATATTGTTAACATGCACTAGAATCTCTGTACTACTCTCTTCGTACCAGAAGTTACAATGATAATGTAATATATGACCAATCTACATATTACGTTAGACAAAATATCCAGTTTCTAAAAGCTATATCTGTTTGTGAATTGTCTGCATAATGATCTATAGTGTGCTCTCTTAACAGCACAAAGTAACCTTGAGCATAAACTAAGGAGGCTTATAGGTTAGATACTGGAGTAGTTATCTCCTCTCACTCTAGACTGTTCACAGCTTAACAATAGTTTGTTATTGCTCAGTCTCTTACATATTCATCGGAAACAAAAGTTTAATCAATACATCAATATTGTAGCATTGTAACCTTATCTATGCCCTTCAAATAGTACTGGGTGTTGACATACGCCCGCTAGTGGCCTCCACATAATGTAGTATACAACTCGCACTAGAATCTTAGAAGTGTATATATGTTTATACTATTGCTACCTCTACCTGGTTAGTTTAAGTAGATGGAATTGACTATACAGACAATAGAGTACACACTGTAGGCAAGTAGCTGGCACACAGTATGCCACTCAGTAAAGAATATAAACTACTGCTCCACTGTATAGAGAAAGACGATGTGAAAAGGTTTATAGAGGTGCTGACTCCGTTGTCAGCAGCTGATAGATTGCTGATACTGAGTGAACAAAATGAGGGAGGTGAGACAGTATTACATGATGCTGTGGATAGCGGGCAACTTGAGGTAGTGCAGCACATAGTCAGCTCTTTACCTACAGCAGACCTGCACAAACTATTTATGATACAAGATAACACCTGCACAACAGCCCTACACAGGAACATACAGACATTATGAAATGTATACTAGACTCCCTACCGAGCACTAACTTATGTAACCTGTTAAGGTTACAGGATAAATATGGTCACACACCCATACACTATGCCGTAGAGGGTGGGCGTGCAGGGGTAGTAAATTGTATTTCTACTACTCTCTCAGCCCCCGACTTTTGTAGAGCGCTAGAAGTACAAAATACAACCCATGGCAATACAGCGCTACACTTTGCTTTAAGCTTTGGTCAGACAGAGATAGCAAAGTGCATGGTAAGTTCCATACCAGCCGAGGAGTTACATAGGTTGCTGATGATTCGTGATACCAAGCATGGCTATACAGCTGCACACTGCGCCGCAGAGGATGGTCATACGGAGACATTGAGGTGTATGCTGGCACAGTTATCGCCAGAACAATGTTTAGAGTTGCTAAATACAAAGAACAACACAGGAGAGACTCCATTAGACATAGCACAGGAAGAGGAGAAACCAGAAACTGTGACTTGCATTAAGGAGTTTATCGAAAGAGCAACAGTTGATGCTAGAGGTGAGAATTTTACTTATTCTGTTTTAAAGCTCTTAGCGGTAAGAATGTAGTAATGTGAGTCTATGGCTAAGCTTGTGCAATGCAGGTGGGTAGTATGTCCACCACTTGTAATGCCACCGTTAGACAGAACCTTGTTTATTTAGTAAAACAACATACAGTAGGTACAGTACAAGTTGTGCAATACACATTGTAGATGGAAGACCAAGCGGGGCTAGTCAGCAAGAAGAGATGGCTGACAGTATCTCTAAGAGAGCTACGGGCACAGTTCATGGTAAGTCAGCGACATACAAGGTGAAGATTGTATGTCTTATATTAATTAATATAAATGTACATGTGTGGACAGCTCGACTCGGTTATCAGCAATACGTTTCAAAAGATAATACAGGCATTGTTATATCAAACAACAACCATGATGTCTCCAACGACAAGTACATGTACATGTTCAGAGCTTACTTCAAATATATGATGAAATTGAGATATACTCATGCATCTGTCAGTTTACATGTACATGAAGGCATAGCATGTAAGCTAGGAGTTATTACCTCCTGTTTCATGAGACCCTGCAATAGTGCCACTATCTACTATTATAAGACAGCAGTAAGTAGTTCCCTTCACCTGAAGCTAATCTGATGATTTCCCAACCCTGGGGAAATTTGATTGAATTTCAGTTGAAACCGGTAATGACTGTAGCCAGCAAGATACAAGTGCAAGTAGTCTGGACAGAAAAGTTGCAACTAGCAGTGTGGATACCTTAGTAGATAGTAAGTACAGCTATTAGTGACTGTGGATACCTTAGTAGATAGTAAATACAGCTAGTAGTGGCTGTGGATGGGGTTTGGGGTGACACAGACCCAGTGCACCCCAAAAGCTAATATTGTTTTGTTTTCTTGTATCACTGTGTAAAGTGTCTGTTCTATAATGTTTTGCTGCAATTGCTGCAGAGTAAGTGAGTGTTTAGCCCTTACTCAGCATGGTATGTACTTGTGGAATGAAACCTGATTCTTCAACTATATGAGGATTACTCACACAGATGTCTGTTTGGGTTATTTTTAGTTTTACAAGATTTAGAGGTTTGTGAGCTGTTGGGAAGTGGAGGTCAAGCGGCTGTATATAAAGGAATTTGGCTTTCAACTCCAGTCGCTGTGAAGATGGTAGCGAAATCTGTTCGGGTTGATCTTTCTAGAACATTTCTGGAGGGAGTCGAGGAGTACCAGGCTATCAGGTAGGCTATGCGCATTCACACCATCATACAATGTACAGTAGAATCAATCAAGACGCAAATGTTAATGGTCAAATGAGGAGCATATAAAGTATCTACATGTACATGTTATTGTATTATGGTATCAATCAACCTTTGGCCACTATAAGTTGGTACTTTATAAGTTGGTAGCATATGTTCAATGTAAACAGTTTGTGTAAGTAAGAATCAATTGAGTTCAGAGGTATAATAATAATGATATATAGTCTACCATAATTTCTCTCTGGTTTACTGAATGTCTAGCCATACACAGTCATGTAGCCGAATAAGTTCAGGCTGCACCACTTATTGCTTCTATATTACTGTTGGACAATAAGTTTCTTTACAGCTATTTGAATCACCCAAAAATTTGCAACGAAAACTTTCTAAATCACTGTTGAAAGGGCTACAATTTACATAATGCATGTAGCTAAAAAAGAAAAGTATCAAAAGTCGATGCTGCAAATTATGAAGTATTTTGTGAACCACAAAGGGTAAGACCCAACTAACCTTGAGATAAGGATCTCAGGCTAACCTAGTCTAGTACCAGTATATTCATACTATTTATTTACTATTACTATAAGGATCTCAGGCTAACCTAGTCTCCTACCAGTATATTAATACTATTTATTTACTATTAACTTCTCATGAAGTGTTTACTGTTTCTATTCTACCTTTCAGGTTACTCAGACACCCAAATGTTGTCCAGTTTTTTGGAGTAGCACAAATTGAGTCTAACATAGGTCTGGTGATGGAACTATGCGATACAGACCTGCTGTCTCTCTCCCGTCAACCATCCCCAAAGGTTAGAGTCAGGAGCATGCAACTCCTGAACGCATATTATGCTTCTAGAGCTTCACCAGCTTAACATGCGAAATAACAAACTTCTCATGAAAAATCACCTTTTTAAAACCTTCAAACTCAAAGTCTCAATTACTAAACCTGTGAAACAAAACTGTACTTGATGAGTATTCCTTGTACTGGAGAGATGGCACAACTCTCTTATTCCTTGTACTGGAGAGATGGTACAACTCCCTTATTCCTTGTACTGGAGAGATGGTACAACTCCCTTCCTTAGTTTAGCCAATTAGTTATGAATGGAAGAAACGGTTTTGAAAGTCAACAAACTGGACTTGTGTGTGGCTTGCACTATGCAATACAAAGCAATGCAATGCAATACAAAGCAACTCAGTGCGATACAATTACACATGCCATGATTGAAAGATTTCACATCAGAGCAATCTAAACTTTCCACAAACCTGTCGCTAGTTTACCCAAGTGTTCGTCTTAGGTGGTCTGAGGAAAAAAGCGTTACAGATCGCTTGTAACTGTAATTGCAATTCTACTGTCTGTATATTGTAGTCTACATTGCATTGCATTTCAGCCACAGCAAAAAGATCTCCTGAAAATTCTTAAAGACTCCGTGCGTGGACTGATCTACCTTCATAAGAAAGAGTTGATCCACTTAGACATCAAGCCACACAACATATTGGTAAGGTTCACCTGTCCATCAAATCACCCAACAGGTGGTATTGGTGAAATGGAGCTCAATAAGAGACTCTGCATCACTACGTCCTCAATGTCCTGCATCACTACGTCCTCAATGCTCTGGTTTCACCAATACATTGTCTTCTCAGGTTCGACATGACTGCGGGAAGCTAGCCGACTTTGGTCTGTCTAATTTAACGGAGGATCTCAAGGATATGGCACACTCACGGAGTCCCTGGTCAGGTGAGTAGGCATTAGCTCTCACGAGTTACCACTACAGAGGTCTAGTGTGATCTCACTAACCACTCCTTATCCTCCGCATGTCGTTCCTTCACTTTGTGTGTCATGCCATTCTCGACATCAGATGGAAGGATAGCTGGTACAATGGTTGATATTGTAGGCACTCCATTATACAGAGCTCCCGAGTTATTGCACAGAGCGGCTCCCTCCAAGGCAGCAGACATGTGGTCTATGGGTGTCACAGCACTCCAGGTTATGACAGGTAGGTCAACACTTATTCCTATGCTCCTTCTACTAACTCTACTTTCCCACTGGAGATATCACCGGAGATATCAGTGGAGATGTCACTGGAGATATCACTGGAGATATCACTGGTGTATCAGTGATATCTCAAACTTTTACCTCCACAGCGTGTGGTATCGCCTTTCATGTTCCATTTGCTACGATCTCAGTATTTACAACTTGTGACTTTCATAAACAGTCAGCTGTACATAAAACTTAGAAGGCTAACCTTACAATGAACAACTGAGGGTTCAACTGTTGTTGGAATGATTAATTCTGTTAGGAGGGACAGAGAACCTTGCATAGCATTGGATCCTATTAAATACTACATACACATAGGCTAATCAACAGCTATGGGCATGTGCATGAGCAAACTATCCCACCTACACATCAATTGAATTAATTATGAACAGGTAAAACTATCAATGACTTCTACAGGTGAAGTACCTTACACAGAGGTGGTGAAGCACAAGGGAACTCTAGTGCCTAAAGACATCATTGAAAACAAACTCCCAAGAACACTCCAAAAAGTTGGTCCTAATCAGACATTATATAAAGCCGTGTTGAACTTTGACCCTCAGAAGAGAGCAACATCCACAGAGTGGAACACTTCACTAGACCATTATATATTATAATTACATCATAATATACATCATTTATATTGGCTGTCCTTTTTTGTATCCCCTTTTTTTTCTAGTGCGTTTATTGCTATTTTTGAAAGATATAAAAGGTATTAAAAAGACATATAAAAAAGCAAAGGGACAAACCAGATAGCCCGAAGCTAGAGAAAAGGCTGCCCAACTAAAAAGCTCTTCACCGCCTCAGAACCACCCCACGCAAGGACGGCAGGGACATGCAGCCTCCACCGGCCCTAAGCGACCCCCCACATGAGGGCAGCCAGACCATCCATGCGACAGGCAGCGGTGCCAGTCTCCACCCCCATTAGGTACTTGTTGTACAGGACAATTCCTGTGTTCAACAAGGACCTCTCACCTCGTTTGTTGTTGGCTTTCTTTGTTTTAAGGCTTTGTTGTGCCGTGTCTTGTGATGGCTTTTTGTCATCAGTGAAAATAAAAATTCTGGAGGAAAGGTTTTAAGTAGTAGTTTTAAAGTGGCAAATTCAAAAAGCATTTTAATTGGCATGATTTTTAGGGTTTTAAAATGAGAGGTGACATGATCTCTCGGTTTAATGTTTAAAATTACTCTAACAGTTGCTTTCTGGAGGATTGCCATGCGTTTAAGCGCGGTCTTATTCGCATGCCCCCAGAATTCGATTTCATATAAAAGATGAGGATAAAAAAAGCATAATAAAGTTCCACCATTGTTTTTTGGTTAAAGAATGATCGTACAGCTTTCATCATTAATAAAATAAGCTTCAGTTTTCGATAAAGTAAAGCCAAATGTGGTTTGAAAGTAATGTTAGCATCGAGGGTGATCCCAAGAAATTTTGTTTCATTTTTAAATTCCAGAGGGGTATTATTCATTTTCACAGTGTACTGTGACTGTTTAAATTGTTTGTTTGGTGCTTTGAAAAGTGCTTGGAAAGTTTTGGAGTAATTTAAAGCCAGCTTGTTGGCTATGCACCAGTTTTCAATATTGACAATTTCTTTGTTTAAAATTTGCGGGTCGGTGGAGAAAATATTTATATCATCAGCATAGAGTATATAATTGAGACAGGGGGCTGCTTTTAAAAGGTCATTGATATAGATAAGAAAAAGTAATGGCCCCAGAATTGAGCCCTGTGGGACGCCGATAGTGATTTCCCGCATGTTTGATGCGCAGTTGTTAAAATACACAAATTGTTTTCTATTTTTAAGATAGCTTTCTATAGTTTTTGTAGCACGAAGGGAAAATCTGTAAAAGGGTAATTTGCCAATTAAAATTTGGTGATTAATAGTGTCGAAAGCTTTTGAAAAGTCTAAAAATATTCCTTGGGTTATTGCGCTAGAGTTGAAATTTTCATAAAGCTGTTCCATAAGGATGTTAATTGCTCCAGCGGTATTCCTTCCTTTTCTAAAACCATGTTGGCTTTCTGTAAATAAATTGTGTAATTCCATAAAATGTGATATTTGGGAAGTTAAAACTTTTTCAATAATTTTTGATATGGCACTTAAGATTGAGATTGGTCTGTAATTATTACAATCTGTTCTATCACCCTTTTTGAAAATTGGAGCAACACGCGCAATTTTTAGACAGTCAGGAAAAATTGATGTTTTTATAATCAAGTTTGTTAAAAACACTAGAATTGGAGTTATGGTTAATTTATTTTCCTTCAGAGTTCTTGCTAGAATTTTATCATAACCAGTGGCTTTTTTTGTATCCAAGGTATCAATAATTGGTAATATATCATTGCTTTCAATTTCATAAAAAACAAATTTTGGTGTGGAGGTCAGATTCTCCAAATCCAAATAATCAGTGAAATTAGAGACCGGTGTTGGCAGCTGATTAGCTAGGTTTGAGCCCACTGTTGTGAAATAAATAAACCCCTGTTTCCAATGATTACATAATTATTATGATATTGTAGCAGTTGGTGGGTAATGTGATTGATAGAATGGGATGTACAGCTACTATAGTTCAAAAGGTTTGCTTAAAGAGTTGTCTACACTTGCAGGTTATAACAACATTAGATTAAAGTTGTCTTCTCTAACCAAATTAAACCTAGAAATAAAATCAACAGCTGACCTTCATGCAATGCTGAGTATTAGCTTTTAGCACTCTGCTATTATAGAATAGTATAAACAGAGGGAGAGCAACTCCTGATGACTAAATTATAACAGGACAGTCCTGTTATAATTTAGTCATCAGGAGTTGCTCATTTTATAATAAAATAACTACACTAGTCTTGTACAATAGTCAACAGCTTCTGCAGATATACATGTATAGAATATTGTACCACTCTTAGAAACTTTATTTCATCTCTTTGCAAAAATAATAAAATTATTTCTTGTTTTGTGATTATGTGGCTACATAGCATAGGCAAGCAGAAGCTGTTGATCATAATTAAATAGTCCTCTCTCAATCTGTTGAGAGAGAGAGGACAACTTTGGCTTATTTATAGCTAGTTGTTAATGGATAGTAATATAACTGAGTTATCACATATTATGTGAAACAATTAGACTTCACCTGATAACAGCAATATACATGTATATCTCAGAAATACTTTACAGTGAACTAGTAATGTAATAACCTTATATAGAGTATAAATATATTATGTATACCATTAGGTTGCATTTATATTTACGTATAAGAATATAATAAATAATGATAGATCCACGCACTGAGGACTATATTCTTTGTAATAATATACAATAGAAAGTAAATAGTCATACTACAAGTAGTTGATCACTAGCTGTATCTGTTATAAGCTACTGTAGTACCTACATGTGTATATCCTACATCATATAGCTAGTACATGTACAGCATATATATCCTACATCATACAGCTAGTACATGTACAGCATATAAATATATCCTACATCATATAGCTAGTACATGTACAGCATATATATCCTACATCATATAGCTAGTACATGTACAGCATATAAATTATATCCTACATCATATAGCTAGTACATGTACAGCATATATATCCTACATTATATAGGTAGTACATGTACAGCATATATATCCTACATCATACAGCTAGTACATGTACAGCATATATATCCTACATCATATAGCTAGTACATGTACAGCATGTGTATCCTACATCATATAGCTAGTACATGTACAGCATATATATCCTACATCATAAAGCTAGTACATGTACAGCACATAATTATGATTAGATAAGCTATCACATGTACTTACATGTATATATAATTTAATATTGTATATAGATGGTCACCTAAATACTGTACATGTAATTCATGACATCGTTACATAATATTACATAAAGACACAATTCTATATAATTCTCAAGGAACAATGTTCACATTAGATGACCTGCAGCTAAGGGCTTGTCAATTAGTAAAATTCAGTTTTAGAGCTATACCTGCTTTTATTAACATCTTGACAATATCTACTAATTGCTTTCACTAAACTATTTATACATATAAATATATCAAATTGATGTCAATACAAAGTCAACTTTAATGTTAAGGTGGTGACATACTATCTACAATATACATGTATATAAATATAAATAATTAATAATAATTATATGCATGTCTATATGAATATACTATGTATGTACATGTATATACAAGTATATGCATATATACATATACAATGTGTAGTATTAATATATATGAAACAGACACACATTATTCAGTTTAGAGAGAGGCAGGTGCTATCTACTGAGTGCTATTCCAAACACTCTACATTCTGAGTATAACAACAGGTGGGGTATTAGTACATCATTATAGAATATACTATACACTCTCATGGTAACTCTAGGATACATTGTCTAATTTTAGTTACACAAACTCTATCAAATTTTAACATAACCAAAAGCGCATAACCTAATAAAATTTCATATTGTGGACTGATGAATATTATGTCATGTGAAATGTCTGTTTTACTACTACATACAAGTACATGTATGTATATGTACATACATGTACTTGTACATACATGTACTTGTACATGTATGTACAAGTACATGTATGTATATGTACTTTATTATTCAGATATTCCTACTGGTAGGATGAAACAACTCCCTTCCCTAGTTTATTGTATACTACTATTCATATTCATTTACAGAATCACCAAGTCTTAAAGATTGAGATTAACAGTGGGAAAGAATCTGATGGTATAATCTTTCAATAGCAGGTGCGTATGTCCTAATTGTCATCTTTGAATAATCAGTGATGAAATTTTAATATAAAGAGAAACCTGAAAAAGTTAATGCTACATGACTTGTGACATATTATATTATTATAATATAATATTATAATATAATATTAATAACATTCTTACATTACTATAATAGCTCACACTATTAAGCTACAGAACAGAGACTATGCAAGTAAACTCCTGTAATATGAATGTATAGCATATGTCGGTATGTTCAATATGTCGGTGCATGTGAACTGGGCAGGCCCATATCATGTGGTAGAAAATGTCTGCAATAGATGAGAAGAAACAAGCATGCAGTGCAAAGTAATTCACGATCAATTATTTAGTATATAAAGGAATCTCCCGCTTGGTCAGGTTCAAAGTAATTGAGTTTTCAAATTTCCTTTTATTTTAATAAGCAGTGAGTAAGACTGATAGATGGTAATATCAAGGGAGTGCCCTTGTTATTTCCTTCATAAATATCCGATATTGTTATTATTATATCATAAATTATTACATTATTTATAAAGCCCACACACATATAGATTTTGTGTTATATAAACTATTGGACGCCAACAATCTAAATGACACAACAACATTTGCAATATCCGCCTGTATATAGGTTCTGTGTCACCAGGTAATACCATGGATAAATTGGTACGGATTGTGGATATGTTACCTAGCAGCATCTACACACAACATTGTCTATCCAATGATATTCACACCCGAAGGAATTCATGGCGAGATTTGCACTAGAGTAAAAGCAGCTATAACTCCAATAGAAGCACAACGCAGTACGCAATGTTATTTAGATTACGAATAATGGTTACAGGTGTAGGTGGGTTAAAGAATTGGCAGAAATTCATAGCCTACATTATTCTACCAAATGTAACGTAATAATTCCATGATTGCTGTATTCAACGTTTTGTTGCATGTCTACTTCACTTGTATTATACAGGTGGTGATAATCTACTCAATTATTCTGGGATAATTTTCAATTATTAATGCGTTAGGTTGAGTAGAACCACTCAGCGGATATTCCTGATCATTTCTCATGCATTTTCTATACCTTATAGCTTGGTAAAGTAAAG
Source organism: Bugulina stolonifera (assembly GCA_935421135.1). Lineage (NCBI taxonomy): Eukaryota > Metazoa > Bryozoa > Gymnolaemata > Cheilostomatida > Bugulidae > Bugulina > Bugulina stolonifera. The sequence continues at coordinate 16,225,386 of OW285195.1, read as the reverse complement.
GCATGGTGGAGATGTCTTACACTGCCAACAGAAACACTAGTTCAAACAATAAAATTTTTATTATTTGGATGTTTTTAATGCTGCGCCACTTTGAAAAATGCAATTTGGTTGGCAAGGGAACCATGACCTAATGTAGTTTCCATCTAAGTAAGGATGTCAAATCTTTATTACACAATGTACATGCATACTGGTAGAAACAAACATATTACAATGTAATTTGAGCAGAACACTGAATGAATATTATCAGATGTAGGATGGTGGAAGGTCAATGTGGCATTTAGAAGACCAACTATAGCTAATCATGAAAATTACAGGTTCATGTCTGTTATAATTTGGATATTCTCAGAAAATTTGGATTCAATAAGCTAGTAATGCAAGTAAAATAGTCTGAGCTGAGGCATATTTATGCAAACTATCCTAACACATGTAAATTAAAGAAGAGGGGGCAGCACTTTCTGGTCATACGCACCCAGCATTCTATTGATATTATATCAGTTGCCAGTTAGCAGTAACTGTAATTTTACTTTCAAAGCATTAGTACAACCACTATTTAAACTAAACACCTAATTTTAAATATTTCATTAATTATTTAGCCAAAAAATTGATTACAACTAGCGGATTCTCTGCAGCAGACAACAAGAAGCTTGTCTAAGAAAAAAACATCCACGTCATTTAGAATTAATCAATAATTAACAAGTTGAATCACAGCTGATCTGAAATGTAAGCAAGTAGAATACAGACAGTGGACAATGGACCAACTGTTATGGAGATGTGTACTAGCAACCATATTTCATACAATACCATCTGTACATGAGATATATGCTTATTTGTATCTAAGGGAACACAGAGGAAGGAGAGAGGAGAGAAGTATGACATGTCGATAGAGTCTTTAAAAAGAAGAGTCAAGATGAGAGACGAGCTGAAGGAGGTGTTGAATGAGTTCTCAGAGAATTCCAGTGCACACGCACCCCCTAAGGTAAGCACACGTACCCCCTAAGGTAAGCACACACACCCCCTAAAGTAAGCACACGTACCCCCTAAGGTAAGCACACGTACCCCCTAAGGTAAGCACACGCACCCCCTAAGGTAAGCACACGCACCCCCTAAGGTAAGCACACGTACCCCCTAAGGTAAACACACGTACCCCTAAGGTAAGCACATGCACCCCCTAAAGTAAGCACACGTACCCCCTAAGGTAAGCACACGCACCCCCTAAGGTAAGCACACGCACCCCCTAAGGTAAACACACGTACCCCTAAGGTAAGCACATGCACCCCCTAAGGTAAGCACACGTACCCCCTAAGGTAAACACACGTACCCCTAAGGTAAGCACATGCACCCCCTGAAGTAAGCACACGTACCCCCTAAGGTAAGCACACGTACCCCCTAAGGTAAGCACACGTACCCCCTAAGGTAAGCACACGCACCCCCTAAGGTAAGCACACGCACCCCCTAAGGTAAGCACACGTACCCCCTAAGGTAAACACACGTACCCCTAAGGTAAGCACATGCACCCCCTAAAGTAAGCACACGTACCCCCTAAGGTAAGCACACGTACCCCCTAAGGTAAGCACACGCACCCCCTAAGGTAAGCACACGCACCCCCTAAGGTAAACACACGCACCCCCTAAGGTAAACACACGTACCCCTAAGGTAAGCACATGCACCCCTAAGGTAAGCACATGCACCCCTAAGGTGAACACACGCACTCCCGAAGATATGCACATAAACCAAATAAACCATACTTTGTTATATCCACGTAAAAAATAATGCAGACATGGGCATTATGTGTAAATATACAGGAATGCAAGGTCCAGTCTTTTAACAAAATTGTGCAAGCTACTGTAATAACAATTGTTCTGTACCTCATCTACTTCAACTATAGTATAACATAAAATATAATGTACATGTACATATAATATTAGTGTAATATATATCATAATATATTATATTAAAGTAATATATAACAAACTTATGAAATATATAACACATGTAGATATAATATTATTAGTATACAGTTATATACATGTACATTTAAACTACGCAAGTAGGTTAATATAATATATCATCCTATTTATTTCTATATAGTCTATTTACATGTGCATACCAGCACTAATGTTAAGCTTTGGTACAATTACATTGTAACGTAATAGTATCACAACTCACCCCATCCCCTTCTCCTTGCAGATAGTAAGACACAAGTTTATTCTGGCCAAAGTTTTCTGGACTCTGCTATTCCTTGCTGGTGTTGGATTCTTTATATACTTCAGTCAGAGGTTGGTGAGAACCTATATGAAGTATGAGACAGCTACAGATATAGAGGTAAGCTGAATGTACATGTACTATCGCTGTCTGTCCGTTATAATGTTGTACACCAAAATAATGTATATTCTAACATTGTGTTATATTTACACACGGACATCATCAGCAGTGCAGAGTAAGCTTACACTTGACATGTGCTGACAACTACAACAGGGAACCAGCATGTGGTGGTATATTATTTGACTCAATACGTACACACATGCATTTATTTAGAATGTAGATGGCTGTTTACATAGTACATTGTATTATAATACATTATCCATGTATGTTGGTCGACTTGTATATTAAATACATGTAAATGATAGACATAAACAGTACATGTATACCACACCATATATGTACCACGATTTAGAACAAGTATCATATTGTATGGCTGTTTATGTAAATGGCCGTCACTGTACTGGACTGTCACTATTATCCAGTTAAATACTCTGCTAAGAGCTGAGAAGCTCAATGTCAAGTAAAAAGATACAGTGACAAACACCACCTTGGTGATAGACTAGGATGAACCCCAGCAAACTATCCCCCCTTGCATTGTCTCATGACAGGAACACAGAGAATTCCTCTGGTCTCTTAGAGTTTAGACGTTGATAAGCCCCTTAGCTCATACCAGCTACGTAGTTTATATCTTCTACCTAATGGCTTATTTCAGTTGACGTTTGATGTACTTAAGTTCCCAGCTGTGACCTTTTGTAATCACAACCAGTTCAGACGAGACCGGCTGCCCAAAGAGCTCTCCGATATGACTGAACAGTTTATCATGTCAGACAGATATCAGATGTTTGGTGGTCAGGAATATTTCTACGAATTCTTTCGTAAGTTATGGTATACGCCTTTCATAAGTTATGGTATACGTCTTTTTGAAATGTCACGTTAAGTGTTGTACAGAGGGTGTTTTATGTAATATAGTGGAGTGAGCCCTAGGTTGGTACTGTGGACATAGAACTCCAGGGCTGCAGATTACAAATAAATAAATAATTAGCAAAGATTAGAAACCAGCAAGTACCAATACAATACCCTCATGTTGAGGTAAAGACAATGTTCATTCAGATGTGTACTGCCCTCTCTATCTATGCTCACATGTACCTACCACATACATGTACTACTAGTATAGTCTGCTTTACCCTCCTACCTCGCTTTATTGTGTATAGAGTCTAACCCAACGGAGAACCCACTAAATATACCTTGGTGGGTGTCTACTACTCCCCTCACTGACAAATCATCTAAGGGTGGCGGATCTAAGACTACAGCCACAACTGGTGGGAGCAGTGCTACTACACCCTCACCAACACCCTCTCCCCCACCAATACCCTCACCAACACCATCACCAATGACAACTAAGCGAGGGAGTACCACTGGGGTGTCATTTGGAACTAATGCTCCCTCGACTGGGGTTGATCTATCAACAGCACCACCACTAGGGACAGGAGGGGGCACCAGTAGGAGAAGAAAGAGAGCAGCTGATAGTTTGTCTGGAATCAATCTGGAGGTCATTAATGACATGGTTAGTTCTTAGCAAACTATCCACTATACTCTGGAACGCCTGTGTTTTCATCCTCAACTGTGAACACATACATTGCATATAAATGTATGTAAGTGCAGAGTTTAGTAGTTCTACCAATCAGCATGAACTCTTCCCTTTCTGTGTTCAGGTTGGATTTTATCAAAAGCCCAATCTGACAAAAGATGGTAGCAATCTGAAATGGTTCTCCGGCTCAGGAAACATGTCATCAGAGAGTGCTGTGCTACTCAACCTCACGCAGTACATTGCAAGCTATGCATCTGACAACACACTCAGGGGTAAGAGAAGACAAATCTATCCAATGCCAAAGTGCTCAATAATGTTTAATGGTTGAAATGCAAATATTGCAACAATTTGCATACTCTACATGATGTATACAAATATATCACGTTGCATAAAAGTGATTATTTGTATAAATTTTATAGGGTATACAGTCATGTAATAGTAACATTGTATGTAATTATTAGGTTATGGACATGATATTCAAGAGATGCTACAGGAATGTACATTCCAGGGCAGGACTTGTGCACCAGAGTGAGTACAACACAAAACAACACAGTGTGATTTTATGCTACGTTATGGTATAATGATATGTTTCAACACGATATGATATGTTACGTTACGATATAGTACAACTGTTACGTTATGGCATACACTGTAATATGACTGTTGTGTTACGTGCTTTTCTAGGGAGTAAATGTGGGTCCATTGTGGTTTTAAGCAAATCGGTCACTTACAGCTCTAACCTAGCTCTATGATTGTGAAATACTCTTGTCCTATACAATTGTACTACCAAACATATGATATGCCTGCCTGACACCAAACTCAATTACAATATACGAATTTAGCAGTGACTAAGAGACTATTTAATTGTAGAGTATACACAAGTACGTACATTAGGTTACTTTGTACGTGTGTACAACACACTATGCTATGCGCGAGCACTACGTTATACCATTGTTGCAGTGATTTCTACCAGTTCTACGATAGAGAGTTTGGGAACTGCTACACGTTCAACAGTGGTATGGATGAGCAGGTGGCAAAGGTAACAAGTCCAGGTTCTGCATTTGGTATGTAATATGGCTGCAGACTATAGACTATACATTGCTACTTTGCTGTGATACACACGGTAGACCTTAACTTATGTTCACTATATACAAGTACATATTATGTACGTTATCTGGATCTAACAAACGTTACACACAACGTACGCTGGTATAGTAGCTACACACTGATTGGCTATTCAAGCTCACCTCTGCATGTATATCTATTACCAGGACTTAGTTTGACACTGTTTATCAACCAGCCCATGTACGTTCCTGTACTGAGTAAACAGGCTGGAGTGAGGGTATTACTACACCGACAAGGTGAAGTGCCACTTGTAGCGGAGGAAGGATTCAATGCACCTCCAGGAACGGAGAGTGCCGTCTCTGTGAGATACGTAAGTCACACTACCACGTTGACACACAACGGTGCACGGCTATCACCAGGTTAATATCTGGTTCACCTCTCACAATGTAAATGTAAAAATAGATCTTTTCATACCTAAGTGTACAGGTCGAGGTGACACAGAACCGATGCCCAAGTTAAGTGGTCGACCGACCTCTTAGGTTCCTGAGGCTACCACGTGCAGTGCATACTGTCATACATACAGATAATAATCAGATTATCAGATAGGTAGTGAGTGGGCCTTCCAGTACAGGCAGAGAATTTGGTTCAGATATTCATCAACCCCATAGCTGCCGCATATACATGTACAAACTCAGTGCTGTCGCATATACTCGTAAATGTACATTGCAGAAACGTGCGTCACTACTAATACACCATGCTTGTTATTGTAACGCATTTACAGGTGGAAATTTCTCGACTCCCTGGTGATCAATTCAGTAACTGTACATCAGAGAGTTTGAGGCCCCAAGATGGCAGCCTACATGAATTCTATCCTGGCAATTATACTCAACAGGTAAGTTTGTGCTGAGAGTATTTTATAGGCCTTTCTTGTACACAAGTTGATGAGATGTCATAGAAAAGGGAAACTTCTTTAAACAATCCACAGTTCGATTTGTTGCACAGTAGATCTGGAGAGAGAAGCATGATCTACACCCTAACTGTAACTAAAAGTATTAAGCTGCGTTGAAATTGGAGGCCAATCCTATGATATAAGCTCCCCTAATTATTTGTATTATATTATGTATGCTACCTTTGTGCTGGCCTGTAGGCTTGCCTGAAGACGTGTCTACAGAAAGGACTGATTGCTAAGTGTGGCTGTGCCAATGCTCTCTACAGAAGTCCGTCAGATATACCTATCTGTGACCTATCTAAAAGTAAGATACCGATTGGCTAGTAAGTGTTTACGAAGGTGCATCAGAGTAAGGCATACATATCACTATCATCTACAGTATCACCTACAGTATCACCTACAGTATCACCTACAGTATCACCTACAGTATCACCTACAGTATCACCTACAGTATCACCTACAGTATCATCTACAGTATCACCTACAGTATCATCTACAGTATCACTTACACTATCATCTACAGCATCACCTGCAGTACCACCTGCAGTACCACCTGCAGTACTACCTGCAGTATCACCTACAGTATCACCTACAGTACCACCTACAGTATCACCTACAGTACCACCTGCAGTATCACCTACAGTATCACCTACAGTATCACCTACAGTATCACCTACAGTATCACCTACAGTATCATCTACAGTATCACCTACAGTATCATCTACAGTATCACTTACACTATCATCTACAGCATCACCTGCAGTACCACCTGCAGTACCACCTGCAGTACTACCTGCAGTATCACCTACAGTATCATCTACAGTATCACCTACACTATCATCTACAGTATCACCTACACTATCATCTACAGCATCACCTGCAGCACCACCTGCAGTACCACCTGCAGTATCACCTACAGTATCACCTACAGTATCACCTACACTATCATCTACAGTATCACCTACACTATCATCTACAGCATCACCTGCAGTACCACCTGCAGTACCACCTGCAGTACCACCTGCAGTACCACCTGCAGTATCACCTACAGTATCACCTACAGTATCACCTGCAGTATCACCTACAGTATCACCTATGCTATCATGTTATTACCTATGTTGTTTTACCTGGGTTTAGTTCATTGCGTGGAAGAGACCGAGGAGGAGCTGCTGGCCAGTGATGTCTGCAGTAAATCCTGTCCAATACCTTGCTGGGAGTCCCAGTACCAACATACCATCTCTACCAGCCAATGGCCTTCTAATAACTATGAGGTGAGTGCTGACTCTGTGGAAGCTACTATCCTCCAACAGCTATTTACTGTTTGTGGTCTGCCAATAATAAACTGTGTGTGGTCTGCCAATAATAAACTGTGTGTGGTCTAGCAGCTTAAACTGTATGGGATGTGTCAGCCATTTGTTGCAGACGTAATATGGGCTGATGGCCAAGAGCTCTTTGTGTAGGTCATGAGACAACAACTTATACAGAGTATTGAATACTTTGGTCTTAGGTTCTGAACAGAGGACATCAAAAGCACTTAACAAAAACTGACTAGGCAACAAGCAATGCTAAAACATGTCCATTTCAATGACCCTATTACAAAACAACAATAGTTGGTCATTGCAACAGAATTTCTTAATCAGGAGAGCATAATTGCAACATGCTTTCTGATCTCTGCTACTATAGACATAATATCATGTGTATTCTGTGTAATATACAATAACACTGCCACACACTGCTCTTCATTTGACTTTATCGAATAATAGCAGGAGTTGTTTTTTCTTGTAGCCATATTTAGTACAGACATTGAAATCAAGAAGTAAAGGTTTGGAAAGAATGCTTGGTGATTCCAACAGGTAAGTCCTGTGACAGCATTGCACCTTTCATAGTTACTGAGGCGACACATAATTCCAAAATGTTAGAATGCGTTTTTATACTATGTCCAGAGTTCCACAACTCCCTTGAGAGAAGACAAACCTGAATAATTACAGGACATACGCTATCATGACCTCCCTTACACCTTACCCTGCCATACAATAATGGGCAGAGATGAGTGTACACTAGTTTAGATCAAATAGCTTACTGGTAAACAAGCAATTTATCTTACAGTAACAGTTTGAGAGAAGAGTTCGTGAAACTGGAAATCTACTTTGACAACTTAAACTTCTACAGATACAAGGAGAGAGCAAGCATGAGTGTAAGTAGTGTTACTAGTGTGCATGTATATACATAGTATAGAGACAAGCTCTCTCATGCAACTAGTATTATAGAATAAAATTGGCTGCTTATCAATAATACAATATGTACATGTATATCTGAACTCAACCACCTTGTAAAAACCATAACGCTGTTTGATACTTCAAAATTGACAACTCAAATCCTTTTTCTGGTGACCCAAATAACTTTTTGACCATTTTATTAGCTGTGAAAAAGTAAACTCTGACAACATAGACTTGCTATTGATACAACTAAATGTACGTCCCTTTCAGTTTGAAGATCTGATTGGAGCTCTTGGTGGCCATCTTGGATTGTGGATAGGGATGTCAGTGATATCATTTGTGGAGGTTTTTGAGTTATTAGTAGAACTGTTTGGTGTGTGTGCCAAAGTCATGTGCTGCAGGCGGGAGAACAAGGTGAACACAGCATGGTGATCACGGCTAGCGGGTTAAATAAGAAGGAAACTTTCAACATTTTGTATTATTATGTAATGGTTATATCTCATATTATTTGATATAGTTACATAATTATATGTATTTTTTGCAACAAATATGTTTTATCACTTACTTTTTTGCCAAGATATACATAAATATTATTGTACAATATGAGAAAGTGAATGTTGCCCACATACTGTTTTCTAGAATTGTCAAAATTAATTCTGGAATACGAATCAGTTAAATGCATTATGATCTTAGAATATTTTCATATTTCATTACATCGATGACTGTAAATGTACCTCTTTAGACCCTGTAGTAGCATGAACAATATTATTAGTGACATACATAACAACATACACAACCTCTCAACAGTTCAACAGCCAGTAAGTTGACTACAGAGTCATGAGGGCATCAGATTTATGTCATGTTATCATAATTCTGTCATCTTATTATCCGTCGCTTGATTGGTAGCCAAATTCAATTTTGGTGCGTCACTTTAGTACTAAATCTAAAGACTTAATGTTTTGGATTTTCCATTCAACTATCATTATACTACGTCAGTGATATTAATTGTATCTGGTCTTGTTCATATTCATGTAGCTGACCTACTAAATTATTTATGTTACAAACATAATAATATATTGTACATGTCTACGTACCATAATGAATTTCTGAGGGGTATACATCACATGGTACTACCTCATAATAAACTTACCTAATATATGTGTAGTAATATATACTATTGTCTGTTTGATGTGTTATATTGCTAGTTGTAACTCAGTAATACTCAAGTTATGCTTTCGCTACAAACATTCACCAAACTATTACTTGTTTACAAGAATGACAATGTGGCATCACAAAAATAACTCACAGGGACAAATGTGCCCATATGTAAATCATGCAAGTCTAAAAATATTTTAATATTATTCCTAGTTATTAGGTAGGATTTGGGGTTGTTCCCTCTTCACAGCACCTTCCGTAGCGGTGTACTATTAATAGGTCTCTATTGCTACACTGGTCCTGAGACTACTATTACTAAGTACCTGGTACGACTACTATTAACTGGTACTACTACTATTAACTGGTACTACTACTATTAACTGGTACTACTACTATTAACTAGTACTACTACTATTAACTGGTACTACTACTATTAACTGGTACTACTACTATTAACTGGTACTACTACTATTAACTGGTACTACTACTATTAACTGGTACTACTACTATTAACTGGTACTACTACTATTAACTAGTACTACTACTATTAACTGGTACTACTACTATTAACTGGTACTACTACTATTAACTGGTCATATAGCCATAGAGTGATACTACACAATAATATAATACTGTTTGCATTACTATTGAAAAGTTTTTCCCACTATCTAGTCCGGTTGTTTTATTTCTAATCATCTGATACCGAACTATGTGTTCCAGAAAGCTAGAGTCCTATTATCCATGGACACTAATAAGCTATTAATCATAATTAGAAGTCGTCCTCTCCCAATTTATTTTTTAAATTGGGAGAGGACAACTTCTAATTGTGATCAATAGCTTATTAGTGCCTATTCTATTATCCCTTTCATCTTAATCAGACTGTAACACTACCCATATAGCACGGCCATTCAAAACAGAGTTGGTTTCTATACAAGCTTATCTCAAGCAGGGCCAGGTAGGTACAGTGTATGCTAGGGTAAATCATCTACTTGGCAGGTAGACAGCTAATCACCAGTGAGAAGACATCGGCACAATTAGTGAGAAGACATGAACACAGCAAATAAATGTGTGTACACTAGGCTACAACATATACAATGTACATGTACAATCTACGTTGGAAAGCTACGTAATTGCTTCGTCAGATGGTTACACCTATATTGGAGTGATTTGGTGGAAGTTTTAGAATGGAGTCCAGTTATGAAGAACCTCAGACCTCAGGTGTTTGCACTAGACTCAAGGCAGCTTTAATTGAATTCTCAACCAACACCAGTGCTCATGGGCCTCCAAAGGTGAGTCATATTTTCTAGAGATCAATATTAGCTGCACACAAAGCTATACAAAAACTTTTGTATCCTTTGTGTGCATAACTGCAGGTGGTTCAGACAATACATAAGTATATTATTGCCAATAAATCTAATGAGTGTCCCACCACTTTCTTATGACACTTTGTCAGGGCATGTTCGTTTGTTGTTTGTTTGTTTGTTTGTTTGTTTGTTTGTTTGTTTGTTTGTTTGTTTGTTTGTTTGTTTGTTTGTTTGTTTGTTTGTTTGTTTGTTTGAAGAATTCACCCAAAACTATTGAGTTGGCACAGATATACAGGGCATGTAGCCTACTACAACCCGGTTTTACTCTAAAAGTATATAAAATGAAGCATAGCATAACATCCTCTGTGATTTAGATAGTCGGGGCGCGGTATATACTGACAAAGCTAATCTGGACTGTGCTCTTCCTTACTGGAATTGGAGTATTCACATATTTCAGTACTAAGCTCATCATCAACTACTTGGAATTTCAAACAACTACAGATATGAAGGTAGGCGGAGAGGGAAGGGAGAACACCACACTGTCTGAACAATTCGGTAAAAATTGTAGTATTTAATTCATATCTGCTCCCCTCACTATAATAACATTTCACCTTTGCTGTCACATCATTTCCCCATGAAATTCAGTTGCAGTTTCGCCAGCTGGAGTTTCCAGCAGTGACCATCTGTAACCTCAACCAGTTCAGAAAAGACAGACTACCAACTCATCTTATGGATCTGGCTGATGAGTACCTTGAGGAAAGACAGGAGGATCTGCTCGGTGGTGAAGATGAATATAACGAGTATCAAGGTAAGTAAACATTATCATGTGGGTCCTGAGGCTATGACCTAGATAGTCACATATACAGTGCTGTCCTACAGCATGTCTGCTTGTGAATAGACTCCAAACAGTGTTTAAGTATGACCAAGGCAGATGACCATTAGAAAATATTCCACCCAACAAACCAGCCAACACGAGTTTGTTAGCTATGTGTTTAATTATTAGCAAAGAACTCAGGCAATAGCGGTAGTACAGTCACTGCATCATCAGCGGGAAGTTCATCTACAACTAAATATCAACCAACAGCTGCAACAGGGAATGTTACTACAGCTAGAACTTGGGCTATCCTTAGAGATACAGCAAGGTTCTCTGCTAAGAGAAGAAAGAAACGGCAAGCAACAAAGATCGATGAAGAGAGAATGAAAGTGGTGAATGATCTGGTAAGTTAAGTATTATATAAACTTACACCAAAAATTAAAATAAAATCATGAATATGCACAATTTTATCTTTCCTTTTGTTTTATTAGTTTACTACCTCCTGACTTATTTTGCTAAGGTCGGGTATAGATGATGGTACTTTACGTTTGAAAGCCGGATAGGTTGAGCTATGCTAAAGTAGGTTCACTTCTCTTGTTCTATATACACTTACTTGGTTACATTATATACATGCATGTATAGCCTACGATGAACATTGTCACCTCCATAAGCGTTCATCATATCGTACATGTAGTTATACTTGTATGTTTACAGGTATAGTCACATGTAGTGACTAAACGTTGCATATGATACACCTGTCATAGACAAGAACATATTTAATGAGTTGTGTGTAAATTTTAGGCTGATTCATTTTACTATGAGCCTGATGTAGAAGAAGTAATGAACATGTCTTGGTTTAACAATGTCGGTAAAATAGCCTCAGAGAAGTCAGTACTACTCAACCTTACACATACATTGGCTGACTATACAGTAGCCGAATTGTCAGGTACGTACTTACTAGGTGAATAAGTCAATGACATCACAGTTACCTGCAGCAATTAGATATCTAGTTTAGAAGGAGATGTCACAGAGACGATATAATTGTATTCACTCAATATCGATTGCTCACATCATCTGTTTTGTTTAGACTTCAATCCAAATAGAACTAATTTAAAGTTTAAATGTAGAACATTCATTTTTAATGAACACCAGTAAATGACTATAATGTCATATTTCGTTACAGGTATGGGCCATGACATACAAGAGATGCTACAGGAATGCACGTTCTTAGGAGCAAATTGTGGACCAAAGTAAGAAATCTTTGACCACTACATCACTGTATAATATCTATTCTATTCCCTGATATAGTCTAGTAGTATCAAAGTGACTGTAACAGATAAGTGATGTGAGATAGTGGAGTGACACTGGTGGCTTTATATGAGTGGAACTGCTGCCTGCTGCCATTCTTTGGAGCTAAATACTCGGTTCTATACTCATTTATTAGTTGTTAATTGTGCATTGTAGATACATTTAGCAATCTACTAGCCATGAGGGGAGGGGAGTGACCCGTTCAATTCTATACATTTCTACAGTCACTACAACAATTCAGAACAAATACGCTACTAATATCATTTACAGTATTCACTATGCTGTGCATTTATACTATACTTATATGACACTTTCACCAGTTACTCTGCGAATTCTATTTGAGTAGAGATTTCTACCAATTCTATGACAAGCTACACGGCAACTGTTACACATTCAACAGTGGTGTGGACGGAGAGGTACAAGAGATCACAACTCCTGGCTCTATGTTTGGTCAGTTAATTCTCCATAAAAGGGCTTGATATAGTTACATGTGTGGGCATGTATATGACTTATACGTGTATATTCAAGCCAATATTACCTCATTAAATCTATTTAATGAAAAATGTCTTTCATGTGTCAGATGCTTAATATAATAGAAGGTTATTATCGCTAGATCTGCATTATATAACTTATAAAGGACCAACTTGAAAATAATAACATCTAATGCAATAATATTAATTTTACTGCTACTTATGCTTGGGTTGATGACATCACAAGTGTAGAACATCATTATTGAATTCTTACACTTTTTTGGTTGGCAATATCACTCTTTTGTAAAGTTTCCAGTTAAGAAGCACAACAGTAGTGAAGTGATGTAAACAAATCTGACGCTATGCACTAACTTAATGTTCAATGTAGAACAGTTAGTTTACAGTGAGAGTTGTCCCTCCCTGTGTAAAACTACTAGGTTACAGTGAGAGTTATCCCTCCCTGTGTAGAACTACTAGTTTACAGTGAGAGTTATCCCTCCCTGTGTATCTTCTATTATGTATAATTCAGGTCTGAGTCTCACACTGTTTGTCAACCAAGCTGTATACATACCGGCGCTAAGTACACAGGCCGGTATCAGAATCATGCTCCACAGACAAGGAGAAGTGCCTCTCATAGCCGAGGATGGTTTTAATGTATCTCCTGGAACCAAGAGTGCTGTTGCTGTTAAATATGTCAGTATACTTCCTGTACATTATTTTTAGATTTTTTTTATTTGTAGGAAAATTTGTTGTAGTCATTGTGTACAGTTTATAGTCTGTATGATAAACATATGCTGTACTATTGGTTGCTCTACTGAGCAAGATATTCCAATAGTACATGTACTACTGTATACCATTGTATAAATACATGTACAGTATGGTTGTATACTGTATACCATTGTATAAATACATGTACAGTATGGTTGTATACTGTATACCATTGGATAAATACATGTACAGTATGGTTGTATGCTGTATACCATTGTATAAATACATGTACAGTATGGTTGTATACTGTATACCATTGTATAAATACATGTACAGTATGGTTGTTATACTGTTATATACTGCAGGTGGAAATTTCTCGCCAACCTGGTACCAAGTTTAGTGGTTGCACTGATCAAACAAGGTCTCCTAAAGATGGTGGATTGCATGAGTTCTATCCTGGCAACTATACCCAGAAGGTGAGGGTGAATTATTTACTTGTGTCCTCCCTTGAGCAGCAGAAGGTTGAGTGTGAATAATTTTATGTGTGGATACACGGGCACTCATAAGCTATTGGTTACAACTGGAAGTTGTCCTCTTTCAATTGAGAGAGGACAACTTCTAATTATATCCACCCTAATTTCAATTACTATGGGCTTTGAGTCAGAGATTATAAACTATTCTAGTAGTACAACGGTAAGCCATTATGATCTCATATGTTCATTGAAAAGGTTTCTCACAGCTAAAACTAGACACCAATATATGTAGGCGTGTATCAAAACTTGCCTACAGAAGGGCATCATAAAGGAGTGTGGATGTGCCAACCCCTTGTACAGACACCCTGCTAGTACGAAGGTTTGCACCCCTGCTGAATGGAAGTATAATGTGTTTCATGTTACGTTCATTCTATGTGTGTGTTTCATACAGAGTCTAAAACTGTATGTGAATCATCACCTATATTACATGTATGTAGTATCTACATGGTAGGTATGCATGACAGTCTCCAATCGTATAAGGAGCCAATCCAGACCTGGTGCTGCACATGTCGGCTTAGTCTTAGTCACTAGCCCACTAATTAATTCTACAAGCTGGGGCTACAGTTCATGCTCAATTCCTACCACAGCCAGTCACCTCAACACCCCTCCCCCCCCCCCAGCCTAGTTTAGACAGTTTGGAACTGCATCTAAGCTTGCTCCGAAAGAATGTATACAGTATATGAGAATGGGAGAGAAACCACTAACTTGAGTAAGAGTGTTTTTGAAGTTGCATCTCTCTTCTGGAAATGGATTCTTGTAGTTGATTGTTCAGAGAGGGCAGAGGCAGAGCTAGTTGAGAGAAACAGTTGCCAGAAGTCTTGTCCTTTACCTTGCTGGGAGTCACAGTATCAGTACACTATATCCTCTAGTCAGTGGCCGTCCAACAGTTACAAGGTACCTGAGTATGGGACATACAATAGAATATATATTATACACATGCTTGTCTATAGTACATCCATGTACATAGTAGTGTAACAAGACTACGTATCTGTATCACAGATACCACTGTCTATCTCCTAACCTCCTACACCTCATCTACTACTCTAGAGAATTCACTGTATTCACAGCAGCTGTAGTTATTCTATTATTGTTGTTTCAGACTCATTTTGCCAAATTATTAAAGGAGAGAGGGAGCTTCATCTCAGAAGCTCTACAGGATGAGGAGTAAGTAGAACCTTCCTTCTATTAGAACAGTTTGTAGACCATTATACACAATATACAGTCATTCTATAAGTTGTTACAGTATATGTGTATGTGCTATAGTACATTACTAAACCGCTAATAGTACAGTCATTCTATAACTTACTATAGCATATGCTAGAGTACATTACTAAGCTAATTAATAATTTGATGCAGTATTGTGGAAACTTTAAGAAGGAAGATTTGTCTGTGATGTGTTACCTGCGCCACTGGAACAACATGTATGTGACGTTTATGATAATATTGTTGCATCAGATGAAATTCAATTAATACTTCGCTACAACTTTTATATCAGTTCAAACAATGATGTGCTACACTTACAAATAACGATACAACACTGCTACTGTGTTGAACATGCTATTTAGTACCTTATTTACCATTAGTTTCCTACCTAAATACTTACATAGTACATGTAGTTGAATAAGATTGAAATATCAAATGTATATCAACAGCATATATTCATTTCTAGGGTCGGTTTAGCTCAACAATTTGTGAAGCTGGAAGTGTTCTATGACAACTTAAACTATATTGTGTACTCCGAGAAAGAAAGCATGACTGTAAGTTACATGTACATCCGTTGGTACCAAGGCTATTTATTGGTCTCCTTGCTACCAATGTGTAACTCTGCCTGCTTAGACATTTGGTTGTTATAAGCAGAGTTATGCTCTCTTATACCTAACTCTCTATTTATTTAGTTAGCAGTTGTCTCCACTATACTACATTTTTGTATTCAACGTTCTCCTTAAAGTTAAAGTGATAGGTGCGGCACATTTCTGCTTCTTTTGTGCTCTACCCTGGAGTAGGTCCCTCAATCTGCTCCTCTTCAAAATTCACTATTCTCTGCATTTCGTCTATACTAAAGTATTTCTCTCATTTCTTATATCATCTAGCATCATCATTCATTCTCCCTTGAGGACGTTTGCTTCCCATCATTCCCTCGATGATTTCCTTCACTAAACCCTCAGTATACTTGTATGTCCCATTCATCTCTTCTTCCTTGACTTGTTAGTTTCTACTAATCTGTGCTGTTCTCCCACTCTCTTTAGCACATGTTTGCTATCCACATCTCAAATGCCGATATTCTTTGCCGATTTCTGCTAGTCCAGGTCTCTGAGCCATCCATACATGAAACACTTCATTAGTCTATTCCTCAGACCAAATCTTAAACAACCTGTGAAGAGAGTCTTGCGTGTCTCAAATATTGTCTTGGCCGTCAATGTCATTACTTTGATCTCTTTCTCTCTCTCTCTCTCACAGTAGCCATCTTCTGATAGTATGCTGCTCAGGTACTTGAAGTTATTTACCTGTTCCATATATTATTATATGAATGATACTTGCTTTCCTGCTTATTTTCATAACTTTTGCCTTCCTGATGTTTAGTTCACCTTTCATATTCTTTTACAAATTATAACGCTATTGGTGACCTCCCTCTTGTGTTGTAATCATCTTTCTATATTATCTTGTAATCATTGCTTGATGTCTGTACACTTCACTAACCTTTACTTTTTCTGCCAACTCTGCTACACCAAAATACATTAATGGGGCACATTATGCTGTATTTGTAGGTTGAGGACCTGGTTGGTGCCATTGGTGGCCATCTTGGATTATGGATTGGCATGTCAATACTATCATTTGTTGAAGTGTTAGAACTTATAGTTGACCTGTTTAAAGTAATTACTCCGGGGATTTGTGGAAATAGAGTGATTGATTCACAGAAATGATCCCATATGTTACATCCCATGTACATGTAGGTGTAGTATTACTAGTAATAACACTGGTAGAGTATGCAGATGTAGTCATCCTAGTAAGGAGTGTACTACACAGACAACACAACACTGCTTAACATGTCTTCATTCAGACTCTAGGCCAGCTCTACATGTACATGCTGGCCACACTGTATGCACTCTGAGGCCACTTCTAATGGTAGCTGAAGCCACTCCTAATGGTAACTGAGGACACTTCTAATGGTTGCACGAATTTCCAGAGTGTGTAGCAGCCTTTACAATAATTTTATTTAATAATCTCTATTTACTTGTAATGAGCTATGTACATATGTTCTACTGCTGTGTTGGTAGAGTAGGCATTTTGCTGCACTAAAAACGTATCAATATAATTATGTTATTTGTATAATGGGAGTTGTTTTCTCTTGATCTTTTAAGTTGTCTGCTCTTACCCCAATCACAACGTAATAGACATAATATCCTAGTAACTCTTAATTCCTGTATATGGGGACCAGTACCAACTATCCTCCTCACCCTTGCGGTAGTGTAGTCTTAGAGTTACAATCAGGTATTTATCAACTGAAGAGATAATTCACTGGAACTCAAGCTATGCTCTCTACATCTGCGATTCTATTATAATAACACCCTTACCTCTTCTAGTCCACGAAGCCTTTACACTGTGTGTGCACTTTGAAACCATGTGTACAATAATAGCTAGTGGAGCTTGTATTATAAATAAAGTATATCTATGCTGTAAGAGGTTGTCTTCTCTCTCCTTCTCTATTCTGTCAGACAGTGGTCTTTTACTAACTGGAACTGTTGTTATTTCTTCCTTACTGGGCAATGCTACTGCTAAGCAATAAGATCTAGTACAAGATTTAGTAATAAATAATTTATTTAGTACTTTTTCTCCTCCTACAGCATTGTACCCAGAGCCCAGAGGTAACTAACTCACTGTTCATGGAATTATAAAGAGCTACTGCTGATGAGACTACAATGACAGGCCAATAGCTAGGCTTTTTAATAAAGCTGGAACGGAAACAGTGTTTCCTTCTCTATTTATTCTTGTCCTAGCTGTTTCAATCAAAATAGTGCAAGCAGCTTTACACCTAACTGTCACAAACAAGATCTAAGGCTATGAAAATACTCCTACTGCTACACGGTTATACCTAATTATAGTACGCTATGTTTCCCACCGCCCCCTTCCCCTCCCTTTGTTATTTATACAGAATGATTAGCCTCTCTCTATTGTATAATGTAGTATTTAGTAATAAAGCAGACCCCTTATAATGAAAACCATGCAAGGCAGCACTTCATGTCAACCATGGATCTATTGAGCAAATCATTGACATATACATGAAGCAGAAAGGGGGCGGAGTTGAAGCACACATCAAGCACTTCCTGTTATAGTCAGCTAAATAGAAGGGGTCAGGTGTATAATAATAATATAATGATGATTACACAGAAATTGAATAGGATATTATGTGTAAAAAAATAATTACTATAATGTTATAATAGATATACAGGAGAAATGTACAAAACCAAAAAATATTGCAAAAAATATTAAACAACTATAATAATATTATTTTAGTGTTTCTCTTAAATTAATTCAATAGATGATTAACAATATTATTACCAATTGGGTAAAATTGGACTAAATCATTAATCCCCAGGAGAAGATAGTTGGGGCGGTGAATGAAGGGGCCCCACTTGTATTCCCTTAAGGAGACACTGCTATAATACACTAGTGATACTAATATTATTTGAGCACCAAACAAGAACTGTGGGTAAGGTAAGATAACTCCAAACTATTCTTTCAGCTTTTAAAGCTAATGACTAAAACCATTTGTTGAAGGAAGTTGTCATGGCATGCGTACTGACCATGTAACCAACAATATAGGTACTAAGGACATATTTTTGGCTGTCATCCCAGACATGTTGTAGCAAAGCGATAGAGACTACATTGGAGCAGCATTAAATCTGCTAGAAACGAATCATAAAATACTTTCTACGACTGCGTAGTATTCCTCATTATTGGAGTTGCGAAACCTTATGTCGTACATTTTATAGCCAGTGTTGGCATTGTGTGTCATGTATATCACATGATTTTTTAGGGGTATGTGATACTTCATCTTGGGAAGGGCCCACTGGTATAGTCTACTAGACACTGCTGAAGTGTCATTTAATTGTATTGTTAATGGAGTCACTGGAAGATCTCCATCGTATAAGTTTTTATTTTTGTAGTAATTCTTATAAGTTGAGCGAGTCGAACCGCTATGCAGATGTTCAAAATTATTCTCTTTAGTTCTGACAGTGAATGGCAGGTGCTTGAGCATTCTGTTCATGATGTCAACGTCTTCAGCTCCCCATTTGTATCCCCATCTGTAGATAGTAAAAGTGGAATATATTATGACATGCAGGAGCAGGTAACACTTATGACCTACATGTGTAACTTACCGCTTACTTTGCTTACTTTCGACAAGAATTAAGCGGAAGGTGTACACATATATTATACACATGTGGAACTAACAGACATACAGACAGACCTACCTGGTGTCCCACCCACCAATAGCATCATAGTCTTGGAAACACGCCCCAATCATTCCGTACCTGCAAGACAAAGAAAGTGGGAATAAATATTAATTAAACCGTGGTTAGCTATTTACATTGGCAATTTGAAATTAGGGTTCACTGACTGAAAACTCTCGCTGTACTGGAATGAGATGAAAGATGAAAACAGAGAGAAGATACTTATAGGACTACAATGTGTATAGTATAGCCTATGATATGTTGTGCCACTCAGCCAAGTTCCAAATTTTCAAAATAATGGGCAAATATATTGTTCGAATCTGTAGGCATTTGCAAATATACCTCCTATTTACTATAACCCAGTCTAGCCGCTCTATGAAGTCTTATAATTTTGAAGAATCACGTGCGTGTTAAGAGTGTTTATACTGGTGATTAACAGGGCGTTGCAGAGTTAGGTAGCATTGAAATAGAGTAGATATGAGGGGTGCCAGCGTAGGTACCCCTTACTATTCCTATTGATGGCATTCGGCATATTGATTGGAGAAAAGATAAAGTCAAGTATAAAACAAGCATGCCCAGATTTCCGACTATTTGATACTTGAGCACGGAGATGACACTGGCAAAAGGTAAAACGGAGAGTAAATTAGTTTATGTAATAAAACACTAGTAGTGTAGAGTAGGTGATGTAACAGAACACTGCGCAAGTCGATAGGAAAAAGCCACTTACACAACTGTGTACACAATGTAAGAGTAGCTGATCCGCTAATGCCACTCCTACCTACGCTAATGCCCCCATTTCATACGTAAGAGCAAAACGTCAAGTAGGCCCACATTTAATCTGCCACTTATCTCTCACATAATGCAGGTAATTGTGCACTTTATCTCCCTAAATATAGTCTATTACAAGAGTTCTATGGCAAGGTGCGTCTACAGGTGCCTGCTGACATTGTCTATAATTATTATCTGCCGGATAACATGGGTTTACAAGACACTTAGTAAGAAGGCAGAGCCAGACTTTGTGGCAGAAGGCACAAGTACATGACTATTCGTGTCAGAATTTAGAAGTTCGTGTCTGATGTACTTTGGGAGCAGTATTACGACAGAATGTTGCATGAAATATATTTTGATATTAGGAACTAAGTCCATTTTGTTCTCTCATCAATTGGATTAGAGACTGAATGAACCATTTCTATTTCAAACGTTCTCTTATGATTGCCTGTGCACTGAATGTGTTTATAAATTATGCAACTCAAAGCATTCACTGCAGAGCAAATGATATCAGAGCTCATAGAGCAACATAGACTGTAATCCACACTCCGAGTAGTAGTAAGCGTTGGCTAGTACTTACCCAGTAGTAACCCAGTATCCCCCAGGATCCTTGTGTTTATAGCAGACGGGGGCAAAGGAAGAGAGCCCGCACCTCACATGTGATCTGATGATGTCACTAAAGTTACTTGGTATGATAATACTTGTGTCTATGGAGAATCCAATGGCGTCCTTTTGTCCCCGAGAAGCCGCCAGCTCTTTGGCAAAATCGAAGCCTCTTTTTAGACCTATAGATCTGCTGAAAGGACCACCTAAGTAGATATATTTGGTATCAACCAGAGTCTTGTGTTGGGAGATATCATACTTCTCTGTATCCTTTCCCATATCAACTATGACAAAGGTTACATGCTGCCGATTGGTCTGATTGTTGACCAATGAGAGCAGTCTATCCATATGCACCATGTCGTTACTCACTGCGGTAATGAGATAGACATGACGCTTGTCTAACTTCCCAAATTTTTTCATTTTCCAGAAGTCTTCAGCGACGGAGCACGAACTGTTGAGATGGTGGAACTCGAAGGTTATAAGTTGGTTTTTGTTCGGAAAGGAAGCGTGTCGATCAAACTCCACATCCAGTTTACCGCCCATCCAGTACATACATCTGTCGTAAGACAAGAGGAGATGATATATAATATTAGTTTATACATGCCTGTAG
The DNA here is from genome assembly GCA_935421135.1 of Bugulina stolonifera. NCBI lineage: Eukaryota > Metazoa > Bryozoa > Gymnolaemata > Cheilostomatida > Bugulidae > Bugulina > Bugulina stolonifera. The sequence continues at coordinate 16,203,583 of OW285195.1, read as the reverse complement.
CCTGTTTGAAACTTCATGTTTTAGTTTTTAAAATGTCACCAGAATATTTAAACCTCAGTTCTAACAATCAGAATTTGAAATTATTTTCCAATCGTTCTGATGGCCAACAATGCACATCTCTCACAACAATGCACCACAACTAACTATACGAATGGATTGTTCTACATCAGTCTACCATAAGAACAGCGAGGTCAAGATTAAAGTGTTGGCTAGATACAGTGCAGTACCGGTTCACATTATACAAGGTATGAAATGAATATCGAGTTTACGGTGTATCCAGAACGCTACACCTCCCTTTACAGGTCCACTGTTTGCACCGATAAACAAACTAATGCGTGTGACAGTGTGAATGTGAGATGGTATTTCATATCATGTGCATATTTGTTATGGTTTGTGTTACGTTGTGCTAACACCTCGCTACGCCTGAGAACAAACAATGCCGCTGCCAAAGTCATGAGTTGATGTGTTGGGTAAACAAGTCACATAACATTGTGATATTGTAAATAGTAATATGAGGGCGAAATATTTGTTCTTGGAGGTGAATGAATTAGCGAGCAGACGAAGATTTACAAATTTATGAATTTTTGCTTATTCTGTAATAGAACAAACAAAGGATCCATTATCTAAGACTATATAAACTCACCAGGTTTATATAGTCTAAAAAACTAAAAAATTAAGACTATATGGCGGTATGTTATTTAAAAATTTCTCAAAGCAGTTGGAAATATTTTCAATTTTTCTGTGGTCACTTTAAATAAAGTGTGTAATGATTATTTGTATGATTTGATTACCTATTCTGTATCAGTAAAGATTGAACTAACATGAGTGCCTCAGCATCATAGGCAAGTGAATAAAAATATGTAAGAAATTGAAGAACCAAAACGCATGTAGATGGTTGCAGTCCTGACCCAACTCCCAGTTTATATCTGTATGCGCAGTGAGATAGGTGCAAGCATGCATGAACTTAATGCAGCCAAAGTTCTTTAATAAAATTACAACAGTAGAGATTGTCTTTTCCAATTAAGTAACCCCACTCGAAAAAAGAGATTTAATGCTGCATGGAAACAAACGGCTCGCATCTGATTCACACGCAATGCCGTTTCTACCTGCAGACACATGATATATGAAATAGCAGACCAGATAGCCCTGGTGTCATATACTCACCTATTCAGCTGCTTGTAGACTATGTAGGTCTTCCTGCTGTTCGGTTTGGATCTAAGGCTATACCATCCTGGGTTGTTGTTGTTGTGGTGGTCCAGAATAGCCTAAACAGAGAACCAGATGAGTTCAAGTTCTGATAATACAGAGACGGAGCTGATAAACCTGTAGTTCACACATTCTGAGGGTACTGGAAGTAAACCATATTTCTTCCAGACATATTCTTATTGAATGTGTCATCAGTAAATCTAGTGTTATTCTAGTCAGACATGATGAGATTAACATTAGTTTACAGAGAGAATCAGTGTCATGAGATAGTACTCAAGTACTGCTGATTAAACTCTTTAAGCCTCTTTATTTCTAACTCTGGTAAGGGCCAATTCCACACCATATATTGTACAGAAGAAGTAAATACACAGAGGGTTGGCTTGTAAAGAACCCTTTCAGTTAAATATCTTTTAGTTGATGATTTAAACTAAACAAATACAATTAAGTTGAGTAATTGAATGATTGCCACTTTTCTCTGTCCCAGTCTAAGCAGCGGGCATTAGAAAACAAACAGTGTCAAACAACCTCCACACAAACTCCCTACTTGAATACCATTTCTTACTAGTCATCTATTGTCTGTCACCTTACTAAAGCCATTATCCTATGTTAGCAGTTATTGTGTAACTATATATCATAGTAGATACTCATTCAAATGTGCTATGAAATGTGCACCCAATCTTTGCCCTGATCCCAAGTTGAGTGTGAGTGCAGTGGCTGTTCTAACCTAACCGACCTACTGCATCCCGCTTGTCTTTACATTGTCTTTACATTGTTTTTACATTGTCTTTACATAGTGTTTACATTGTGTTTGTCTATGACCTATGTAGAGTGAGTTCAGGGTATCAGGCGGATGCAGGTTTAGCAGACGGATACAGAGCAGGATATAGACCCTAGCCTATTCTTTGGTTAAATTAGGAAAGGATAGGCTCAGTACCTGCTCAAAGTATGATCTTTGAGGATGTGTGGCTCCGACAACCACCCGCTGCACAGGATCAATTACCGGTGCTCCAGATGTACTGTCCATCTTAATTGTCTTGCCAGTTTCATCAAATAGTAGACTGATGTTCCACTTAGAGAATACATATGATGTGAGGTTGAGCCATCGCGCGGCCCTCACCTTCAGATAGCTTTCCATCAGCTCGGGGGCTACCTTGTCCTGACAGATCTACAAGAGTAGTGGGTACAGCTAGAGTGAGAGACTCCAATGGTTAGAGTGGGGAATGTGTAACTACTAGCGTTATTCAACAACGTATCTACTGGCTATTCTATCTGCTGCCTGAATCTCACTTAGAGATTTGCCAATTAATAGGCTACATATTACTTTATTTTGATATTCTACAATTGCATACATGTAAAATTTGCCTGCTGAATGAGCGCATTTTAGATCTATATGTCTGTTTATGTTCGTCACCATGGTAGCACTCAATGTTAAACGAGAAACTTGTCTCTCTGGAGATGCTTGTTTATAGATAATATTGACATAATTTGTAGGAAGCTGTTGTAACCAACGTCCTCCAGAGATTTGGGGTATTATGGTTGATAATGCATTGAAAGCTTCAGCTACTGCCCTAGTCAGCATTTCCAGTCTCAGTGCAAAGTCAATTAGTAAAAGATTTATAAACTCCTTGCAGCCCTTGCTGAAACAACACTCCACTTGGATGGAATATTAACGATAATTACAGGTTATAGGGGGGCCTAGGGCTACTTTCACCAAGGGTGTGGCTATGTGAGAACCAAATTCTTACCTTCTTATTGTGCAGGACTTTAATATCAGTGCAAGTTACCAGTTTCAGTTTGTGCCTCTTTGCACTGAACAGGAAGTCATAGTGGTCGTTGTTTTTTAGTTTATCGTCCCAGTGAACTTTCATCAGCGTTTCTGTCTCAGAAATGAAGAACTGCTGCATCAGGTCTGATCTGCAGAGAGAAATGGAATTCCATCGTATAGCGTAAGATGAAAGGTATTGCTACTCTGCCATTGGCTGAATAGTGAGTGAGGTATTGCTACTCTACCATTGGCTGAATAGTGTGAACTATTGCGTAGTATACAAGTAATAACAGTACACTAGCACCCGGATATCACGGAAGATAGAAAAGTAGCATGTGAGCGCTATTTCATTCTCCCATAAAAGTTATTTATCAATTATGTTGGATTTTTATTGAACTCGAGTGTTTGAACAAGCCTCACTGCAAGATCTTCCCATCCAAGGTGATCATATAATCCAAGACACTCTCATAGATATACTAAGTATTCAATCTACATGTAAATACCTAATACAATGTATGCCCATTGTAGACATGTAATATAGCAACGGCACAATAATATTAGCAGATGAAATATGAAGACCAGTAATGGCTATAGACCAGCATCTTTATAAGATATTTACATCGTATATACATATATACAAGCTCAATGAAGGCGACCAGAAACACGGTGAATATGTTTGTGAATTACGTTTGTACGTGGGCAGAGATCAGCTGTCTTTCAGAACAGCCGGTGAACTTTCCACATACAAAAGTTAAATGGTTGAGAAACAACAGACTGGACAGCTGTATATTGTATTGATACATGTATTTACAGTTCAGTCATTATGACTAATCGTTGGAGCGGTAAATGCTGCCATTGTGTCATTCCTGTTTTACCTGCTAATTATAATATACGTTCTTTCATTGGCGGAGAAGCTGATATTTAACTGATAAGCAAACATTGTACACATGAGATGCACTTTACATTGCTAACAGTTATAGTCTGAGTGCACATATCTTAGTCCAAAGAGTGTATTACCTATAGATATACATGTAGTACATGTATATTATACATATGGTATTACCTATCACACGTAGGTACAATCTCTGGAGGGTAGGAAGACATGTTGGGGAAGACTGTCAGCTCACCGTTCCTGTTCATGTGTATCATACCTGTAATACAAGAGTAATAATATAAGTGTTCATGTGTGTCATACCTGTAATACAAGAATAGTAATACAACTGCTCATGTGTATCATACCTGTAATACAAGAGTTATGATACAATTGTTAATATGTTATCAGATATAACATCATGTTTGAGATATAAAACTGCAGAACGTGGGTGCCCTTCTCCTATGAGACAGTGTCAAGCCCTTACAATACTCATAACACGGCTGTGATGTTTGTGTCTATCTAGCAGACTATTTTAATTAAGGGCGTGCCATAAGTTAGCTATCGGCACCAGTCGCTGATAATGATTTGTGTCGATAATTTCCTCTCCGAACATGAAAAAGGAGAATATGACGGAGTAAATATGTCAATAAGAATAATACTACAGCTCATGCTGCTGAGGATCGAAAGAACTCATGCTACAGAGGAGTGAAGGAACTCATGCTACAGAGGAGTGAAGGAACTCATGCTACAGAGGAGTGAAGGAACTCATGCCACAGAGGAGTGAAGGCCCTTCAACTGCCGATCTTTCCATTCTCAATAATGAGGGCCATAAAATCGCAAATAGTCTAATTTACCCCCCCCCCCCGCCCCCCAGGAGAGAAAGACATCTCATTTTATAACATCATCTAATGGGCAAAGGAGAGATCATTGCCGTCTGCATGCTTAGGCTGCTAAGTGGTGCAAAGTTAGTAAAACAATAATGTTATAGCATGTATTATTATACAAGTATATTGTAATACTTTATTTACCATCACCTAGTAGCAGACTACACTATTGTCTTACAATCACATCTTATATAAATTTTCTGAATGACCAGGCTAAGCGAGCAGATAATATCTAGTGGGCCCAGTAGAGTGGCCAATCACAAGTGAACCGAAATACTCAGAGTTTACGTTCCAAACTGCGGCAGTCTATTTCTATGAATTATTGATTGCTGCATTTTTGTGATTCATAAGTAGTAGAAGGAGGGTGATTGTAAAGAACAATGGACTCTGACTAGTATTTACACTACAATCATCTTCAATGTGATTGCTTCACCGTATCACGTCATTCACTCTGTATTTCTCTAAACAAGTGGAGAGAAAACAAGTGAGTAAGATATCACACCCGCTACACAGCGTTGTTTACATTTGAATGTGGCAACAGCGGATGTGGTAACAACAGTAAAACCAGACAAGTAGGTCTAACAAAATGTTCATCCCCTACAATATGTAGTTTACAATAATAATTAACAGAAAAAGTGAACTTACCTTTGCTTCTGGCACATTTGCCATAGTCACATCGGAGAGGTGCGATAGCGTGGGCTCCGGTTTTGATCAGGCGTTCCGCCATCATGAGCAAAAGATCTTGTTGGTCAAGCGTGTAGTCGTCATCCGACATGAGCATGTACTGGTAGCCTAAACATTGTAAGGGTACAACATGTACTGGTAGCCTAAACATTGTAAGGGTACAGCGTGTACTGATAGCCTAAACATTGTAAGGGTACAGCGTGTACTGATAGCCTAAACATTGTAAGGGTACAGCATGTACTGATTCATTCTGCCTGCCTAATACCATGGGCAGATAACTCCCTGTATAACAGTCCTCCCTCTGATGTCTTTACTAATGTATTAATAAAAAAGCATTGAATTGCATGGTGTTCACTTTTGTTTGGCTATTTTCACCGAGAGAGACACACGAGAATGACTGTGGGTTGTCATGGACACGAGAAATTAAAATTAGCCATCTTCAGAGTTCCTTATCTTTTGAATAAACAGATTTAGGGGAGAGATGCTGCTTGTTAAGATTCTACTTTCAAAATAAATCTCACATATCTCTACAATTGTGGGGGAGGGGATCTAACCACCCGTAGCTCTTGAGATTGTGGGGGAGGGGATCTAACCACCCGTAGCTCTTGAGATTGTGGAAGATAAGAACCAATGAAACTTCTGATGAGCAACAGAAAAACTACTGAGGGTTGCGAATAGGCACGGCAATAGAACATCTACATGCTCTGTTATTTGATGAAATGTTAAGACAAAGTAGATATGTGTAGTAGACAATCGGCATGCATAGTACAGCCCCACAGCGAGTTATAGTCTACTATTGGACTCATTGGAGAGGCCTTAACAGATGTTGTTGTGTTGTAAGACTGAGAAGAGGTCTAATTGCTCACGCAACAAAAGCCTTATTAACCTGGGAAACGAGCATGTTTAAAATTGTAAACTGACTCCAGTGCCGCTAGCAATCTATAATCACTATTGATTTTAAAACAAATTAATATGAACTAATTAAGAAATGCAAACAATCAGCAATCCTTCAGTGAGTTAAGCAAATACTATCTTGTTTATTTGCAACACAAATTAAATTTACGTTTATGAGTGTAAATGGGAAAGATGCGAGCTGGTATTGTCACAGTCATTGTTAGCCATCGGTTGAGGCAAATCTTTAGAGAGTTACTGCACTCAGCTAAGATAAACTGGAGAGCACAGTATGGTGTGCCTATACATATACATGTATAGTGTGCCTATACAAGTATAATACAGTATGGTGTGTCTATACATATACATGTATATTATAAAACACAGTGAAGTATATTATCCACTCAATTTTCCGTAGTCTTTCAAGTATTAGTAGATGGCTACATCATGTTCATCTATAAACATAAGTATGAATAATTTTATCTCGAATGGATATAAGCAAACTCATTTTTTTGCAATTTCAGCTGAACAATATTTCTAGGACTTCACAACAGTAATTGTAATATCTTAGATATCCCACCTGCACCCACATTCATGTTCTCCATGGAAAATTCTGTTGTAAATCAAAGTGTAAACAATTGCGGACACGGCAGGTAGAATCTACCTATTTCACCGTAATCCTTTCTTAAGTGTTTACAGTAGATGAAGATTTCAGAGTGAAATCCAAGAACAGATTTTTAAGAACAATGTATGGATTGTGCTTGGACAATAGCGTTGCTATTAGCAAAATGTCAATAGTGTCAGGTAACATAAAATTTTGAATTAATAAATCTAACACGATGGGAATTAAGTTAATAATGAACAGAGGATATAATTATGTAAACATGATTAGGTAGACTGGGTTGAAGGGTAATATGGATAATATATTATAAACGAATACTGCCATCACTGAACGCACATGGTGCCGTTTCTAAACCAGAGGTAAAAGGGGCTTGATCTTATGGACCTGATGTTACCTGGCAACGAGTGAAACACTGTGTCACATTACCACAGAACTGGTAGCTGACCATAAGAAATTGATAAAGCAGTTTGCTCAACAGATTCCTAGTAACTAGAATGTGCTGATGATGCAGTAAATAGTCAGGTGTAGAATACCGCATTCATGTGTCGAGTGGATGTGAACTTGTTAGTCTATAGATGAATGAAGAAGTCGGAGAGTATTAAAATGGTATCCAATACCCGATGAGTCTATAGTTTTAAACAGGCAGTGAGTGGGCATTGTGACTGATTGTGTTGAGGGTCTATTAATAGAGGGTGTGACACAGGTATACAGTTAGTTGTCTTACATGACAAACTACTTTCAGTCAGTCACATGATTGATTGTGTAAAGTTTACTTCTAAAGGAAATAATAATTAGCATTAGCTAGAAAAACGGCAAATGCTATCTATATGACAATGTTCACTATATGCTAGACAATAATAGAAGGTAGAAGTTTGTAGTCTAACTGGTCCTACAGATCCCTTGGAGGACGTAAAGTTTATGGTTCCACGCAGAGAATAAAACAGCAACTTACCGAGTTTATAGATATGTTCAACCAGACGATTCCTTCCAAATCCGACACCGGAGTCAACAGGAAGTCTGATGTAAGTGACATCGTAGGTCTGCGTGAGATTGTCACTCACTGTATCCTCAAATGAATCGTCAGCTACGAATATGGGAATATCTGGATAACTTTGCTTAAAGGAAGACACAGTCGTCACTAAGCACTCGGCCCTGTTAAATGTCTTTATAGCCACTGCAGTTCTTTGCAGAATTTCATTTGGTGTAATATACGTTCCTTTTTTCAGGGGAGACAACTTATTTCTAGGGGAAGCTCCTTTGATTGATAGCTTATGAGTGTCTGTACCTCCTAGCGGCTTGCTGGATACACGCCTGGCTTGCAGTGCTGTTTTAGCAGTAGTCAAAGTCACTAACTTGGGAGTTGCTGTAGATTTTGCAGCTGGCTTGGCTTTATCAGCTTTCTTGACAGCAGGAGCGGCAGCCTCTACTGTTACCTGCACCTGGTCTTGCTTGGGAAGACGTCGTGTAGCATAACGATGTCGAGGGATCTGTATGGGATAAGTTCTGTCTTCGTTGGGTTCTACATACTGCCGTAACTTACGAGATTCAATCTCAAGTAGCTCTGTTTGCATCAATGGAAGACCGTCACCACTAGGTTGCTGTTGCAACAGCAGTAGTATATTCATAGATAGTAGGGCTGTAATTCCTAACAGAAAGTACGGGACTTTTCTTGACAAACTGTAACACAGCCAATGAGTCATAAATTAATAACGTGATCTCAAGCATAGTCAGCATTACATAACAGCTGATGCCGAGATGGAAGCTCATAGTGGGTTATCATAGCACCACTCTAGCAGCAGGCAAACAGATGCTTCACTGGCAGCATGCGCTGAAAATACTACATTTGAGCAGTTGCTATTGGCTGTGAGGGTTGCATAGCTAATTTGCTATAATGTGTTATAACGTGCTATAATGTGCTACAGCATGCTATAGCGTGCTATAATGTGCTATAGCATGCTATAACGTGCTGTAATGTGTTACAGCATGCTATAGCGTGCTATAATGTGCTATAGCATGCTATAACGTGCTGTAATGTGTTACAGCATGCTATAGTGTGCTGTAATGTGCTACAGCATGCTATAGCGTGCTATAATGTGCTACAGCATGCCATAACGTGCTGTAATGTGTTACAGCATGCTATAGCGTGCTGTAATGTGCTACAACATGCTATAATGTGCTGTAATGTGCTACAGCATGCTATAGCGTGCTGTAATGTGCTATAGCATGCTATAATGTGCTGTAATGTGCTACAGCATGCTATAATGTGCTGTAATGTGCTACAGCATGCTGTAATTTAATATTATGTGCTACATTGTACTATAATTTGCTGCAAGTTTTTGTATTTTGAAATTTGTAACAATCATTTATATTTTTGTTTTAAGAGCGGGACAATAGTCTCTAAGAACAATATACATTTACGTTATGAAATGCAGCCTTTCAATGCACAATATGTTGAATGTGTTTCCAATTTTAAAAAATAATGCTTGCATACACCAACATTGTGTCAACAAAGTTGGCTTTAGACAAGTTTGCAAACAGTAGCTAGTAAAATGAGCTGATTGGAGCAATACACTTGGTCTCAATTCTAGTTGTGTATGGCAAGATTTCATTTTTATTGAGTAATTCACTCAATGTCTGTCTAGTAGCATAAGAGTACACATGATAACAATTTATTAGTTAACCGTGGGACCCCCATTGTTTGGAGAGTCACGCTGTTTATCTAGAGGATTCTGCTCAAGTAGAGTTACCCCATAGATATACCGATATACGATATACGGTATCTATAAGTTACTTGTCACTGTCAATCCATACATGTAGATATGACTAAAACCACTCTGACAAAAACTACATAAAGTATTTTTTATGTTTAAGTAATAAATTATATTTAAAAGTTTCCATCATTGTACTTGACCAGTGGCAGTTTTAGTGATTAATCATACAGTATGGGATAACTTGTCACCATTTACAATGGCTAACCTCTCTTTTGAATAAATGATTTTATGTGCCACCTCATAGATGAATAATAATATAATGACAGTATGAATACACTTTAAATTTACACTTTGAGATGATGGTACAGGTAATACATCTCTTATTACAAAACTAACAGCATTTTGGGAGAAAGTTTATGCAGTGTATTCTCCAGTAAAGCACTATCAGTAAAGCACTGAGTTCATATTCACACTGAGTTCATATTCACACTGAGGGTTATACTGGTGGTAAGGTAAAAAATTGTGTGGAAATATAAAGATAGGATTGAGCAAGCCCTCGACTGCCAACAGGTACGCCTATACTTCAACTTCAATACACCTAAATACATGTAGAACAGGTGCAAGTAAGCTGCTCACTGATGTAATCGAACTTCAAACATGGTGGCGATACGGACATCTACGCTTTGATGCTAAATCAGTGATGGAGTTAAGTTGTCAACTAAATACTATTGTATGCTAAGCTTTGACTAAATCTTGTGACAGTCTGCACAAAATACTATACTCACTTGGCACGATCTCTCTGTATAAAGAAGACATCGTTCAATGGCCGCCCTCTACGTCCCATGACCTCCGGGTACAAGTCTCAGCTGGTCTCACTGCTGCTGAAACTAGTAAGTGGTTCGTTTAGGTCACAAGTTGTTCACAGGATAATAGCTGAGCTCTCAGTCCGTACAGTGCTAATACTTGTCACTCCCACACTGCACTGCTCGGCGTCCACCATTCAAATGATCATCGTAGCACACCTCAGTGTGGTTTCATAAGGTGGGCACGCAGTTGGCTGATTGCTTCACAATCACAAGGACACGCACGCACTCACATACTCGAGCTGTATAGACAGTTCATGTCATAATGTATTCTATGGGCTAATCTTGCATTTTCAATGCGTTTCTTATAAACCATTGTTTGAAGAGTGAATAGGCTATTCCAATGCATGTAACGCAACACCATAATAATTATGCTAATAATATGGGCAACTAAAAACTCTAGAGCACAAGTACTGCCTCAAGAAAATTAAGTGAAATAACAAATTAAATTAATCTAAGCAGCTAAGCAATGTTGGCAGCCACAGAGTCATGTTATTTAATAACTATGTTAGGAGCAGGGTCCGAGTGTCTGTAATGTTGTGCATTTATTAATGTTGTACGAATATCATATACTGTAGTGGACCGAGCAAGACAATCTCTGCCACGCGTAATAATTATACCGCATGCATGACTTTGTAAACCGATTCACTCCACCATATGTTAGTTCTTGAGTGACATTAGCAACTTGCAATAACTGTAACCAATTTTTGTTGCGAGTCCGAGAGCGAATCAGTTTATGTATTAATTGTTCTCTGCTGACCATAGTTACGTTTGTAGTTGCTATAAATGCAAAATCTGCAAACTGAGGAGGAATATTATATTTTATTTGTACACTGCACAGTGTCATCGGCAGAGGAGGGGATGATATGAGGAGGTCGCGGCAATGTGGTCGCTCTTGCTCCCGCCGTTAGTTGTAAGAATTTTCCCCCTCATGTGATTGAATCTATTTACTTTTCACGTCATCCACTAAACTTTCCTATCTTTTCATTCTAAGAACTGATTGTGCAAACAATTCCAAATGCAATTGATGCAATGTGAAGGCAGTTTCTCCAGAAATGTATATACAACAAAGTGAAGATAACTCTGCGTAGGTACGGATAGGTAACAAGACTAAGATGTCCCTCCGCTAGCATTGACAGAGTATACAATAACACTGTTTTGTAAAGTTATAGTGCAATATATTGGAGCATTGAGAAACTAGTCAATGTACAACTTATATTGCATATAGTGACGGTTGTGGTAAAAGACGTGAGCGTGGCGTGAGAGTAAAAGGAGACAACTCCGACTAAGGTTACTACCGTTAGAAATCAAACTCTTGTTAACCCTAACCACCAGCCAGAAGCTTATTTCCGTCTAGCTCCTGCCCATTATAGGTATTCTAACATTAGATGGGGTTGTCTTGCGCCATTTATCTCTTACGTCACGCTCGCGTCTTTTACCGCAACCCATATAGTGAGTTATGACATAAACCTATAAACAAAATATCAAAGAATAGCATAAGATACTATATTTATATAAAACATGTATTATTTGTTATGTACATAATGTTATATTCAATCATGGTAAATATTACAGTAATCATAGAAAAAGAAAAATACCCACAGGCCACAGATAATTACAACTGGATACAAGCCACTGTACAATATAACAACATGGAATTGGATTATTTACAGGTTTCCATGGCAACTGTTCAACCAATCAGAGCACTTCGTGCTTTGTCTCTAAGAATATGTTGGGTCCATGTTCATTGTAGTCTTCTCTGGTTACTGATACCTTGCTATACTGACCACTGCTGATCAATGAGCTGCCACCCTCCCATGCGTAAGTAATAGGACTACAAATAGACCAATCAGTGATGAGACATGAGTCATTCACTAGGGGGCACCAGATGGGAACTGTGTGGATCATGCAATGTTATAAATAGCTACTAGAGTGTGATTTATGGTGGAGAGTATCACACAGATGTGTTGGTATTATGGCGTAGAGTTGAGTACAGAGGTGTAGGAGGGAGGGGGTGGAAATGCATTATTCAGCATTATTTCAACTTAATTAATTATAAATTATTTAAAGAAATGGTTTGAGCGAGTAGAACCGAAAGTAGAGGAAGAGGCATGAATGTTGTGTTCTCGTAGGAGGGCATGGTAGTTCCTTTGCCCTTGTTTAGTCACACTTTCTATCTCTAGTAACTACCCAACTTGTTATCTTTTACTATAATATTCCAATCTGTAACCTTTACGTATAGAGCCTGCAGATGTGAACCAAGACTTACAAGGTGTTACACTTTTCCAACCACTACCAGTGGCTTTAGCTGGTCTCTAGCTTTGCAAAGCTCATTTGCAGTTAATATCCCTAGTGTCATGTCCGATGCTCTTTCAAATACCTGGACAATGCCGCTACACTTGTGCTAAGGTAAACCATTGTCATGCCACACTTTACCAAATATACATGTACTGTCACTATACTGGTTGAGTGATGAAACCAGAGGACTAATTTACATAAATTTGAATAAAGAACACAATTAGGGTTCATCCTTCCAAGGAAGGTCAAAGTTCGCATCTCGGTAGAGTAAAAGCAGAGAGATTGGAGTATGGTAAGGTCCATATCTAGGCAGACATGACGGAACTATATTTACGGATACAATGATGATATTGCTAGAGATCCTGTGGGATAATATGTGGATAGAGGTGGAAGGTAGAATGTTGTCATCACATGGAATTCCCATGTACCTGATATTTATGATAAAGGTGAAGTATCAGAGGATGACAGATGGCATGGCTAGAAGTTAAACGATGGTCATAAACTACGTACAACGTGTATGATATGATAGGCGTGTGTGTGTGTGTGGGTGTGAGCTGTAGGATAGTATGCTATGAAGTAGCTCAGCAATCTATAAGTGGAGATAACTGTCAACTATGGACCATACTATCAGCTTTTCACTCGAGCCAAACATTCCTATTCCCTCACAGGAGTTGGCACTTGTGAGAATGCTATGTAGACCATGGCTCCCATCACCACGCTTTAGCGGGTACTCAACCTAATAGACATTCACTGTATAACTGCATGTATCTGCAGATATCCACTGTATAACTGCATGTATCTGCAGATATCCACTGTATAACTGCATGTATCTGCATATATCCACCGTATAACTGCATGTATCTGCAGATATCCACCGTATAACTGCATGTATCTGCAGATATCCACTGCATAACTGCATGTATTTGCAGGTGCACAGTTCACACTGTTGATTCTAGTGTTGCTCGTTGTAAATTGTATGAAATTGAGCGTCCAGTGAAAGCTGATGGGAGCCACAATTATAGTGTTACATATTGTAAGTGGTATATTATACCATCTAGAGTTAGTAGGTGTGACCAGGTGAAATTTGTGTCAGCGAGGCAAGTGGTAAATAGTAGGTGAATACGGAGCCACTTTCTATGATGTCATCCATGGAAACTTGATACAGTTAAAAGGTAACAATGTATTTCTCAAGAGTGAGCTAGTGTTGGCAAAGGGCAATTGTGTTTGTTTTATGTAAGGGAAGTCAGTGACTTTGTGAGGAATTCACACCTAGCTAAATATTATATTATTTGTTTTAGCAATGCTATACTAAATCAACAAACAAAGACATTTCAATTGGGATTCTTAATGTGTGGAATTCCAAAATTAACATGCATAATTTATGTTAACAAAAAAGGTAACAAAAGAGAATTTCAAATCTAAAACAGTTTTGTTTTTGCCACATAATACTGACGTGAATGGGGTACACCAATGTAAGACATGCATAAACCAACCCACACACAGCAGGTAGGAAATGGTAGCAGGTAGTAAATGGTAGCAGGTAGGAAATGGTAGCAGGTAGTAAATGGTAGCAGGTTGTAAATGGTAGCAGGTAGTAAATGGTAGCAGGTAGTAAATGGTAGCAGGTAGTAAATGGTAGCAGGTAGTAAATGGTAGCAGGTAGTAAATGGTAGCAGGTAGTAAATGGTAGCAGGTAGTAAATGGTAGCAGGTAGTAAATGGTAGCAGATGGTAGCTAATGTACCAAATAGAGAGTAGCACAAAATCCTGGAGCCATTATAGATTTACCACAGATAAGCCCCCCCCCCATCCCCCTACAATATAAGTGTTATGTGAACTGTTAACAGGCAACATGTCTATTTAATGGAAGAATTAGTGGAGTGTGATAACCAATCCACTGGATGGTGTGGTTCTAAGGCTTGTTTGTACGACACCGTAGAGAGGATGTAATCCTGTGAACTGAAGCTAACAGTTGCACAAAGGTTTACCAGGAAGGTACTATTAGTATTGGGTTATATTACAACGAGAAAGCTGCCACAGTGTGGAAGTTCTTATTGGTTGATTGTGATAGGGAGTTGTAGATGTTCTCCGCATGCACCAAGATTTCTGAGAAGTACTACCCAGAAATTTACAGAATTTACCCAAAAAAGTGAAATCACTCAATTTGTTCCACCAACGAAGGCCCCACCGCTTCCCCCTAATACTGTAATTAGTTAGTGGAAATACTAAGGTGTCCTATAGAGTCCATCCTATGTGCCCTGTGTTGAGATAGTTGTATAGTATGACATGTACCCATCAGAGCACCTGCATGGAGTGAATAGTGATCACTCAGGCTGACTAATGACTGACACCAGATACTCTCTGCCATACAAACATCAGTTTTCACAATGGCTCAGGGTATACATTACGAAATTAAGAGGAACCCACGTGGCTACTTGGGTAATACTCTACTCCCTAGTATTAGTCTTCATTCGATACTCCCTTATTCTATTCCCATTTCTTACTCAACTTAAAGTATTGTGATGATATTTATTATTGTCCAATAAAATGATGAATTTTTAGGAGAGGGTCAGTTTTCAAGGCAGTGATATAACAGTTTGTATACACTGTATGACATAACAACCAACGCATCAGGGTGGAGTTGGAGACACCCGGATGCTATTCCTATACAGGCTCTCATATGTCTACATTACGGTAGCCTCTCTTTCAGTCTACAACGTAGGCGTGCAGCGATGTCTCGTAGTGAGGATCTCACAGGATCTTAGAGACTGACACAGATTCAATCTATTCCTCTACGACGCCTTCCAAAGAAGGAGGGAATACTCGTATATCATATTACCATATAATGATGCAGTGCAGCTGCAATGTGTGCTATGATTAGCCAAATTTTCACAGCCTCGGCTAGCTAATAATCAATAATAACTATAATTATATAGAATTCGAAAGGTACCCCCACCCCTATCTCACCAGTGTGGGAGGAGTGAATTAACAGTACTAGTATAGAATGTATCAATTGGGTAAGGGGACCAAGCATATCTCTGTTAGGTAAGGGGGACCCAGCAGATCTCAGTTAGGTAAGAGGACCCAGCATATCTCTGTTGGGTAAGGGGACCCAGCATATCTCTGTTAAGTAAGGGGAACCAAGCATATCTCTTATATTATGCATATTAAACACTCTAATGGGTTGACATGGAGATTCACTGACATATTAGGGATCAGCAAGGCAGCAAGTTCGGAGTCGGGTGACATAAACTGACCATCATATAACCATTAGTATTGATTCACACACTTGATGTAGTCACGCTTTAATAGTTCAATGCGAAGGTTAACTGCGTTATGTAGATGGGTGTCTGGTTCAAGCGGATCTGGTATGTGAAGCCAGTAGTTACTAAATGTATGTAAAAGTATTACTTATACATGTATGTAACAGTATTACTTATACATGTGTGTAACAGTATTACTTATACAAGTATGTAACAGTATTACTAATACATGTATGTAACAGTATTACTTATACATGTACATAACAGTATTACTAATACATGTATGTAACAGTATTACTAATACATGTACATAACAGTATTACTTATACATGTATGTAACAGTATTACTTATACATGTATGTAACAGTATTACTTATACATGTGTGTAACAGTATTACTTATACAAGTATGTAACAGTATTACTAATACATGTATGTAACAGTATTACTTATACATGTACATAACAGTATTACTAATACATGTATGTAACAGTATTACTTATACATGTGTGTAACAGTATTACTTATACATGTGTGTAACAGTATTACTTATACATGTGTGTAACAGTATTACTTATACATGTATGTAACAGTATTACCTATACATGTATGTAACAGTATTACTTATACATGTATGTAACAGTATTACTAATACATGTATGTAACAGTATTACTTATATATGTATGTAACAGTATTACTTATACATGTATGTAACAGTATTACCTATACATGTATGTAACAGTATTACTTATACATGTATGTAACAGTACTACTTATACATGTGTGTAACAGTATTACTAATACATGTATGTAACAGTATTACTAATACATGTACATAACAGTATTACTAATACATGTATGTAACAGTATTACTTATACATGTATGTAACAGTATTACTTATACATGTGTGTAACAGTATTACTTATACAAGTATGTAACAGTATTACTAATACATGTATGTAACAGTATTACTTATACATGTACATAACAGTATTACTAATACATGTATGTAACAGTATTACTTATACATGTATGTAACAGTATTACTTATACATGTGTGTAACAGTATTACTTATACATGTGTGTAACAGTATTACTTATACATGTATGTAACAGTATTACCTATACATGTATGTAACAGTATTACTTATACATGTATGTAACAGTATTACTAATACATGTATGTAACAGTATTACTTATATATGTATGTAACAGTATTACTTATACATGTATGTAACAGTATTACCTATACATGTATGTAACAGTATTACTTATACATGTATGTAACAGTACTACTTATACATGTGTGTAACAGTATTACTAATACATGTATGTAACAGTATTACTTATACATGTGTGTAACAGTATTACTAACACATGTATGTAACAGTATTACTTATACATGTATGTAACAGTATTACTTATACATGTGTGTAACAGTATTACTTATACAAGTATGTAACAGTATTACTAATACATGTATGTAAAAGTATTACTAATACATGTACATAACAGTATTACTAATACATGTATGTAACAGTATTACTTATACATGTATGTAACAGTATTACTTATACATGTATGTAACAGTATTACTTATACATGTATGTAACAGTATTACTTATACATGTGTGTAACAGTATTACTTATACAAGTATGTAACAGTATTACTAATACATGTATGTAACAGTATTACTTATACATGTATATAACAGTATTACTAACACATGTATGTAACAGTATTACTTATACATGTACATAACAGTATTACTAATACATGTATGTAACAGTATTACTTATACATGTATGTAACAGTATTACTTATACATGTATGTAACAGTATTACTTATACATGTGTGTAACAGTATTACTTATACATGTGTGTAACAGTATTACTTATACATGTATGTAACAGTATTACCTATACATGTATGTAACAGTATTACTTATACATGTATGTAACAGTATTACTAATACATGTATGTAACAGTATTACTTATATATGTATGTAACAGTATTACTTATACATGTATGTAACAGTATTACCTATACATGTATGTAACAGTATTACTTATACATGTATGTAACAGTACTACTTATACATGTGTGTAACAGTATTACTAATACATGTATGTAACAGTATTACTTATACATGTATGTAACAGTATTACTAATACATGTACATAACAGTATTACTTATACATGTGTGTAACAGTATTACTAACACGTGTATGTAACAGTATTACTTATACATGTATGTAACAGTATTACGTATACATGTATATAACAGTATTACTTATACATGTATGTAACAGTGCCATCTGTTCGCTTAGCTAAAGACCAACATGTTGGTCTTTTCAGTACCCAAAGTCTTGGGAGTCTTGCTTTAGTTGGCTAATATTAGATGCAACGACTCTAAATATAGATTTTGCTTTCGTTATTTGGTCGTTAATGGAGTGGTATTATGCCTAATCTTTAGGGCCATACCGACGGACAACGAAACCGGCATACTGAAGCTCATGGCTTCTTGTGCAGCAGAGCCTCGACCATGGAACTGCCATCTATTAGGATATGTTTATGTGTTACCATGACTACACTGTCTGTGTGTTGCCATGACTACACCACAACATATACCACGTATAAGTGAACCGCTCGGTGATTTAGCTAACAGCCACACTGGTTGTCAGAAACCAACATTGTTGCACATGGTGCGTGACTGAAGCAACACCAGAAAACTTTAGAATTCTAAAAATGATAAAAGGGGAATTGCTCAAGAGAAGACCAGAATCAAATCACACTAGATCACACAAAGGCACACTAGATCACACAAAGGCACACTAGGTCACACAGAGGCACACTAGATCACACAAAGGCACACTAGGTTACACAAGTGAAGTCTATCATAAACTTGTACTGTAACTTCGTTCAGATGAGCCCATTGTCAGTTCTCTGTGGCTAGAGAAGAGTAACTATGAATAGATAGCCTTAGGTTTCAACTAGCTACATAATATAGCCTGTGTTCTCTAGTAATATGAACTTACTTGGAAGGAAGCTGAACATTCACATCGTAGAACGAGTCTGTACAAGACCGCACTTCGTCATATCTAATGGAATGGAATGATTGATAAAATTAATGTTATTACAACACTGTGTATTGTTTACGCAATGCCATGTGATGTAACAATCAGTATATAAACTGTGTACTATACATAAACAACATAATATCATTATGTAGTACACTACGCCATACAAACAATATGAAATCATAGTGTAGTACACTAAACTACAAACAATACGGGTATGATAAATCATACAATTAGATAGCGGCAGACATTAAATGATTGTGAAACGATCATTTAATTTCTCCATGATAACATTATTCTATTGTTTGATACTAGGGTTACTTCTCCACTAAAATGGTACAACTTATCAGGTTGTCTAACAGTATTTTATCTAGCAGATTTGTAGAATTATCTTCTCTTACATTGTAGTATTCATTATATAGTTACAATAATTATAATTATCTAATTTTCTTTGGGAATTCTCCCCTCTTACAACACGAGAGAAGATAACTCCCCTGCACTAAAATTTACCAATGACATTATTATTGTTGGATGATCACGGTAATTTGCATCTTGCTTAGTAGAAAACTAACACCACATCAAAATAATCAGTTCGAGTGATAAAAACAAGAGAACACAACTACCATCCAGACTTTTAATCCAGTCCAGAATAGAAGATTATTTACATGTAGCTAAAGAGATACAATACAATATATACTTACAATCAGAGGTTAGAGGGATACAATACACTTACACTCAGAGGTTAAATGGATACAATATACACTTACACTCAGAGGTTGGAGGGATACAATACACTTACACTCAGAGGTTAAAGGGATACAACACACTTACAATCAGAGGTTAGAGGGATACAATATACACTTACACTAAGAGGTTAAATGGATACAATACACTTACACTCAGAGGTTGGAGGGATACAATACACTTACACTCAGAGGTTGGAGGGATACAATACACTTACACTCAGAGGTTAAAGGGATACAATACACTTACAATCAGAGGTTAAAGGGATACAATATATACTTACAATCAGAGGTTAAAGGGATACAATACACTTATACAAGTATGTAACAGTATTACTAATACATGTATGTAACAGTATTACTTATACATGTATATAACAGTATTACTAACACATGTATGTAACAGTATTACTTATACATGTACATAACAGTATTACTAATACATGTATGTAACAGTATTAAAGGGATACTATACACTTACACTCAGAGGTTAAAGGGATACAATACATTTACACTCAGAGGTTGGAGGGATACAATACACTTACACTCGGAGGTTAGAGGGATACAATATACTTACACTCAGAGGTTAAAGGGATACAATACACTTACACTCAGAGGTTAAAGGGATACAACACACTTACACTCAGAGCTTAAAGGTATACAATACACTTACACTCAGAGGTTAAAGGGATACAATACACTTACACTAAGAGGTTAAAGGGATACAACACACTTACACTCAGACGTTAAAGGGATACAATACACTTACACTCGGAGGTTAGAAGGATACAATACACTTACACTCGGTCTCTGAATCCAGGAAATAGACAATTGCCGCCAGTTAGAACAATATTGGCTGTAAAGTGGGGTTGCATGGCTAAAATACAAAACGATATCATAGTTAGACACGCCTACCACATGTTCACTACAGTTATGAATATGGCACCACTATGCTATACAGCACATACCAGTTATGAATATGGCACCACTATGCTATACAACACATACCAGTTATGAATATGGCACCACTATGCTATACAACACATACCAGTTATGAATATGGCACCACTATGCTATACAACACATACCAGTTATGAATATGGCACCACTATGCTATACAGCACATACCAGTTATGAATATGGCACCACTATGCTATACAACACATACCAGTTATGAACATGGCACCACTATGCTATACAACACATACCAGTTATGAATATGGCACCACTATGCTATACAGCACATACCAGTTATGAATATGGCACCACTATGCTATACAACACATACCAGTTATGAATATGGCACCACTATGCTATACAACACATACCAGTTATGAACATGGCACCATTGTACTATACAACACATACCAGTTATGAATATGGTACCACTATGCTATACAACACATACCAGTTATGAACATGGCACCACTGTGCTATACAACACATACCAGAATCTGTTAGACAGATGACATGGTTGATGGACTCAGCCAGTCCAATCTGTTCCAGTCCAACATCTGAAGGTCGGAAGAGGAGTTCTGGTACACTGAACCTCTCACTATTCATACGGATTACCTGAAGTCATCACAAACAACACGGTGAGATTACGACCATCTTGGAACTACTAGAGACTAGAGCAATCTCCAGGAGGAGCGCGTGAGCTACATGTAGGTTAAAGGGGTTATCGGCCAGCAATACAGCTTAGTTGATGCCAATCATATCTAGCTATTGATACCCCTTCCATCTTATTAAGAGTGTTCTTGACTTGTGCTCAGCAAAATAACTGAACAAATGGGATCATGATCAAACACTAGATTGCAAAGACACTCACATCTAACCAGAACTGTACCAGCTCCAACATCAGAGTAACATTGTATATAGACTCGACCCACTCCTTTATGTTTATGCTGATTTTATGTAGCAGGTGGTGTCTGGAAATGAGTCATATAATAACATTGTCTATAACCACTGATGGTGTTGGAAGCCAGACACCCCGACAGTGCAGACTGGTAACAGTTCATGGAGAAAACACACTAGTCAGTCAGTCAGCCAGCCAGCCAGCCAGCCGGCCAGCCAGCCAGCCAGCCAGCCAGCCAGCCAGCCAGCCAGCCAGCCAGCCAGCCAGCCAGCCAGCCAGCCAGCCAGCCAGTCAGTCAGTCAGCTAGTCTTATCTACCATATCTGAAGCTGTTTTCTCTGTTCAGCTATAAACTTAGATGCATCATCTAATAACAACAGATGAGCGGCACTGGTTCCCAAATCACATACCTGCTGTTGTTTGTTAGCCGGTTGGTCGGGTGTCCGCACATAGCCCCTCTTTACAAGTGTGTAATCAGGTAGAACATAGTCTACAGCCAGCGTATTGGACTTTCCCTTTAACCTACAGCAAACATGTATCCAGTAGAGTTGAGAACGGCTGAGTATATGAGCAGGTATGTATGAACACCAGCAGTTCTACTGCAAATTACCAAAACTTTAAATGACTGATTCATTAACAGACTCACTCACTGATTAGATGGAACTGACTGACCTGTTATGAATCATATCTTTACTGACTTACTGACTGACCTATTATGAATCATATCTTTACTGACTTACTGACTGACCTGTTATGAATCATATCTTTACTGACTCACTGACTGACCTGCTATGAATCATGTCTTTACTGACTTACTGACTGACCTGTTATGAATCATATCTTTACTGACTAACTGATTGACCTGTTATGAATCATGTCTTTACTGACTTACTGACTGACCTGCTATGAATCATGTCTTTACTGACTAACTGATTGACCTGCTATGAATCATGTCTTTACTGACTTACTGACTGACCTGTTATGAATCATGTCTTTACTGACTAACTGATTGACCTGCTATGAATCATATCTTTGTCTTTACTGACTTACTGACTGACCTGCTATGAATCATGTCTTTACTGACTAACTGATTGACCTGCTATGAATCGTGTCTTTACTGACTTACTGACTGACCTGTTATGAATCATATCTTTACTGACTCACTGACTGACCTGCTATGAATCATGTCTTTACTGACCAACTGATTGACCTGCTATGAATCGTGTCTTTACTGACTGACCTGTTATGAATCATATCTTTACTGACTCACTGACTGACCTGCTATGAATCATGTCTTTACTGACTTACTGACTGACCTGTTATGAATCATATCTTTACTGACTAACTGATTGACCTGCTATGAATCATGTCTTTACTGACTTACTGACTGACCTGCTATGAATCATGTCTTTACTGACTAACTGATTGACCTGCTATGAATCATGTCTTTACTGACTTACTGACTGACCTGTTATGAATCATATCTTTGTCTTTACTGACTTACTGACTGACCTGCTATGAATCATGTCTTTACTGACTAACTGATTGACCTGCTATGAATCGTGTCTTTACTGACTCACTGACTGACCTGTTATGAATCATATCTTTACTGACTCACTGACTGACCTGCTATGAATCGTGTCTTTACTGACTTACTGACTGACCTGTTATGAATCATATCTTTACTGACTAACTGATTGACCTGCTATGAATCATATCTTTGTCTTTACTGACTTACTGACTGACCTGCTATGAATCATGTCTTTACTGACTAACTGACTGACCTGTTATGAATCGTGTCTTTACTGACTCACTGACTGACCTGTTATGAATCATATCTTTACTGACTCACTGACTGACCTGCTATGAATCGTGTCTTTACTGACTTACTGACTGACCTGTTATGAATCATATCTTTACTGACTAACTGATTGACCTGCTATGAATCATATCTTTGTCTTTACTGACTTACTGACTGACCTGCTATGAATCATGTCTTTACTGACTAACTGATTGACCTGCTATGAATCGTGTCTTTACTGACTTACTGACTAACCTGTTATGAATCATATCTTTACTGACTCACTGACTGACCTGCTATGAATCATGTCTTTACTGACTAACTGATTGACCTGCTATGAATCGTGTCTTTACTGACTGACCTGTTAGGAATCATATCTTTACTGACTTACTGACTGACCTGTTATGAATCATATCTTTACTGACTTACTGACTGACCTGTTATAAATCGTGTCTTTACTGACTTACTGACTGACCTGTTATGAACCATATCTTTACTGACTTACTGACTGACCTGTTATGAATCATATCTTTACTGACTAACTGATTGACCTGCTATGAATCATATCTTTACTGACTTACTGACTGACCTGCTATGAATCATATCTTTACTGACTAACTGATTGACCTGCTATGAATCATATCTTTGTCTTTACTGACTTACTGACCTGCTATGAATCATGTCTTTACTGACTAACTGATTGACCTGCTATGAATCATATCTTTACTGACTTACTGACTGACCTGTTATGAATCGTGTCTTTACTGACTTACTGACTGACCTGTTATGAATCATGTCTTTACTGACTTACTGACTGACCTGTTATGAATCATATCTTTACTGACTTACTGACTGACCTGTTATGAATCATATCTTTACTGACTTACTGACTGACCTGCTATGAATCATATCTTTACTGACTTACTGACTGACCTGCTATGAATCGTGTCTTTACTGACTTACTGACTGACCTGCTATGAATCATGTCTTTACTGAAGTGCTTAGAGACAAAGCAAACGTCTTCCTTACACTGATTCATTACGTAAGTCTCGTCCATCACCATAAGCTGTCTGTAGTGAGATACCAGGAGTGTAAGTTGTTGTTACTAGTTTACAAGTACAGAGTAGTAGTTTAAAATGGAGTGTGGATAGAGCAAACATTACAGTGTATGATTCATAGTCATTGGTTAGCACTACCTGTAGGGTACGATATCTGTAATGTGATTGGTTAACACTACCTGTAGGATATGATATCTTTAAGGTGATTGGTTAATAACTTCCCTCCAACATCCATCCTACAGATATAAGTATACACTATGCTGCAGAATCCTTTTAAAGTTCAGAACTCACTAAGAACGGCCAATAAATTATTCCTGGATAGCAGTAATATACGCACATTGAAATCCTAAACCAGAATACATTTGGTTCAGGTACATAGAATTATAATAATGAAACAGCAGAAATTTCTAAAAGCATTAATTCAACAATTGAATGGAAAATTCTGAAAATTTTGGAAATCTAAGTGTTGAGATCTGTCATGAAAAACATGCAGAGCGCAGGAAATGTATTTTTTATCTGCCTGGAATTATTGGGAAAAGATGAGTCCCTGAAAACAGGTAGCCTACCACCTATGAAAACAAATAGCTTGATGTGTTCCTACTTATATATATACAGTATATATATGTATGTGTAGCAATACATACATGTACATGTAGCTTGTGTTCCTACTTATATACACATATTATTATTGAACGGTAGACACACCTCTTAGAGAACTGCTGGAGTCGTCTCCCTTTATAGTAAGGTGTGATGTGTGTGAATGAGTAGCCGCTGTCCACTACCAGCGTACATGTTGGAGGAGTTGTCTGCTCACTGCTGTACTTCAGCTGACTGAGATAAGAGCCTAAGGAATGTAATACAGAACTTCACTAATACTGACATGCATATTATACTAATGCATAATATATTATACTACACTAATATACTGTACTATTAATACCAGTAGGGTAAATATCAGTCTTACGATAATATACAGAGAAAGAGGAGGCAACTACTTATTCTACTTTAGCTTCTTATTAAGGAATCCTAGGATTAATTATTTTAGGGCAATTGGTGAAGTTTGACTGAACTTTCCAAAAAATATATCGGTCTGCATCGGAACTGGAAATCCTCATCGTTCCCAGGGTTGGGGGAGTAAATGTCGATGACTAGCCTACATGGGTCAGTCACAATGTTAAATCTAATTATAACCTATAATACACACACATTACAAAGATTCTTCTTCCAAGTCATACAGTAGGCTAGAAGAAGGCCTACAAAGAACTGAACATACTAGACTAGAAGATACTAACTGTTGCACTTGAATGCAGAGTTGAACTGATACTCTTCGTATATAATCTCAGCCATAGCTTCCTGGACTGTAGTGAAGTTATGTAGTGGTTCTGTTATTATCAGATCTGTCTCCTCGAAGTCTACCTGAGGTTACACAGTGCACACAACTATGTGATGTCATCGGTATTTGTGTTATTTGGGTGGAATACAGCTGGCTTCATTCTATTCAACTTGTTAATATTTTAGATTACCTTATTAACAATAAAATTATTATATCAATATTTGCTAAATACACTAAAATAAATTTCTTTAGACCTGGTATTCTATAAATAATAACAAGGTTAAATTTATTGATCAGAGATTTTTTATTTAAAATAAGAATATCTCATTATGACTTACACAACACCCAGTCTACTATTAGCTATAATAGCATAATCTTATTAATTTCTTACCTGCATACAATGATTTCTTACCTGCATACAATGCTTTCCATAAATATAGTCCCATACTTGCTTTTCTATTTCCCAATTCACAAGATATCCCTAAAAATATAGTGTTATATAACATACAGGAATAATATACAATATACAATATACAATGATCCCTGTGCATTACTAATACATGTATTTAATACATGCATAGTAATGTACAGGGATCCCTGTACATTACTATACATGTATAGTAATGTACAGGGATCACTGTACATTACTATAATACATGTATTTAATACATGTATTAAATACATGTATTATAGTAATGTACAGGGATCCCTAAGTTGAATTAGAAATGTGAACTTATATTATACAGTTGCCCTTTCCGGCCCTACTGACCTTCTGAAAGGGAAGTAGAAAATAGAGACCAGAGAGATCCTTGCACTCTTCAATTTCATCTCCGATAAAGCATCGAGTTCTCACATTCTTCGCTTTTACCACACAATTTGGTATCACCCTGGATGCAACGAGCAATGAAGGAAAATGATAAAGACTAGGCCTGTTAAATAACTGTCAACTTTAACTAAAAATCAGTCATATTAGCATCTGGAAAGTAGAACATCAATTTTATTTCGCTAAGGATTACAATCATACTACATACCAGTTGTCAGTACAAATGAAATGGTGGAAGTTTGTTATTTATTTACTACCTTAAAATCATGACTAGTCTTGTAGTTTAACTTATACCCTAGGATACCTTAGAGTAGACATCACATTAGACCACTAGGGACGTGCCTCATTTGGAAAACTTTGGTGTGAACATCTGTGCTAGATGTTGCTACTAGATACATTGTATGGTTAAATTTCAGTTTACATGCTGTAGTGACCTCAGCACAGGTCCTGTAACGGCGCTGTTTCAATGGTGTCAGTATTGTTGGCAGTGTGTCGCAGAATCATTTGTCTTCTCTCCCTTAAGATCCCAAATGGTTCGAGACGGGAAGCTGTTGTGGAATAGCGAACAGTTCGTGCGGAACATAGCAGGCAGTCCACGAGTTTGCGATTTGGTGGCCATTGTAGATATGATAAGAATCAGAATGACACAACTAAAACTAACAGTCCAGTGAAGAGTCACTGTGCTGTATGCAAACACTGGCATTTAGAAGAATATACATGTACATGCATGTATGATCTCTGTAACCTCCTCGAGTATAACTATACTAACTATGAAAGGCAACTCTTTATCATGATATTGAAGCAAGCATCTACATGTACATTAAATTTTCAGAAAATAATTTTGATGCCAAAAGAGGAAATTCGAGTTCAGTCCTTCCTTGATTTACTTCATCATCAACATCATGGCCACGAAAAAGATGTTGAAGCTCGATTCTCATTCTGAGTAATTAGTTTTAGATTATTCTTAATAAATTATTTATTATTAATTAATACAAAAAGCTATCATTATTTATCGTTAGATTATCATTATGAATAGCCTACTGCTACTAACTATACTATACTTTCAGTATTTTAGTTTTGTTTGCATGTTGACTACATGAAACATGACTCTATTCTCAACGATTGTTACTGGAATAGTTGTACCGAACCTTGCAGTTGAAGCATCAGTGAATTCTACTTTAGCTGATCCAGCTCCATTATCAAGGACTAATGTCACCATGGTGTCAATTTGATTTGAATGAAAATTTTGCCTCTACTGATAGAAAGTGTTGAGCCCCCAAGAACTTCCGGAAACAGTAACACGCAGGGGCTAAATGTGAAGCGGGCCAATGGGAATGTGGAATATCCCAACTTGGCCAATGATCGCGAATAACCGTGTTCCCAACACCATGAAACCCTTGCCTGTGGGTCAGTTGGCAATGGCTTGTAAGAGTTGTCTTCTATTACTAATACGGTTCTGCCACAAGCAGGCAACTTCGATTTAATTTGTGTGTTCTGATAGCCTAGCAGCACCCAAAGCATTAAAATGTTTTTCTGCATATTGTTTCATTGGTTGAAATCGGAGTCACTTAGTGTAAATGATTAGCAGAAATTCTCTCTGGTTCAGCACCCTCACTTTCAGTGGCAAAACAGACTTCCGAGTGCAAGTCAATTGTGTCAGTCTCCAAAGACTATTATAGAATACAGCAAAAGTGTATCTCTTGCAGTTTGCACCTACATGAATCATAAACCAACATGTCAAAAGAAAACAAACAGTAGGCTTAAAAAGATGGGTGCAGCATAAAAATAAGGAATTCAAAGTACATTGTAAACAATATTACACTTTTTATTATTCCATTTTAATTATGATGGGCTATTTTATACATATTCATAATAAAAACCATCTATTAACAATCATAGAGTAAGCAGTAGCAATACAATATAATACTGCATACAGTGTAAATTAACAATGCCGGCAATCCTAATGCCTAACACTATATAACAAGTACTGAGCTTGAAGCACTTTTGATCCTAGTAACAATTTTCATAAAACTATAAAAAAATAAATAATTACAATTTAATTCTAAATGAATATATTTACTATATCTACGGATTCCATGGAAGTATTGCATTGGATGAGATAGAATTGCACCATTCATACAACCACTCATGCTTCAAACTCAATTCATGTTTGTAATAAATTCAGATAATATAATATAATATTGGTTAAGATAAAACTACTATTATTATGGACT
Organism: Bugulina stolonifera; assembly: GCA_935421135.1. NCBI lineage: Eukaryota > Metazoa > Bryozoa > Gymnolaemata > Cheilostomatida > Bugulidae > Bugulina > Bugulina stolonifera. The sequence goes on along the minus strand of OW285195.1, from coordinate 16,174,592 downwards.
GGGTAGTAAATGAAAACTATTGACGATACTATATGTCATGTACCTTGCAATGTCATAAAATCATAGATAGAAATAGTCCTAGAGGTATATAGACTGCAGGTGGGAAAACATAGTATATTCTACAGTTTTCATTTACTACGACATACTAGACATGGCCTGTTATATGCTACCAGTAGTAATGTGGAGAGAGAATGTACCAGGCAGGACACATGACTTGTATAATATACCACACACAGTTACAACATTAATACTTCTCTCCATAATCATTACATAACACTGATGTATCACACAGCATGACTTGGGTGGTATATCATTTACATATTTTTAGTTTCTTTATTTCCCACAACAGGGTACTTACTATTTAGATTAGAATTGGTAACACCTTAAGCATTCTCTTAATCACTCTATTGGTTACAGTAACCACCTTCACACTCTCAGTCATTATTTGGTCCCAATGTAAGCTAATAGTTTCTAGCATATAACATACATACTCCACAGACACACAAACATACATACTCCACACATTCACCCTCAGTTAGGCACCAGTAGTATTGGTACTGGATACTCATCAACTAGTAAATACTGTACATTAAAATATAATAGCAGTAGACAATATTGAGTGACTCTACGCTCTATACAGTTAGTATGTGTGAGTGAGCTAAAGTATTGCAGTATAATATAATGTTATTGTATGGAATACATAAGACTAGCTAGTACGTTGCACTCTATAGTATTAGTACATATACATGCGTGTAAAGCTCTGTGGTAGATAGTATATAGTAGTAGCATGTATATACACAACTGTAGATGCATTCTGGTCGAATCTGCCAAGGCATTGTGGGCAGACAACTGTCCCTATTTCCTGGTGCGTCTTCTAGGAGCAGCTTTAGACGTACCCATGGAGAACATACCAGCACCAGAAGCTCCTCCGGTAACACCAGGTGTAGCGCCAGCACCAAATTGTGGAACAGCTGCAAGTAGCAAGTATGTAATATACAATAAATATATGAAATAGAGTGCACACAGTGAACCAATAAATACAATACTCTGAATATGATTACTAACTAGAAGACACAAAGAATAAGAAGAGGTTGAATGTACAACTACAGACAAACAGTAAAACGTAGTCCCAGGTGTACCATCTGCATTCTCACCACAGTGTGAAGGTAACGTACACAGTACACTAGGTGCTAACAGCTGATTGGTCAGCAAATCTCGCGTATCGCTATGGTAAGGTCAGCACACTCACATGAAGCAAACACGGAGACAGAGCTATCACAGGGGTTGACAATTACCAAATAACACAACAGCCTGAGGGACTTACCTGTAGATGCACCAAATGTGGGAGGTATTGTGGTTGATCCAAAGTTAAAGGCTGGTTTGGCCTGATTAGTAGACTGTTGACTGGCACCAAAGGGATTTACGTTTGGCTGGGCTGCCGCGCCGAATGGAGAAGGCTGTGCGGTTGAGCTACCAAATACTGGGGTGCTGCTTGCACTGTTACTGGAACCAAATATTAGCTTGTCTACAAAATATAACATATTATACATCAGTCACTAGAATGTACACAGTGTTCCACTGTAGTATGCAGTAGCCTACTGGTGGACTGATAGCTGACAATTTGGAGAGGGAGATGGTGGTAAAGGACTGAACTTACTTTGAGAATTCCCAGAACCAAACACTGGGGCTGAAGCAGAACTTCCAAATATTCCTTGAGAACCACCAGTGGAACCAGCACCAAAGGCCGGCACATTGCTAGATGAGCCACCAAAGTTGAAAGACGGAGGGTTAGATGTGGGCTGTCCAAAGGCAGTAGCAGGTGTAGATGTGGGCTGTCCAAAGGCAGTAGCAGGTGTAGATGTGGGCTGTCCAAAGGCAGTAGCAGGTGTAGATGTGGGCTGTCCAAATGCAGGAGCAGATGTAGGAGCTGCAGACTGTCCAAAAGCAGTAGCTGAGGCACCACCAAAGTTAAATCCAACAGATGCGGGTTTCACCGAGTTGCTAGCACCAAATGTTGGAATGGCTGTTGCACCAAATACTCCGGTACCAGCAGAAGTGGCTGGCTGGCTGGAGCCGAATATACCTGTATAATATATATACCCGTATAATATATATACCCGTATAATATATATACGCGTATAATATATATACCCGTATAATATATATACCCGTATAATATATATACCCGTATAATATATATACGCGTATAATATATATACCCGTATAATATATATACCTGTATAATAGTGCTGAATGGGGCTGTCATAACTCTAGTTTCGAACTATCTGACAAGCTCCTTTGTATTTTTTTAGTTACCTTTTATTTAAAAAAAAACACAACTTATTTCCTTGCTTTTAGAATACAATAAAACCACAATAAAAAAAAAAATATATATATGCAGTATAACAAACATTGCACTAGTAGCAGGCAGAAAGTAGGGTTAGGGCAACATTAGACACTGGTAGTACACGGTAAAATGTATATAGCATTAGCATATGCACATGTAATGTACTTATACACTGACAGTGTGAAATGTGTGAAAGGAAGGCTGACTTACTGGGAGCTGGAGCTGAGCCAGCAGCTGCACCAAACATTGATGACGCAGAGGTGACAGTAGTAGCACTGGCAGCAGTGGATGTAGCACTGGTTGTGGTGGTAGATGACTGGTTGCCAAATATTGATGAGCCATAGGAGGGTGGAGCTGCAAAAGGCGAGGCAGTAGAACCAGCACCAAATGAAAACCCAGATGTAGCAGCCGGTTTGTCCAGAGTGTTACCTGCATAAAATACGACCAGTGTGTACATTATTTTATGTAGGTAAGTACGTAGGTAGGTAAATAGCTGACAGTGTCTGGTCAAAGAATATGACTTAGACCTAGATATGAAATAATATTATATGTATGCCTATAAGGATAGAAGTATGTCAGTTTCGTTATCTTATCCTGGTATTACCAGAGGAACAGTGGAAGAAGCAACTACCCACATGATAACAACCAGATAGTCTAGTATTATTCAGTAATAGATACACAGTATTGTGTGCAATTCTATCCCATTGAAAAAGAGTTCATACTTCCCCAAAGAACTATAGCCGTACTGCAGCTACAGATACACTGAGGTAGTAAGTGTAGGTGTCCATGGAGCTAACTCACCAAATATGGAGCCGCTGCTAGCAGCTCCGGCTGCACTAGCTGGTGCTGCTGTAGCTGATGATGGCTGCTGCTGACCAAACGCGAACAAAGAGCCGGATGAGGTCGTAGCTGTGGATCCTGTAGAGCTACTTGTGGCCTGAGCTCCACCAAAGCTGAAAGGTGATGCTGATGGGGCGCTGCTCTTCGTTGCTCCAAATGTAAAGGCAGGGGTGGTTGATGACTGTGCTGAGGAGGTTGTGGTTGTAGACTGAGCTGCACCAAACTTGAACCCAGAGAAGGTGGGTGGAGCGACAGATGCCTCGTTACTCACACTTGTAGAGCTGGTGGAACCAAATGCAAAGTTAGCTGTTGGGGCTACAGAGCTGGTGTTGGCTGTAGAGCCAAATGCCAGGCTGGGAGCAGAGCTAGTGCTGCTAGACTGGAAACCTGTGAATAGGCTAGGTGCAGATGTGAGGGAAGCGGTAGAGGAGACCGTAACACCATTCGTCAAGGCAGATGATCCAAAGCTGAACACAGCTGGTGGAGTGCCATTGGTTACAGGTTTAGCCTGTGTTCCTGTTGTTACAGCAGATGCAGCACTGGTTGAGGGCTTGCTGGTAGGACCGAATGTAAAGTTAGAACTGAGTGCAGGGGCCTGTGGCCCACCAAATGAGAACCCTGTAGCTGCAGGTTTAGATGAGCTGACCTCTCCACCGAACGAAAAGGAGGCGCTAGTAGGAGCAGGGGCTATGACAGAGGAGGTGGTTGGAGGGTCAGATGCAGAGACAAGGCTTGCTCCAAAACCAAAAACAGGAAGTGCAGCAGTTGTCGATGTTTCAGCCGAAGTTGTCACAGTGGCAAATCTGTAACACAGTAATTGCATGTGTGTAGATGATACTGATCACTAACTACTGACTACTAGCTCCTGGCTACTGACTACTAGCTACTAACTACTGACTACTAACTACTAGTTACTGACTATTAGCCACTGACTACTGACTACTAGTTACTTACTACTAACTACTGACTACTAGTTACTGACTACTAGCTACTGACTACTAGTTACTGACTACTAGCTACTGACTACTAACTACTGACTACTAGCTACTGACTACTAGCTACTGACTACTAACTACTGACTACTAACTACCAGTTACTGACTACTAACTACCGACTACTAGCTACTGACTACTAGCTACTGACTACTAGTTACTGACTATTTATCTACAATACATATTTATGACCTTACCCAAAAGACTCTTTGATGCCAGTTAAACTTGCACTTGAGGTGCCTGAAGCTGAGGAAGTGACAGCTGCCTGAGATCCAAAAAGGATGGGGGTAGCACCTGCATTCCCTGTAATAGTGATGTAAATACAGGAACATAGGCTATGGCCATCAATGAATATATTGGGATGAATATGCTGTACATTCGCACATATAGTAAGTACAGCTGATGAACTGACCAGGGTAGCATTCGGATTTATCTCTCTTGGTTGTTGTCAATGTTTGAGACTCCAAGATTATTTGCAAAATATCTAATTTCGATAAAAATTAACTTCAATCAGATTTATGCACTATTTGTCCATAGGAACAAGTAGAGTATCTACATGTACATTGTATTGTCTGCTGCACATCCATCACTATTATATATTTTTTATCAATTAGGTAAATCCCATGACTGTTCACATTACAATACAACAACTTCATGCAATTCAGAACTGTGTGCTAACATACTGCACGTTACGTTGACTCAGTACCACTGAGTGGTTTGGTAAAAGTTGGTTTCCACTCAGCAGGTCCTACCTCCAGGCCACCTGGAGGTAGCCTGGAGTCAACGTGGTTTCCACTTCACAGGCTTTGCCTTCAGGTAGCCTTCCCAGCTACAGCAAGATGCCTACAGGGGACCTGCAGTAGACCGGGAAGGCACCTGGAGACATGTGCTTTCACTCAATACATGTAATAAACAAAGCAATAAAAGTGCTATTATTATTTAATTACTTCACAACTGGTGGGTGACCGCAGGTAGTGGTACCCATTCTCCAGGCACAGCCTGCGGTCAATGGTTAGCCGCCGGTAAGTTGAAATTTTTCAACTTACGGGCGGTCAGCTACAGGTTTTCCGGTCTTCTAGTGGCTTTGGTTTCCACACCGCAGGCCTTATTCTACCGGTCAGACGGCGGTCAAAAACCGGCTAACTGGAAACCAAGCTTAAGAAGACACTTTTATATAGTAATTAGACAGCCACATTAGATTGTACAAGAGTATACACAGTATCTACTAATGCTAGGGCCACACTGACACGATTTTTTGTGCGAATTGCGAATTTTGGCCAAAGGCGAATTCGCAAATCGCAAATTTTGTGCTGATTCGCGCAAAATTAGCGATTTCGCACTCGCTGATCTCAATCAGCTAATTCGCAACTCGCTAATTTGTGATTGGCCAATTTTTACTTGTCACGTTACTGTCACGTGTTCAGAGCCACGGATTTTCAATCAATCATGAGTTTAAATTATTATATTAAAATATTTATTTTAACTGATGAATAAAATGACTACTTCCGTTTGCAAGAATTGTGTAAAACAATGAAAGTAAGAATAAAATAATTATTCTATTTTAATTATATTTTTATTTTACATTTTTCGGAGTTCTAGTTCTGCAGTGAATGAGAAACGTGACCGGGGATAATAATTTTTGATCCCTCATTGGGTGAAATCAATGCGAATTCGCTTATAGCTTTTGCAGTGTGGCATGCTCGATTATAATTTGCGAATTCGCCTTTGGCCAAAATTCGCTATTCGCACAAAAAATCGCGTCAGTGTGGCCCTAGCATAACCTCCTGTAATTGCAGAAGTAGCTGCTGTGTTTGGTGTACCTATAGCCTGTGTGGTTGTACTGGTAGCCAGAGTGCTTGTAGGGGTGGTTGAGGGACCCGCAGTAAGACTGCCAGGTAGAGTAAAGCTCACAGTCTACAAGTAGAGATAAATTTAATGCATCTACATGTATAAGTGTGGAATTTACATATTTACACTGTAAATGTGTGACCTACAATACTATAAATAGTACAATGTACATATTACTCTTAATGTGAGGAGCGACTGTAAACCAATTACATATAAAGTGAACCAAGTGGTTGGTCAAATAGCAGACCACATACATGTGACGTGGAGTGATGGCGCCTCCACCATTTACTGTTGTATAGCTTCTTAGGCCACACACGGCGTATTGACTTGAGACGCAGAGCCTGTATCGCCGTCACACCGGAGGGATTATCCCAGCCCATACCAGGCTTATAGAACCACTGCAGCTCACACTTCATACAGGAGGCACAACTCCGAGTTACACTGCATCTAGTGTGAGAATGTTTGGCTATGGAATGTCTAGACAATGTGCCACAAGTGCATGTGCTTGAAGGAGACGCCCATCTGCACCTCATTTCCTCAAACGATGTACTTTTTAGAGTACAACTCAAACGCATATGCACATCTTCCGTCTCTTCACTGCGAGTCTTCATTAATATATCTAGACCACAGGTATCGACGTGCTCAGTCAGAGGTGTGTATTCTAAGGCAGGTCTAACAGTGGCCGATAGTCTGTTTACTAGGACCGAGAGTTGAGCAAAATCAAACCGAAGTGAGGTATTGTTAGACTGACCTGCACACCTATAAGGGTATACATTAATAGGACGGTCATTCTCACCCACACATAGTATGTTGGTATGCATCATACCAGCTGAACTGTCACTATTGGCCTGAGTCCCACAATCTACAGTCATCAGCCCAACTGTCTGTGTCCCAGCTGGTTTAGTCTGCACATCAAATTTTCTCACCAATTCACTGAGTTCCACACTAAGAATACACTTTGGTCTTGTTTTACCCTCCTGGGTTGATGTTGTGGCTCGACAAAATGGACAGCGTTTCTTTATAACTCTGACTTTAGACACGATAGCCTCTCTAGATGGTAACCGCTGTATGCACTCAGCACACACTCTATGGAGACATGACATCACATGTAGGTCCCTCCTTTGATCGCATATTTTACAAGTTATCAGTTCCCCCAATCTTTCAATGAGTGTAGAGTCATTATCCATTGGTGCTCGTAACTAAGTATACATGTAAGCGTTACGCTTGTCACTTGTATCGCAACCTACTGTATACATGCAAGTGTTACACTTGTCACTTGTATTGCAACCTACTGTATACCTCAAGTTTGGACAGCCTCAGCCTTTTTATGATTAGTATAATAGAATCAATACGGTGCAGCTACTAACTCATTGTGATTGATAGCACAATCACCAACCAAACAATTACCTTTGTTCCACTCCAATAGCAACTTGCCTGCCATTACAACGTACTAATATAATTGCCGGCATTGAGCCAATAGCTGCAGAGAAAAATACTGGGGGATTCCCCACATTATTTTGATAATAGTGGAGCTGGTGGCACATCTATACGTCTACAAGTCATGTAATATAAATTGTATATTATATACAAGGCCCACAATTTATGTAGCTTACAAGCAGGGCTTACAGTCATGTAACTACTGCATGCATATACATGTAGGATATATGCAACAAAACAAGGCTAACTGCCCCAACAATACTATCCTTGAATAGTCAGAGAGCGAAAATTATAAGCAGTCTTCAAACCCATTGAAGTTCGCTGTTAAATATAAACAAAATGACAAACACTATAGTATACGGCATATCATTGAACGCTTTATTCAATTAACAAAAATACTGACAATAGAACTAGTGAACAAATAAAAAATATACTGGGACAACCATCTTAGATGGTTCAATACTTGAGAAAAATACACTGCAAAAATCTCACAGAAATAACGCCTTAGCATGCAATAAGAAAATATATTGGCTATTAGAGGAAAACCAGCTTGCCAAGAATATATCAAATAAAGTAAGTGCTACAAATCTACTAGTCCTTAACCAGACAAGTACTAACTGTATTATTATGAAAATTATGTAATTCAATCAACAAAAAGTTAGTCTGTGGTTTGAAATTATGAGACAGCCGGTTCGCAGTAAGCCACCAGTTCTCTGGGGCTAGCTGAAAAGAGTGGACCACTAATAGCTAATTCTGCTTCCGTGTCAGTAGAACTGGAGTTCTGCTCCCATGCCAATCTAGGTGAGGGCGTGGATAAGCTCTGAACTAACGGCTTGTACCCATCAAATCCATCATGTCCTGGTTAGTATGAATAGAGTGGCCATTCTGAGAGAATGGATGCACACCTCCATGTTGTTGATCATGATCCTGTCGACTGGCATCTACGTTATTATTCTCAGATTCCTGTGGCATCATGACATCAGTAGCTTGTCCCTGTTCCAATGCACTCAGAAGGTCGGACATATGTCCAGCCTCTAGGCCTACATGATGACTGGGAGCTGCAGGCATAGGATTGTAAGCAAAATCGTTGGAGGTTTCTAGTGACCCATTCTCTCGGCTAGATTCACCACCATTTTTTGCAACAACTCCGGTTCTACTCTGACTCTGTGAGATTCTAGCGGGCCCTTGTCCACGTGGAGTGACGGAGCGCCCTCTGCTGATATTGTCGGTATCAGTTCCATCTTCTAGATCGCCGTCCTCTTCATTATGATTTGGTGGCGCCTTGTATGCCTGAGTAACCATGTCTTGCCCCTTTTGTGCTATCTCTACTGAACGGTCAGTGGATATACCTGGAGCAAAGTCACCCCGGGTAACGGACTCCCCTCCATCACTATCTTTCTGGTCAAGTAATACCTTGGCATCAGTCAACATTTGGCGAGTACTTTGTTCAAACATTTCCTCCAGATGTTTCTTGTACTCTAAAGACAATCTAGAAACAGGTCTGGAAACAACTTTCTCCCCATCATCTACCTCTGTGCATCCATCGAGAATATTGCGACTCTCGCCTATAAGAGCATCAATGTTGTCATAGCCGATGACAGACGTTTTCACTGAAGTTGGCGCACCCCTACCGTCATACGTAATCAAGACTTCCACAGACTTATGCCGACTTTTCGCCTCTAAATCCGGCACATTCTTCGATATATTGCTATTCTTGGTAAAACGATGGCCAAGTTGCAGTGAGCACGAATCACAACAAACCTGGATTTCCTGTTGGTCAGGAGGATTTCTCCATTCCTGCAGACACCTCGAGCAGTAGCTGTGTCCACACTTGGAGACTATGAACAGTGGCTGGTTGTTGCAGAAGGTACAGCCATTATTTTCACCAACTACACCCATGGCAGCGGACCTGTTGAGTGTTTTAGTGTACAACGTCTATATCAGGCGCAATCTAATCACTGAATGGTGGTGAAAAATGAGGCGCTGATAAGACAAACAATAGATTTTTGGGAAAATTTTTTCCAGGCGAGGGGAAGTACCGGCTATGTTATATAACATGCTGTTACACAACACTATACAAAATCAATCATGAATATAATTTAGCCTCAAACAATCAATAATATTGAACAATCAATAATATTGAGTGGGGCAACACCAGTGCTATTGTCTCCTTTAGGACTTCTTATTCTATGCCACAAGAAAAGGAAAATTATTGTTAAAATTGACCCTCAATATTGCAGTATTAACTTCTCCTGGTAGAAGGGTGTATATAATAGGTAAACGGATTATTACACTGGCAAAACATGAACAACTGACCACAAGGACCCTAGAGTGGCCCAGAGCCATTGAGCCATGGCTCTGGAGTGGCCAATAGATAATTAGACTCTATAATCTATATGAATGACGTCATAATGTTCATGCGCCATGTAAACCCTTAAAACTCCCCTTAGTCATTTTAGATCACATTATGTTATAATTATGTGCACATCACAACGCAGGACATCTAAAAGCACTCATCATGCGCTTTGTGATACTTCCAAAACAGTAGCTTATGCACCACTAGCTGGAAGGGGGTGGAGTGTATAACATGGGCATAGGGTACCCAGGAAGAACATGCAGCAATTGCACAACAATCAGAAAATTGCTAAGATAAAAGTAGGGTGCATCAACCACTAGTTTCAAAATATGACCTGTTCTTTTTGTACGGTTATCTAGGTCTATTATTGGCTCTATGGCAGACTTATCATGGGTGAATAGTACCTCACAAAACATGTGAAGATAACCCCAAGCATATCTGGGAAAACTGTCAACGGTTAACAAAAAGCCCCGGGGAATACTACAAAGCTTCCACGATCACCAGTTTCCTTCCGCCTTGTGTCTACGTGAGTGCACAAGTCTGTAACTCTGTCCAGAGCTAAGCTATGGCAAGGCGGTTGTAAACTGCTAACTGAAGAAGTTAATGCTGTGTGATACTATGCACGTGTGATATCGTGCGATGTTTCATGCGATACTCCGCTAAACGTAAACATAATTATACAATATATGCTTTAAAGCAAACAGCAACTTACTGGTTGGTTGACTTTTGCTGAAGAGGTGGTAACAACAGTTGGTGCTGTTGACTCAACAGCAGTTGCCAGTGTGCCAGAGGTGCTGCTAGAAGACAAACTAGGTGTAGGCTTGAAGGTCTCCCCTAACATCACAGGGGTGGCAGTAGACTTGAGAGCTTCCCCTAGCACCACAGGGGCGGCAGTAGATGAAACCGTAGTTATGCTGTTGGCTACTATCCCTGCATCAAATACGAACAGAGATATTACATCGCATCAAACAATGAGACATCCCTGAGGTGTTAATTCAAAGTAAACGTCTGAGACAGGTATCAACCACAGCAGGGTCTAATCACAGTACAGGTTGATGTAGAATCTCAAAATCCTATAGCATGCATGAAAGTAGAATTCCCACATTGTAGTCTCGTCACAGATTATGTAACATCATTCTAATATACATGTACCTAATAATCTTATTAAGTCCACATTAGAGACGGAGGACCAACAGTATTGGTGAACCGACGGCAGGCTACTTTGACCCACAGCTAAAGCAGTCCAAAGGGAAACGTGTAGAGTGGAACTTACCGCTGGTAGTCTGAGATTCAGTCGTAGGCTTGACTGCAGCAGGTATGGATATGGTGGGCTTGACTATGGGCATCACAACCTGTGTCACACGCATTGTACTATGATTTTTATCAAACACATTGTACTATTCCATCAGTGTACAGTATTATACTATGGTTAGATAGTATTGTAAATGTAGCATCGCTGATAATTTATAGATACTAATTTTTCCCCGCCCAGCTGGGTGAAGAAAGGGAGAATTATATGGTAGCTTTTATTCTTTACCAAAAAAGCATCTGCCAGAGTTCCCTGTTTAGTATTGAGTAACCCCCCACCCTGATTCCCACTAGTGCACCTGCTATCTGCCCTTATACCCCTCTCCATGACCTAAAGCATATATTATAGAAGAAGCAGTGTTGTTAAACTACTCGGCGTCATTCACTTTCCATATTGTACTTGCTATAAAATAACGTGCATAAAATAAACTACAAAGACCACCAATATTTCGGAAATTAAACAAACAGGATATATTGATAGTCCACTCCAGCCCAAAATCACTCAGCTGATGGGCGATTTGAATATGCATATACATTGTAGATATGAGACAGTTGCTGCTGCTGAGTGCACCTCATGGATTGTATAATTGAGGTGTACCTTGTTATCAGGTGCGACTATGGAGGATATGCTAGTAGAGGTAGCAGTAGTAGTAGTTGGAGTTGTCTGCTCATCAATACCCATGAGTAGTCTGGCTCTCCTTTCATCCATATCATCATCATATGCTCTGTCTTGGAGAGTGGCTACAAACCCTGACAGCGGCTACAATATACCCACATCTAGGTAATACAATGTACCCATATCCATGTAATACAATACCGTATATATGCACACAACACACACATACAATTATATACAGCACGGTTATACACTGTATCTAATGTGCTAGTATTAGATAGTAAAATACATTGCATTGACACAGTGGCAGTACGGTACAGGACATATACAACCACACATGACCATCATAGCACTAAATTACAGCATACGATCTAAGGAAGGAAATTGTACCACAAGTTTCAAACACAAGTATTTCATTATAATACCGATGGAGCTCACAGCTTTACTACTAGTATGCTGCAAGTGATAGATTAGGGTACTTCCAAGTATTATTAACTAATATTGTAAAGAACAACATTACCTCTTTAACACTATTAGTTTCTAGCTTGGGAACCAGCGTTGCTTTGGCAGGTGGTGGTGCGGGCGAGTAGCTCCTACCCCCATACTCATTCTTGAAGTTGATGTGTGGATACGGACTAGCCCTAGGACTATTCTTAAGAGAGGGTAGAGGAGTGACAGATATACGGGAGCCCGTCTCGCTCTCATTATCACTGCAGTCAGGACCAGGGGCTATGGGGACAGGAGTGCCCCGTCTTGAGCTATCCCTGAATATACATGTACATCATCATACCAGTGTATATACAGTGTGATGTGTGACAAAAAGTGTGACATTATAGGGACAATACAATGTATTGGGAGTTGTCTGTCCAGCTTACAATTCATGTACATTGCATCACGGTGGGATAACTACAAATACAAGCATATAACCCAGAGTAATAGAACAATATACAGTCATATAGTGTATGTTATATAAACAGATGTGTGTATAAGTAGGCATTCATATCCCTACCTGCTAGAGTTTAGATAGCTCAGGTTTATAGAACGCTTGTACAATGGTTCCTCAGTATCATCATAGTATGACCTCTTCTAAACAGATATATGTATACATATATAATTGTATACTGTCATTGTCACAGAGTCGAGACATCAGGGTTACAGTATGCCTATTACACTATACAATGTAATTATACATTCTAGGTCTGGGGTAGATATTATGATATATAATCTACACCATTACTAATGGATCACCTGTGAGCTAGTGTAGTTACATGAATGTACATGTACATAACAATCAGTAAACAATACATGTAGATCAGCTAAGTTAAATTATACAGTAGATAACCAACGCAGATCACAAATGATGTCCTATCTAAGTCAGCCCCACTGCGATAGGCCGAGGTTCTCAAATGTTTTGCTGAAAGCTCATCTATTAGGTTTCATAACAACGGGTATAGACAAGGTTAGTGTGGTGGTAGACGTGGCTACTCCATACACAGTAGAGTAGGCTATATAAAGTATAGCGTACATGTACATACCCTACGCTGTGTACTAGAGCTGTAGCTACTGGCTATTGCTGTCCGTAGATGACCGTCCCGCTTCGGGGACATTGTCCGAGAGGCTACCGCTGGAATGGACGACTGACCATGTGGTACATCACTATTTCTAAGAGAACTATTAATCAGGGTAGTGTTAGCTATGTGTGAATTAGACTGTGAATCATCCGCAGGTTTAGGGGACGGGTGCACAAACTCTTCTGCTGTTTCTGTAGAAGTAGCCCGCTGTGAAGCAGGTAGCCCAGAGTTGTATCTCCTACGTTTACTCTCCGCATTAGAGTCTGTGTGTGACCCGGTAAGGTGAAGGTCACCAGCACCAGTGTCTGCCGTATAATTGTCTTCATATTTACGCTTATCTCTTGTTTTACGTTTTAGAACATCAATTACTTCACTAGGAGAGTATATTGGCTCCTCCTGGTGTGATGATCTAAACACACTCCTGTAAGAAAATAACAGTGAGCTGCTATGGAGATGTATGATATAATGATTACATCTACAAGCCTACATAATACCATATCATGACTTCATACAGTAGTAGTACTCTTATACACTTACAGGGGAGAAGCAGGAGTTATCTTATCTGCAGGTGGAATCCTAACTGATCCATGAGAAGGAATACTATTTCCCTTCTTACTAACTGGTTGGTATTTGAATGTTGGTATGAGTCCTGAAATAGATAGTCAGCCATACAGTGTATCGTATTACATTAATATAAATACATGTACAATACACTTTACATCACATATACAATACAGTGCATCGTATTACATTAATATATATACATGTACAATACACTTTACATCACATATACAATACAGTGCATCGTATTACATTAATATAAATACATGTACAATACACTGTTCATCACATATACAATACAGTGCATCGTATTACATTAATATAAATACATGTACAATACACTGTTCATCACATATACACATGGAAAACTAATACAGATATAGATAGCGAGGATGGAAATAGACACATACCTAGTCTAGACCTGGGTATACGGTGCACAGCTCTATGTCTATGAGCGGATTGGCTAGGTGTAGGCGATGAACGTAGAGGTGAGGAAGTAAAGAGACTTCCTGTGGGTGTGTGTATCTGGTTAGTGTATTTGGTAGACTCTCTCTTCAAGCCTTCTCCCATACCATGGTGTCCATTTATTATACTAGAGTTAAACACAGCTGGATCAGACGCTAGAGTCGACTGGAAAGCAGAGGTCTGTGCTTCAGATACCTAAAACATCGGAGTAACACCAGAATCATGTCTAAATCACTGACTCGAGTGTATGCGCCTGTGTCAGTGTGTATTTAGTTTAAATTTTCGCAATTTTTGTTAGTTGTTTTCCTGTAACACATCCCCATGTCAAAAATTTTCAAAGTACTAAGCTATTTCTCCCGTTGTTGAGCAGACAACACAACATAGTTCTCTATAGCATGTAAGGCCTATACTAACCAAAATGGGAAGAACTGCTACTTCCCAGATAAGTCTATGTCAGTATGACAACATAAATAGAAAGATGCAGGTAGAGTTGTTTTACCTTGGGTGGTGTAGTGTGTGATGGGAAGGAGATAGACCTAGGAGATGCAGGTGTGGCATCTGTGTTGTTAGCGTTGGTTGTAGGCTGGTTGTGACCAGAGACTGAGCTGTGAGAGACTGGAGATGAGCCATTGTTACCATTGCTACTATTATTACTTGTACTCGTAATGGTGCTACAGTATAATACAATGTAAGTATAGTGTAATGCATCTGTTAATCTTTGCGGAGACAGGCTATACATTGTGAAAACTGTACAGATTATCTGGTTACAACCTGAACAACTCAGAGTGGAGCAATTAGTACACAGTCTATATGTATCCGAGGGTAAAATACTTTGTAACACAGAGTCTGTCAATATGCTGTAGAATGTAGACTGGTTATAACGCATCTACTACCAATTTACTAATTTTAACAAACCAAACTTATAAGTAGGCTATATCTACGATATAAATAAGCCTATATGTAGCCTAAGGTAACATTTCATAACTGGTTGGGAATTGTCTGTCCATACATGATGTATATACTATTAGTAGTGTAGTGTAGCGTAGTGTAGAATTGGAAATATGTGGAGGAAAGAAATACAGTATCTGGCTTACCTGGCAGTGTTTCCCATCTCAACACTACAGCAGCTGATGGGGGCTAGCAGTAGTCTGGCTGCACATCAGCTGTAGAAAATAGAATACGATATATTTAATATGGTACATGTCCAGTGGGTAAGAATAATGCACTACGCGTTTCAGAAATAGTTTGTTAGCAAATCCATTGAATTAGAATTTTAAATTTTAAACCAACTCCCCACTCAAACAAGCTGGATATCTTCAGTTAATTAATACTGGTAGTAGGTCTACTAGTAATTCAGTCGAATTCAACGAATCAGATGACCTGAGTACAGATACGGAAATTCTGATTGGTGAGCAGATTGGAATGTCAGTCGCCCACTACACGTTACCTTAAGAGTGAGCGGCATTCGTCTAACTTTGAACTGATCGAAAAATGAAAACCAGTTTTGAAATTTTTATTCCAGCTTCTATAAAACAGTATGAAATTTCTTTCGGTTTGGTAGCTTTCAGAATGTGTTTTGAATTGACCCATTTTTCTTCTTTATTTTTAATATGTAGCTTTACAAAAGACAGTCCCTGAAAGAGGCGTTAGTTCATTGGGTGTGCTTCCTGGATGAAATCGAGATGATTTTAAATGGTTTAACTGTCAAAGCTGAGTTTATAGAGGGTACTGAACACTGAAAACTTAACAATACAAACAATTGGTAAACACAAACATATCTACGAGCAGGTTTAGTATGTTGCTGAAGAGTAGTTACATTCACAAGCAGAAAAAATTATTAAAACTGAAATGATAATTGATTTCTGTAGTAAATCTACTTTAAAGACATGGGTTTCAAGAATTCATGACCAGAATTGTGTTATAAAAGTATATTTATGCCTATATATTTTTTCGGAAAATTCCAAGCTTATCTCAATTCTTATCTCAAGGATTTCAGAATACTCTTAAACCACCACTATGATAGAAAAATTGAGAGCCTCGTATGTGTGATAAGGGGAAAACAGCGGTCATACACGATTCCAGCATTTTGCTGTTTTAAAGTTGGGGATTGAATTTAAAGGGGCCCTATCCTTAGATCCTATATGGTGCTTGGAAGAAAACTGTTGTGATAGACAGGCCTATGTTATGTGGCATAGATTGAGGTAGGTTCTCCCCTTTTCACAGCTTTTGTTGTTATAGACATTTGACATCTTCCGTTCATGAAATCATCATATACAGAGGATAGGGTTTCGTGACTGTCTTCTTGTGAGAGAATTCGCCTTAGAAGAGACAGTCTCGTCTGTGATTCTTGCTCCCGTCTTTCAATATCGGCAATCCAAGATCAGTACGTCCATTTGAGACACCATATCGTCCTTTGATGTCCTTGATTAACCTGATGGCTTTGTATTGGATATGTGATGATAGTCATATACACGTATAAATCTGGGGGAGGGATTGTTGGTCATACTTCTCATGTGACCGCTCTCTTGCAAAAATTACTAGACTAGTAGGCCTAAGTATCAGTATGAGCTGATATGCACTAATTATTGTACTATGATCATAATGATAATTAATTATATTATAATAATAATTACAACAAAACAGGGCTGTAACAACTATTTTTGGTTGAGGGGGCAAAAATTCCAGGCCGGAGTATCGGGCTGCCCAGACTGATACTAAAAGTAGCTTAAAATGTTCTCTATCAAATTCAAGTAGATATGCAGAATCACAGGCCGCTTACACTGTCTTTCAGACAATAATACTGGCCCTAAATTTGTGACCAATGTACTCAAAGTTCCATTTTGAGATTTGACACCAACAAATATGTGTTTTTGGACAGATTTCTGGAGTGGCAAATGCCCACCTTGCCCCCTGGTTGTTACAGCCCTGCAACAAAATAATTAAATAATAATAACTATTCATTTTAAACTACTTTTATTAATTCTATTACCATTATGATTATATTATTATGGTCATTGATTGATTGAGATTGTGATTGTTTTGGGATTCAGATACAAACAAGTTGAAATGATACAGAACAAAGCAATACGTTTCATTTTGTCTCTCAGAGGCATCAGTAGCATCTCTGATGCTCGTGAAAACCTGAATCTTGAGACCCTATCTCACAGACGAAAGTCTGCTCGATTTTCTCTTCCTATGAAAATTCTTGCTGATGATAGTGGTGCTCATGCAGTGCGAACTGACTCTTTATCTGATGCTCTGCCTGTCCAGCATGAACATTCTACTCGTCATCGTGAGTCTGTTTCCTCTGCGCCTTTCACTGTACAGACTAACATGAACCCGGTTCATTATAGCTTCATTCCAAGAACAACATGAGATTTGAGACTTGGCGCTGCTTAGCTGAGCGTACTTCTTCCAAAAGGTCCCCTCTTCTTCCTCCAGTGGAGGTCTAGAGACTCGATACACTACACTCAACACTGAGTGACTGACTAAACAGGTACAGATCACGGGGTAGAGCAGTACTGTATGTCGAATTGACAAATATTAGAGATAATGAACGAAAGAAAAACGGGATAGCCATTGAATACACTGAGCTCGATTTTAAACGATGACACCATCAAAGAAGTGAACAATACAAGCATTAATGTAATAATTATGTAAACTTCAAATAAAAAACACCTTTTCGCAATATTTTAAAAAACATCATGGCGGGCAGGTAGACCGCACTGAATAGATTTAGGTCTAGTTTATTAAAGTTGGAGTTGGCTTCTCACTCATTTTCGACTCGCTCGGTGTACCATAGAGCATTGTCGTGTCATCACGGCCGTCCTAGACCAGTTTTGTCCAAAAGAGCTGTGGGTGTACCCAGGCTTCTCCCACGTACATGTACATTGTGTTTGCTTCTGAAATGTGCCGGAAGATCTTTGGGCAAGTTGGCCTATGCCTGGAAGCCAGATCGCGAAGGCACTAATCATTGCACATGATTGAACCAAGTAAGGAATGGCAACTCCTTGACTGAACTGATACCTTTTTTGGGAGTTGTCTTCCATAAAGCTGCATATACTGCAAGAATTTTCATTGGCCATTAGAAATTCACCCAACAATCGTTTTTATCTTCCATAAATAAAATGCAATAGTTATCGGGTGTAATTTGTGGCGCCACTTTTTGGATTTTTGGAAGTGGTGTAAACACAAAATTGAAAAATAAATGAAATAGAAAACTATTGACGGACTGATTGATATTTCATATTTCTTTGCGTTTATGTGTCAACCGTTAGCGCTCTGTTTCCTAATAATTTAGGCCAATGGGCAATGGCCAATAGAATATTATAATAAGTGTTATATTAATTATATAATATTAATAAAATATGCTAGCACACTCACCCTGTCCTAGTGTCAGTGTGAGTGTGGCAGACTGAGATTTGCTGGATTTGTATGAATCCATGTCCATCTCATGTCGGATAGCTAACATCAGTGCTATTTACAACCATGTAGGGTTTCATTGTTGTCGATAAGAATTTTAATTTAATAATAATTTTAGGGTGGCTGGGAAAATTCTCATCAACTTACTATACTAACTAATATAACTAATATTTATGTTTGAAGTTCTTTTGGCTTTAACCAGAAAACTTCTCTGGATGTGCTCGGTACGCCGGCTCGCTGGAAAATAGTACTGAACAACAGTTACATGGGTTAGTTATGCTCGCTTGCACAAGCTATTCTCCGTGCCATGTAGAACAGGGCTCTCAACTGAACTTGATAAAGTGAAAAATCCTAATAAAATGTTGAATTGAGGAAAAGACGACACTGCGGGGCCGCAGGCCTCGCCAGCCCGCAGAGCAATATGTTCAGAAAACATATAACACGTGGATATAGCACTGTTATGGGGACTCTATAAAACCAGCAGGAGTAGGTTTTTTATATTATATCTCTTGCTACTTGTTAGTACAGCAACTAACATGGAGGTTGAGTTTAACATTCCCATCAGCTTGGCTGATCTGCAAACAAAGCAAAGCCTGACTGACTACTCTGTATCCAATGTGTTTCCTGCTAGAATTCTGCCCAATAAGATTGCAGGTAAATATGAACATAACGCTCACTCGTAATTGTATCCATCGTTGAAATAGTTGTGAATAAAGCCCTTGCCTGCTATATCTCTCCTACCTCCACTCTGTCCTGTACGGGTAGCGGGTGTCTGTTAAAGACCGGGCTCAATTTAACTTTTCCATCTACATGTAGTCCCGTTTTGAGCATCCTCTTCTCCGAGGCCACAGGATTGGAGATCCTTCTTGATGGTGTCTTTCGACCCGTGCTTTGGACATCCACATTTTCTTCTGCCTGCTATGTGACAATGGCATATATAACTTTACTGTATTATAGTTAGTTTAACCATACCATTGAATGTATCTAATTATCTGTTTGTAGATCTAAAATCCGCTTTAAGAAGTTTTCAGAAGGACACGGTTATCCAACACTTTGATACTCTCTACAGTGTTTTGAGGTATAATTGCTTTTAGTTTTGTATTTGCCTTTCATAATGTGCAGTGTAATACTGGTATAACAGGTGCACTGCTATAGGTGTAACCGGTACACTACTAAATAGGTATAGCAGGTACATTACTATAGGTATAGCAGGTACACTACTATAGGTATAGCAGGTACACTACTATAGGTATAGCAGGTACACTACTATAGGTATAGCAGGTACACTAATATAGGTATAGTAGATATGGTATCACAGTGATACATTGAATTTATTCAATGCAGCAGAAGCTTATCGCTAGTCCATCTAACAGGAAGTGTTTAGATTGTGTCCCTCTGACTAGGACTAATATGGGCAATAAGTCATATGTTATAGGTCATAGGTCAAGAGTGATGTTAGTTTTTCAATACTTTATTCAGTGATCAAACTGACCAAGAAGGGGGTCTACAGGAAGCAGCATGGGCATGTCTCATAAAATGTAAGTTTGTATGACTTTTTCCATATACGGTGTGCATGTGTTATATTAGTTAGGTTTCAATGTCTCAAGTTATTCCACTTTACACACTTTACTTGGTTGTCCACTAGTATACTAGTTGACTAGTGCAATAGTCTGTAACATCAGTCTGTAACATCAGTCTGTAACATCAGTCTGTAACATCAGTCTGTATCATCAGTCTGTATCATCAGTCTGTATCATCAGTCTGTATCATCAGTCTGTAACATCAGTCTGTATCATCAGTCTGTAACATCAGTCTGTAACATCAGTCTGTAACATCAGTCTGTATCATCAGTCTGTAACATCAGTCTGTATCATCAGTCTGTAACATCAGTCTGTAACATCAGTCTGTAACATCAGTCTGTAACATCAGTCTGTAACATCAGTCTGTATCATCAGTCTGTAACATCAGTCTGTAACATCAGTCTGTGTCATCAGTCTGTAACATCAGTCTGTAACATCAGTCTGTAACATCAGTCTGTAACATCAGTCTGTATCATCAGTCTGTAACATCAGTCTGTAACATCAGTCTGTAACATCAGTCTGTATCATCAGTCTGTAACATCAGTCTGTAACATCAGTCTGTAACATCAGTCTGTATCATCAGTCTGTAACATCAGTCTGTATCATCAGTCTGTAACATCAGTCTGTAACATCAGTCTGTAACATCAGTCTGTATCATCAGTCTGTAACATCAGTCTGTAACATCAGTCTGTAACATCAGTCTGTAACATCAGTCTGTATCATCAGTCTGTAACATCAGTCTGTAACATCAGTCTGTAACATCAGTCTGTATCATCAGTCTGTAACATCAGTCTGTAACATCAGTCTGTATCATCAGTCTGTAACATCAGTCTGTAACATCAGTCTGTATCATCAGTCTGTAACATCAGTCTGTAACATCAGTCTGTAACATCAGTCTGTATCATCAGTCTGTAACATCAGTCTGTATCATCAGTCTGTAACATCAGTCTGTAACATCAGTCTGTAGCATCAGTCTGTATCATCAGTCTGTAACATCAGTCTGTATCATCAGTCTGTAACATCAGTCTGTAACATCAGTCTGTATCATCAGTCTGTAACATCAGTCTGTAACATCAGTCTGTAACATCAGTCTGTATCATCAGTCTGTATCATCAGTCTGTATCATCAGTCTGTAACATCAGTCTGTAACATCAGTCTGTAACATCAGTCTGTAACATCAGTCTGTAACATCAGTCTGTATCATCAGTCTGTAACATCAGTCTGTAACATCAGTCTGTAGTATTGGCTCATCCATGTTGTATCCCGTAACCATGGTTATTTAGTATACATTGCACCAATGTATTATCAGAACGGGAACTGCCATGCCCATCCTACTCAATAACCTACATGTACCACTGTTATTATGTCCATTCTGTTTTGGACTAGGTCTAGAAAACCTACATGTGACGCTGCGCTCGGCTCTAGAAGGTAGTAATGTGAGAGACGCACAGCTGCGTAACAGTCTGAGTATGAGCCTCTACCTCACGACCGAGTACGTGGAGAGACTGGAAACTGTATCCAACCGACCAACCACTGAACAGCTAGTCGCTGGGAAGAAGGTGAGATTAGTGTATCTACACTTACTATATACTTCACTTTGTTATGCATTGTGTTACTACAATGGCCGAGTAGTAAGTACCTAGTAGTAAGTAGCAAGTAGTCAGCTCATAACTAGCAGTCAGTAACCTGACTGAATATATTCCAGAAAGGGAAATCGAAGGTGAAGAACTCAGACAATTTATCGATGGACTGGAGTAGAGAGAGACACAGAGCTGTTAAGTATATGATACAGCTACTCAGTCTGCCCATACAGAGGCAGTGGGATCCTCCAATGGTAGAGCAGAACCTTATCAAGTAAGTCTCATATCTGTCACACCTCTTCCAATCCGTACTTACGTTACTTGCACACTATAATACAGTTACATATATACATGTATATACCACACCTCTTCTACTACTTACACACTATACTGCAGTATTATATATAATTTATACTATGTATATGTAATTTGGTATGTTTGTAGCTGTGTTGGTAACTGTTGTTATAAACTGTTACACAACGCTGCCACAGTCAAGACCAAGGACACAAAGGAAGATATATTTAGGCTCCTGGGAACTCTGGTGAAGAGACACAAGTATAGTCTGAGTGAGTGCCCATACCTTATCTCATATAATATGTATACTGTGTTACATTCACAACCTGCTGGGCTATAGTATGCATATAATACTACATGTTCTAGGTGCTGCTATACAAGCCTTGGAGAGTCTCAAACTATATGACCACATGGCATCCACAATGGCGGAGGCAATGTCTGTTATTGCCAGGGAATTCTCATTTCCCAGGACAGCTCAGGATCTTCTCAGGTAAGATACACCTCTGTTATATCCAGCATTATGTAATATGTTACATATTCAGTATTATATAATAACTAGTGTTGTGTAATAACTAGTGTTATGTAATCACTAGTGTTATGTAATAGCTAGTGTTATGTAATGATTCCAGGGAGATCAGTTCTCTATCTGCTGACTACCTGCAGAAGGACAGCACTGCGGCACGATCTTACTCTCTCTTCCTCACAGAGCTGGCCGATATGATTCCAGACATCATTCTGCCTCTCATCTCCACTCTTCTCCCCTTCCTGGAGTCCGACCCTCCGTCTATGCGCAACGCCATGCTACTCGTGCTCGGCAAACTTGTCATGAATCTACTAACGGGAGATCAGTTAGACGATAACCATAAAAACATGAGAGATGAGTTTCTGAGTACACTCTGTGAGCATCTGCACGACTGTAATGGATTCGTTAGAGCTAAGGTTTGTAATACATATCTACATGTAATTACGATATTATATAATCAATGTACGGTAACTTTCACAAATTCATGAGTCATTTCTACCTCTAATAGACTAGTTTTACTTATTTCTTGATACAACCTGGTGACATGTGACACGTCACTATGGCCTGGTAACATGTTACACGTCACTCTGACCTTGTGACATGTGATACGTCACTATGACCTGGTGACATGTGACACGTCACTATGACCTGGTGACGTGTGACACGTCACTATGACCTGGTGACGTGTGACACGTCACGATAACCTGGTGACATGTGACACGTCACTCTGACCTGGTGACGTGTGACATGTCACTATGACCTGGTGACGTGTGACACGTCACTATGACCTGATGATATGTTATGTTGTGTTTTGCAGGCGTTGCAGGTTCTCATATCTATAGTTGAGGCACGCACCCTTCCTGTATCAATGTACGGGGAGGTCAGCCATCTTGTACAAGGCAGGCTTCTCGATAGACTACCCAACGTCAGGAAGTACGCACTTCAGTTGATGGCCGCACTCGTATCACATAATCCTTATGGAGGCACGGTCAGTATGTCCCAAAATCCTTAGTATATATCCCACAATTCTTAATATATCCCTCAATCCTTAGTATATCCCATGGTCTACTTGTATGACTGTTCCATGGTTCATAGTTGACAGACGCTAGAAGAGTAACCTTGACTCTATGAGACATGGTTTGACTCTCCATACAGACATATACAAACATACGTACAATGTGCTGACATGCATACAGACAGACATACGTGCAGACAGACATATATATATATATTATATATACATATTCACATTGTATGATATGATTGATCTCTCCACACAGACATACATATTCACATTGTATGATATGATTGATCTCTTCAGCTTTCAGACATACATATTCACATTGTGTGATATGATTGATCTCTTCAGCTTTCAGACAAGGAGCTCTTCACCACTCTAGAGAATGAGAAGTCTAGTCTGTCAGAGTTGAGGTCAAAGGTGAAGAAGGCTGCTATACCTGAAGCTGCTGTCATTACTCCAGCAGAGAACTGGGAGGCCATGTTACCAGAGGTGTGTACAGCCAATCATCTGCAAGTATTGGAGCAATCAACCAATCATCTTTAAGTGATAGAGCAATCTACCAATCACCTGCAAGTATTAGACCAATCAACCAATCACCCACTGATAAATGTATTTCTGTATTTAGACAGAGAAAGCTGTTGAGGAATATTTTGAAGATAATTCTGATCCCATGGACACTTCTACCAGCCTGGATGATGGTGTAACTATAGACAGGTATGAGAAGCATAAGTCATAGCGATTGGCTGAGCGTAACTAATCTATATTATGATTCGTCCTTATTCACTATGTCCCGCCCCCATATACTGTTCATAATACTCAATCAGTGCCTTCCCCTGCAGTAGTTCCTATTATTCTATAACAGAGGTACACCCTATTTGTGGGCGGAGTCTGAGAGACTGGGTATTATCACCATCTACAATCTGATATGCGTGTAAAACATTTCACATGGCTAAACTGTAGATGAAGTGGGTGATGCTCTGTAACATTGTATATTATATATTATACCTCTTGTATACGTATGTACTAGTATACTAGAGTTATCTCCCCTCACTCTCTATACTACAGTGTGAAGGAAGAGCTGATACAGTTACTCACTCAGTGTAAACCTCTAGACGCTGTAAAACTACTAGTCAGATCTCAGCAGGGGTTTCTGGGTACTGACCTAGAGATAGCAGCCTCGGTCGATGACGAACCGTAAGTGAATTACTATAATAGTAGCAGCTGATATACGATGTGGTTCAGTTGACCATCACAATAACTAAACGCACAGATTTTATTTGCACTCCGCCATCCCGGTTATAGATTGTCTATATGTTGCTAGCTTTCTATCTACAATGTATATGGTGCTCCCTCTCTATACAAGTAGAACAGCTACCATTATACACTGTAGTAATATATCCGTTACAACTAGACTAGTTGACAGTCTGTATAGTCGACTTACTGTCTGTATGGCTTGCAGCACGGAGAAAGGTCACCAAGAGGTCATGGACAAGCTGAAAGAGATCTTCCTCTCACAGAAGCCAGTGGAACTAGTAGCGGACGAGGAGGCTGGGGACAGTGCAGAGGTCAATGAGCTCATAACTAAACAGGAAATAGTCGTGAAATACTTGGAGGTGTGTCATCACACAGCGTTATGAAGCACACATTTCATACAGTCATTCAGTCATCATTGTATGGGTACACAGTTCATTCAGTCTCCACTGTATGGGTACACAGTTCATTCAGTCACCACTGTATGGGTACACAGTTCATTCAGTCTCTATTGTATGGGTACATAGTTCATTCAGTCTCCATTGTATGGGTACACAGTTCATTCAGTCTCCATTGTATGGGTACACAGTTCATTCAGTATCCACTGTATGGGTACACAGTTCATTCAGTCTCCATTGTATGGGTACACAGTTCATTCAGTATCCACTGTATGGGTACACAGTTCATTCAGTCTCCACTGTATGGGTACACAGTTCATTCAGTATCCACTGTATGGGTACACAGTTCATTCAGTCTCCACTGTATGGGTACACAGTTCATTCAGTCTCTATTGTATGGGTACACAGTTCATTCAGTCTCCACTGTATGGGTACACAGTTCATTCAGTATCCATTGTATGGGTACACAGTTCATTCAGTCTCCACTGTATGGGTACACAGTTCATTCAGTCTCCACTGTATGGGTACACAGTTCATTCAGTCTCCACTGTATGGGTACACAGTTCATTCAGTCTTCACTGTATGGGTACACAGTTCATTCAGTCATCATTGTATGGGTACACAGTTCATTCAGTCTCCACTGTATGGGTACACTTTTGTTATGATACAGGAAACAGCCAAGTTCTGTGATCTCATTAAGACTACAATGCCTACAGTTTGCACTCTGCTCAGCTCAAAGACTCCGACTGATGTCATCGAATCGATCCAGTTTGTTGTCACAAGTGAGTCGTGACTACACTATCTACACATGTATGCTATTTACATACACTAGTGACTACTCTATCTACACATGTATACTATTTACTTACACTAGTCACTACACTATCTACACATGTATACTATTTACTTACACTAGTGAGTAAGCTGTAGCTGTAGCGCAGTTTATTAAGTGTAGGGATTTAGTCTAGTCGGATTGTTTGTTAGCTTATCGTTTATACACATGTTTTCTCAATTCACTGGTAGCTACATTATACAGACCAATACACTTCTTGGGGTTGAATGCACAGTTGATGTGTGTATGTTAAGTATAGTCGTTGTTCTATTTAGCTGTGCAGTTTGGAGTGACGGAGGCCATGCATGGTCTGGCGGCCATGTTGAAGCTGATCTGGGTACCGGACAGTAACATAAAGTCTGCTGTAGTCCAAGCGTTTAAACTACTCTACCTGTTCTCTGATGAGACTGGGGACAGTAGGTGAGTTGTCTTCTCTCCTCACACTATCTACAGCAGTACTCCTAGCCTATATCTACCAGGTGCAGGTAGACCTGTTAGTATGTGTACTTATACAGTGTGTTGTAGGGAACCAGAGAAGGTAGTCGACAGTCTCATAGCTCTGACTAAAGCATTTGGGGGCGTCTATGGGCTCCTCACTTCATGGGAGGAAATGGTTGCCGAGTTTGTAAGAAGTGAGGCTATTACAAGCAAGGTATGTCACTAACCAGTGTCAGTGCTGGTGTCCCTGACAGGTGCTACGCTATAAGTATGACATTAGTCCACAGGTTCTGCGTGTTTATATGATATGAACTAGCAGGCACTACAGTAGCCATAATGTATTACTATATGACACTATCTAACAGGTGCTCCAGTTACTATGGCAGATATTCACCAAGAAGCTCCCATCTACCTCTGACATTGACAGTAAGATTGGTCTGAAGTTACTAGCGATGGCTAGCAAGGCGAGGCCGGCCCTCATCAGCAGTAACATGGACAACCTGCTTAGTGAGGGACTCGGCGAGAGAGCTACTCAGGACTTCCTGTTAGCAAGAGACGTCTGCTTCGCTCTGCTCACCCTACCGGTAGGTGGTCACATGACTACTACAATACGTCAGCTGAACCATAGGAGTGTTTTGTATGTGTGTATTGTATATCTGGTTAACGTGTCTCTTATATGAACAGTGCAGTTACTTGGATGTTCTTGTATGTTTAGAGGAAGAATGCACGGTTTCCTGTTGATCACGAGGTGGTAACTGGACTGAGTAAGCTCATGTCGGAAGGTATGTACACATCCCCATAACGTACTCTCCCTCATTGACGTGGTACTCAGTCTAATTGGGTTACACTCCTGTGATTATTTTATAACCTGGCGTTTGTTGTCCAACTGTTCATTCAGTAGGACTACAGCAATGTTAGAGCGTCTCCTGTAAATGCGTTATACTGAGCGTCTTGGACCAATCATTATTTAGTCATATTAAATTAATATCGTGACTTTGTTGTCTTCTCTTGGCAGTGAAAGAAAAGACAACTGCACAATAAGATTAAGTTTGTGCCTGATAGTCGACTATCAATAGCTAAATAGCAAATGAGGGAAATTCCAGAGTATTTTGGCTGATATAGTGACCTGAGTAATTGAGATTAAGGGAACATTAGACCCATTTACTGTTTATGTATATTTACACTGGACACAGGTATACTGTACATAGACACACATATATGTATATTTACACTGGACACAGGTATACTGTACATAGACACACATATATGTATATTTACACTGGACACAGGTATACTGTACATAGACATACATATATATATATATTTACACTGTACACAGGTATACTGTACATAGACACACATATATGTATATTTACACTGGACACAGGTATACTGTACATAGACACACATATACTGTATGTATATTTACACTGGACACAGGTATACTGTACATAGACACACATATACTCAATCTGCATACAGTGTACTGTTTCGGTGTTTAACACCTCATCAGTGCAGCTCAGAGATATGCCTGGGAGAACACCTTAGCAATACTGTATATTTACAGCAAAGCGTATTTAAAAGGTGTGAAATCCACTGAACCAAAGTTCTCAAGCTGCCAGAGACAGCGAGAATTGCGTAATGCCACCAGTTCAGTGTATCTCCCAGGTAAAGTGCTCAAGAAATTGATATTGCTACCAATTTCGAGCGTAATGTCTAGTACAGACACACATATATGTATATTTACACTGGACACAGGTATACTGGACACAGACCAGGCAGGCTGGATACCCCTGATGGAACAAGCTATCAAGTTTATATTCTCTATGAGTGAAACTCCTGATGAAACCTGCGCTCTGCTCATTAGAAATATCTATACCTCCATCTCTGGTAGTGAGGGGCATGTGAACACGCCACTTCTCACCAGGTATGTTCACACGTAGGCTCTAAGGCTATATTCAATCCTAATGACCAAAGGCTCAATGTTACTAACGTGGACAACAATCATTCTAATCACTAAAGTTTGAGGTTCCATCCAACATGTTCTTTATAGGCACCTACGAAGCATCACAGGTTCAGTATAAGAGCATCTATAATAAGCATCACTCTTATATGACAGGTTCAGTATAAGAGCATCTATAATAAGCATCACTCTTATATGACAGGTTCAGTATAAGAGCATATGTAATAAGCATCACTCTTATATGACAGGTTCAGTATAAGAGCATACGTAATAAGCATCACTCTTATATCACAGGTCCAGTATAAGAGCATACGTAATAAGCATCACTCTTATATCACAGGTCCAGTATAAGAGCATACATAATAAGCATCACTCTTATATCACAGGTCCAGTATAAGAGCATATGTAATAAGCATCACTCTTATATCACAGGTCCAGTATAAGAGCATATGTAATAAGCATCACTCTTATATCACAGGTTCAGTATAAGAGCATATGTAATAAGCATCACTCTTATATCACAGGTTCGTCAGTCTGATTGGTGAGGTGGCTCTCTGTCAGCTGACATATCTTGAGGGAGACGTTCTACAACGACTCAAGGAGAGGAGACAGAAGTCTAAGAAGGCAAGTGTTTTACCTGCGCTCTTGTCTTTACCTGCCGACAAGTATCTACATACTACTTCTATCCCTATACTTATATAACATAATATCTATACATGCATATCTATATACATGTATATATATATACCTGTACAGGCTGAATACTTGTATATGTTATGCATGTACTAGACATGCGCTTCTGATTCCTTACAGTCAGCTGCCACCCCCTCAGTGTCAGGGGGAGATGAACTCGGTCAGACGGTGAGCGATGATGTGGAAACAGAGGTCGTTATGAAGGTCATAGAGGAGGAGCTTCTGCAAGGTACCGCCCATTCCATGAGTCACATGGTGGCATTGCTACTATCCATCCATACCAGATGTGTGGTGACTCAGTGTAACAGTTGACATGTCTTTCATGTGAATGAATATCCTCGTTTTTATCATCTGAACACTTATTCATAGTCATGATCAAAACAGTTATTTATCAAGTGAACCGAGTCGATATGAAGGCTGGTTGGTCATCCACAGCTGGACTACAGGGTTGATGGGATGATGGGGTTGACTCCTTATCACCCCGTAGTCTACTCTGTACAAACTAGTTGTCTACTCTGTACAAACTAGTAGTCTACTCTGTACAAACTAGTAGTCTACTCTGCACAAACTAGTAGTCTACTCCGTACAAACTTGTAGTCTACTCCGTACAAACTAGTAGTCTACTCTGTACAAACTAGTAGTCTACTCTGCACAAGCTAGTAGTCTACTCCGTACAAACTTGTAGTCTACTCCGTACAAACTAGTTGTCTACTCTGTACAAACTAGTAGTCTACTCTGTACAGACAGTTGTCTACTCTGTTACTGTGGGAGTTGCAGTCCACGGTTGTAGCAGTGGATTACTGTTACTGTTAATAGTCTAAGAGCTACTAATACTTCCTCTTACAGACAAGAACCTCCTTGGCTGTTTCCTTCCTTTACTCACTCACATTGTCGTCAACAGGCATAAGTTTGACGATAAAGGACTGCAGACAGCTGCTACTCTTTCTCTCGGCAAGTTCATGTTACTCAGGTGCGTGCATTTTCCTGTCTGTTTGTGTGTCTACAACTAGTTTGTCTGTGTGTCTACTGCTAGTCTATCTGTGTGTCTACTACAACAGCTAGTCTGTCTGTATGTCTACTAATACTAGCCTGTCTGTGTGTCCACAACTGCTAGTCTGTCTGTGTGTCTGTAGCCCTGAGATATGTAGACAGAATCTCCGTCTCTACTTCACCGTACTAGAAAAGAGCAACTACACGGAGGTGAAGACTAACGCTATCGTTGCTCTCAGTGACATGGTCTTCAGGTATCCGAATGACCTTGAACCCTGGACACCCAACTTCTATGCCAGGTACATACTATTAGTAGTTACAATGGCTACGTACTGCTCCCCCCCTCCCCCCAGCAATGTAATGTACTGGGACACATGAACACACTTGGTGAGTGGTCCGTGGATCGTCAAGAACTGTGGTTTTACTGCCTGACTGTCCATACTGAATAACGATGAGTGGTAGCATCTTCTGCCTTGTTGTGTTATCCTAGGAGCTACGCTACTGTACTGTCAGTATGCTATATGATATCATGATCTGCTCTGATAGGCTGAGAGATGAGTGTGCCACAGTGAGAAAGTCGACACTTATGGTCATGACTAGACTTATACTCAATGACATGGTCAAGGTCAAAGGTCAGATCAGTGAGATAGCCAACTGTTTGGTCGACCCTCAACCAGCTATACAACGACTCACTTCTCAATTCTTCTATGAACTAGCCAATAAGGTGAGAGAACTGCATTTCATTAGCCAATAAGGTGGAGAGCTGCATTTTGTTAGCCAATCAAATAAAAGAACTGCATTTTATTGGCCAATAAGGTGAGTTGTCTGTACGGCATTATGGTTTATACACACAGGGTCGAGCACTCTACAACGTACTCCTGGATATCGTAAGCAGACTCTCTGACCCAGAGATCGGTGTGGATGATGAACAGTTTCAGACCATATGCACTGAGCTCTTCAGTCATACTAACAATGATAAACAGTCAGAGAGTCTGATGGAGAGGTTCTTGCTCAGGTTCAGAGCCACGACGTGAGTAACTGTTACGTGTTACAATGTATTGTGTTACAGTGTATTGTCTTACAGTGTATTGAGTTACATTGTATTGTGTTACAGTGTATTGTGTTACAGTGTATTGTGTTACAGTGTATTGTGTTACAGTGTATTGTGTTACAGTGTATTGAGTTACAGTGTATTGTGTTACAGTGTGTTGTGTTACAGTGTATTGTGCTACAGTGTATGGATAGTATTGATGTGTTACAATAATTGTATTACTGCATTGTAATACAGTATTGTTTTACTGTATTGTAGTACAGTATTGTATCACTGTATTTTAGTACTGTATTGCTGTGCAGTATTGTATTACTGTATTGTAATACAGTATTGTAATACTGTATTGCAGTACAGTATTGTATTACTGTATCGTAGTATAGTATTGCATTACTGTATAGTTGTAGTAGAGTATTGTATTACTGCAATACTCTGGTTTTTATATTCCAGGGATGAACGACAATGGAGACATCTCTCCTTCTGTCTCTCCCGTCTCACTTACTCGGAGAAATCCATCAAGAAGCTCATTGAGCTCTTCTCCTGCTACGCCGACAAATTGAGTGATGAAGAGATCTATGCCAACTTTGTCACTATCCTAGACAAGGCCACGCAGAAACTGAAACCTAAGCCAGGGGCCAAGGTCAGCCTGCTTTCTATAGTTATATATCAGCTGTATATTGCAATATAGTCACCTCACATTTAGTCAAATACAACTTAGAATCGACTCAGTATGATAAAAAGAGGGCTAATAATCCCAACTTCACTCTTCATCAACTACTGAGCAACTCATTTACAGATATCTGTCATGACGTCTCGACTCATAGACAACTGGTAAATTGTATTCCTCTATAAGTTTGTGCTATTGATCTTTACAGGAAATGTTAGCAGAGCTCTCAGCTAAGATAGAAGTGGCCCATAACCGAGGTGTAGAGGATGTTGAAGCTTTAGAGAATGCCACCACTGCTGACCTAAATAAAACAGTAGCTGCCGCTAAAGGTAAGTATATACATTGATACAGCTCTACAGACAGTGATTCACTATTGGTTAATGCATACTAAGAGTGTGAAGTAGTAATACTCATTGTTTTACCTGCAGACTCGTTGTTTTACCTGCGGACTCTTTGTTTTACCTGTATAGTCTTACCTGCCGACTATTTCTAGCCAACCGTAGGAAACTTCGCAATAAGAGAAAGAGTAGAAGAACGTCCAGCCAATCAGCTTTCTCCGATAGTGACGATGAAAGTGATGGTAGCACCTGCAGTAGGCTGTCTACTTCTTCTAGTGTCAGTGTGACACAAGGAGCAGGTGCCCGGAGGTCTGCTCGTAAGGTCAGTCCCTCTGTCAGTCATTCCGTTAGGAGTATACTAGCTCTCATACATGTCAGTCATTCAGTTAGGAGTATACTAGCTCTCATACATGTCAGTCATTCAGTTAGGGGTATACTAGCTCTCATACATGTCAGTCATTCAGTTAGGAGTATACTAGTTCTCATACATGTCAGTCCTAGTACTGTGTTAGAATTACAATATGCTTACCCCACAGTTCATCTACCTTATTCCATTCAAGTATATAGTGGCTATTCTTATGTATACATTGTACACACATTGTAACACTACTTGTACACTGATTGTTATATACATGTACATTGTATACACACATTGTAACACTACTTGTACACTGATTGTTATATACATGTACATTGTATACACACATTGTAACACTACTTGTACACTGATTGTTATATACATGTACATTGTATACACACATTGTAACACTACTTGTACACTGATTGTTATATACATGTACATTGTATACACACATTGTAACACTACTTGTACACTGATTGTTATATACATGTACATTGTATACACACATTGTAACACTACTTGTACACTGATTGTTATATACATGTACATTGTATACACACATTGTAACACTACTTGTACACTGATTGTTATATACATGTACATTGTATACACACATTGTAACACTACTTGTACACTGATTGTTATATACATGTACATTGTATACACACATTGTAACACTATTTGTACACTGATTGTTATATACATGTACATTATACACACACACATTGTAACACTATTTGTACACTGATTGTTATATACATGTACATTGTATACACACATTGTAACACTACTTGTACACTGATTGTTATATACATGTACATTGTATACACACATTGTAACACTACTTGTACACTGATTGTTATATACATGTACATTGTATACACACATTGTAACACTACTTGTACACTGATTGTTATATACATGTACATTGTATACACACATTGTAACACTACTTGTACACTGATTGTTATATACATGTACATTGTATACACACATTGTAACACTACTTGTACACTGATTGTTATATACATGTACATTGTATACACACATTGTAACACTACTTGTACACTGATTGTTATATACATGTACATTGTATACACACATTGTAACACTACTTGTACACTGATTGTTATATACATGTACATTGTATACACACATTGTAACACTATTTGTACACTGATTGTTATATACATGTACATTATACACACACACATTGTAACACTATTTGTACACTGATTGTTATATACATGTACATTGTATACACACATTGTAACACTATTTGTACACTGATTGTTATATACATGTACATTATACACACACACATTGTAACACTACTTGTACACTGATTGTTATATACATGTACATTATACACACACACATTGTAACACTATTTGTACACTGATTGTTATATACATGTACATTGTATACACACATTGTAACACTATTTGTACACTGATTGTTATATACATGTACATTATACACACACACACACATTGTAACACTACTTGTACACTGATTGTTATATACATGTACATTATACACACACACATTGTAACACTACTTGTACACTGATTGTTATATACATGTACATTGTACACACACATTGTAACACTACTTGTACACTGATTGTTATATACATGTACATTGTATACACACATTGTAACACTATTTGTACACTGATTGTTATATACATGTACATTGTATACACACATTGTAACACTACTTGTACACTGATTGTTATATACATGTGCATTGTATACACACATTGTAACACTACTTGTACACTGATTGTTATATACATGTACATTGTATACACACATTGTAACACTACTTGTACACTGATTGTTATATACATGTACATTGTATACACACATTGTAACACTATTTGTACACTGATTGTTATATACATGTACATTGTACACACACATTGTAACACTACTTGTACACTGATTGTTATATACATGTACATTGTATACACACATTGTAACATTTCTACCCTGATTATTCGACAGGCAGCTGCAATGAAGCCCATTGAGAATCTACTCAGTGAATTAGAAGAGGAAAGCGAGGAAGAAAATGTCCCAGAGTTCACTAAGAGTAAGTACACCATTTCCCTCTTTATCGTGGAGTAAGTACACCATTTCCACGGTAAGTACACCATTTCCCTCTTTACCGTGGAGTAAGTACACCATTTCCCTCTTTATCGTGGAGTAAGTACACCATTTCCACGGTAAGTACACCATTTCCCTCTTTACCGTGGAGTAAGTACACCATTTCCCTCTTTATCGTGCCATTCCCAGCCATAGCTGTACTGTTCCTGTGAACTTCCTGTTACTCTTCACTACTCTTCTCTTTGGAGATACAATGCAGAGAATACATGTATGTACATGTACATGTATATATATATATATGTACATGTATATATACTTGTACATGTATATATATACATATGTACATGTATATACATGTATATATTTAGACCTCACTGCTACCAATAGTAGGAGGAATTAAGTTTAGCTAAATTATTGTACCCTTGCTGTGACAATACAACATAGTTTTGAAATTTCTTTCTTTCTCCAAACAACTTCCTGTAGACCTAAAGTATCCCATTGCTAATATAACCAATACGTTGTGTTTGTAAGTCTTCAAAGAGTGTGTTCTTCTGTAGGTACAGTCAAGTCTAAATCCGCTCGGGATAAAAAGAAGCTCGTATTTAGTTCTAGTGATGAAGAGGAAGAGGTCAGTGCAGCTGCTGTGATTAGCCCCGCCCGGCCCCCTAGACGTCCGGTACGTGTACGTAATAGATAACGGCTAACTAACCCGCAGACTAGTACACAGGGGACTTAGTGGGAGAGAGTATTATAATAATGTGTATGTTGATACAGTCAGCTGACTACACTACTGTCAGTGATGTCTGGTCACACTATTGTTCTATTGGTTTTACACACATTGTATATTCAGTTAATCTACATTGTTTAACTATATTATATTATGACTTTAAATTCTATCTACTCAATAAAATATCAGACACCTGCAATAGAACTTCTCTGCTGGTCACTAGAGGGACCCCCAGACATCAGGACTGGCTCAGATAGTAGCTCCTGTATCCACCCCTTATGGTCTGGTCCAAATAAAGAGCCCATGAATACTAGTACCACTGGAACCAAGGAGGCATTTCCTTTCTTTGAAGGGTTTCAATAATGTGGAATATTTAGGATATTGAGGATGGATAATAGGGTATCAGGTGGGTACCAGATGGGTATCAAATGGGTATTAGACGGGTATCAGGTGGGTATCAGGTGGGTATCGAATGGGTACATGTAACTGACGCTACTTCAACAGCTACATTGTAAGTTATTATTATTTATCCTGTATTAAAGCATGCAGTCTAAATGTTAGGTTTATCAGCTCAATGTCTAAACTGTACAAAATATACACTTTACAGTATATGCTGCACAATATTATATATACATGTTACATGTACATTATGATTATAGACTTGAACATAAACTTGAACTTGCAAGTAAACATACACTGTAGTGCCTTGTCACAACGATACATACTATTATACTCCTAGATCATGTTCACTTGACACCTTCATAGTTACTAAACCATCTGGATCTTTTGGGACTATCTCTAAGGAGCTACCTAAGGGGGTTGTAAAGCACCAAAGACCATCAATATGAGGTATTCCTGTATACTCTTTGATAGCACTGATAACATGGTAGGTCATAGGGCGGACCTGCCAACCAATCATTGTAATTATTACATTAATATTTGACAGTCATGATTGAGTGGTGGAGGTTAAAGGCAATCTAATCAAGCAGAACATAATAGCAATAATTGCACATAACGTTACGTCTGCTCCTTCTGTAAGGGTGGCTGAAAGGATCAGTGAATATATTACACTCATTCATCAAAGCCCTGAATAACTGGAAGGTAGATTCAGCTATTCTCAATTTAGTAACTAGTCACCTGGTAGAAAGTACTTGTATTTTTGTATTTAATCACCAAATATTCCGTCTTTTAGTGGAACTTCTGCGAAACTTCTTCTCCGATACTTCCTCTGCTACATTTATTTCATCAGTAAATGTGAAACATCTCCCCAGGACTTTCTGTTATCAGGTAAGACCAATTTAATTGTTTTGATAGTATAAATTGTAGGCCTATCTATAGCATAGTATTGGCCTATTTGTAGCATATCATAGGCCTATCTGTAGCATATCATAAGCCTATCTGTAGCATATCATAGGCCTATCTGTAGCATATCATAGGCCTATCTGTAGCATATCATAGGCCTATCTGTAGCATATCATAAGCCTATCTGTAGCATATCATAGGCCTATCTGTAGCATATCATAGGCCTATCTGTAGCATATCATAGGCCTATCTGTATCATATCATAGGCCTATCTGTAGCATACCAGTACCTCAAAACAGTAGGTACTGTAATTTTGCTATGTGTCAAGCAATTGTGGATGTAATGAAATTTTATTATCAAATTTTTCGGAACTAATAGTTTTATTAAAGACAAGGCTTAATTTAATTCACTTTCTGATTGCTCTAACTGCTTGAAAGCGTCATTTGGTAACATTAGCAGCAATGTATTACTGATAGGTAGCAATGTCTATTGATATCGCCGCTGCGGGTAGGAAAGGCTGGACTGGGGGGGGGGGGGGGGGGGGCCAAATAGAGTCACGCATAGTAACACTGACAATAACACAGTATTTTCATAAAGTATCACATAGCTCATGGTATGACTGTAGACTACTAACCTACTGAACTAAATTGATTGAACACTGTCACTATTGCTACATCTCCACTATTCACTGGATGTTACAAGTCATTTATTTCCTGAATGTCATAATTTATGATTCAAGTTGTCATAGTATAGTGTGTGCATTTCAATCTAATTATGTTCCTGTATAGAGTTGAGTAGACCTCATTGTTCCTTATTACAGTACGTCTGCGTGTAACTGTTACATGTTGGTGCACATGCTCTCCTGCTCCGGTTACGCCTATATCTCCATATTATGACATCATTCTGCTCTAGTTACTCTTTCTGCACTGCACGTAGCTGAGAAATAGTTGTCTATTTTGTTCTCAAATATTGAAATAAATTATAGATTCTTCTATCTAGTTAACATGATTCTACATGCTCACTGAGGGCTAACTATGGTTGCAAAACATGTGGTAACTCAGTGCTCAGTGCCCTGCTTCTAATTTGATTAGAGTTTGTGGATGCCTTGGACCATTAAAATTCCTCAGACTTGTGCCTGTTAGGTGCAGGAGTGGAGAAATCTGGATAGCCTTAATTCCTTGTTTGTGGTTGGGGTTTAGAGCAAGCGCAGTTAACCAGCAGCATATTGAGAAAAACAACTTCTCCTGCTACAGTTTTGACGAGGAACAAAGGCTAACTGGAATTTCTCCACTTCAGAACCAAACTTTGTAAACAGTATTAGTAGACGCTGTGGTTCAGACTGGAGGGTCAGAATGTTTGCCTGCCTCACATCTGTAAAGTTAGTGTCATCGACTCCTTTATTATGCAGGAAGGGTCATCTTTTTATATGCATGTAATATAGAGTATGCTTTCATCATGGAGAGTTTGGGGTATTCAAACGTTACATTGTTTCCTTGCAACTGAGATTTCTGACATATTACTCAATATAATACAATTGGGGTAGTCATAACTCACCATGTAAACCTTAACTAACCGATTTCCTTGAAGTTGTACATATTATTTAAGCACTCCAGCACTCTTGTAAAGTTCGTGACCACTTTAACTCCAGTTTTATAACACTGAGTATTAGTTGAAGAGGCAATATAATCATTTTACTCATGCTAATTGACCAATAGGAAGCTAAAACCACCAACTAATCAACCAATAGAAAAGTAGAACCGCCAGCCTTTATCTTGTAGGAATTCCCTTCCTGGACAGCAGGCAGCCTTTCTACAATCTCTGTTTGTGAGACCCATTCAGCCCCAAACCCTAATGCCATCATACAGTCACTTCTCTATATACAAACCCTAATGCCATCATACAGTCACTTCTTTATATACAAGGAAATATAATTGTACATGTATATATATATACATGTATATATATCTACATGTATTTGAAACAGGTTTCTGACTGCTCAAAAATGAATTTCTTGCTTAATAATGCATCAATATATCTACATGTACAATGTACATGTATGTGTTGTCATTACAATGTAAAACCAACTGTATTTCTCACCAATCACAGAAGGGGTCACTAAACCAATACATATTATTATTTAACTAATAATTACTGAATAATAACTGTCTAAATAATATGATTGTGATAAATCAACTTCATCTCAGAAAATATTATGTACTGAAAGTATAATATACTTATTATGCCATTTTGTTGTAGAATCTAGCATGTGAGATAGTTGACTCCAAGTACCTATCAAGTACCTGCAAGCACAGCTAGTACAGCACACCTGCATCAACCCGCACTGTAGAGGAAGATGGAGATAGGTGTATCACGTCTAATCACATGTGTGTTACTCTCTGTATTATATGGTAAGTAATACACTATGCCTGCTATACCGTGTGACAGCAATGCCTGGTAGTTGCTAGACCATGTGACAGTAATGTCTGGTTGTTGCTATACCATATGACAGCAATGTCTGGTGCTTTCAAGGTTGGTATCAGGATGATGATGTTGAACTCATGTCTGCATAACCAGAAATTATTTCACAAGAAACTTTTCTAAAGAAATTGCTTTTGAAATAATTACGAAACTTCGAAAGAGAGTAAATATTTAGTTAGATAAAATTGGAGGATATACTCTGTAATACAGTGACACCATGTCAATGTTACCATCTGTATACTATGCATACTATATACATGGTGTAGGCTACTACATGTACATGTATATAGTATGCATAGTATATAGATGGTAACACAGTGTCACTGTATACAGAGTAAACCCTCCATCCAGTCAAGTATATTTGGTAAGCTGGTAAGTAAAGTGTCTTTGTTCCCACGGCTCCTTATACTATGATGTTACTATTCTACTGTTGAGTCTAATGTTACATGCATTATTACACATGTATCATAATATTATCCTACTGCTACATGAGATTATAATTATTATATTTAGTCAACAGGAAGTATACCTGGAATAAGATTTGATAAAAAATGCTCCTTTACTTGCTAATTTAAAATACTAGTTGATAATGGACTAACTGGATAGTAGAGTATTTAATATGCAAGGATGGGTGTAGATGATGATAATTAGAAACTGGGTGGAATTAGTTATAAGAAGTGGAGATGTAAAGACAGGCACTGAGGGTGGGAAGGTCTACGTACCTATAAGGTTCATGCAATGTATTAAGAACTTGGCCTATGTTCTAGGATGGGAATATTGTTAGGGCTTGTTTAACCTCTCCCTATGCATAGACTATGTATCAACAAATAATGTCTCTCTACTCTATGAGTCAGCGTCAAGTCCTAGTACCAACCTTAGAGACAGTTACAGAAATAACACAACATAAGATAGTTAGTTATCTATGGTATATACATTGTAGTACAGAAAATCTGTTTTTGCAGAAGGTGAGGTGTTCAAAACATTTAATCTTCAGACAGTTAAGCTTGCCACGTTCCATTGATGAAAATCAGGGAGATTCAGCATTTAGGTTGGGGGGTGTCCATTTTGGATGTGATGGGGTATCAAAGTTTCAGTTGAAAATCAGGGAGTCTCTGCAGAATCAGGGAGACTTGGTAAGCCTGTCTACAGTAGGTCTGGAAGTTCAAACTTTTTAAGCGGTGAAACCATTCGACTGATTCTACAACCCGAATTACTAGCTCATTGTATCTGTTAGCCAATGAGCAGTCAACTTTAACAGCAGGTACTAGTAATTGAAACCTATTTCAGAGCTTAGTAATACATGTAATAATAATGGTGGACCCTCAATTCTGAGTATGTCGGTGGTATTTTTTATACCACAGCTAGGTTTGTCTTATTTTCTAGTGGTGTGTGAGCTTAACAAGTTCTCACCACCACTCTTCAGTCACTGCCTGCTATGAACCCAGCGTGAAGCACTACTACAAGGCTAGAACAGACAGTGCTGGTGCTGCCGTTTTTCACCTGCCCCGCCGTGATGTGGCTACTCTTGTATCGAAAAGGTCGGAGGTGGATCTTTATTCTGCACGCAGATAGAATACACACAGAGGACCCCCATTACTTTAAGTCAGAGCTTTGTGATGATCACTGGGTGTCAGGGTGGCACAGTTGGTGGCATACATGCACACAAACCGTGAGGTTGTGAGTTCAAGCCCCCAGCTGTGCCATTTCTGGCAAAGGCCTTCAGCAAGTCTTTCACCCTAGCTGCGCCTGTTCGGATCAGGGCGTATAAATAATACAGGAGGTCCCGTGTAGTGTTTACATCAAAAACACGCACGTTAAAAGATCCACCTCTGCCCTGATTCGCAAAGAGAAGCCAGATTCTGGCGGGGTATGTGACCACATTAGGGTGGCAGGTTGATGTAGTGGTCACTGACCATGCACTCCTGTTGTGGAAGGTGAGCTCTTCTACTCAGAGCCCAGCTCCTGTCGCTCATACAAGTTTCGAACTTCTGAGGTCCGTTAAATAGGATGGCCAAGTGGCTCGACAGAAACAAAACAAAACAAAACAAAACTACTGGGTCTGGTTGCTAGAGGCCCAAAATCCTTAGAAGTGTTCTGACAGTTACTACTACGCAACATCATATATTGCGGTAAAAATATAGCTAGTTTAAGTTGTGCATCCTATATAGCCATATGGTACTCTATACACAATGTCACCATTCTATATGTTACAGAGAGTTGTCTTGCTAACCAACATTCAGCTACAGCTTGTTACTATGCAAATCCCCGAACAGAAGACTTATCATGTGAGAATGATGAGGTGATAGAGTTGGGTCAGGTGATGGTGGCCCATAATGGATATGAGTGTGAACTTACTCCAGTCTCTACCCCTCACTGTCCTTTCCATCTAGTAGAGACCAACCACTCATATTATGGGTACCTACAGAACGCCTGTACTGGGAAACCAGCATGTCTGTTGGATGGTGGATACTTATGGAGCACCCCAAGATTTGACAAATCGTGTGGACTAGGTATCAGATCAATAATGACGGTTGACTACATTTGTAGCCCTGGAGAGAACACAGGTAAGGTTAGCATTGTTGTTGAAAAAGCAACAGCCCACCTTCTATGACAACACATGGTCAAGTCATTCGACAAGTAGTATTATATAGTAGTCATCACTACATGTATGTCGACCTATCTGTTATTTTATAATAATTCTTATGAATAGGTACTATGTGTGTATATTTTGTTGTACTAATGTAATATATTATATTTTATACTTCCAATAACAGATACAGGGACTAGTACATCGATTACCACACAGATTATTTCAACAGCTCCTACTGCAAGTGCTACAGCTGCGACAGAAAGTGCTACAGCTGCGACAGGAAGTGCTACAGCTGCGACAGGAAGTGCTCCTTCTTCCAAAACTGTAACACACTCTGCCTCTGCTGTCATATCCACCACAGAGGACAACAGTGATGGACCAACAGATGGAGAGCTTACAGGTACGTACCCACAGGTTTTGAGCTGAGGCTAACATGTGGGCCTACCTTGACACGTGCTTGTAACATTACTTGCCCTGTGTTGTAGGTCATGTGACATCTCACAATAGTATATCTAACGTAAGCTACTTGTATACATGTTAATGAGGAATGGGCTGGACTTTGCCTACTGTATGATTTAGGAATAGTACAACTTTTAAGTGAATGATAAAAACAACGTCTAAAGCGGTAACTATATTTGCAAGAGTCCCATGTCCATATTAGAGGTTTGAAGATCGGCCATAGTCTTAGTATGACAGGTGATCAGGGAGGTATTACTATTCCCATCCACATAGTCCTTATTTGTGATTGCTGAAGCAGTTGTTGAGAGACGACACCCCTTATATGCACTCTTGATTCCCCTTTGCACCCAGGAGGATAGACAGACTTTATATTATATTACAGGGACAACTGTGAGAGGAGATGAGCTGCTTGTAGTAAAGATAGCAGCACCTATTCTAGGAGCACTGACTGTGGCAGCACTTATAGTTCTTGTCATCTGTCTCAAGAGAAAAAGGTGAGTCTGGAATTGGTACATCTATCGCTGTCTGGGTACACTTATCACTGTCTGGGTACATCTCTCACTGTCTGGGTACACTTGTCACTGTCTGGGTACACTTGTCACTGTCTGGGTACACTTGTCACTGTTTGGATACATCTGTCACTGTTTGGGTACACCCATAAGTTGGAACCGTTTATTATAATGTTGTTTAGAATTAATATTGTAATATTGTTTATCTCATTGATGTTCATTTCTAGAACTGAAGCGTCTCCCAAACACAACAGACATCTTATTAAAGTAGACTTAGAGCAGACCAACACATATGAGGATGTTACGGGGCCCTTTGAAGGTAACCCATACTAATTTAACATATGCACTCTACCCCTAATAAATTCCTCTGACTGTGTAGCATGGCATCCGGATTCTGTAACTCTGTGTTATCAATTCTCTCAAGACTTATAATCGCAAAACAAGGAAACAATTCTGTGACTGATGGTAAAACCAGATGTAACTGATGGTTCATATCACAATGCCACCAACCCCAAGGTGCAGAGCTGCTCCACTTTAGTTTCCCATGATATGCTGGTGGACATGTATGGCGTGCTATAGTCACCTTACTCTTACTATTAATGTCTCTTGCAGCACACAGTAATATCATTATTAATTTGGTTAATTGCTGCTGCTGGACTTCCTTTCCAATATAACCAGCGTAGCCAATTTTATTTCTTTATATGTTTGAATTTCATTTTACTGATTTTATTTATTTAATTTGTAGCGCAAGAGTACCCATTTAGCATTGGTTCAATTTTTCCTTGTTTACAATTTAACAAATGAGTGTTTCAACCAAGAGTCAATGGTTGGCAGGGGATGATTGTTGATTGCTTTGCAACTCTAGTGCGAATTTCCTTCTCATCTGTTACATTTGACGCTCCCGTCCTCAAAGTAGAAAGTGTTTGACACTAAAATTTTATTTTATTTCTCACGGAACATCACTATCACAAATTGGTCGCCTTCGTTGCTACTAAAACAGCTTGTCTGTAAAAATTCCATAAAATAGTGTGTCCATCGAAATGCATTCAAACGTAAATATGACAACCTTGTGTTCTTATTGGGTAACACAGTTGGGAGTTGTGGGACGCTCTAGTAGAAGACTGGGGGTAGCCCTAAATACTAACAAAGATTGCTAGCCTGAAATCTGCATGTTATTGTAGGTGAGGAGGAAGAGGCATACTATAGTGCACCCAGGGAAGACAATCGTAGTGGAAATGAGTCGCCGGTATCAAGAGAGAGAAATGTGGCCAATAGCCGTATGGAATATGAACAACAGACTAACATGAAACTACCTGCAGGTAAAACATATCCGCACATGTACAGTCGGTCAGTAGCTTTACTATGTTATCAGACTATCATTTGAGAGTGAAATACAGAATGTGATGTGTAGTGTCCAGATAGACATGTTTAACTTACATCACGATACACCAAATATACCAAATTCAACCTAATCACAACCATAACTTTGTAACTAGTAGTAATGTTGTAAATTTTAGACATTGAAGTTGTCCTCTCCCTGCTTATTTCACAGAATGAAAAGGTACTTGGTCACTTAAAATTCAGGTTATTCCTGGAAACTGGTTAATCTAAAATGATGTCACTAGTGT
Source organism: Bugulina stolonifera (assembly GCA_935421135.1). Lineage (NCBI taxonomy): Eukaryota > Metazoa > Bryozoa > Gymnolaemata > Cheilostomatida > Bugulidae > Bugulina > Bugulina stolonifera. The sequence goes on along the minus strand of OW285195.1, from coordinate 16,130,048 downwards.
ATTTGTAATGTTGAATTTCAAATTAGATATTCTAATAAGCACATGGTGATGTCATAACAGGGTACATGATTGTATACATGCCCTGACACTACTATGTGTACTATAATTATGTACTCCAGTACAAGCAGTGGGACATGTACGAGTGGAGCTAGACCTCATGTGGTGTGGCTAACCAACCAGGAACTTGTACTGCTATCTCCATTCTACTCCATTATACTCCATCATACTTCATTCCACTCTATCATACTCATAGTCTATTTGTGTCTCTCCTATCAGTACTCTACTTGTACTAGGATGGTACTCACGCGATACAAGTGGAGTACAAGTATAGTATAAGTGGTCCCTTACCCTGAGTGTTTTATCACAACGGTACTAAGTACTAAGTAAAACCTATGGAGTAATTGTAACTGACAACTTGGATCCTTTTCTCATAGCCAATGGGAACCCAGGCCAGTTCCTATTGTTGCGTTGGAAAATGTTTATATTTATACAAAGTTACAGCATATTAAAATGCATGGTGACTTCGAAAGTATTTCATGTAATCATTTCACATTAACTTAATTGGTAGGGTCACTGTGTTAATTGTGTTACTATCACTACTGACCAATGGTGAGCCTACGATATGGCTAGTACATAGATTGCTGGTGTTGCTATACATATTATTATTAGGTCTATGTATAGTTACATAACCGTAAAGGTTTTGTGTATCTGTATTACCTGTCTATACAGCGACCAATAGATGACCTACTTTTCTCTGCTACTGTCGCTACACGTATTACTAGGACTGTGCTATGTAGTCACAAACATTGGTTTTGTGTCACATGAAATATGTCTGTCTGCATAGGTAACCAGAAGGCGAGGAATAAAAAAGACGGTAGAAAAGTGAAACACCGCAAGACGTCACATGATGAAGATGATGACGGATTCTATGATACTGCGTCAGTGGAGAATGATTACTATCTAGCAGGTGACTAATGGACACTGTCCACTTCCTGTCCACTATGTCTACTGTGTGGTATATCCAACTGTAAGGTCATCACGTCCACCTTTGGGGTAATTCACACAATGTAATAGGGCTGGAACGAATCCAAAAATTTTCGAATCTGACGATTCCGATTCCTGACACCATGCAGATTCTCGATTCCGATTCCTAAACGATTCCGTGTGGAATTACTCGTTTCAACAAATTCAATATCTTTTGTCACCAAATAAACCATGTAATCAAACTGTATAAGCATATTTCATCTGCTATTCACTGTTAGTTTGTAGATGAGGACATTTTGTTCAACATTTTTTATTAATAATTAAGTAATTTTATAAATAATTGCTGCAAAAAATAACAAAAACTTTACAATGTTGGATTCGAACCTGAGCATTTTGGAACCGAGATTCGGAACCGTGCCTAAGGATTCGGAATCGGATCCGGATTCGTGGATTTGTCACAGCCTTACAATGTAATATGTTCAATGGTTCACTCTTTTCACAGAGCGAAGGAAAAATGTACATAGAAAATATCGTATACTTTTATTCAAGGCCCACTAGACAAGCTGTTTTCTTATGACACAATTTGGTTCATCTGTTTTAGAGCCAATAGTGACTGACAGCTATGCGGTGGTTCAGAAGAATCGTACAGATGATGGGGAGAAGTTTACACTGCAAGAAACCTCAAGTGATGAGACAAGGAGGTTAGACACGGAGAGATCAAGTGTAACTGCCCTGACTTATAGCAATGAAGTCTACGATACGGCTCCGGAGAAGATAGAAGCAGTACTTATTAACAATGATCTCTATGAGTCTACGTGTAATGAGGAGAGTGAGTCAGGAGAAGAGCAGGAAGAAGAGGTTGCTGAGTTTGTAGAGAATGATCTATATGACAGCAGCTAAATTATCGTGTATACTTTAGTTTATACAAGAATAAGTAAAATAATATCCTATTTTAGTTGTGATTTAATTTGCATGTAGCTTCACCAGAAATATTGACCATATACATGTAATTATATTATTTGTTTTTATTAGTAGCCTAACATAGCATTGATCAGTGGGGAATTGCCCTCTCTCAATTATTTTTATGCTGATTGTTACATGACTGAGGTTTAGTTTAACCTGGAGATTGTAGAGTATCTAATAATCCAGCAGCTACCTAGTAGGAAAATAACTAGTAGCAGTGCTTGACCAATAAACAAGTAGGTCTACACTGATCATATATATACATGTATATAGTGAAAGCTATGGAAGGTTACTCGTGGACTCCAGTTAAGGAGTTGTTTCCCCACAGGCTAGGGAAGACTTTCATATAACTCTCATTTACCAAATATCTTTAACTTTAAGAGTATTACTGCATCCTGGTGGTGTGCCAAATTGGACAACATAATATTATTTATATTGTTTTGTTTGCATTACTATGTATTATATTACAACTCATTTACATTATTATACAAAAGTATACAGTAACATTATACAGTAGAACTGCTTGTAATACTCTACAGAAGCATGTAGCGTGTCTATTTACAATAAAATACACAACAAGGTCTCTGTCATAACAGTTGGCTTTACTCTCGCAGTCAAGTAAGCTACTTCTAGATCATATGGATGGTAAGGTGGGAGTATAGCTCCTCTCTTCACACCCTGCAGTCAGTGAGTGTACTAAGGCTACATTTGGCCACACTGTGATATGACTACATTTAGCTTAGGTCTGTTATTTGGTCCTACAGGTACATTCTCTATCTTCCTCACCACCAACATACCATCAGTAACTTTACCTGCATAATATAAATACACATCAATAACCTTACCTGCATAATAATAAATAGGCCTATACATGCACATAATGATAAAATTATTATTATTGTTCACATGAATATGGTAAGAGTTGTCCGTCTACGTTCAATTTTACGCAGGAGAAGGTAACTCCAGTTACATCACTTGTATTTACATGATTTGTGTGGATATTCAATGATGCAAAGTGAAGATAAAGCTAAAGTTAAAGTAAGTTTTTATGCAACAGTGGAGCCTACTACCATTCTGATTAGAGTTTGAATCAGTTGAGCGACTAACCATGTCTATTTACCAACTAACCATGTCTATTTACCAACTAACCATGTCTATTTACCAACTAATCATGTCTATTTACCAACTAATCATTTACCAACATGTAGGTAGTCAACCACTCACCAAATACAACGTGTTTATTATCCAGGAAGTCACATGCTGCGCAGGTGATGAAGAACTGACAGCCGTTAGTGTCTGCCCCACTATTAGCCTACAATAGAAAGGTCATTAGCAGTTCACACGGTACACTGCACACTTTAACTAAGCTACCTGATGGTGTAGTATGCACTACTAGCTCACCATAGACAGAAGACCGGCTCCAGTGTGTTTAGTCTTGAAATTCTCATCAGCAAACTTTCCTCCATAAATACTAGCTAGTCCAGTACCGTCATTCTACAAGTTGATTAACCCCAATTACAATGGTGTAACACAGTAAGCAATAGTAAAACCATAGAGAATGTTTTATAGTACGTACATATTGTCCATGAAATAGGCCTATAGCAAGGAAGTGCTATTCAGCACTAATGCTTTATGAGCTGTTGGCTTGCAGGAGCGTCTAGGGGTGGATAGAGGTAGTTTTCAGAGGAAGGAATGGATAGAGACCGCTTCCCACTATACATGATGGCTACTCACTTTGACAAAATCTCCCCCTTGAATCATGAAGTCTTTGATAACTCTATGGAAGGTACAGCCTTTATATCCCTGAGGTACTCCATCCTTTAGGTACTCCCCCGTACACATCTGCCTGTGGGTGTGAATCAGCAATAACAAGCGTGTCTACTCACATAAAGTACTCATAGACTTTAACAATACAACATAATCTCTAATACTTACACATAGTCAGGGATAACTGAAACTGATCTGGGAAAAATTAAACCTATCACACAGCCAAGCAAGTAGCCATGAAGAATATTACTTTTTTAGACTTCATACTACTATCCTCCTGGTAGATAGATCAGCTCAGACAACACCGCACTGTGTAGGCTATACCGAGAGACTATATGCCCTATACTATATTCTTAGCTACAAATACTGAAATAGAAAGCAGCGTGTTCATATCACAACTGACCTGAAGTTTTCTGCTGTTTTGGGCACTACATCTGCGAAAAGCTCAAACTTTACTCGGCCGACTTCCTATTGAATAAATCAAACTGAAACAAATATATTGTTACTTAGGTTACACCACAGTCACAGTGAGTGTCAGTGTAAGCCTGACCAACACTGACTGGATAAATTTTGAAAAGACCAAGTGTTGGTATAACTGTATAAGTTTGACTCGGCGCACTTTTGTTGTTACAAACTAACTGGAAAATTAGAAGTCAAGTGATAGTGGGTGCTTAATTTAGTGAATTTTCATTTCTATTGACTTATTATATGCAACGAATTTCTTTTATTTACCGTTGTGCCAATTGATACATCGAAGAACACGACTGGGTTGTCAGGATTACTGACTTTATCCATGATGATCTGAAGAAACTAAGCAAAAAAGAGCAATCCCATGGAAAACCCAAAACGGAAGTGGCTCTTTTGGAGTACTCTTTACTAAAGGCATTCTAATTGGCCACTGTTAAGAGCCTTGTGATTTGGCGCGTGAAATGTCCGCAGTTGTCCTCTCATTGTATTAAGCAATGGACTGACAACTTCAAAATATTACAGCATAGCCTATTATTATGTACACGTATTTCAATTTCATGTACATGACTGTACGTACACAGTTTGACTTAGAGGGATAGTAATTTAGAATAATACATGTTGTGCTGTTGTGTTGCTTTCCCTCTCAAATTAGTGTGTATTTGGATATTTTTAGATCTACAGTTCTTGTTCAACACTCGAACTCATCCAAGTCCTCCATACTAAGAAGGACCTCATAATAAGACTTATATATACTTAGTATAATGGTAATTTTGTTGAGACCATGATTATACTATATAATAATATTGGTAGAATATATTATGTTTGTATAATACATCATGGGACACATTTTATAGTTTAGACAACATTTTATTAAATAAATAATCACACAACTATGGTCGCACAAAATACAATAGCTACATGTATATACAGGTATGGTACAAATAAATATTGGGGATGGAGAGCTGTAGCCCAGTCATATACCAGAAGAACTGAGTCTAGCAATGAAGTCTAATAGATACATTTGTAGCCTGATATCCTCCGGATCAGTGGTACAGAAGAAACCAGCCACCCTAGCCTTTGCCAACATCGTTTGTTGGTCCCGTAGCTACAAAGAAAAGAATAGCTTATTAGGAGTTATCTACACTTTGAGTGGGAGAATTAAAGAGAGAACAACTCTAACTACTATAACCACTAATAATATACAATGAGAATAACATCAACAATGACAATAGTATTGTATGATGCACTGCGTGGAAATTATTCACTATCTCAACCCAAACAGAAATATGCTCTATTAGCTACATCAACTATTTGTTGTTGGTTAGAATAGCACCTCAGACTCTTAGCACACTGAGTTAGAGAGAAACCTAGTTTGTTATGTCAGAGTGGGAGACTGCTTGTAACTGGTAATAATAATTTACCGGACAAAGACTAACCCCATAGACTCCAATGGAGTGGGCAGAGCTCAGTTTTGATTGGCCAATAACTTGAGTTGTACACATTTATTGGTTGGTGAAGCATGTGCTAGATGTGATGTGTGACCAGTATGAGGGGCAACAGAGCCGAGGCAAACATAGTCTCATGCACATTTAATGTATAGGGTACTTCTATGTGCAGTCAAAGCCTGCACTATTTCACATAGAGATTAAATGTATAATGTACAGTCAAAACCTGCACTATTTCACATAGAGATAAGATGTATAATGTACAGTCAAAGCCTGCACTAGTTCACATATAGATTAGATGCATAATGTACAGTCAAAGCCTGCACTATTTCACATAGAGATTAGATGTATAATGTACAGTCAAAGCATACGAACCCGTAAATCCAGTTGATCTACAATACTTTTATCATAGTCTATAATCTTTTCACGTTTGCGTTTCTCGAATGATTCACTCTCTGCTTTGTTTTGCAGTTCAACTCTGGGTAAGTTGTGTTTAGCAGCCTGACACTTGTAGAGTCTTTCTTTATGCTCCGCCTTCATTGCCTGTTTCTCATCTGTAAGCAAAACAATCACATGTGTTAGTAGTAAATAACCTTAATATATGCATATGGAAACTCGGCACATGTATTGAAGTTGAAAATATATGAAAACTTGGTACAGGAACCAGCCTTGGATTATAGGAAGATCTGTTGTGTGCATCACAGTTACCAGGTACATGTTTGTGGTATGTATTACAGTCACTAGATACACTGACGATCTCCAAACTTTACCTACCAGCAAACTCTGCAAGGAGTTTATTCCTCGAGTTGAACAGATTCTCTTCATCCATTCTCTGTAGATCTGAGAGATGAGAGACTATCTGGAAGACGGTTCCATCGAGAAGGGAGTTTGCTAAACCTACCATCAGATCTGAGGAGAGCCTCTGTTGGTACTTACTATAAATAGACATTACGTAGATAGGTCACCAGAGAGTTATAGTGTGATACTTACTGTAAATAGACATTACGTAGATAGGTCACCAGAGAGTTATAGTGTGGTACTTACTGTAAATAGACATTACGTAGATAGGTCACCAGAGAGTTATAGTGTGATACTGAAGATGCCGATCATGAACTACAGTTTTACTGTTTCACAATAGCAAACTGCTAGTCACTGACGACTTAAACAATAATTTGGGTAAATAACCTTGACGTGGAGAGCCCATAACTTACCGACGAACAAACACTTACACTCTATAGCTGGATAGAGTTGTGCAAGACCTTGTATTGTAAAGGTTTTAGTATTGCTAAACACATCAGAGTATTACCAATTGGATGAACCCACCACCCAAATTGAATAGTTAAATTTTTTAAACAATCTGTTGCTATATCAATAAAGCTCAGAATTTAGCAATGGAGAATGATACAACAGATACATTGGAGAGGTGGGTATATACCTTGGCAGTTCTCGGGCTAACAATACATTGGAGAGGTGGCTATATATCTCGGCATTTCTCGGGCTAACAATACATTGGAGAGGTGGTCATATACCTCGGCAGTTCTCGGGCTAACAATACATTAGAGAGGTGGTTATATACCTCGGCAGTTCTCGGGCTAACAATATATTGGAGAGGTGGTTATATACCTCGGCAGTTCTCGAGCTAACAGCTGTAACTCTTGTAAGTAGAGGTAGTGTCTTCTCTGTTGTTCCTCTCTCTTGTTTAGTTCCTCATTAACTGTAGCCAAGACGTTGGCATCAATGTTAGACACTTCATACTCTTCCATCTCCTTCACGGGCTCCACTACCTAAATAGTCACAGGGGAGATAAGCACTCACACAATGTGCAACAATCAGAGCAAGCATTGTTGAGACAATTGTATGCATACCAACTAGATTATTACATCATTGTAAAATAAAATGTGTAAGAACGTGAACAGAAATCACCAGTTCTGAAATACTGTAAGTCTTTTGTCTGAGATACCACAATTCTACTTCATCAGTGATTATATTAAATAAAAAACAAGCAGTTAGTAGAAGGTACGGATATAAATTATATCTAAATGCATGTTTTACAGCCTATTGCGCAGAAGAGATCATATTGTTGTGTCCGGCTAGGTAGTGAGGGCATATTTGTATATTTGCAGATGCTGATTCTCGGACAAGCCTAGCCTAAATGCTGGATGCTAGGAGAAAGATGAGTCCACACCTGTGACCTAGTTTATGTATGGGCAAACTGCGATAACTTTAGCGGGAGAAGTGAAAGGCGGTGTTCCCAACTAGCTTACTTGTAGGGCGTGACACCTAGTTGGACTGTAAGATTTATGGGTCGTCTACCAAAGAGTATAAACCAGGATCTCCCTGAGTAAGAGTTTTGGCACTGATCATGCATTAGTGCAGTGGAGTTATAATGGCAGCCTTGGGTTACCTTAGGGCGAACCTAGGACCCAGTGTAAGAAGCATCTAACTATACTGTTACTCTGTTAGCAGTAATCAGTATAAGGCCTCATACGTGTAGTGTAGTGGGAGATGTTACTTTAACCAAGGAGTAACTTTATTAGAAGCCAACAAGCAACTGAGTGAATGGTACAGTAATACTGTAATAGAAGTCCCAGCAAATGTTCACTGAATTAAGTAAAGTGAGACTAGTAAAATCAGTCACAGTCAGAAAAATTAAATCTAATGTCATAAAAAAGATAATCTAATGATTGATACGATAATCATAATGATAATGATTATGATTTTGATACGAAAATATAAAATCATTACTTTACTCTTTGCTTTACCACAAACCACAATGACAATCACAATGCGAGAATGGAATTAATCTATGTAATACACCTCATATGGGTATTTTGAAAAACAACATCACAACTATACTAATTATATTTTTTAATTAAATTTACACAAACAACAACTAATATTTTCTTGGTAGGAAGCTGTCTTTCATACAACAACCCATAGGTACTCAAAAATTTTGGAATTATCCCCTCAACTTTGTTTCAGTATTTTCGTTTGACTAGAACTATTGCAGGTAAAAGATTGCTCATTATATAATATGATGTGCACTTGTATGTGAGTATTTAATTTAGAGCTGTGTTTTCTCTAGCTGCCCCACTTTTAACTTCATTTGGCTATTTCCACTTCCGATGTTTATTTTGAGGACTAAAAACAGTGTAAACAACTTTAATTTTTTAACCAGCCTTGTCCTATAACTTAAAATCGTGTTGTCCCTATTGTTTAGATGTGCTGTTTTGAAAAAAAAACAGAAAAACATGCTGCTATGTAGCCAGTTTTAACTCATCTGTCCCTACCTAATTACTTATCTCAAGATGAAGATATAAATAAAATCCTTTAATTGATTAGCTTGGCATTTACTGGTTTAGCCTCATATAACTTACATCAACTTACATCAATGCCTGCAACGCGATAGACTGCCTAGGGGGGGGGGGCAGAAGAGGCGTGCCTCATTGTTGGACAGTGGTTCGCAGGGTGGAATACTGTGTTCTAGTAGGAAGCCTGTACTGGCCACTTAGGGGCAGACTCAGAGTGGATAACTGGATTGTACCCATCCTGATGATTTTACTAAGCGGATGCCTGACTGTTAGGATAATTGGTTTTATCACTATTCTTGAGATCCCGTATATATAATAAAATATATATTATTAATTAGATATATATTAAATGTTATCAATTATTGTTATAGTTTTAATTATCGTTATTGAGAGGTTCATGATGATATGCAGAGATGATCACCCGGTGCTAATTTTAATTCTATTCATATAATATTGTTTGGCTGATTTAATTTGTTTTACATAAAATAATTAAATAATTAATAATAAAATGAAATGGTCATGATGGAAATAATAATAATTTAATATAATCATTATTTATGACATTTATAATAATGAATTTATAATATTATAATAGATACACTGTAATTAATTGGGTGTCCGGGAGGCACAGTTGATAGTGTATATGCTGATCAATCAAGAGGTTGCTATTTCCATTTTGCCATAGTGCCTTCAGTAAGATTTTTACCCTAAAATTGCTGCGCCTGCGTTGATCAGGGCGTATAATAATAATACAGTGTAGGTCTCGTGTAGTGTCTACTTCAAACACATAGGTTAAAGATGGACTGCACTGAAATTTGAAGTTGTAAACGGCGTAGGACTACACAGTCCAGTAGCATTTAGGCCGGTTAACACAATATCAGCTTGGCTACATAACATCATGTTAAATTTCAGCTCTATTAAAACTAATGTATTATTGTAGGGAGTGATTGCCAGACCACACATTGTGTTAATATAAAGAGAAAATGTTAACATAGTTTTTTACAATGGCCACACTAGAAATATCGCAAAATGAAAAGTGTGGGTATGTAAAGCAAATGCTAAATAATGCTGACGTTTGTTTAAAAAAATATCAAGTGAGTTTTTTAGTTTGCAATTTGATTGGCCTGCATGCTGATGCAGCCTAGTAGTGTAGATTAACATGGATTTACTTACTTATTCTGGGAGTCCTGCAGTCACTATATTACTAAGCTATAGCAGCATTTGCTTCATACAAATCTCACGAATTAAGCTTCTATTATGCTCACCCTGTATTGGATCATCAGCGAATTGCGGATCAATTTTTACTTCTGAAGGACGTTTTATGCATTTATTTCTGAGTGGAGTTTCGGGGTTTGGGTTTGCATTTCTATTAGTTGTTACATGCACAACAATGTTATTACTTTCAACACATACTCACTCTAGAAATGATATATTAGGAGATTCTTCACACTGTAATGAAGCAGCGTTGCTGTTACAAACAAACATATATATGCTTAGAGGAATAATACAGTAAAATCCGCATACTGTTTTATAAGGTTAACTGTGGACTTCTGACACCAAACATCTAGTAGTAGCTCCCCCTACTGGCTCGCTATGCCTACTGCGCCCACTGAATATACTAATGTATATATGGATACACAAATTCCTTAGAACTTCAGTAATTAGCACAATCTTATTAACTTCCGGAATTGGAAAGTTTATTAATTGTAGCTGCTTGTCAGCAGTCTTGTATTTTGTTTATACATGTAGCTCATTGTGTCTATATTCTCTCTAATTATATAATATATAGCAAAAATATATACATGTGACATGTACTGTTCTTTGACATGTACAATGTTCTGTAATTTGTAGTACATGGTCTTACTGCTGATATCTCCTGGTTGTTGCTAAAGCCTGGGTTTAATGGCAGCTGTTGGCCGTACTCATAGGAGCGGTCAAGTGACTGTCCGAGCCTCAGAGAATAGTGCCATTGATCCTGAGGCTAAACCAGAAGATGGAAAAGTTGAGAACGGTTAGTATAATAAATATTATGACATGGTGTGTATCAATGCAAACATGATATTCTGTGTCACGTAGGCCTAATCATTTCAGTACTTGACATATTTCAGGTACAACTATACGCGGTGTTAAACCAGGTAGGCAGTGCTGTTGCTCTGAGGCTTATATAGTCAGCTAGTTTATTTTCCGGTTTTTTACTCTTAATTCATGATAATGTATCCATCACATGACACTAGTAACTGTAAGAACAGCTACAATAATTTAAGTAACCCCTTGGCTGCGAAGTCAACCTTCTATCAGTCAAGTCACCACTTGACTGCGGAGTCAACCCTCTATCAGTCAAGTCGCCACTTGACTGCGGAGTCAACCTCTTCTGCAATATTGGTTGACTCACTCACTGGATTTCCTTCTCACTAGTTTGAGGTCATCTGGTCACCTCCCTATGTTTGGGTAGCTCTACTGCCCACTGGGCACCCTAATGATTTACCTTGCATGCATGTATAAGCTATCAATATACAGTAGGATATGAAGCAGGCCTGCAACTAGTGGGTTGTCATATTAACTAATCATAATAAATTATAATATTATTACTATTGCTACTTGTATATAGTAGTAGGCTACAGAATGAAGTGCTTCAAAATTTGGATAAATAATTGATTGAATATAAACTGTTATGAATAATATATAATAATTAATTTGCTCTGGAATAATAAAGTGACTAATTCTCTTCATTATTGTTATATAATATGTTACATGTACCTGTAATATAATTATGTTATGATAATATTAAATATAACTCTAGCATTCAACTCATCTTATGTCATATCAGTGTGCTATTACAGTGTATGTTTATAGTATTTGTCTTTGGAAGTTATGGTTACATTGTATAATAATGATTGTATTATTTCTGTGGAGCCACCTTCTCTATTCTTATAGTTATTAGCTATATTATGTCATATCTATGTGTACATCTACACAAAGTCATGCACTACTCCAACACTGTCAGTTAGTATACTATTATATACTATTATATAATTATATTACAGTATATAATGCATACTGATATAACACTCCATTACTGCAGTAGTAAATTCTATACAGTCATTCAAATCAATACAATATCTCACAATTATTGTAATGAAATACTTGAATAGTCAATTACTGTACACATATCTAACTGTTCCCATCTTGTGTAGCAGGTAGACTTACCATGTTCAGTGCATACATGGTAACCTATACTAGTACATGTACAATGTACATAGGCATATTAATGCATGTACATTGTGTATTTACAGGTTACACCTGTGTACTATATACTGTAGACGTACAAATTTCTTATTTACTCTCTGGGTACTGTCTATTACTGCTAGAGTAAACCCTAGTGCTAGTTCAGTATATTGTATCTAGTACCAAAATATAGCCTTAGGGTGCAAACTATGCTACCCGCAGTTGGTAAGGGTCTGCGTCCTTTCATAATATATACAGTATAGTGTGAAGCCTAAGCTATACAATGCCATATTGAGCACGGACATAGTCTAGCCTGGGGCAGGTAGCTTATACATGGTTTTTACCTACACATACATGTAGGTTAAGTTTGTGAGGAGATGACCTTCATAGTCCTCTATTGCTTATATTCACTGCATGCATTACATCATTATACTGCTACATGATGGTCCTACAATCAACTTAATTCCAAACATGATCTAAAATTCAACAGAACTAAATTTAATTACTAGAGTATGTTTTGAGGGTGTACACTCTACTGGGAGACCTATTATTATAATGGCTAACACATGTGTTTTATCAGATTTGTTTTAATGTTTTAGTTGTCAAGAAATGGCTGGTTTATGAAGACAGAGTCATTGCAGACAGAATACAGTCAGAAGAAAGTGAGTGAGATAGTCAGTCAGTAGTCAGTCAGTAACTAGTAGTCAGTCAGTAGTTAGTACTCAGTCAGTAGTTAGTAGTCAGTAACTAGTAGTCAGTAGTTAGTACTCAGTCAGTAGTTAGTAGTCAGTAACTAGTAGTCAGTAGCTAGTAGTCAGTAACTAGTAGTCAGTAACTAGTAGTCAGTCAGTAGTAGTCAGTAGTTAGTAGTCAGTAGTTAGTAGTAAGTAACTAGTAATCAGTAATGAGTAGGTAGTCAGTCAGTAGTTGGTAGCTTTAGTCAACAGTTCATAGCCAGTAGTCCATACAGTCACATGACTGTAACACAATATTTATCCAGCCAACATGATATATTTATGTAATATAAGACATTGTTTGTTTAGTAGCCAGTTACATATCCTTTCTCTCACACATAGGCCTAGCAGTCAGCATACCAATGCAGTCATGTACATTGTGTAATATTATACATTATAATGAGGCTAATAAGATGTCATGTTATATCCCATCGATCTGCTGTCCTACTACAGGTATCCTATAAATACACTAGACATGAGATATCATCTCTCGTCTAGCTGCAGTAGGATATTACTACTTAGTGTAACATCCATAATATATAACTAGTCAACTCATACTGATTTGAAGTGGGCCTCACTAATGGCAACTTGAGATTTAATATTTTAATTCTCTTCTGTAATTAGCTTAGGAATGTGATTATAAAATTCTTAAAAGTTAAACTAGAAATCAAGACTAGCCTCAGCACCTATAAGAGGATTGAACATCGTAAAGGCTGGGCAGGCCAACCTTCCCTGTTATGACTCCCTGTAGTACTATCCTATCAATGCAGCTGGGATACTATGTACAGAAGTTGTAGGCTCCTGAGTAATAAGTGTTGTAATTCTATCACTGAATTGTATGTAGTGTGTGTACCCTGATTGTAGTGTGTGTACCCTGTTTGTAGTGTGTGTACCCTGATTGTAGTGTGTGTACCCTGATTGTAGTGTGTGTACCCTGTTTGTAGTGTGGGTATATCCTTCATGTAAGACACCCGCGAAAATATAACTACCCCGCTATATAACTATATACTGCAGTAACTGGTATAATATGTAGTGTGTGCAGGGTTTGACATATATACATGTACATAATATATAGTCTCCTTCTGCACCAGTAACTTGTGTTATCCGATTGAGAGGTGCAGTGAGGCTGGTCACTGTTATGATACTAGTAATATCATGTGGTGACCAAGGATAATGTCTCATCATAATGCGGTTACTGTTTGCAGTCGAACAGCACTACAACAAGAACAGGATTAACAGACGTACCGTGAGAGAAGACATCCCATTGGCCAAAGAGGTCTACTCTCAGGAAGAGGCTAAGGCACAGTATGAGAGAATGAAACAGTTAGAAGAGCAGAAGAGAATGTAAGAGACTGACTGACTGACCGACCGACCAATATACTGACTAATATACTGACTAATATACTGACTAATATACTGATTAATATACTGACTAATATACTGACTAATATACTGACTAATATACTGACTAATATACTGACTAATATACTGACAGATATACTGACAGATATACTGACAGATATACTTTGGAGTTGTTTGCCCATAGACTGTTTCAATGCGTAGGCGTACATGTAACACTTCCCATATCCTTTATTGTCATGATCACGGGTTAGTGTTTAGCATTATATAACTACTACTGTGTATGACTACAGCTGAGGTATGACATAGTCTGTGTATCTACTTCCTATACCGCCGCTTACTTTATCACTGCATTACTTTCAGTGCTGAACAAGATGCAAACTTAGCTAAACAACTTCAGGCTAAGCTAACTGATGAGCAGAGAGAGGATCTGAGAAGGAAACAGCTACATGATCAGGTATTCACTCAGACTGTGACGTTTACCCTCAGTTGCTATTCTTCTTAGTCTCATAGACATTGTAGTGCTTGTCACTAAGCGTTACCAAGTGCTACTAGCGACTCTCCCAATACTACCCACTCTATGATATCAATGTATCACCAGCATAGTATAAGTATATATTAGCCTATCAGGCTTAGAGCAACAGTAACATACATGTAAGATTACAACTACATGTACATACATGTACATGTAGAATGTCTGGTGCTATTGAATTTATGGTCAGATTGACAAAGCAGGATAACTCCATCACATGATGCTGTGGATATTCTTAGAGAAGTCATTGGATCACATTGAGCAGCAGTGTGTTTGTTAATCATTTGATCCCTTTATGTTATGACACTCCGTCCTGTGATTTACCCCCCACTGTTTGATTATAAACCCATAGCTACTATACACCGAGACACACTATGTTTTAATATACTATGACCTCTAACCCTCAGGTCGTGTCTAATCATCTCCGTCACGTTAGACATCATTACCAACAACACAATGGTGACCCTGTAGATCAAGATTACCTGCAGGGTCAGCCGCAGGTATAAATGCTTTGATTGTTTTGACAGCCGATATAACTCGTGTTCATGTAGTACTTACTGTCTCTGCTCTAGAATTTACTTGTTATGTGGTGTACTCTGATTGGTTCTCTCTCTCTCCGCTCACACACTCTACCTACAAGCACTACACTGGTGTGTGATAACAGGATCATATAACCGATTGACACTTTACCCCAGCGAATCATTAGTAACTCGGTGATCCAATGGTCTCTATTGCCACTGTTATGGAAATGTATATAATCGCTTCTAATCTTTTCCCTAAATATTTCCTCCACTTGTGTCTAACCCGCACACACCTGGTGCACTCTGTTATTACTTTAGGGAAGGTGAAGGATATCTCCGTATTCACAGTGTAACAGCTCTTCTAGCACCACCCACTCTAACGACAAGATGTCTTCATTTCGGAGTTGTCATCTTTTTAATTAAATCTCTAATAATTATAGTTCTCATGAAGCCCTTTGATTTATAATGTTCACTTCCTCTCACTGTTTATTCCCAGCGTCATGTAACCTTCATGTACTGAAAGTGGGGGCAACTCTCGTTACATCATTCTGTTGACTTAACGCTATGATTGTGTGGGCTGTGCTAGAGGAGTTGTGTGAAATAGTAGATTGCTGCTAAACCCCTTCTTCTAGCTAGCGATTCTATCAGATCATAATAATACTATGCTTGGATTTGGATGTTTGTCAAGGTTAGTGGGTATATAATATACTTTAGGAGTTTGCAAGGCACATGCAGGAGAGAGAGGCACGTATGAGGTACGACCCGCATCAATCCGTAGGAAGTCCACCGAGAACCTCACACTATGCAGAACCGGTGGAGAGGCGACCTTCAGGTGATCAGTGGCGTAACGACTACCAGCATCTCAGTGAGGTAAGTCTTGAGTCATGTGATGTCATACGTATGTATCTTATCAGCCATTGGTTGTTGATTGTGAACCTCTGTTTGATTGGCCGATAACTCACTGCTGATGATACCCTAGTGTGGATCAGTACGGGAACAGTCCTGTCTGCCCGTCTCCTTCTATGCTATCATATGACCTTTCAGGCTGTGGGTGGTCCTACACTGGCTAGTTTACAGACGCCAACGCTCACCTCCCAGAGCTCTTTTCCTGACGAAGAATTTGATGAGGAAGCTCTGGAAGCAGAGGACAGAGTGAGTGCATATTCTTATCTGCGCGTGCGCGTTCATCTAGATTATCTAATCAGAAGTTAGTATTAACACACTTTTCCAATGAGAAACTAACACTTTTCCTGTTACTAACCAATTGTACTAGTAATGATTAGCATACTATGATAATCTCTATTAAGGAGTTGGCGGTACGTCTGCAGAGACAGGAAGAGGAGAGGTACGAGAGAAAAAAACAGCAGAGATTATTAGCAAAAGAACGAAAGAGGCTTGAAAAGTTGATTCACCAATCACAGCAGCAAGGTAGGTGGAGATAATAATAATGATGCATGCCTATGATTGTGTTCTAGTATAGTAGGAGTTGCCTTCTCTTTCTCTTTGTTATCAATGAGCAGACAACTCCTCATTGTTTGCTCAAATCACAAATTAGCAGGATCTGCTACTAACTGTGATAACAATGATAGGAACATGGTCAATCTTTAGACAGAAAGTAAACTCTGAAGTATATATAGTAATATAATAGTTACAGTTAATGTAGAAGTATGTGATATAATGTTATGTAATACTCGTAGTTACAGTAAATAATGTAATATAATAATATACTGATATCTCCACAGAACAAGCTGCAGCTGCTTACCCTTCCAGAGCTCATCAGCCACCTGAAGACGGCGACGGAGATTTCAGTGACTTCTATGTCCCTCCAGACCCCAACATGTCTCCAGAACAGAGCAGACTTCTGCAGGAGGAGCAGGATGCTGAGTTAGCTCGACTCATGCAGGATCAGGAGAAACGGGTGAGTGGATGACTGTGAGGGTAAACTACGTAGTTGATGACGTACATGCAACACTAAATGATGCTATTATATTATATAATAATAATTATATAATAATAATATAATATGATATTGTATAATATACGCATAGAGAACTCACAGCGACATGCTGAGAGATAAACTCAAACAGATTGAATCTCAAGATCTGGAACTTGCTAAGATAATTCAGGAAGAGGAGAACCTCAGAGCTAAACGTAGAACTCTTAAACATCAGCAGAAAATCCTTCAACAGCAGGTAAAGTCTATTTTTACCTCCAGCTAACACTTTTCTACTTACCTGCAGATATATCAGGCTATATGTCTTCTACAACCGCCTTTCATGTTGTAAGAATTTGTTCAAACCTTAGCATGGATACAACTCTTCTATATTTTCTTACATAGCTCCGTCAAACGTTATGTAATGTCACAATGTTATCTCTACCGCTGTGTTCCATTGTTAGTAATTCCTATTGGCATTGTGTTACAGAATGGAGGCAACGTTGTGCCAAAGGTTTGTATGCTATGTTTATGAGATGAATCATAACTCACTTGTTCGCCTTGTCACATCTATCTGCTGTTCCACCTGCGTTACATGTTAATAGCATGTCAAGTAATGTCTGTGAAATGTCACATCCCTATGAAGTGTTATTCAGTGCCAAATAGTGTCAGTGAAGTGTTACATAGTATCAATGAACTGATACATAGTGTCAGACAGTGTCAGTGAATTGTCAGGCAGTGTCAGTGAAGCGTCAGTGAAATGTTACATAGTGTCAATCAAGTGCCACGTAATTTTAAACAGCTGTGATTGGTTAATGAGGTATATTTTGCTAGTGCTGATAAGATGTCGAATAATATCAGCCAAGTCTGACTTGTCAATGGGCGTTGCCCTCTTTGTGTCAGATAAAAAATGGAGGAGTCAACATTAGATAATTGAAAATTGCCCTGAGGTTTCCAGTTTGCTCCATTTTGATAGATTTGATAGGCCATGATCTCTAATACATCAGTACTAACCTATTCACATGCACACACTCTACTAAAAGTTCAATGATAGTTTCAGTCTTAGTCACTATACCTGCTGTTACATTAGACTGAGTATGTTGGCCTAGTCGCATGCGCTTGTATTCTTAATCTCACTAGAGTATGCCTATGCCGTCCATAGACTGTTCCTTATGTTTGTAGTGTTTTTGTTTTACCTGCTTGTTGCTGCCTTAGACTATATCTAGAATTTCCTGCTAATTGCTTGTTTACTTACCACAGTTCAATGACTGAATGACATCCTGTGTCTCGCTGGTTCTAGCTGTACGTGACACAATGCCCTATTCTTTATCAGGCTCTGTCTTCCCAACTGTTCCTTGACTTGTGTTTAAGGCTTGAAATACCATTACTAGTCTTGTCTTTGATAAACTTATTTCGTTTGGTTTTATAGGGAGTTGAGGAAATAACTAAGATAGTTATGTGTTGTGCAAAGGGAGTTGTTTCCCTGGCATGTGCTTACATTTCTATGTAACTATGTGTGCTGCTTGCAGAGGGAGGTAGCTGAGAGAATAGCCTCACAGAACAGTCCTAATCAAACACTGAGTAGCACGGCGTCTAATGAGCCCCCCTACCCTGGTGGTAGAGTGACTGGTAGACAAGAGTCTAGATATTCTAATAACTCATCTACAGAAAGACAGGGTGGGGCTGTCCAACAGCCTCCTACAACCTCACAACATGGAAACACGCGGCTAGACTCGAACCCTGCTCTAGCAATTCGGCAGACAGACAGTAGGTCTGCTTCAAATAATCCCTATAACTCCAGAATACCCAGCGATATGTTGCCTAGCAACAGAACTAACAATGCCCTGCCTAGCAACCATTCCTCCGCTGTTAGGTTGTCTGGCAACCATGCCTCTGCTGACCCATTGCCTAGCAACCATTCCTCCGCTGCTAGGTTACCTAGCAACCATTTCTCAGCTGATAGGTTACCAAGTGGTAGAAGTGATGAGCCTGGCAGAGTGCCAACAGAGGCAGTGAGTCAGCATCACGTACATCAAGACTCTGAAGGTGCAGACTGGTCTCCAGATAGACTTTATTCAGGTAGAATTCCAGACGCTGCTAAGAAGCCACCAGAGGCCTCTGGCAGCCGTCTGCCACGTACAAATCTTTCAGCAGGTGGTCGTCAGGTGAAGTTACCAATAGATCTCCCTAATCGTATGATTCAAAATACAGACTTGAGGGCTGGGGCCCAGCAAGGAGCTGGACTTGGGGCCCACCAAGGGGCTGGTCACGGAGGGCACCAAGGGGTTGGCAACTACGGTGTAACTTCTGATATGCCAAACTCCCAAGCTAGTTCTAACCGATCGGCAGGTCCCCGCAGAGATATGTATGCCGAAAAACCTTCAGCTGGGAGGGGTGGTTATTCACCCAGTCGTAACAGCAGAGGTGAGTCACGCACCTTGTTTAGAAAAAGTATTAAATTTGTGTTTCCCTCGCCCTGGCTGGTTGACTAGCTGGCTAATATATAGCTCAAGATGTTTCAACTTGATATGTTTTACACTAGATGTTTCTCCACCTGGTCCAGCTCTTCCAGAGAGACGGTACAGAGATGACATGCAACCACCTGCTATGCACAGTCAAGATAGACCACATGTACACATAGGACTCCCAGAGCAGCATGGACCACCTGGTAGACAGGATGGTCGGTCTCAGGATATACCACCTTATAGGGGGCTCCACCCGCCCCCCTACCACAACAACCCACATAGATCCCAGGAGTAAGTCATTCATTAGTATGAGATTCCTTAAACCAATCAACTGGTTGGGCTCATCATCCAGTAATTTTCGTTCATCTATTGAAACTTGTAAATATCTATTATCGACCATTAACAATATTGTTATAGCCTCAGTAGCCAATGTTCTATGTTTGCATGATAGGTCTAGTGAAGGTGCCCCGTCCAGCCCCCGCAGTGCTGAGACACATTATGACACTCCCTGGGACATGTCACAGCTAGAGAGTCAACTGCTTAGGGATGCCTCAGTGAACCAGCAAGCTCAGCCTATCAAACCCAGACACGTCAGTCCACCAGGACGGAGGGGTGAGACACCCGCCCATCACAGGAGTCCTCAACATGTGTAAGTGACCTCAGGCTAACTCTTACTTCATAGACCAAAGGTCTTCGCATAAATGTGTTGATCTCCCAGAGGAGGCCTGACCTATAATCTATAGTAATGTACTTATGTGTGTGTTAGTACTGGATGGATTTGTGTGAGATTAACAACTCTCCCAGGATAATCCACTCCCACCTAAAATGTCACGTCTAATCTCAGAGTCAACTATTACAAGGTGTATACAGTCATTGAAGACCTGTACTCTTTATCAGTGGTTGACTGTTACAACTGCAGTATATTATTTTGAGCTAACCTCTGAACTAAAAGTGTCACAGATTCAAACAGGTGAGTTATAAGCTTTAGTGGGACGTTTTAGTGTTGAGGAGATAATATACTAATCTCGTCTCCACTTGTTTCATTCCAGTCAAGGTCCAGGAGGCAGACCTCTCATAGAACAGAATGAAGACGGGCAGATTGTTATGAATATCGCCGAGATGTTAGACCCGACCTACAGCAGACGTCAGGGTCAAAGGTCATCTATGCATGAGTCACACAACTCTCATGGTAAGTGGGCGGGGCCTGAGTAATATATCCTACTCAGTCAGTCAGTCAGTTATTACATGACTTCAGTATAACGGTCTACATGACTGTAGTAAGTAGTTACTTACCTTTGACACTCTCATTTGAAATAAGTATTCATGTTGTATATTTGTCTTTACATATCCTATGACCGATGTACATGTCACTGAGATGTACACATTACTGAGATGTACCATACTCACTTCACTATGACTGTAACTCCCCATCTTTTCTATTGTTTAGGTAATCAGAAAGAAATGTTTAAAATTTTCGGAATTTTTTTTTGGTAAAAAACTAGTTTTTAGTTAATTATTGTAATTGTTAGCATTGAAAATAATATTTTGCAAAAAAAACACAAAAGTAATAACATCTACAACACTGCAGAAGTGTTGGGAGTTGTTCTCTTTTGATAACCTGGAGTTGTGCTCTCGTCATTCTTCAATAGAGTTGTACAGTATATATAAGAACTTGGAATGTAGAAGAAGTCAGTTAATAGATTGGTTATTGTGTAACCAGTATTCCCACATCGCTACCAAATCCTGCGTATTCAATGAATAAATTAAAATATAAATGAATCATCATACGATAGTTTATTGACCTTCTAGATCAATACTGCTCATTTTCTCACAAATATTTTGGTAAACAAATTAAATTTCTCTAAGATGTTCAATGCTCGGAGAGATTTATTACCATTCTTAGCAGTTATATTGTAATAATAACCAAGTAGCCTACTTGACTTCACTTTGATGTGTGTTACTATCTATACCAAGTAGATACCATGTAACTAATAGACTTGGGAGTATAATGGATATGAGGGCAGATTAACAGATTAGCAGATTAACAGATTAACACAGGGATTAATGTATATTAAGTGAATAATTACAAAGGTATTTCCAGCTTAACCAATTTAACAGTTTCTATTATTCACCCTACTGTCTGCTACAGCCTACACTTGTGGGAGTCATGCCTCTCTTTTCTACCAGCTATAGTTAGGGGACTAAATTCAACAAGTAGCCTGTTGTACTTATATCTACACCTCGGCTCCATCTCACAACTCTCGGGAGTTGAAGTGAAACACTTTTAAATCACAGTCTATACCTTTATTATAGATATTACCATGATGTTCTTACATTAGGTTATTGTCAACTCTTATTATAACCATATTACCTGTACATGTACATGTGCTTTATTCATATCTGAACAATTTATATTCCTTAACTGCAGTAACTATAATACTATTGGATAGAGTGGTAGTGTGATATCTGTTTATAATTGCTAGTATTGATACCCACAATGCATCCCGTACAGGAAGTGCTCACTAGTACACACACACTTGCACCTTTACCTGTGCATAATATTATTATTATACTCATACCATTCGTGACTGAAGCGTGGCAAGTTGCCATCTTGCTTGTCTCAAGCATTCCTATTGGTTAGTTGACCGACAGCACTGGTGGCACATTGCCAAAGTCCTGTCGGAGTAAACAATACTTAGTATGTTAATCCAGTGAAATGAACTTTGGATTAATTATTGTCTGGGAATTAGGTTACATATTTGGGTAATTAATTATATACAATAATATTGTGTTGTCAGTATTTGGGTTCTGAGACGCTACTGTACAGGAAGTAGCCTTACACAGACAGACAGCACAACAGAAATACTCTTCATTTTTACCACAAATCTACTGCAGTGTGCAGTTGGTGTTAATAGTCTGAGGATTATCTGCATCGTGATTTACCTGCTATTACGTCAGCGCTCACTCCTCCCTATCTAGGCTTGCTATTATGTCAGCGCTCACTGCTTTCTATCTAGGCTTGCTATTATGTCAGCACACTCCTCTATATCTAGGCTTGCTCCTATTTCAGCACGCTGTTTGCAAATCATTGTCCCTTGGCTGCCGCTGCCAACACCCATAATTATAAACCTCCTGTTTTTCTGCCTCTACAGCAGTTTTAGGCACATGATATGTCCAGTTCTTGACCGAATGTCCAAACCAATGTTTCTTTGGTCAACTTTGCTGCCCGCTGTATGGCCCCCAGGACTACCTGTTGTTAACAGAATTGTTTATCTAATTAATTATTCTGTTTAATTATCAAGGTAATAGTTAGTGCTGCCAAGTTCTTGGTCTAGTTGACAGAGCGCCAACCTGAGTGGCTGCCAATAATTTATTAGTTGGTCCAGACTGTGATGTACTTGTTATGTTTACTCTGTCGTGTTGAGGGTTACTATGTTTACCATCATCTTGGACCATGTCAATATTATTCTGGTATACTTAGTATTTATGTTCTTATATAATACTACAGCAGCATGCTGCATGTAGTGGCAGAGAGTATACCTACCTACATGTACCCAGTGGTAGCTCGTTGTACAGGTGACCACATACACATTATTGTCCCTTACTTCCATGTGAATAATTATTGTCTCTATACTCTCAGGGTACGAAGTTCCAGCCACTTCTGAAGGGGAGATAACTGCGATAGCAGGCCAGAGACGGCACGGTAGGAAGCAGAGCAGCAAAAGAGAATCTTGTAAGCAGCAGTAGAGATCGATGAATGAGATATCATACTTTAGAGCTCGCTGTGATGTTCACTGCCAAATGTAGAGCTCACTGTGACGTTCACCTCCCATTGTAGCCATTGAACAACTTTTTTGTACTGTTTTCCTTGAAATATTTTTGAATCAATTTCTGTACGAGGAGGGTGACTACTTATTTATAGACATGAGTCTCTCTACTACTTCCCTAGCAGGCTTAAGATTTTACATACAATATAATAGTTAATCTGTTGGAGGTAATACTGAATATTGTTCATCAATTAGGATGTTTTCTATTTCATATATGAAGTGTAATCATAACTTGTGTCATAAGAATTAGTCATACACTGGTTCACTTCTGTTTACTTGTAACACAATTACCAGATAATCTAGAGCCACATCTAAGATTTTATTATTACTTCTCTGAAAAACCTTTTTGGTAAATCACTACAGAGATTATTAGCTGATAAACATTATGTAATTATTCAACTATTTCTATTTAAATACCAGCTTGAGGTTATGAGGTATTCCATGCAACTATTGTGAGTCTCTTTTAACTTGGGGAAACTAAGTTTTTATACTTTTAAGTTGCTTATCATATAGATTAGCCACTGCTGATTGTATAGTTCTAACACATTGTTTATAATTATATAAATGATTGGACCACAGGCTAATAAATTACAAACAGAATAAAATATCATTGACTTTGTTGGAACCAAGGCTGATTGACCAGTTTTGTTTATAACTTTTCAACATTCATTTTCTAGTATTCAAGGGGGATAACCTACCTACATACATGTATCTCAGGTTCTGTCTCTTAGCAGCTACTACCATACTATATGGATATACTGTACAATATGGCTACACCACCCAGACAGCAATCATCTACCAGTGTTGATAAACTGTAATGTCAGCACAAAACTAAATGCCAATATAAATTGTGAACAACAATACTCTAGTATTATAAGATAATAATATCCTTGAAAGGGTCAGCTACCATACTTGGTAATTCCTACATATTGTAGGTGACGTACCAGTCATGCACTTGACCTTCTATCTTCATTCAAACAATCCAGCCATCCAAAACTAACTTCTATGAATTAGCTGTGTTATGCACCTGGAGGTCTGGACTAGGTATCGCACAACTTGCTGTCTGCATTTCTGTTAGCTTTATGGAGTGGACATTGCTCTATGGTTGAAGTTGTCTATCCCTACCACTTATATACATACACATGGCTGTATATGGCATAATGCATAATAATATATATACTCTATCTCTAGTAGCAATTCTAATAGGCCATATAATAGTAAGTATATAAAAAATTCGGTGTTTGATCCCCCCAGGTCTAATGTAGGCCTCAGCCTGCTACCCAACTCATAGTATACTGTACTCAGTACATTGTCACAGGACCATACTGTACTCAGTCCATTGTCACAGGACCATACTGTACCCGGTCCATTGTCCCAGGACTAAATACTGTACTGCAGCCCATGTCTCCACCTCATTTACCCAACCAAAGATTCAATCAGAGATGGTGGTTCAGTGGACCCCAATCCCTGGTACAAGCCCCCAGTTGGCCCTAAATTCTATTCATAGTAACCTGTGTAATGAAAGGGAACTGTAACCAGGTACAAGCACAGGTGCTAATAGATTAGTCTAATCAACTATGTACTGCCATATATAGCAAGTGCCCCATATAATTTATGTTACCATGGATGGTGAAGTGTGCCTGTCTACAATAATTAGCTCTCACAAGTCTGTGGTTAACCAACAGTATAGTAGCGGGTTCTCTCATTATTTTATTATTATATGACCTGGTGGAGGAGGGTATAGAGAGGCACCAAAACTACAAGCTGAGATATAAAATTATCTTTTGTCCCACCAAAAGTTGAAAAGTATTAGCATACGTACATGTACAATGTGTGTTATATAGTGTGTAGTAATCTGACTCTGTAAAACAATTTGGATTATTTATTATCTACAAATACGAATAGTACTGCAACATGTATTGTTTGTCCTTCTACTTCCTAAATAGACTATTAGGGGTCAGTGTTCACAACTGGCTGCTTAGCAACTAATTCAACTAATTCAACTAATTCAAATTTGGAAACTGTCAGTTTCTTTCAGGGATCTCATTTGCAGTTTTATATTCATATTATCTAATGCTGTATTTAAAGTAGTTACCTCTATCTCTCTGCTGGTACACCGACTGGAGATGATAGTTCGTGAAGGAACAGGAGGTGAGATCCGGAGATCTCAGACTAGCATTGACCTTGATACCGGAGCGCAAGCTCTTTGCCTTCATCAATATCAGTCAGCTAACGAGTGTAGCTCCTGCAATGGACATCGTCCAACATGGCCACCATATCCTGTTCTCTCTCGTCTATGAGGTCACTCTTTCATACAATGATACACAAGTATGCATTCATAACCTTCACTGTGGAACGAATCTATGATCCTGGATGTTGGCCTGAACCGGATATTTAGGTATGAGCAAGTATATGAAAGTATTGTATTGTATTCTTAAAGGATATATTAGGTAACTTATGGAATGCATGGAGGTCATCTAGAGGCTGACCTAGTACAATACCTTCCTGTTCTTTCATCAGTGAATATCAGAGAGCCTCAGTTCGACCTATCAAGGATTGTAATACAAGAATAAACATACATATAGAACTACAAGGTGCGGATACAAGGTTAAATCAATGTCGTCAGAAGCCGGACAGAAGAGCACGTTTTCTGTTCTACCAGAGAAATGTGAATGTGAAGGTCAGAGAGAGGTGAAGCCGGCCAGGTCAAGATCAGGATCTGTGAAGATCTGTACCCAGTCAGGAGCTGATCAATTCTCCATTTCCTGCCCTTTATCTTTATATACGGATACTCTAGTCGTTATATAACCATTCAGGACTGAGGTGCCTTGGCTGTCTCTTCAACATGTACCTATTTATTCTTTGAATAACCCATTTGTTCAAACCCAAACGAAGATCTAAGGCTATAAAAGTTCCTCTGCTATTATACCTAATGAATTATTTTCGACTGTCATTTGTTTGATTAAATGGAATAATTGCTATCAAGGATGTTTGAAGGTGGAAACTTTCCAGTTGTAGATGTATAATTTTAAACCTCATGTTTGGTTTAAAAACATGTATTATAACTATGTCTACCTTTGTGCGTAAATCCAGCCATAGGATTTTATACAGCTGACAATCTGCCAAATTCAAAAATGAATTTTGCCAAATTCTGACTGTTATGAATCATACGCAAAAATCCGCCAAAGAATACAGAGGAGCTTTGGCAGCTGTTTATTGTTTAGCAATGGACCTTACACAATTACATAATCATGTGGATATTGATGATGAAACAGGATTCAATGGTGTGACAGAGTAATTTCTTTAGTACCACAAGTTTCTTGCTGCATCATAATCCGTAATTTATAATAATAATATTCTGCATTGCAGGTATATTGCAATACATTTGCTCATTCGGTGAAATCAAAACACATTCTTGTTACACATGAATTCTGTTAGTTAGCACAATATTCAACACAACCTGGTGTTTGTAACAAATAACTATGGAATCTGACAGCAACAAATAATTTATGATAAAACGTGGGCCTGTCTCTTGGACTAGCGGTATCTTTATCCTTTTCTCTTTATTTTTTGCAAAAAGTAATACATTATAAAATTGGAGTTGGTTAAAAATAGAAATGCTACGGTAGGGAAAATGTTTGGATGGCCATTGTATGTTTACATGTGATAAAATTAGACATTTTTCCTGCGTGCTGGAAGGAAGAGAAGAAGATAAGAGTTTGTGTGCCAGGTGTATCATCCAATTGGTTTCTATTCACTATTGGAGTATGACTTTGGAACTAACAAGCTAAGCTATTCTGCCCGCTATATAGTTCGTACTAGCCTCGCGTATACATAGCCTGTTCAAATAGTAATACGCTCATACTAAAACCTAGCGGTCATACTAAAACCTAGCGGTCATACTATAACCTAGCTGGGCCATCAGAGTACAAATGAACTGAACTACAACACATGACCCTTTGAGTTTTGGAGTATTGACCTGTCCTGGATAGAGTTAAATGCTCATTTAACTGCCAGGAAGTAAAATATAGGCTGTGTGTGTGTATAGTGGAGGCATAAGGTCATGTATTTATACGCTGCACAATTTGATAGTAAAGGAAAGCAATTAAATATGCAAAACAAATGGACTTCTTTGTATGCTTGACATCAGAGGCAGAATCAAAGCATACTTATAGCTTATAATTATCATGAATCAAGATTTTTATCAAATTATTTAGTATTTTTATCTATATTTAATTATTTTGTTTGTTGGTCCTTCTAATGCAGCAGAATAATCATGTTATGTCTCAAACTGGACTGGTCAGTGACCAGGGAGTGAGTGGACTTTACGGTCATCATTTGTACACAAACGGCTGTCTATCAATTGATGGTTTCCTCTTTACCAGACAACAAAGCGTCCATGTCCACTTTATCTGGCAGTTGTAGTGGAGTGGTTGGTATAGACTACTTACATCGATAATTGATAAGAAAGTCAGAGAATTATTGTATGTACATGTATAGCCAGTTAGTTGTACCACTCTATTACACTTGACTTGATGATACTGTCTTCAACATAATAAATGACATTCCTTCCACAGCTCTGTTTATTTCAATCAGAGTTCTGACTACAGTTTTAATATTGCAAGAAGCTGTAGCCTATTACGATGATTAATTTAAAAAAAACACCATTCTCTAGATTAGGTATGTTTTTTATAAATAGTTGGTCTAGTGTGAAGCTTTGATTCGATGTAAGCTGTTTTATTTATAGGTGTAATATTTAATTAAAAAAAGTCATACAGGGAAATGGCAGTTAATAATATTATCACTGACAAATGAATGCTTGGAGCTGAAATCAATTTCCCTATTAAATTAAAAGTTGAATATAACTCTTGCATGACACTGGGTGGTCAGGGCAGGTTTCAATTAATGCCTTATGGCTGGCCGATTGTCACTTTGAGAGAGTGTGCGATTGTGAGTATAGAGCTAGTAGAGTAATCTAATTACTCTAATGTGACTCAGTGAGTGAGTGACTCAGTGAGCGGGTGATAGTGACTCACCTGATCCACTCCTCACACCCTGACACAACAAGACTAATTGAAATTGGGTTTTTAATAAGAATAATATGATGTTGAAGTAAAATCCATTATCTCTTTGGGCATGATAGGCAAAGAGAACAGTGTCAATGTAGAATACTTGCAGCAATTGAGTGAACATTAGACCACTCAGGTGCTATATCCACAGACCTTGTTATCACCAATACCACTGCTGACCATCAAAATAACACAGCATTCCTCTCCTTACAAGGTACTCCCAGTCTCACAGCTATTTTTAGTGAAACAAATAATTCTTAGTAACACCATCTACCACAACATTCCTTTTCTCTGAACTGCTTGCTGGAAGACTTTGTCCTGCGACATCCTCACATCCTGCATAGCGGTGAGCTGATGACACCATCGAGCAGGAAATTTGGGATAATTCAGAAATATGCGAGCCTCTAACCGGTTTTGACTAGTGCCTGTTGTTAAATAGCACACACTGACAGCATAGACCCAGCGCAGCTACAGGCTTGTACGTTGTACCATCTCTCTAGGCTAGGGTTTTACACAGAGTCATACAGGTAAAAGTATGGTTTGCATCTTACAGTTTACTTGATGACTTCTTAGTGATTGATACCTTCAGAATTGAATGGTCCACTATTAATAACTCACCAGGTTTTGACCAATGTTTAGTGTCACACCCCAACCTACACCACAAACTAATTACCTGGTTAAACTCACTGCAAGCTACAGGGAGAGCTAACTGCAAGTTACTGGGAGATAGATACATATATGCTAGTAGCTTCTGTAATATCATGGGGAAACCCCTTCTGCTGAGAAGAGTATGGTGGCAAAGGAGACGAGACTTTGATCAGATACGAGGAAACATGAGGTGTTCAGATTACCAGGAAGCTGTGCTAAACCTCTTCTGTAAACAATTGGCAGATGATCAAGTGAGGAAAAATATTGCAAGTTTCTCCAACATTTTATCAACCTCTGTTTACTATACAGCTGCTGGTAACATCTTAAGGTGATGGAATGGAAGACTAGAGAAACAGCCAGCCTAGAAAGAGGAAGCAATTAGTATAAATTATATTGGTGGAATGTCACAAGCATCTGCCATATGCTTTATTGATATTGCATTTGGCTTTTTAATCTGTTGCAATAACTGTCTGATAAGTATTCTATTAATCAACCAAGGATTAGGCACCCTGTGCCAGTCTTCTGCAACCAAAAAGATTGCAAAAAATGCACAGAATGGCAAACAAGTAATTTAAGAGAATAGCAGTCTAGTTTGTGCAAACCATGCAGCCCCTACAAGACTACAGATGGTAGGGAGGACAAACCCACCTAGAGTACACTCAATAACTAAGCTACCCGACTAGAGTTGGTAAAGTGGAGGGACAGATGTAGGCTGCCTGTGGAATTCCTACCAGACTGTTCAGTGCTGTCTTTAGACAAGGGTTTTAGGAGCAGCATTAACACAGCAGCTGTCACCATGTACCGCTACCATACCCAGTGAGAAGGGTCACGCTACCAGTGACACTGCCATCGGATAGTAGCACTGTCAGCAACTTCCTCATTGTCCTTATTATGATTAGGCATTGGATTATACTAATCCCGCTAATCTGTATTCTATCCATTAAACATTGTTGGTGCTTACAGAAAGTAACGCAGGTAAGGATTACCATAACAATATTAATCTACATACTAATAACATGTCTATTTCACAATAGTGCAGATAGGGGTCACAGCTATAATCTGTGTTTATGCTCCATATTTATAATCGCTTTAAGAGAGAATACGTTATGTGATATCATCATACAATAAAAATAGAATCACTAATCTGGTGGCGTTGTGCTGCTGAAGTAGTCTCTATCATGGAGCAAGAGGCAGCAACTGGTAGAACCAAAGCAAGAGACCATAAAGCACTCAGTGCGAGAACCCCAAACCCCCACCCGTCATGTCGATGGCAGAGATAGTCACAGCCAAGGCAGACAAAATGGTAACCACTAGAGTAAGATACTCTTAGTAGTCTGCTGCTACTTTGGTTCATCAATGTCTCTCGCTGCGATTACCACAGCCAGCTGATACCCAAAACGTTCCCACTGTTTATATTATCATCACAACATTATAAGGCGTGGCAGATATAAGTAGCATTTATGCTAGATTTAGGGGCTGACCTATATACTACTAGATATAGCTCAGCCAGTAGAGATGATGGTAGGTGCCAGGTGAGAAGTAACAGGTGTGAGTAAGGAGTAAAGCTTACTACAGATTGCTGTGTAGGATGATCCACCAAACTGTAATCTGTACCAGTCAGCATCAGGATAATCTATACCTGATAATCCTCATCCAAACAAGCTGGACTGCTGGTTCTAGCCTACCAAGCTTATACATCCAGTATCAAAGTTAGTCATAAATCCTTGATATTACTGGGTTTAATTTTCTCAAATGTGGGGATTTGTTATATATTATAGTAAAACCAAGGAGTAAAAGGGGTAAAACTTGGTGAACTTGGTAAAACTTAATGGTAAATTTGTTCCCATGGAGTGCTATTATTAACCTGTTGTTCATATTTAGAACTGAGATAGTCTTAAGACTTACTCTTAGAAGTAGTCTGGTTTATCTGGTTGTTGTTGTTGTTATGAGGGGCTGGTTGGTAGTGGAATCTTGGAAGAAGTCCAAAGATATATTATTGGTAAAGTACAAGACTTGTTTGTATAAACTTACTGTAAATATTATCACCTCACGTCATCCCCAAATCAAAACATCAGGGCGTAGATTATACCTTAAAATACTGTGAATGTCTGTCTATCAATGGGTTAATGTACAATTGAGCTGTATCATTAGCCAATCACCTTAGAGTAAGGGAAGTTTCAGCCAATAATAATTGGGCGTGTGTTCATGAGCCAACTCATATAAATGGACACCCTGCCAGACTTTCCACACAATTCTCTTTTTTTGCACTCATACAAGTTGACTTGCATTTCACAGCTAGCACATTACCTAGCATTTGGATTTTATTTCTTTTCTACTCTTCAAAGTTCTATCAGGTAAATATATAAGTAATGGCCATCTACTTATTTATATTGTTAGTGTATCAAATCACTATTGTTTGTAACAGATACCCAGTCTAGTGAATATTTGGTTCAGAAACTCAGTAGTTAAAGTTTATGTTTTTTATTTTAGAAACTGTCAGCATGTTTGTGAAGCTACTCATCTCCAGCTTTTCTAAAGCTAGTAAACAGACTAAGCCAGCCGTGTCTCCTTGGAACAAGCTCTTCCTTCAGTACATCAAGAACTACAAGAGAACAGGAATAAGACTGAGAGAGGCTATGCTGTTGTCTCCAGAGGGAGAGCCTATGGTTAGAGACGGTAGTCCAGTATTGACGAACAATGACACCACTGTAAGTGTACCATTAAACGTCTACTTCGAGCTCTTTCAGCCTATGAGGTCAATTACTAGCAGGTGTAGACCTGGCAAAGGAGAGAAGTGCCTCCATGCTATTGGTTTTAACAGAGGAAGTTGATGTTTTCATGAGCAAAGGTTGTTTCTGAGGCAGCCGTATTCCAGTTGACCTTTCAACACCTTAGCTGACCTTTGGTGTCTGACCTTGCATATAATAACAGCTAAGCATGAAGACTTGACACATCAAGCTGCCAATGTACACTACAATGAATGCCTTATTTGGCCATTTACTTTCAATCTATCGTTGGGTGTGTGTACTATATACAATGCATCTGAGAGTTTACTTACCATACATACTTATTTATTTACAGAAGATTAGAAATATCCTGAAACATGGTGATGCCTGCAAGGATGTGCTCCACTTAGAGAACTTATACTACTGTGTCAAAGAGCTGTCAGATACGACAATGGTGCTGTTTAACGGAGCGTACTACGTCATCGCGTGCCTCATGCCAACTGGACACATTCTTATTGTCAACATCAAGGCCAAGAAGATTGACGGAGCAAGAACTGTTACCTGGGTGCAGAATGTCGCTGAAGACTTGAATATAAAAGTGGATCCCCAATGACTAGGCGTGGTTGCGCGTGACCGCTACCTGGCCCAAGAAGTGTTGGACTGGTTCTGAGCACGCAACAGGAAATGGATGGAAGATGGACCAAGTTTTGCTGCTCTGTCGAGGAACACGTCCCAACCAGTACGGGACATAGCCGACGAGCATGAGAAATGCCCCGATGAGCGACTAGGAGAAGAATGTTGAGTTGAGGTGGACTGAATGTAGATGTTGAACATTGAAAGGACAGACTGTGATGATGTTAGACCAAGTTGAAATGTGACAAAGGTGTGGGTGCCCCACTGAGACTTTTCAATAGCTATTTATAGGAAGATGATATGGTGAAGTTTAATGGATTTTATGACATCAAGAACTATTTTTGATAGATTTCGATTACTTGAAAGATTGTTACTCTGAATTTTATTTTGATATATTTCATAGAAATCAATCCTGTTATCTAAGATTTAAATGGCTGATTCACATAATTTAATCTGGCTGATACACACATTTTATTTTATGCTAATAAACTGGATTCTAACAAATCACATCTGATTAGTGCCTTTCACTGAAAACAATCACATGTAATAGACCAGTCAGCTGTTTGTACAGCAAGTCATTCTCAATGATGACAGACATCAGTTATCAGATGATACTGAGATACGAATATAAAGTGCCGCTCAAACGAGGCCAGGTAGATAAACATAGTGTTTCTCTGGAGATATTAGACAAATTGATCCACCTCAAGTCTTTACACTACCATGACTCAGCTATGAGTTAGATTATAACTATGGTATGTGGTAAAGGAGCTGAGAGCTTGTGTAATAAATATAATAAGGAAATACTTGAGTGGACAAAATATTATTCTCTAACAACCCTGCATACCAGACAGCATCATGCATTCAGAGCAGTATTTAGATTTTTCTGTGGGGTATTATTAGATAATGTATTTATATTATTTCATACAGTTATTAGGAATAATAACAAAGTATATTTACAGCTGGGGTAGTTTGTATTATTATACCAAGTATTTATAGTTCATAGTGTAGTCCGAGAGCAGCATAGGAATGTCACCTTTGCCCCCTGTAAGTCAGCTGCTATATATTATCAAGATGGCATAGTAAATGTCCCTCAGTATGATAAATATACCATATTATGTAAACACTATAGCATAGTGTCACTAGCCATACAGGGAGGGTAACACAAACTATCCATTCATCACCTTGAGATGAGAGTTGTCTATCCTTGCACCTAAGTGAGGTAACAAGCGCCTGTTCTTGTGTGTCATGTGTATATCATACTGTATATCTATAGCACCTGACGTACCTGTCACTCGCCATATATAACATTACTCGTACCACTTGGACTTTGCCTTAGCTGTTACACCGGCAGACATCTTGGATCGGTACGCATTAACCAGTTTGTCGAATGAGTCAGGCGTATCCACCTTCTGCTTCTTTGGCTACAGTAACCCCACATGTTATAGTAGTTACATTTACAGTTATAGGGGTTGTAATTCACATACTATGATAATAATACGGTGGAGATGGGACAACCCCACAATGAAGTGAATGTGTAGCAATGGGTAGCTCAGTTAGTATAGCATCAGGGGAGATAAGTACTTAATATAATACAGATAGATATAACAGATAACTACAAGGAGGTGAGTGTAGAATGATAGACTCTACAGTACAATGTGTATATAAGTAAATACATGATGGATATACAATAGTATTACATAGTCATCACATACATCATATACAATGTAGTTATATTGTTATATTGTTTATGGGAGGTAAAGTGGAAGGGATACAATAGAATTAATATACAATTACCTGTGTTTATTATTATAGTAATATATAATATATCCTGCTAGAGTATACATGTAGGATACAGTACTATGTACACTGTAATATAGTATTTAGATATAACTATAAAGCATGGGACAGGGGGGCAGCTGGTCATATCAGGATATGGGCTCATCTATACTGCTAATACTAATACAATTGTGTAACAGCTACAATAGACAATACACATCATCTCTGATATACATAGGAAATGGGGAAACAATGGGACACAGAGCTTAAGACACAGTAATACAATGTACACATAGGAAGGATCAGGGTAACATGGGAATAATAACAATTTATATGACAGAGATGGTTGTCTAGACCTTAGCAGGAGTTCCATTCGATAAATAAACACACACAAGGGTGGGGTACACATTACATGCAGCACACCCTTCACCACATGCATTGCTCACCTTGGGCTGTTTATTTTCTTCTTTCTCTTTACGATTAATTTCTTGTTCTTTTCTTTTCCTTGCCAACTTAGCCTGTTTCTTTGTGTCTACCTCTGTGGTTGGACGGGGCTTATGTCTAACCTACCACAGCATAGAATGAAGTGTGAACAGAAGAACTAGGGCTAAGAGCAAGCAGAATAAACACAGCAAGCCACACGTTGGCCCATTTTATGTTTTACAAGTGATGGTAACAAAGCGGTAAACAGATAGGCTAAGTACCTTAGGACCATGATGACTGGGGAGGCCTGGCTTCACACCCTTAGGTCTCTCTATCATAGCCTGAGCTCCAGTAGTGACTAGCCTACTGTCCTTAGTTGGGTTACTCTTAGTGTTACCAGAGAGGAGTGATTTGGCTGTTTGCTGTCTCTTCTCTTTAGCCTGTAGAGCTTTAGTGTTCTCCAGTGAGAACTCTACTATGGGCCTCTGTAATAGTTAAAAGCACTGAATATAGAACCTTAGTCTAATAGTAATGCTTCTGTACATACATGCAAGACAACTCCCTGTACATAAGGCAACTCTCTGTAACAACAGCATGACACCAGCAGAGGATTTGTCTCCACCTACATTATTGTTGGTAAGATGTAAACATGTGGCATTATACAGTGTGGATGGTGTGGGAACTAGTAAGTATGACCAAGCTGTAATACTCATTGTTATGTTCAGTTGTATTGTACTAAAGACGAAGTAAAGATAACTCCAAACTGATACATTGTACGTACATTATAGTCATTTGCTGCTCTTATTGGTTAGATTATAGTGTGTTACTAACTCACCTTCTCATTGGTTAGATTATAGTGTGTTACTAACTCACCTTTTCATTGGTTAGATTATAGTGTGTTACTAACTCACCTTCTCATTGGTTAGATTATAGTGTGTTACTAACTCACCTTTTCATTGGTGAATATATCTGGGTTATTGTTGAGGTTACGCAGGGCTGCGAGAGCATGCTGATGTTCAGAGAAGGCTACAAATCCATAGCCTTTGGACTTGCCTACCCCCTCTGCATTCACACGAGTCAAGTCCCGCATTATACGACACTATGAATAGAAACACAGGCTATGATTACTATACACAAGTTGATTTACTAGTAATACATACATACGAGGGAGCAAAGGCTACATAAAATGGTACAACATGGCGTAATGGATCTACAGGTAAGCCTAGGTACACTACACGTGTACATAGACCAGTATGACTATAGGCACATGTGCTTATAGATGAGTCATGCACTCACCTCAGTCACTCTGGCTGCCTTTCCCTGAGCAGCTGCCTTCAGACATATACCCTTGAGTTGTTTATCTGTGAGTTTAACAGGTAGATTGTGTATACATAGCCTCAGTGGAGATATGAATATTAGCGGGTTCTTCAGCTTTGCTCTCATCGTGCTCTCTAGCTGCAGATTAAGAATCTAGACCATATTAACCCATTCCATTTACATTGTGTATGTAACAAAGGATCTGACTAATAGTGGCTTCCCAAAAACTAGGAAGAAACAGAATAAAAATTATAGTAACAAATCAATACAGAATTCACCATGGAGCAGAGTTGTCCTTCCTTACACATAATGTAAATAAAAGAGGAGACAACCCCAATATACTGTACTATTTACAATGTAACTCAATCAGTACTGAGTAACTGTAGCATTACCCTTTACCAATCAACAGTGTTTACTGAATTAAATCTGTATCATGGGTCACCTATTTATTAGCTCAGGTTATTCCATACACCTCGCAGTTCCACTACAGCATCATTATCATATTATATCATATCACCACGTTACAACAGACAAACAGATAGACAAACAGATCGATGAATAGACTAACCTTCATTCTCTTGTTCATGTCAAGCTTGCTGACTCCCTCTGCAGCCTTAGTTCCATCTCTAATCTGACCCTCCCTGGCTAAGTACAGGTTTCTCTTGTCTTTAGGCTGCTTCTCCTTGGCCTTGTTCAGTTCCCCAATCTTCTCTCTGGACACGGCTAAGGCAACATTAAGGTCTCTCCCGTCAACAAAGAACTGAGACTTCTGTATGGGAAATGTAAGGAAATCAGTCTATGCTAAACAATAGATGGTAACCGTTCTATGGATGGCATATCCAAGTTATACATGACATGACCATCTCAACGCAATGTCACAATTTAGAATGATGAGTGAGAGTCCTGTACTACATGTACTAAGTAGTAAGTATGTGTTACTCTGGAGGTAGTATATAGACTAGCATGTAGACTAGAGAGAGCACCTGCTGGGGGTCCTGAGTAGCTGCCATACACTCCTCAGCCATCTCTTTACTATCATACTGTACGAATGCCATACCTTTGCTTCTCTCAGTCATCGAGTCAACTAACACCTTCACGTACGCCACGTCTCCAAACTGACTGAACACCTCTATTAGCTGATCCTCTGTCGTCTCGTATGATACGTTCCTAAGTGACCAATCAGAATGTGTATACTAAGTAACCAATGACAATGTCTATATGAAGTGACCAATCAGGATGTGCATACTAAGTGACCAATGAGAACTTGTGCACAAACAGCTAATATGAATATGTACACTAACAGAACGTAATGTCAGAGTATATCACAGTATTCTACATGTGGTTAGTAACTATGACAATAAATAGACACATTCACTGATCTCTTAGGATATACTCTGGTGTTACCTAAGGAACAGAGTCCTTTCCTGACTGATATCTGCACTAGAGGTCTTGTGTGCATGTCTGGGCTTATTCACTGTATGTTTAACTACAAAGTAAATATAAACTAAATTATTGTATTCAGCAAAACTGAATCTCTGAATTACTTTATACAGCTCAAATACAGAATACTTGAAATGACCTGGGTTCCAGGGTTTTCATAATAAAACTATAATAAGACAGCCAAAGTCCACATATCCCTTTTGAAGTGTTTGAAACCTTGGCTATGCAAATAGTCAGAGCGCTGTAGCATAGGTAACTAACCTACCGACACCTGCTCTACCTAAGGTTATTATTAAACTCCCAGACCGTGATAAACGTACCTTTCTTTTCCCCGTCAGACACTCCACTATCATCCTCGTCATCCATGTCTTCATAATCAGCTTCCTCTTCCTCCTCTGAGTCGGACTCTGAATTATCATTTGAGTCGGAGTGACTCATGTATGACTCATTTTCATTTTCGGAACTTTCTACTTGCTCCTCATCAGAGTCTGTTACTGAATCATCATCGTCTGATTCTGAGTCATTACTAGGTGACTGTTTACTAACTGTTTGTTTACTTTTTACTTGCTTACTAGGTGACTGTTTACTGTTCACTTGCTCACTAGGTGAATTCTTAGCAGTCAACTTATTGTCTTTGCCACTAGACATGGCTTTACTTTTAGAGTCTATTGGTGTCTGATGTTTATCACTTTGGGTGGCGTCTAACTGCCCACTCTTCTTTGAAGATGTGTCTGAAATTTGTAAAACAATAACACAGTATAATTAAACTGTCTAACAGCATTAATGTTTGGTTATCAGTAAGGGGTCTATCCAACCCAACCACATCTTTGCATGAAACTATGAGAAGCCTTAATTTGTAGGGCTTAGTTCATTCTGGGAAATTCCCTCCATTATAGCAGACTGTGCATGCATATATAAACATGTGCTGACAACTCCCTTGTTTGCTCCTCTCTAGATACACACAATGTATATACATACGCCTATTACATAATTACTATCCAGCACTAGACGCCTTCTGCTAAGCTTACCTTTAGAAGCAGAGAGTTTAGTAACATAGACAGATTTATCTACTGCCCAGTCAACCGCCACAGGTCTCTTATTAACTTCTTTCAGACCAGATATAACCTTCTCTGCGTTCTCTTTACTGCTGAAGGTAGCAAAGGCAAACCCTTTCTTCCTTCCCTCTGGGAACATAACACAACATAGTAACGCTAGCAGCCATAGCAACATAATAACCCTGGTCGTCATAGCAACATAGTAACATCGGTTGTCATAGTAACGCTAGTAGCCATAGCAACATACTAACACTGGTTATCATAGACTGGATTTTAATGAGCTAATGGGCAGACTGCAGAAATAGCCAAGTTTTGTATTTAGTCGTCAACCATCTGTCTGTCCTGCCTGTCATTGTAACCACTTACTGGCTGTCATTGTAACCACTTATTGGCTGTCATTGTAACCACTTACTCTCATTAGTAGGAAACTTAATATCACTGACATCTCCGTAGTCTTTCAATGATTTCTTCAGAGTATCTTCAGATATCTACATATAGATATATAGAAAATGAATAGATGTCACTGATAGGTAGATAGAATAGATAACCTGACCCAACTATAACATGTGGAGGGAGACTGACCTGAAATGGAAGATTTCTTATGATGAGTCTAAACCCTGTCTCTGATACTCCTTTAGAGTTCACTGTAATACATGTTATACACTGCAATACACGTTATACATATTGATATCATACATGTTCTACGCTGTAATACATGTTCTACACTGTAATACATGTTATACATATCATGCATAGCATATAACTATAAAGCAAAAGTTAATTTTGAAACAAGTTAAAGTTTACTCAATAATTGCTCTTCTAAATTACCATCACCAGAATCACCAGTCATTGCAGGTAGAGTAGGAGTGCTTATGAACTACAGGAAACAGTTGATTGATCAAATACATTACTGGTCACTATGTCTCAACAATCACCTGCACTGGAGGTAGAAGTAGACTTGGTTTTGTCTTTCTTAGATAGTTTGTTAAACTCTGACTCCTTAACGAACCAGTCTACTGAGACGTTGCGTCCTCCGAGTAGTTTCTTGTTGAATGAGCTGATGAACTGGTCACCGCTCTCCTTGTCCTCCACAAATAGGAAAGCATAGCCTTTGGCCTTGCCATCTGTCAACAACATATCCTAAGTCAAACCGTAATTGTCTAGCGGTCTAGCAAGAAACCAGCAAGTAGCAGATATCACATACCATGACTATGCAAGGTTGCTTTTTTTGCATGTGTAACAGAGAGCTCACCTTTGGTTGTTGGTAACTCTATAGCTGATACCTGTGTGGATTCCGCAGAACACCAGTCCTTGAGTTTATCTTGAGTCATGGAGAAGGGTATGTTCCTTACCATCAGTCTGTGAGAGGATGGCCTGGCATTCCTTCCTTCAGGAGAGACAACACACATACATGTATGTTGTTAGGCCTATATAGCCTATCTGATTAGCCACAATGTAGAACAAGACAGCACAGTATCGCATAAGTTCACTATTTCTGGCATAACAACTCTTTTGGTAACTAGAGAGCACAGGCGTACATG
This sequence comes from Bugulina stolonifera, assembly GCA_935421135.1. Lineage (NCBI taxonomy): Eukaryota > Metazoa > Bryozoa > Gymnolaemata > Cheilostomatida > Bugulidae > Bugulina > Bugulina stolonifera. The sequence continues at coordinate 16,089,886 of OW285195.1, read as the reverse complement.
ATAATCTATCCTATGCATAACTAAACCCACCAGCGACAGCCTCAGTACTTGGTGAATCCTTGTCTTTAGGTTTACGAGTTTCTGGCTGAGCCTTGGCATTAGCAAATGAGACAAACACTTTTCTTCCATCAATATCCTTAACAGAGCGCAGAGCTTTGGCAGCATCATCACTGTAATGATATACAATAACTAAAATCTGGACCAATGGGCCTAGTAACTACATTGACACAAGACAAATGAAGTCACATATTGAGCACAGACCTAGTTGCACATTTAACAAGAAATGTTGAAACAGCTTAATGCTGACCTGTCTGTGTACTTTACATAACCAATTCCTCGACTCTTCTTAGTAACTGTAAAGACAAACACATATGTTGTTGGATATATGTAGCCTAACAAACAATACAATGGCTGTCCACTGTCTAGTTATAGCGGTTGGTGAAGAGAGACAGCCAGGTTTAAGTCCTGATATTGTTATAGTATTTAGTTCAGTTCAAAATTTTCCGCTGTAGACCTTCCGAAAACGTAAAAAGCAGCGGCACTCTGCATTTAGGTATTCAAATCGTAAGAATATCACGTGACTAAATCGCGTTCGCACAACTGTGTTATTTATGTACAGCCTTAGTCCGCACACTCTCCGCACACTCATGCTTGTGGAAAAGTTTAATAACTTTAAATCTATTAAGTCTATCACCACCAAATAAAGTAGTATAGATTGATCACAGACCACAGGCTACATTCCCAGTGTCAATTAACCAATCACTATGCAGGATAGGCCACTGGAGCCTCTCTAAAAATCATGATTTTCATGTGGTGTTAAAACCATGTTAAACTATGAGAAAAGTTTTAATTTACATCTAATCATGTGCAAAAATATCTAATTATCTATATTATATACTCTATTGTAGTGGATGGCTTTTAAATCTTTCAAAATAAAAAGATTAAAACTAAGCTGTATGAAAAATCATTCTCAACCATTTTTATTTTTGTATCCAATGAGATGGCCGCCTTGGACAATATAGCCAATCAGCAGCGAGCACACGTGATTTCTTGGATAGAGTTATCTTCTCATATTATGCTTAGTTGTAAACTACAATGTATCATAATACATGTACATGCATACTATGTTTTACTTGTACTACACTGATTCTAGCAAGTATTGCATAGAGTTATCTTCTCACATGCTTAGTTGCAAGCTATTAGATCATATTTTGTTCTACTTGTACACTGATTCTAACAAGTATTGCACTATGAAAGTGTTTTACATGCAATAATTATATAATCATAATGAGCTGCATGACAATGTTATTTATGTTCTTGATCCTTGTTTAGATTGGATTCTACATTTGAACTCTTGAATATTTAAGTAACACACATCTAGCATTACATATTAGGGAACAGTCCTACCTCACAGTATTGAGTATATACATGTAAATGTATATAATATAATAATAATAATTGTATATACATGTATGATAATTTAGATCCGTAATAGAAATAGTTGTAATTAAAAGTAATATTCTCCAGCTCTATAGTTCTATGTATGATTTAACATGTTTATGACTACACTTAGGCATAGTACAGCATAGAATATACAATATGATATTAGGATTATTGTGTTCTGGTGATGCAGCATTTTATGTCAGAATGTTTGCCTCCTGGTCAAAGCTGATAGTGACATGTATGACTATGTAGCAAGCATGAAAAACATATATATTTTATACAGATCATAAGGTGTAATACGATTTCAATTGTTTGACTAATTACTCGCACTTCTTTTCTGTCTTCTGTTCTACATGTAAGCCAGCTGGCTAAAGGGTAATGGTGTACTTTGCCAGCCATTATCTACATTGCGTGTGTCTCTCGCTCTCTTCATGTATTTGCTCTGTTTGTGTTCTAAAACATGAAAGTACAAGTTCAATTTTATGAGTCTTGATCTTGTAAAACCTAATTCCCCATATAATTGTTTCTGTGTTGGGCTGTATTATTATCATTAGTAGGCTGCATTACTATTACTAGTAAGCTGCATTACTATTACTAGTAGGCTGCTTCACTATGCACTAGTAGGCTGGTATGAAACTACTATATTATGTACAATATATTATACAAGTTAGTAGTGAAGTACATGTACATTACTTCGCATTATGGCTCTGCTGCACTGCTAAGTAGCCAATAGCTGGCAAGTATAGTAGCTCTTAGTAAATAACATACCGCATGACATGACGCCGTAGGAATTATTGTCAACACTAAGCCAAGTACGGTTTTCCCCACCTCTGGGCAGGCAATACAGGTCTTCTTTAAATCCTTATAACTTGGAAACTTTTGATAGCAGATACATAAATTATATATTAGAATGATGCTGAGAAGTTACTCTATCCATCCATGTAAAAAAAATGATAAAATTGTCATTTTGTAAAAATGGGTTAGAAACCCTACTGCATTAAGATAATGTCCATCTCTCACTGTTCACGTCCAAAACGAGGACATGAGCTGGTCAGTTTCGATATAAGAAAGATAGAAATTCCTGAAGCGGGTAGAGAGTGCCGGAAGCCCATGAGTACATTATTATATTTGGTTGAAATACCTAACCTAGCGCTACATCAGTAGGTCTATTTACTAAATTCTGCTTAGGCCTAACTAGTAGAAAAGCAAGTAATTCAATCCATTTAAAGTAACAAATTCAAATGGTATTTCATACATGTGATTTTCATGTCATAAGCCTACCCTAATTACTCAGTAGGCCTTATGCCTACAACAATGACTGTCAATATAATAATGATCGCCCTTCGATCAGTTTGTCATAAATACCAATACCTAAATCAGATTTAAGATTATCTTATTATGAATCCAGCGACTATTATATTAATCAATCACATCATAATTAATTAATTATAATTATATATTAATTAAATCATTTTAATTTTAATTCGAATTAAATGTTAATTTGAATGACATGATGATCATGATAAGAAAAAAAAAAGATGATTGACATGGATGACAGTGAAATTTTACTACTTACTGGCATCATTGACAACAAAGCAACTCTGAATCGGCCCATACTGCTTAAACACATCTGTCAATTTTTCGTTTGAAACATCGAAAGGCAAGTTTCGCAGAAAGAGAGTCTTGGATACACTCTGGCCATTTGCCTTTGTCGCCTTTTGCTGGGCTTTCCCCATGCTGCTGAGAGGAAAAGTAATAAAGAGCCGTAATGAAGGCCCAGTTGCCGTAAAGCGGATATACGAGGATCTTTTAACGTTTACTAGACGCGAAGGGCTACCTTGACTTCTCGTCTTGTAAGATATGTGTTATCTGGACGCTTGCCCAGGGTCAAGGCTATTCTTATGAAATTTTTGAAGGAGTTGGATATTATGAAGTCATATTGATATTTATATTAGTATTAAGGAAATACATAAAACAACTTGAAAAAATACAAAATCAAGCATTAAGATTTATTTTCAGAATAAAAGGGCAAGTAAGTTTCACAAACATAAGAGAACACACCCAAATAGAATCCTTAACTGAAAGGCGAAAAAAGGCCAGACTAAAACTGTTCCATCGTTGTATTACTGAGGGGATTGAACCACCTTTCGATTACAATTACCTCAATAAGTATAATACGAGACAATGCCAAAACACCTACACACCGTACATAAAAACGAATCAATTTTATTACTCTTTCTGGCCAAAAACCATACGTGATATGCGTCTTGAGAGCTGATAAATAGTAATAGTTCTTTTTTTTTTCTTTTCTTTTTTGTTGTTGTATGACATGATAAATAATAAAAAAATATATAAGTACTATTCTAAAGCACATATAAAAAATATAAAAAAAAAAAAAATATTCAACATTATAAATTATATATAAAAGGGAATAAAAGTTAAAAGTTATCGAAAAAGAGAGAAAGAGGAAAAAGAAACATCCATATTGTGTTCCCACATCTCTTCCGTTTCCTGACGGTCTCAGTGGGAAAATTAAAAAAAAAAAAAAAAAAAAAAATTAAAATATGAATATTGTCAGTGTACATGTAATTGTAGATGCTATATTTTTTATCCTTGCTAGATTTTGTATTGGCTCATTTTTTTGTAGAAGGCTACTAATATAACTGTGGTTACTACTTACTTGTTTTGGTTCAGTCAAATAACAGGCTAATTGGTACCAAAAATCTAATCAATGTGAATGTAATTTAAATTTCATATTATACTCAATTTATTTGTTAGTATTTTAATTTTATGCATTATAAAACAATAATTTCCATTTTAGATTTTTTCAGATTTACCCAATTTTAAATGAAACAAATGCGAATAAAGTATATGTTTCGTAAACAGCCTATAAATAATAAAGTGATATGTAGGCTATGTTTATGTAGCCTAGATGATATAAACATGCAACTTAATATTAAATATCGAAATAGGCATTGAATCAATGTAGACCTATATTGATATAGCTAGTTTACCAGCTTTACTGTAGTCCCAAAACTATTATCTATCTGTCTTGATACTGTAAGACCTCAGCAGTTCCCATTCTAGTTCAGTCAGTCATTGAGGCAAGCAAACAACCAAGAGACGTCATTTACATATAATTGGCATAGGCTATAGATTGCTAGTCAAATTGCCAAATTCTTGGAAAAAGACCCAATCGAAAATTTCGTACTATATGGTTACATTCATGATGCCATACCCTTCGGTAATTTTACATTGTGTCATGTCTTGTGATAAAAGTGACAATATAGGCCTAATCAGTATTTGATTTAATTTGCTGACTCCTCATTTACTCATTATTTGTTTGGTTGGTTAATTTCTCAGGCACTAATTCATGCTGTGATGTCATACGTTGTTGGAAGGCTGTTTACACAGAGTCAGTGGAAATGCATCACTAATGGATCTAGGATTCTAAGTCGTGGCGCATTGTTGACATCATCCAGACAGCAATCTACACTGGTTGAGAGGTTGAGAGATGTAGCACCACGCCATTACGTGATGCTAGTATTTCCTGCTATAACTTTCTATTTGGGAGTTTGGCAGGTTAAAAGAAGGAAATGGAAAATTGGTTTGATTGAAGAGTTGGAACGAAAGAGCCAGCTGTAAGTGTACTAAATATCCTTGTATATCATGTTATTACTACAGTATTACAGTAGGTGTTGTATTATATATCATGTTATTACTACAGTACTGCAGTGAGTGTTGTATTATATATCATGTTATTACTACAGTACTACAGTAGGTGTTGTATTATATATCATGTTATTACTACAGTACTGCAGTGAGTGTTGTATTATATATCATGTTATTACTACAGTATTACAGTAGGTGTTGTATTATGTATCATGTTATTGCTACAGTACTACAGTAGGTGTTGTATTATATATCATGTTATTGCTACAGTACTACAGTAGGTGTTGCCCTTTGTTTTTTTTCAAAGCTATTTGTTTCATGCACTCTTGATTAAGCTAGCAAACATTGAATTTTGTATAAATCTAGTGGATTATCTTGTCTGACCTGGAGGTAACTAGTAACTAGGTAACTGGGGAACTTTGAAAATAAACTAATGGACATAAAACATGTTATGCCAATTCGCTCCTCACTCGCACATCTGGATATGTTTTATATAGACCCGCAGTCACCTTGCCACTAAACCTATCTGATATAACACCAGACAGAGAATACGAAACGTTCATCCTAGAGGGAGAGTTTGACCATTCTAGAGAAACTTTTGTAGGACCGAGAGTTCTCCTTGACCCTAGTGGTTCTGGTTAGTGTTGGCCTTGACGTTAGCTGTTGTGTCTTTATTATGTAGCTATTAATCACATGTATCAACCATAGCCTGAGTTCCATCAACTATCACCAAGTGGTGACCCATACGCATAGCATAGGAACTAAACAAAAATAATTGAGCCTGGATACGTGAGAAGATAACTCTCACACTTAAACTAGTTGTGACCAGATAACTCTTCAAAGCTTTTATTAATTGGCAGAATGTCAGGAAACTTAGAGAATTCTTGGTTCAGTGTAGCTCTCAGTCTAACTCTCAGGTTCAGAGCCTCTGTGTAGGCCTGCACATTGTTTAGCCTATGAACCTCAGCTATTTCACATTGGTAGTATATCTGTCACATATTAATGAATGAATGTGTTGTTTGTTCAACGATCTAACTGTAACATTATATCTCTTAGGTGGGGGCCTCATTTCATCAGGTGGTACAACAGGGGTGCATGTAGTAACGCCTCTTAAACTTGCTGGTAGAAACGAAGAAGTGCTGGTGAACCGAGGCTGGATATCTAGGAGGATGAACAGAGAGAGGAGGTTTGACAGACCTAGGGGTGAGTCATCCAAACGCTGTGCTAGCAAACCCTGTATTAGTCTCCTGGTATTCATTCCTCACAAGATATGTTGCCTTACAAGTTAAAAACATGATACATTAAAACATCTGCTCACAAGTTTAAACTCACGGTGAGCGAGGAGCATATTATTTATAATCACTTTGGTCTTATACACTGTAAAACTCTATTCTTGTTTCGTTAGGGCTGTCTGTTGATTAGACTTTCTCTATTAATGTTGTATTTGATGGTAATATGTGTGATGTGTGTCTGTTAATGATGATACCATTGAACATTCAACTCATAGCCTTAGGTATTCATATCCAATCATAGCCTTAGGTATTCACATCCACTGTGTATATGTTTGAAGGCAAGCAGAGAATAGAGGCTGTATATAGAAATCCAGAGATGAGATCTGCAGAAGTATCATTTGATGAGAGAACTGGCATGTGGTCTAAAAGATGTATTACTATGCTTGCAAAGGTGTTAGGTAAGGTGGAGCTAGAAGGTGTGTTCGCGACCTGAACTTCAGACCCAGGCCGATTTACAAAAATATTTTCCGGCACACATCTGTCACAGGGTCGCGAACACACCGGCCTGGGCCAAAAGCAAAATCCTCATTTCCGCGCGAAGAAATCAGGTGTGCCGATGAGCTAAGGATGGTTCCGTCCGGCCAAGCAAAATCCTAGGCCAATAGCCCTTCTGGCCTTGGTCGGACGGCCATCTTGTAAATTTTATTTGCGACCCGGGTCCGTCCAAGAGGTCGCAAAGACACCTAGAGTGTAATCTGTACCACAGGACTGTGTTATATATAATATGCTATGAAAGTGTAATCTGCATGACTTTATGGGACATATATCCATAGTAATGCAGTGTTATCTACAGCACTGTATGTATAGTATTAAAGTGTTATCTACAATACTGTGTATATCGTATGAAAGTGTTATCTACAGCACTGTATATGTAGTATAAAAGTATTATCTGCAGCACTGTATATGTAGTATGAAAGTGTTATCTACAGCACTGTGTATATCGTATGAAAGTGTTATCTGCAGCACTGTATATGTAGTATGAAAGTGTTATCTACAGCACTGTGTATATGTAGTATGAAAGTGTTATCTACAGCACTGTGTATATCGTATGAAAGTGTTATCTGCAGCACTGTATATGTAGTATGAAAGTGTTATCTACAGCACTGTATATGCTATTTCAGGGACAAGTGAATGTTTCTTTGACATGTCCGACACACCCTCCCACCAACTGAATGAGAACTCTCCTATACCAGGTATGTATACTCAGTAGTATATACTCTAACTTAATATACTATAATAATATAAATACTATAGTACATACTAATATAATATTATATATACTATACTTACAGGACAGACAAACATCTATCTAAGGAATGAACACATGAGCTATATATTTACATGGTTTACTCTAACAGTACTCACTCTTATCATCTGGGTAAACCGTCACCTCAGAGATAGTCACACTCCTAGCAGATTACTAGACATGGTGAGGTCGGGGCGTGGCGGAAGGAGTGTCTTATCAACCAAGAAAAGGTGATACAGATCTAGGGCTATTTCTACTGCAGGATCCTAATAGTGCCAATATACTCTCAACCACAGACCCTATACTGACTGTGAGGTATTGTTATGATACATACTACATGTATATATAAATTATCTTTTATTCTACGCGGCGTTCTCAACTATTCAGCCTTTTGTTATAACATGTAACAGCTAACTAACAGTCTGTGTTTACAACTGCAATGATTTCTGTTTAAACATCTTGTGAAACTACCAATCCTAGTGACCGTGGGTCAGAGGTGATTGAGAACTTGTGTCATGGAGGTACACTCTATAAACAAACTCTAATTGTAAATTTAATTTTTATTTCTATTAAAATATAGAAGTAACTACAAACACACTACAATCATTAGTAAATTATTTTCCACATACATGTATGTTACAACTTGTACATGTATATCATAAGTTACTACTGTTGGTAACCATAGCATGGGAATCAACGTATCGTGTGCTACTTACTAATTTGGTTGGGGTGTTGCTGCTACTGCCCACAGGCGCGTCTCCAGATATTATAGGTTTACCACCATTTAAATGTGAAAAGCTTACACAGTTGAACCATAGCTAAAGGGATATTTAGTCTTGCACCTACTTGTACTTGTGTAACATCCTAATCTTTTTATGTGATATCAGTACACCTTGTTATGAATGACCCTAATCTCTCCGTGCACCTTGTTATAAGTGGGGCCCACACAGTCAACAGGAATAGACATGAGGGAACAACTCCTACTGTTGATGTTTCAATGAGGAATTCTGGCTATTCTGGTTGTCTTCTGCTTGTTAGCCTATTCACTACTATGCAGTTGATTAATACGCAGTCTCAAACAGAACACTGATTACTACATGCCTTAATCAAGTCATCAGAGAGAAGAGATGAACTTGCTGCTGACAGGAGAGAGAGAAGATATTTCAGATCACCAAATGGAGGGTCAGCTTGTAGATCTCCTTGTTGTACATCAACTCTTGCTCTCAATTCCTACTTGTGTGAATTTACTCAGTCTGGTCCAAACAGCACTTGAAACCATCTACTTGGTGTATCTCTCTATGTGAATACTTCTGAGAAGTTGACTCCCTAGAAACGAGTAGGTCTACTCATTATTCAAATGTATGGGAAGGTGTTACTGCCCTCCCAAATCAACACTATTAGTGAGCACAGAACTGCGCTATCAGCTAACATATACCTGAAACTGTCTATTGATGATGGTTTTGGTTAGACGTTATACTATTTTACATAGTACATGGTAAGTATATCATTGTAGTATTAGCAATACTTGTACACTAATTTCACCCGAGTATATCTATGTAGTCTGTGCAATCCCCTCAGTTGTTCTCCCTAACTACCCTCTAGATCCATTCTCAATTAGCCTGTGTTCCACAGACATTGAAAGAGTTTATATAATATTACTTATAGATAGAACAGCAAAGAAGGAGGGCTGAATCCAGAACAAGATCCTCAATTGGATAGCGGTTTGGGGTAAGGGTAGACAACTTACAAAATACAATTTTTGTTACCTTATAATCTGACTAACAGTCCACTTTATACACAATGTGTGTACTCTGATGCAGTAAAATACTACTACTTACTACATACGATATTCTATTGCTGTATATGAATTACATAACTCACAGCAATCAATAGAGATACTGTCATTGTTCCTGCTGACTTCTCAATGGACACAAACAAACAAATCAATCCAGGTGTCATTATATAATCAATACAGTAAATCACAGTTTCCAATCACTGGAATATTTTACCTAGCAGATCGATAGCTGTCACATACTACATGCTAATGATGCCACTGATATTAATTTATAAACAACTACACTCCTGTCATTGATTGTAGTAACTTACATGTACATTACTTTGCTATGCAGTTACTGATTTTCAACTTTTCATATATTATTGAGTACAGGCCTCTAGCTTGTCATGTGAATATGCAGACAAACACATTTATACACGTTCATGTGAATATGCAGACAAACACATTTATACACGTACATGTGAATATGCAGACAAACACATTTATACACGTTCATGTGAATATACAGACAAACACATTTATACACGTACACTGTAACTATGTAAGTTCCTGTTTTCATCATCTTTATCTATAGGATGTAAATTTGCCTGTTACGGGGGGGGGGGGGGGGGGGGGTAGTTAATGGCAATCTAAGTTCTACTGAAGTACAATTGTAAGCACACTTGTCCTTAATCAATATCAGGTAAGAGTGTACATTAGATATCCTTACCTATTAATATTGATTCCTAACTCATCATACATATATATAGTACACACAGTATGTTGTCTACATCAGTTATAAATGTAATATAATACAGATTGCTAGACCATTCACATCTAGTAGTCCACACCATTTAATTCAGTAGGACAATACAGTGAGTGTGAGATGCAACCTCTGACACGGTGACAGCACTATATACACGAGTACAAGTGACTACGATACAGCAGGAGTATGGTATAACATTTGGATACAGATGCAACCAATATCTGAGTTAGATAGACATCAAAATTTACTAACTTAGAGGTCAGCTGACCAGCGGCCAACTCTTCACTAAGGAGGAAGCAATGAGGAACGAGAGAAAAAGGAAATTGCAGCGGTGTATTCTAGTCGCAGTGTCTGGTGTCCTGGTCTGGTTCGTTGCACTATCAAATTCTAGATCACAGATGGCTGGTCTACTACTGAATTCAACAGAAATAGTTGGTTAGTATAATAAATTCACCAATTTGTAGACAGAGAGATGAGTAACTGGGAATCACCCGTTGGCTAGCTATATGCACAATGCTATTATGTATGCACGGTAATATTATATTAGTGAATAATGAATTGTTTGACCTAAAGTATGGAATACTGTCAACTTTGTGCCATTACTAACGCGAGTCGGGAAGTATGTAGGATTCGTCTCCACCATTGCAGTTTTCCAGTGATGCAATCAAGATAACGCTAACTCGCACCTTATGGGGTCTGCTGTTAGGTATAGTAGTGAAAAAAAATTTGTAGCCCGAGATATCCTGTTTGCATTTGGGCAATGAGATTTGGTAGAGAACCAGGGCTGTAGTTTGTAACTGGAATTATTTGTAATTACTTGCTAATTTACTGTCAAATTTTTGAAAACTGTAGAAAGGAAGAGTCAAAGGGTGTTGGCTCGTACTACAGTGGTAAATAAGAGTCTCAAAGGTCAATGTCTACTACGTAACATGACCACATCTGAGAGAGACTGTGTGAGGTATAGCAAAGAAGAAAACAGAGAGAACAGCCGGTTTCCTCTTCACTATGTATCTGGTGTTCCAGGAAGTGGTAATGACTGGATTCTGTGGCTGGCATCTCTAAGTAGTGAGTTACTATCCTACTTACTAAGTAAAGTAATTTTTACTGCACGTGCTTCAGTCTGGGGTTTCATATCGGTAACTATTGCAATGCCATCAAAGTAGAACATACATGTATCTTATCTTAATCTTGAAGTGTACAATAAAATCTCTTTCAAGTCTGCATATGACAACCAAGCACATGTGGTTCCTGACTGCCATTAACTGTAAATATAATTATACATGCGGCTTGGGATTCATAAATTCATTTCAATGGTGATTCTGTTGATTTATATGATTATTATCGTAAGTTGTCACAGTCCCTCTTGATATACACTATGTTTGTATAGCCTAAGGTTTTCTTGACTGTCTGCAGAATACACTTTATTGACTTTCGGCAGGATGCATTTTATTGACTTTCTGTAGGATACACTTTATTGATTTCTGTAGGATACACCTGGACTCCTCGAGCCAGAGAATATGACTGCTCAATCTACAAGAGGAACTGGAGAGGAGAAAACTACAAGATGTCCGCTACTAACAGCACAGACTGTCTCTTCCTCAAGTCTCATGAACCGTGGTATTATGAGAGAGTCATCAACACTTACGCTAAGAAGGTGGGGCTACTCATCAGACACCCTTATGACTCAGCATTCGCCGAATATAAAAGGTAAGATTATAGCTGGTTAAGGTCTAATAGATACAATTGTAGAGCTTGGATTAGTTTCTTGTTTGTGAGTGGAGTTCAATAGATAGAGCATTCCTCCTTTATCTAATAGTAGTTAACTAAGTGCAGTGTGACTGACCGACCGACCGACTTACTGACTGACTGAGCGCGTAAACATGTATGACGTCTAATTCTGCAGACGGCTGGTAGAGAAGAGGGGGATAAGTCAAAAGTCTATGTCTTCAGTTCTTAGTGTCAGCCAGTTTCTAGATGTCAATTCTAATAAGACTACCAAAGGTAAGTACTTATAGGTAAGTGAGTAAGCACATGTAACTAAGTACGTGTAGGTAAGTAAGTACTTATAGATAAGTAAAGTACATGTAGGTGAGTAAAGTACATGTAAGTAAGTTAGTTTGTGACTACGTGTAGGTAAATAAGTACATTTACATGTAGGTAAGTAAGTACATGTACATGTAGGTATGTATGTACATGTGAGTAAGTATGTGTAGGTAAACTTGAGTACTAATGTTATTTGTTAAGATACACGTTGTATGTCTCTTTTCAGTTTAAGCATGTCACTAGGCTATTTGTGGAACAAATTGAACTCATGTGTAAATATGTACACTCTAACACTATCATCTACATTGTATGTGTCTGTATATTGTTAGACTGGGGGAAGTACCAGTTTGACCACGTCCGAGCGTGGCTGTCACACGCTACCTACTGGCTTACTGAGGCCACCCAGCCAGTCCACGTTATACTATACACGTCTGTCAGAGACAACCCAACCAACACTGTCGAAGGTTTGCAGAGCTTCTTTGGATACAAGTTTAATGGCAGCAACTTCAGGTTAGTTTCTTCATAAATGAAAGGTTTTCCTGTTGGAATTGCTAGCACTGCCTGTGGGCGTGTCTTTGTTCTCGTTACTCTCATGCATTTAACCATCCTATTTAATGTACCCTGGAATCTGTAGAATGTATGAACATGTGACAATACATTAATGTCTTCTTGATCAATTTGACTATATACATGTACATTGCATATATATGAGTCTCTTATACTGACTTGCAGACGCCATTGCTGTGTTATGAGAAATCCCATCAATTCAGAACTGAAAAGACAGCACAGCACTGTTGATAAATACAAGGTAAACTTTTAATTCTTTTTCACAATAACCTTAGCGTCTGCACGAATACATCTGAATTTTGTCCATAATAGTGATACATACTCCACTTAACGCAACAAACAATACTAGTGCAGAATAGACCATACTTACTCTTTTGGGTTTTTATTTGATTTGATTGGAATTGTGTGTAACTTTATGTACAGGAGTTGATGTACCAAGACAGAGAGATACACCAAATAATGGAAAATTCCATCTCTGACGTTCATCGTATGTTAGACCAGAAATTCCCAGGAGAAAACTACAGAATATTGAGAGGATAACAAGATGATGTATCTCTATGGATTTAACAAAGAGAAGAAAACTCTATGAAATTCTCAGAGAGGAGATAACGCTATTAATTGACCAGAGAAAGGGTAACTCTATTAATTGACCAGAGAGAAGATAACTCTAGGAAATTATTTTCTGCTCTACATGGAGTTACAAACACTAGAGAATGGATCTGTGTTAGAATTGTTAGTTGACTATTCTTTGGTTTGGCAGCCAAATAAAGTCTATGTCATTTATGGCATCGGCTGCCACACAATGTGGTTAAATCGTGTGTTTGCTGTCGTTATTGTGAATTCTGTAACTTTGGAACACAAGAGTTCTTACGTTTGGGGCCCAAAGGCCATATGCACTCAGTGGAAGACTGAGGTATAAAGGTGGGCATGGCTAATCCTTATGAAAAAGCGATGACTTTATTCTTCCCTCCCGCTCTCATTTGATAATTCTCTTCCTAGTTCGACTTCATTTGAAAATATAAGTCCAGGTTTATATGAGTTTATGAATTATCAAATTAATGAAACATCATGTGGATCATGAGAAAATGGTATGCAGGAAGATTAAAAAAGTTATAAAATGAGTTCTTATTAAATGCAGCTCTATGTACAGAATGTATACTTGAAAGAAACTAAACACACAATGAAAATTAATTCAAATAATATAGCCGATCCATTCTATAATTTACTTTAACCTTAACCTAACATATTATGACGTAACATTTAGTTTGGGTTTAAATAATGCAGCTAAAAGTAAAAACGGTGTATCAGCTGAATATAATGTATAGATATAATATACATGTATGTTAGAGAAGATAACTCCAATGATGCTCTATAAATAGTTGATGCCATACTGTATCAGTATAACTACAAGTAGAATACAGAATAATGATTCAGCATCTTCTGCTCTATTTATCAGTAAGTCTAACGTTATCATGGCATTCTCAGCAGGTGCCTGGATTCTCCTGCAGCTGTCTCTGGGCAGGTGCTCTCTTCCTACTGTTTGCGTCTACTGGCAGGTGTCCACACTCCCTTGCAAGAAAGGGCATATCCAGTATTACAAACACACCTCCATCTTATATTGCCATCCATATATGTGTGTTCCGCTCCTTGAGAGATGACAATTCCAACTTTCTCTATGTGGCAACCTGGAGCATTATGTGGAACAAGCCATAATTACTCATTTCATAGTAAATATAGTATGTGAAATCTATGTTCACTACTAGTTCAGTAACATCACACCAGCATGACCCGAGTAAACATGAGTGTCTTTGTCAGGGTCAGCTTTGCAAACCGTTTCATGTAAGCAGTTGAATTATCTATCACATCGTCATAATATAATGCAAATATTTATTATTCCATTTTCTCAAAGAGAAATTGTATGGGAGAATATACAATGCTGCAATATTGCAGCCAATAAGAGGCTCAAGTTATAACCCTGAATACTGTTTCATATCTGACTCTTTTTTTTAATCTCTTTGTTCAAAAATAAATGCTGACTTTAGTGCATATTTTAGTAATATGAATGAGCACTCATTGCAGATGCTTAATTGGGTCATGGGTTATTCTCACCTCTGCGGACCTTGACCCCATTAGCTGTGCAAGTCAGCTCCCCATATTCAGTCATCCATGACTGTCCAATCGAATAGGTCCTGTCTTCGTAATCCACACAAGATGTCACTAAAACAAACAGTGAACATTTAAATAGTGATTACATTAAAAGGCTGAATTATTGCGCTTATTCTGGTCTCGAATGCTGCTGTTTTGCTGGAAAGCTAGACATGTCTAGACGCGCAATACAAACTATACCAATGTAGTTCACCAGGCAAACATGGGCTCTATATACAAAAATTTACAAAATTTGAAGAAAAATTCTAATTGTCTTTTTTCAGCGTCTTGGGGTGAATGGCTGGCAATGCCAGGCCATTTATATCTATGACTATTTTACAACAGTCACTATCTTTATGACTATTTCACAACAGTCATAAATCAAGCATATTTTTGTATGTGATGGGCGACTAGGACGCCATTATCTTTTTTGCCTTGAAACAAGCTATAGCCTACCTACCCTATTGTTTTCTCATCTTCACAGATCAAGGAAACATAACTCCAAGACTAATCAAAGAAAATATAATTTTGGACAAAATTATGACATTTCTGTATGTAGGATACATGTGGATGTATATATTTGTATGGAATTTGGGCTTTATGATGGGTAACTAAGTCTATTAAAGTATATGCAGACTGTTCTATTCCAGTGTTGAGCTACCTACCTCTGCATGTGCCACACATTGCGGGGCAGTAGTGGGCCAACCCGTAAGCACAGTACATAGGATTATAGTAACCCCTGGCACTTGGCTGTCCACATTTTGATAGCTCCACTGGTGTACGACACACAGGCAGGCCAGCTAGAATATAAAGACATGCTTAGTTTACATGAAAGTTTTCCATACACAAGATAGTAATAATTAGGTAGAAATGCTGGCGATAGTGTAGTTAATATCCCCCTGAGTTTCTGGAGCAAGCTAGAGTCACACTTATAAACTGCCCTAGTAGAATTTAGCAGCACGTCACACAGTACGCAGACTCTATTACATGTAATAGCGACTACTACTTTCATGTATGGACAGAAATACTAACCTGTAGTTGAAGTAGCTGGTGTAGTAGTACTAGTAGAAGTAGTAACAGTTTTGGTGGTAGTAGAAGGCGTAGTTCTGGTAGATACAGTTTCTGGTGCAGCTCTGGTATGGAATCCTGGTGCTGGGACAGGTACAGTCTTCTTACCAGCGACGTTACCATTCAATACCGACTCCCACCAGGTGTCGTTCTGAAGTTTAACAACTTGTACAGTCAAATACAATACTGGGCAGTAAGCGGACGGTCATTGGATGGTCAGCGCATCTTGTCATGCATTTTGCTAGCAGTTTTATCCATTGGTAAATAGTGTGAATTTCCTAAATATTTCTTTACCATTAATTATTCTGTTGAATATCCAATTTAAATGCAATGGATCTACATGTACATGTTTTCCATCCTCTCGCTTTACCACTACATTTACCGTAGTAACGAATGAATGTCGTGGTAATGCGTTATGTGCATAGTATCAGAACGACTACAGAGGTGCTAGACTGGTAGTATTTACAGTCTTTACACTGTATCATTTGTATATACGTATATTATACTCTTATACAAAGTCTCTATAAAGTACAAGTATGAATCTACATGATTGTATATATGTATGTTTACTTACAGACTGGTCGATGGGAAACGGTGAAGTAGGTTGTACTGGCAGCAGAGGAGTGGTGGATACATGGCCAGTGTTCCCAAACCAAGGTGTGGTAGGTTTAGGGGCGGGTTCTGTTGTACCCCATAAAGAACCAGTAGCACTGTTTGCTAGAAAAAATATTGTTATATTAACATGCAAGCATATCTCTCAATGATACATGATAGAAAGCCAGCATAACCAAGTCAAAATAGAAAATGTGGTGCAATGTTTTACACTGAAAGAATAATTATAAATAGATAGAAGTTGCACATTTACTGCATGAGGTAGAATGATATCTCACTATTATGTTCCAGATGTGCATCATGGATATGTGAAACACCAGAATCATTTTATCCAATCAAAGACTCACCTGGGCATAAGTTGCATGTGATTGGACAATATTCATGAGGGACGTTGGCATATTTTCCACATTCAGCTAGACCCCACTTTCCTCCATTAGAAGCACATGCAAAGGAGTCTTCTGCCTTACTACAGTCAACTAAAAGTGCGCCAAGTAATTCTTATTAGAACAAGTACAATACTCATATGTTAGTACAATGGCTCTAGTCAATCGTGACCATTGCTACTGCCATTGTGTAAGGAAATCGGATTTTTATTCAGTCGTGATTGATCAATTAGCCTATAGGAATTAAGACACATAACTTCTGCTTTCATCTTAGTAGCGCATTAAAATATTTGTAGACCCACACACACGTGTGCACGCGCATGCTTTACTATCTCTTAAAACATTATTATTTATTCTTATGTTATCAGTTATCAACTATTCCTCTCTGCTCACTCGCTTGTTAGAGGTAGTATAATTAGCTGGTGAAAGTATGGATGAGGATCAGGGAATGGTGAATTACACTAAACTTTTACTAAACGAGCCACTCTTTTTAATTTAAAATTGTATAATCGTGTCAGAGGTAATGAACTGTAAAGGTCATCATTCAAGCAGAGATCCCTGTGTAATGAACACATAGCCTCATTTTAGGTTTATCACAACGTTACTTAAATGAAATCATAACTAAGGTGAGATATATCCGCATGCACTAATATAGATATACATCTATAGATACTTCATACAGTGGACAATCATAAAATACATGGTGTACATCATTGAGAAGCAGAAGCAATGACCTAATTAGCCAGCCAATACTACTCTCTTGCATGTGGTGATATAATACCAAGACTTACTTGCACGTGACAATACAATATCACACTTACTTGCACAGTTACCACCTTGCTGTATCCATGGTTTGTTCACACATTTACACCGACATGAGTTGAGATCCAGAGTGCCGCCGTTCAGACAAATCTTCCCTTTGCAATCTAAAGCAGTGCCAATAGTACATAGGGCTAAGATTATCATGTAACTAGACATGGTGTATGAAACATGAACCAATCAGTATACAATGAGACAAATAATTCTGTCTGTCTCTCTGCCTGTAGTTGAAATGTGTGACACTAGTGGTACTTCTTGTACAACAGACATAGAATATTCAATATTTGTGTATAAAATTATGAATTTGCGTTCGCTAATCATTCGAGCAGCTATACACCTATCACGTCTATTAATGGGAGACATCGTATTTACATATTACTTGAATATAACTACTCACCACATAGCCCAGGAGTTGTGCTCTCGGAACAACTTGCTGACCTTTCACCTGCTTTGTACGGTGAATATTTATTCTTGTTCATATTCCCTCTGTAATGAAAGCATTATATGGTATTACGTATTTACATATAAATATATTCATTTCGTAAAGTCACTAAAGTTACAGTATGTTATTACATGAATCAAAATCTTTTATTTATTGGTGAGCAGTGATTGGTTGAACACATACGTGGGGGCGTAGTTGCAGACGTAGTAAGCCTGGGTTCTGTTACACCGAGCATAACCACACCCAACCTTAGCTGACTCCGCCCACACCATCTGTGTGTAGTGACCAATGGGGCGGTTTGGCTCTTTTCCTTTACCTGAAATTAAAAAAAATTAACTATTGAACTTTAATAAATTCTAGAGTTTCCTTTACTCCATCTTATTGTGTTGGTTCCGCAATCCAATAGAAACATGCATAATAAAATATTTGAGCTACAGAAATTCATAGCAGACAACTGATAAACCTCTGCTAGAATCATAACAATTATCGCTAAACAGGTACCGGTAGGCGGTATAATCTAAATGGAGATTCAGAAGAAAGTAAGATAGTCTGAGATCTTACCAAATGTCAGGTAGTTAACTTCAGACTGCCAATGGCTGATTACCGTCCCCCAACCTCTGTGGCCACGGCCCAGATTCTGGCCTACAGCATAGCTTCCTAAACAATATCAAGAACAAACAGACATAAGATATAAAGGTACATGATGTATACCAGTATGCAGTCTGTCTGGCCACATCAATGGATATTATAAATTTTAGAGGAAATTTAGATGTCTAAATATTACACAATCTTATATTGTAATTGAACATTGTGCTACATACAGTGTACACGTATAACCCATCGTAGTACATGATATTGACCAGATGGACTCTAGAAGTGTTTATCAAAATCTGTCAATAAACAGGAAATGCTAAACAAGTACACAGAAGATAAATAAACATATTTACCTCCCACCACCTACCATAAAGATGGTTATAAATACTATTGTAATATCAACTAATACTCCCACTTGATTCATTGGTTTTCACATTCACCAAAATAGATACACACAATGATTTTACTACAGCAATGCTTTCACAACTATTTGGCCATGAGATGAAATATCTCTTTGAGAGAGGAGCTCAACCTCAGAGGCACAAATCTGCTGCTGAAGACAATTTGGAAGCTCCAATGTTCACATGAGACTTAGAAGTCAATTGCGAACATCCGGGTGGTTATGGAAGAAAATGATTGCAAAATTAAAAATTTCTCTCTAACTTTTCAGTAGTTTTTTTAGCTCTGAAAAGGTCCTATAGTACTGCAGTTGTTAAAGATTTTGCAAACAAAAATAATAATTTGGTGAACTCGAACTCATTTACCACAGTATAGCTATAGGAATGGAAGCAAATTGTACAGGTGCCTTAATTTGCATTTTGGTTCTAAGCTTCATCAATGTATTGTGCAGAATGTGTATCTGGTATGGTGTAAATAATTGACATGAGAGAAACTATCTCTGAGACTCACTTGGTACAACTCGGTTCCCTGGTTCATCGTGCTCCCATATACAGTGAGAGGCCCATTTCTGTGCCAGCATTGCCAGCTCATCGTCCCAGTACTACGTAATAGAATCACAGTTTTCACATGATGTACTCCATCCAATGTAAAAATAGCTTTATGTACACGAAGAAAGGTTTGATTTTATACAATCTTAGGATATGTAAAACATCATATACAATAAAATTGGCTTATACCTTGTCTGTCAGCCATTATGCACCAAACACATTCTGTGTTGGGACATGCCTACCATTTTCTGCATGTTGGTAGCAGGTGGTTGGTTATTGTATCTGTGTACATTGCTCCTGTAGTAGTTGTGCAGGTTGACTATGTATGTCTTGCTGACCTCAGACACGCCCTCTTTCACCGCTTTCTCCGCCCCTTCTCTGGGTGCCAAACAGGCTGTATGATTGACACTGTAGTCTCTGAACTTAAGGGCACACAACTCCTGTAGCAAATGACATGCGATACTATTGTTATTCTATCTCTCTCTTAGTGTCTGTATTACATGTACAGTATATACTGTATGCACTTTAATAAAATACAACAGTAGTTACATTTCTTGCATTATACAGTCAAAAACCATACCTGTCAACAGTAGATTCTGCCTAAGGTCTGGTAGATTTCTCTACCATAAGGAAACCTTATTGTGTAGCTTCATCTTACCTGACTAGTTCGCTGGGTTGGTAAGGCAATGGTCATCCCTGTCACTATGGAAAGTGCTACAACTATAATAATTGAAAGCGAATTAAAACATCCCAATATTGGTCTTAGGGTGAGCTTGATGTGAGTAGAACTGGGGCAGACAGATGTTTTTATACCATACATGTACATGTAGTTCTACAAAGTATTCTACAAGCTTACTGGCAGCCCAAAGTATTCTCTAGCAGTTTTATTTTCTCCCTGGATATCAGTAACGAAATAAATGGGAGGTGATTCACAATATTAATTACTGTGCACACCAACATCACTAAACAGCACAAATTCCAATGAATTTATCAGAATTAGAAAATTTCACTATGTAGCACCATGCTCTTGATATGATCAAGTTTACATGTATTACTTATCAATAATATGATAATAGTATAGTAATATTATAATGTTATATTCACAGACTGGGTCACTTAAACAGCTCAAATGCATGTATTTATGTAGGGTGGGTGATGACCACCCCATTGCCGGTCTCTCATTCATTAGCTACATACATGTAGTTTATAAACATAGTTTAGTTTTTATTACTAAAATTCATCTAAGATGATAATTATGCTAGTGTGGAGTTGTCATCTCATTCTCTTGTTTACTGCGAATACTCTATGCAGTAGCTAAGACAGGCTGTTGTATAATGAGAAGGAATAATAACTCCAGTGTAGTTACTAAGGCAGTTCTACCATCAAGTGAACTATTTTGGAGTAAATGTTGCTAATATAACATGCATGATGCATATGAGAATACAATTAATACTATAACCTCAAGCTATAATCTTAAAATTCTGCAGCGTTATCTCTACGCTTATGATCTCAAAGAAAGTTTATGCACTCTTTGCATTTAGAAATGTCTGTTCCAGGCCAGCCAAACATGTGTAGTATGTCACGTAAACATGTGTAGTATGTCACGTAAACATGTGTAGTATGTCACGTAAACATGTGTAGTGTGTCACGTAAACATGTGCAGTATGTCACGTAAACATGTATAGTATGTCACGTAAACATGTGCAGTATGTCACGTAAACATGTGTAGTGTGTCACGTAAACATGTGCAGTATGTCACGTAAACATGTGTAGTATGTCACGTAAACATGTATAGTATGTCACGCAAATATCTTCTTGTGATATTTTGTGGAAAACGTACACTACTTGTAGTAAAAATGGGGAGACAACATTTAGAAACTGATCAGCATGCAAGATGATGTATATCACGTTAATAAAGTTATAAATAATTCTAGCCTGTAAATTTACAGGAAGTGATAAATATAAATCCCTGGGTAAAAATAGCCTGATTTCTTTAGGAAACATAGCCTGATTTCCTTAGGAAACTATTAATATAGATACAATATCATGTATTTCAGGCTAGCATCTCAGAATAACCATGTATTTAGGTTTGTTAAATGTCAACCTTGCAACTAAACGAGCTACGAGTGTAAATATAATTACAGCTACACTTTCAAGTACAGGATATATTAATATAGATAATTACAGACTGTATGTACATGCATTATGTACATGCATTATATACATGTATATTTGTATTTGATTGTCCAGCCCCACCTCACTTCTAGTTGTAAGAAGCAGGCTCCCTGTCAATATACGGCAGCTGATGCCGATTCTCACAGACATGATCCGAATATTGGTTAATTAAATGACTTAACCTGGATATTAGAGCCTCTGTTCTATAACACTGTGCAGTAGTTTATTGGAAATAGTGTAGAAAACCTATGGCTAGAGCTACTCGATTTAATGACACTCAGCTTTGACCACCCTTACACATGCTATCAGTGGTTTGCAATGGCCTACAGGCTACGGTAGGCCTTGCCATAGATAAGCTGTGGTCAGCTGTAGAATTTGTACAATGTAATTTACAAGTAATAATGCAGAATTAATTTTTAATTTCTGTCTTCAACAGGTTTTTGGGTGGAAAAACAATTTTCAGTTAATCAGAGCAACCTGTCCTCCCTCTGACTTGAAAAGAGGCCAGAATTTAACTGAGTACAGGTAGGCAGTTAATCTCCACCCTCCTCTCCTCAAGCATCCATAGATTAAGGGATGCAATAATGTCATTCCTTTCTATGACCATGCCTCTCTCATTAATCTATCTCAAAACATAATTCATTCTTTTCTTCTAAAGCAACATGTGGATATCATCCAATGTATTTATCTGGAGTAATTTGATAAGTAATTATAACATATCATTATTATACGCAATTATATTTATATAACAGATTAAAACTGTTGTCTGCATGCTACACGACGGTGTAGAGTTTATAACATGGTAAAAGATAATGTTGACTCCTTCTTTCATTGTATTACAGTTGCATAAAGATATGTTATCCTTGCTAATTAGTGCTAAAAAATTATTTAAACGTATTTTATACATTGGTCTAAATATGCACAAGATGATGTGCTACTGGACAATGGGCTAGTGGACAATGAGCTAGTGGACAATGAGCTACTGGACAGTGAACATGCACATAACGCAACTGTACTTTATTTGGTTGTGCAGAGAGCTGTTGATCCCTGATAGCACATAGCCTTAGTAACGAACCTCAGTCTTATTATCTAGTGAACAAGTTCAAAGGCTATGAGTAATCATTATACAAGTACAGCACTATGTTATACAAACAGCCCACACTTGTATACATTATACTATATACACTGTCTATGCTGCCAATATTATGTTATAAGTTGTTTATCATTATATTAGTTGAATATGTATTACAAATACTGAACATGCTGATCTACTGCTTGGATTGGTTTACGAATAATATATAATAGGAGAGCTCTACAGACATCATAAAAATGACTGCTTACACACATCCTACTATATATATTATAATGTCCAACAAAGTCATTAAGTTATATAACACTGCCTACACACCTCCTACTCCATCTTCATCAAAGATAATATTCTGGAAACTCGTCCCTAATCGGACTGGATCAAGTTTTTTGTGACCACCAACGGTATAATTTGTTTGTTTATTCATTAACTTAGAGAGCTTGTGATGTATGTGTGTAGATTGGTCACTGTTATTACATCACATCACACTAAGGACCTGTTAGAGTGCCCTATCACCCCCTTCCTACTCCATGATCACTTTACCTTACCCACGCTATTTCAGTTGCTAACATAATAGTAGATAGACTGTGGTCTACAATTTATATGTAGGCCTACACTTGTACATGTATTCACAGTAAATCATTTACATGTAAATAATTTTAACCCTCTTATACTATTGTACTATATAGTCTATATTGTATTGTTATGCTGTAATATAACGATATTATTGTATTGTTCATCTTTGATCCACAAACATATTATATATTTGATTAACTACTAAAGATTTTGTGAGAGTAATTTTCACACGTCTATGTGCGAATAATTTTAATTTACAAGTATGAGAATATATAAACGAGGTGAATTGTATTACATACAAGAATAATTATTATTACTATTATTAATAATTATAGGTGTATACATACCATAGAATATATAGCTAGCCTTAGCTGCCATGGCAAAGTATAGATAAGAATCTAAATGGCTGGAAGATGCTGACTTTATGGTAGACTAAGTTTGAGTAAGCCAGTAGTCTGTTATACACTAATAGGTTTCAAGTGGTTTACACTGCTTATATACACCTAACAGTAGCCTTGCATGCCAGCTTATATATTTAATGTATGGTACGGCAGGTTTAGACACTCTGCATAGATATGTACAAGCCTTAGCTCTATCCAGAAAGCAAGGCCTCAATAAACAATGCATGGGAATTGATATTGTTTAGCTAGAGCCAATGCGATGATATCAGAGTGCAGACAACTCTCCACAGATCAGTTAGAAGTACTCAATGAATTTACATGTTTGCAGTCTATCTAAAGGTGAAGGTCATTGGATAAGAATAACAAAAAATATCATTAATACAATGATTAGTTGTTATTTGCAACCTTTAAAATACATGTATATTGTAATTTGTAGGATAGCACATGGGGAAGTGTAGTGTATATACATGTACATGTACATGTATATTCAATTCTGCCTTCATTAATGCAGTTAGAAAAGGCACAACTGTTCAAAAGGTTATCTAACAGCAACTACATTGCTGTTAGATTGAATATGTTACACAGTCATGTATATAGAGTATACAGAAGAGAGTAAACAATGGTGTATATGTCAAACAACATGGAGAATTAAACTAAAACACAAATCCATAATAGTCTAAACAATATTTTGTTGTTCAGGAAATGCAACTGGACTCTATCGTCAACAATCAATCTCTCAACAGGTTATCAATGAAAGTTTACTAATGAACTTAACAAAACATAATTACCTGAATTAACAACTTATTTTATATTGTCTAGTCAAGAATATCCTAGCTACATACTGTAGTACATATGCTCACTAATTGAGAATTGATAGCTCGTACAGAGTATGTTAGTGCTGGACTGTCGTACTGTAGTTAGTGTAAACTAGTGTGAGCTGAGACTAACACCACCTACGCTGTGTTACCTCCCACGGAGGGGTAAATAGTAGTACATACACGCTCCCCATATTCTTACATGGTAATTAAGGATTCATATTATATAAAAACTGAAAATAAATTTGGGTCATTTTATGAAATAACATCTTTGGATATAAGGCTATGTTGAATACTCTGGTCTCACTCAGCTATTATGGGTATCAGCTAGTATGCAACCTGCTGCTTGTTGTTGTTGAGGGGGGGGGGGGGGGAGAGGTGACTTTTCTAATCCCACCTTACCTGAATGAGGTACACTATGCATTGTAGCCTACAATGCATTATCTAAATCATCACCACTGGAGATAGCCGCTTGCAACCACTTCTACATGATCTCAATACTAGTGTTCCCTTGTGAGTTGTGTTTCCTTGTCTAAGGTTAGATAACTCCCATATACATTTGTATGTATATTCTTATTGATCACAGTGAGAAGAGCATTTACATGTGGAATTATTCAACAGTTTGTTTTTAAAAGGAGACAACTCAAATGTTATTTAAAAAGCTAAAAGCATACTTCTAGCGTACATGTTAGTAGGAGCATCATTTGTTTCCAGTTAATATTATAGAGTCATTCTCAGATTGAAAACATAGATACATGATTGTATTATAGGGTAATAAATGATAAAATAAAGTACTGAGGTAAACAGCCCTAAGGCACCTAAACCTGTACCCTTATGTACGTGGACAAACAGTAACAGACCTTGTATATAGTGTTGACCTATATTTCTTTTCTGTTGGAGATTATCGGACACTCAACAACTTACTGTATCATACCATAGGATTTACAATACAAAGTAGGTTACGGAATACAAACATGCCTATTGTTTAGACATTCCCTCAACCTGCCAAAAGCAGTTTGCAGCAATTTGCAAAATAACACGTAATGCAATTATGTAATACACAATGTTCAGTAAGCCAGCATGTTATATTACATTTGTATATAATACAATCAGAATATTTCACATGCGAGTCAGAACACGTTTTACATAACTATGTTTAGCTTTCTCCTAGGCACAGACCTTAATGTAGCATTCAGTTTCTTTTCTCACTGAATGTTCATTCTTTTTGGAATCAAACAAAAAACAAACACCGCTCCTGGATATACCAAACCCATAGCAGCGTTTAGGTTTAGAACACAGGTAACCGCATTTCTCTATCCCTGATCTGCCATCTGCATTGAGCTGAATCTCTCTATACGAATTCAGACCTTTACAAGATCCCTGTCTCCGGAATCTGTAGTGTCCAGTTCCTAGAGGGCAGTTGTCTTTGTGAGCATTAGAGTCAAAGAGAGAGTATATACTGGTTGGTGGAGCTGGTACTGCGGCGGTAACGTCGAAAGGAGAATGGACTCTGGTTGGTTGTTGTGGCACAGATGTGATGGCAGGAAGAGAGTAGATGCTGGTTGGATGAACTGGTACAGATGTTGTGGCATCAGAAGCAGTGGACCCTGCTGTGAAATATTATATAGCTATTATTTTAAATCAAATCTCTACACTCATTCTGATAGACCTGTACTGTATTACTACTTCTCACAAGGTATCACTTTCTCAAGAGTCAAACGCTCTCTTGCTGAGGGTTTACGTAGCTACAAAGAGAACACTCACTGCTATGAAAGTTGTCTGAATATATTTTAACAAAAGAACAAAACTGTTCTTATGACTACATACAGTTTTCTCACCTTCAATAGTTGAGGTGCAATACTCCATCTTCTGGCAAATAAAACGAATATCCTCCAGTTTTGTTAGCCGAAACCAAATAGTTTCTGTTTTGTGAAGCTTCCATGTGCAGTTACTGCAGTCATTGGGGTGTTGAGACATGTCATCAATTGGTGGATGGTAGGAATTGTTCAGCTTTGTACCATCATCCATCCAATAGAGTCCAGTACCATTGTATACCAAACCAATGTGTATGTTCTTACACTTGGCTACAAGTTATGCCCATGCTTGATTGTGACACACATTGAACCATTTATATATCAATATTCCTCATGAGAGACTGATATACAGCTCTCTTGCAATTATTTGTGGTAGTTCCTGACAATATGGGATTTTTAGGTCAAATACACTCTCAATTCACAGATTGCTACTCAATACTTACAACAAACAGCAGCCAGCATCTCCAGTAGGAACTCCATTATACCTGCTGACCTAACGGAAGCTAAGACAGCACCTTCCTGGTCACATGTCTTAACTGCTTCCTTGTATGAGGAACGGGCATAAATTCTGTAACAGTGATCAGCAAATGGTTTCCATGGCAATGCACAGCAACTGGAGTTGCCAGCAGAATATGGCAAGATTTCTGATATGAAGAGGAGAAGGAAGAACCAGACTAGCTTCTTCCAAACCATTTTGAAAAGTGAACATGCCTTCTATAAAATACACTGAACTATTATCATAGCTGCATATGTTTCATTATTATGTGACATTAATTACTATTATTACTTGCATGGTTATGTAAAACATATAATTATATTACTTTCACCTTTATGTATATGCTAAATTAATATATACTTTGATGAATGCAAATTATATGCTGTCAGTTTTCAATTGTCGCTTCAGGATCAATTTAACAATTGAAATTATTATTAGTTGCAAAAAGCATTGTATACGTCTATATAATTTTATCAATTAATATAGTTATAATATAGTTATAATATAGTTATAACATAGTTATGCATTGTACATGTGCATATTATATATATTGTACGTGTGTGCTACATATACATATACATGCATACATAAATGATAGCTGATGTGAGTCAAAGAATATTACATGTAGAC
Source organism: Bugulina stolonifera (assembly GCA_935421135.1). Taxonomy (NCBI): domain Eukaryota; kingdom Metazoa; phylum Bryozoa; class Gymnolaemata; order Cheilostomatida; family Bugulidae; genus Bugulina; species Bugulina stolonifera. The sequence continues at coordinate 16,062,079 of OW285195.1, read as the reverse complement.
TATGAATACAGAAGATATAATTATAAAGCCACACAAAAGATTGAAATGATTAATGTTATAAAGCTGGGAGAATCTGCTTTAGCTGTTGGAGCATTTATGTTTAAACATGCTTTGACTTGCAGCAGTTACTGTTCTATCTGAAGATTGTACATTTTTCATGCAGCTGTATGTGTGAGTACTTTACCTTGTAGTATTAATGGTTATGTGTTTATATCATAGACTAGAGTAGTACAATGTACATGACTGTGTGTGCATCAATGTGTAGTATAATACTAAGATGGGACAATAATTGTTCTATCTTATACAACCATATTAGTATATACACTGTAGTATAAATAAATATGTACATGTACAATGTACATGTACATGTACATGTACATGTACAATGTGTATAATTATTGCATGATTAATACAGTACCTGCTTCATGGATACAGAATATGAATTTACGTAGATCCACAAAAAATGAAGCTGAAACATCTTATTGTTTTACTATATATATTATATATATATAGTTCATTGATGTACAGTACCATAGAGATATACAAGTAAAAGACATCAAACAATAAGCTGACTACAGTATTTGATGTATTATTGTGAAATTTATAGAGATTTAGTCAGACAATATAAAATATGCAATGTACAACATGTAGTTGTTCCAGACCTATCCATTACAGGGTACAACATCTGGAAGTTGTGCTCTCTCTGGCAGTAACAATGTATTGAAGTTATGCTCCCTCTCTCTGTCCTTAAAAGAAAGGAGAGCACAACTTCACACTGGAAATCACTATGATGTCTATGGAGTGATTGTTACCACAGTGTCTTCTTTTGCAGATATGAATAGGAAATACTTCCTCTCATGGATCTCTAAATAGAAGAAACCGCTGAGTGGATAATGTAAGTTATTATGTAAACTGTACGGCATAAGTAAGAATGTATTACTTGTATTGGTGGATGTATTATTTGTATAGATAGATGTATTATACTATTTTATGAGGATAAAGTTATAATTATTCACTGACAAAAGTTTTTTCCACTGTGATCCACTGACTCAGAGTTGTCTCCTCTCAACTTGGATTTATCTCCTTTTGCCTCAGTTTTCAGCTAGCCTCTGCTTGGCAATGTTAAGTCATGAACATCATATTATTCGCGTGATAAAACAACAAATAAGTAATGGTCAGCAGTGTAGTTTGCTCTCCAAATAGATGTTTTTCACAGTGACGATAGAATACACCTGTTGACTATGAAACGTTGCTTGCAATGTAATACATGTCATAAAGGATATTACAGGAAGAAAACAAACAATAAATTTTTAAGCATATATTTCTAAACATTCAATTAAGTTTTTGCAATTTAAGAATTGATTGATTTAACTTTGTTGATCCGACATCCTTATTCTAATTTAATTAAACCTGTACTCATAGAATGACCACCCTACAACAGTACCCATAGAATGACCACCCTACAACAGAAGTTGACTGAGTGCGTGCATTGCTGAGACCAATTAAACAGACTCTTATATAAATAGTAGTGTCACTTCACATCACGTCAAGTACTTGAAATATTTTAATGACATTTTACCGCATTCCTTGTCACATTTGCATATATTTAATTCCTAAGCTCACTAGGGAACATAGTAGGCTAGAAATACTGCATGTTTAGATAGTCACATCATAGATGTTAAAAGTGTCAAAATTATTTTGACCGACCCCGCCATTTTACAAAGACAAGCAACATGTTCATCAACAACATACACTACATTTAAGACATAATAGTATGAATATACCATAATTATAATAAAAGGGTTACATATAGTCGATTGGCATATACATGTACACGAACAGTACATGTACGTCTAGTACTAAGCTACAGTGTGACTAGTTTTATTCTGGAATGATGAAGGAGTTCTTGGTCACCAAATATACAACTACTAACAGTAAGAGGTAAAATATAAACAGTTTGCAATTCAGGGGAAGAAAACTCTATACCATTCTCGTCAATAGCCTTTAACTGTCGGTGTTCACTTTGTATATGTAAATAGACTATCTAGGGAGTTGTGAAGGTGTAAAACTCTCTGGTAATAACTGCGACAGCTTGCTAAGTTTATATGTAGCATCTCTCTTGGTCATGATCACATCCAGCTCTTCATTAAACTGTAGAATATATATAAAGGTGAACGTATTGTCATATTATGTCACTGCAGTTAGATGCCATATTGCCTAATAATACTCACATTGTACTCTACTACTTGTTCTACTCGTTACTCTGCTACGTGTATTTTAGAATTATTTGAATTGCCAACCACACTTGAGAGTGTTTTGAGGGACAAGACAATAGACTGACTCTTAACTTAGTTATACAAGTATGCATCTAGTATCTACATGTGGTATCATAGATGTTACTACTAGTATAGGAATAAGAATGAACTCCCCATGTAAACCAAGTTTGACACACCCCAAGGTTAACACAGCACGCCAATGACTACACGTACATGATTTATATGTTGGCCCGCTCATTCACCTTGAATATCTCAGTGAAATTTTACCATTTACCTAGAAATAGAATAAACAGTTAGTATAGACCTCAAAAATCAACGCAATATGAAAGTACTTGACCTTCACGTCTACATACCTCCATCATAGTCTGTCTGCACACGCCACACGGTACTATGAAACGATCTTCTAGGTTGCTACAAGCAACATAGACATGTATCTTACATAGACATGTATCTTACATAGACATGTATCTTACATAGACATGTATCTTACATAGACATGTATCTTACATAGACATGTATCTTACATAGACATGTATCTTACATAGACATGTATCTTACATAGACATGTATCTTACATAGTAAAATAGGAAAAGCAAAAGTTCCAATTTCTAACTTGTATTTTTATATTTCAATTCTTACAAAATGGCATGTAAACGTTTCATTAAAATTATTTAACTCAACTCAAATTAATTTAATTAATTTTATTGCAATTTTGACGATTGGTGGGTATCAATTGTACTAAACTGTACCTTGATATGGCTATAGCCTTAAAACTCCTTTTCCCTGCAGCTATAGCCTGTGAGTACGCGCTTCTTTCTGCACAGATAGAGGGGCTGTAGGTTACGTTCTCCATATTGCATCCTGTGAAATGCCTCAGCTATTAGACTAATCGCAAAATATTTTAAAATTCACCCAAGTATTATGACAGGGGTAGGCGGCTATAAATCAGGTAACTCAAACCTCTCAACAATTCTACAAATAGCAATATCTGCAAACAACTATAATCCAAATTTTCTAAGACACCTGTGAGGCATTTCTTTGCACTATATACGTAACAAGTATCATCATACATGTTGCAATGTAGCGAATTCTTACTAAAATAGAGTTATCTTCTCTTTATTTTACAAATTTTCTGCCCTTACCTCAAATACCAACAACAACGTAAATTATAGGCGTACCCTAGCACCTGTAGTTCGTAGCAACTAGAACAAGATAATTATCGGTCCGACACCAAACATTAGGTGGTGGACAGCTTCAATCAAACTTTGGATATAACATGGTCCTGTTTGGAAATGGTGGAACATTGCAGCTCTTAGCATTTACACCATAATAGGGACAATATGATTCTAACCAGAGAAGACTGTCCCGTCATCACAGAGTAGGGCCGCACCAACCGGGAAGTTACTGTATGGAGAATATGAATTCTTCTTCACCTCAAAACTTTTCTCTATCAGGTTCTGTACATCTGAAAAATAGGCATGAATACGTATATTGAACTTACCTGCCTTTTTCTAGCACTTCTACGTACTAGAACCTCTACGTACTAGCACCTCTACGTACTAGCACCTCTACGTACTAGCACCTCTACGTACTAGCACCTCTATGTACTAGCACCTCTACGCAGTAGCACCTTTACGTACTAGCAGCTTTACGTACTAGCACCTCTACGTACTAGCACCTTTACGTACTAGCACCTCTACGTACTAGCAGCTCTATGTACTAGCAGCTTTACGTACTAGCACCTCTACGTACTAGCACCTTTACGTACTAGCAGCTTTACGTACTAGCACCTCTACGTACTAGCACCTCTACGTACTAGCACCTTTACGTACTAGCACCTCTACGTACTAGCAGCTCTATGTACTAGCAGCTTTACGTACTAGCACCTCTACGTACTAGCACCTTTACGTACTAGCACCTTTACGTACTAGCACCTCTACGTACTAGCACCTTTACGTACTAGCACCTCTACGTACTAGCACCTCTACGTACTAGCACCTTTACGTACTAGCACCTTTACGTACTAGCACCTCTACGTACTAGCAGCTTTACGTACTAGCACCTCTACGTACTAGCACCTTTACGTACTAGCACCTTTACGTACTAGCACCTCTACGTACTAGCACCTTTACGTACTAGCACCTCTACGTACTAGCAGCTCTATGTACTAGCAGCTTTACGTACTAGCACCTCTACGTACTAACACCTTTACGTACTAGCAGCTTTACGTACTAGCACCTCTACGTACTAGCACCTCTACGTACTAGCACCTTTACGTACTAGCACCTCTACGTACTAGCAGCTCTATGTACTAGCAGCTTTACGTACTAGCACCTCTACGTACTAGCACCTTTACGTACTAGCACCTCTACGTACTAGCACCTCTATGTACTAGCACCTTTACGTACTAGCACCTTTACGTACTAGCACCTCTACGTACTGCATTTCTACATCATTGTGATCCTCACCATTGTATGTGAACTTAGGGCTCAAGTAAGGGAGTGCTGCCACTGATAAGATGCCAATAGTAGTGTGGGACCAGTAACTAGCCTCAGTACCTAACAACTGTTAACTCTCTGATGTTTCTACTTACCTTCTTCAGTTAAAGCCATGATCACAGGCTAATCTGTTCATAAGTTCTGATTGCTCTCACCAGTGGAGTGATGCAGGTTGTAGATATAACTAGTGACCAGTGAATATACAAGTATTATGTTCTAGTAGCTGTTAGCTTGCTTAGCTAACCATAGTAGTCAAACTGCAGTAGATACATATATGTAATAATACTCAAATGTCATTGGACTAGAGGTATCTAACCAATATTGACAAGAATAATTGACTTAATTGTCACTTGCACTCAATTCAACTGTAAATGAACTTAATAATAATAGGCTAAGGAGTAGTAATACACACACACCTGGTCTGTTGATATAATGCCCTCTACGTAACTGCAACATGTAGCACTCAACAAGTCAATCTACATAACTGTAGCTATATACCACCACAAAACATTGCGATTCGGTAGTTGTCTAGCCTTTGATATGGAGCAAACAACTCCTAGTAGTATACTATATTATATTATGTAGTTATTTTACAGTTTGTTGACAACAATTCGGAGTTGTCTTGTCTTTAAATTGGAGTAAACTAATGTTCTATGCCTTCTGTGGTAACATAACTCCTAGCCATGAACTATTTAGCTAAAAGATAAGATAGAAAGAATGTCACAGACTTGGTTATGTATAAGTATAAGCAAACAAGTAGTTAGTAACATGTGTCTAAGGAGTTATGCTCTCTCTACTCGTTCTCTTGCTTTAGGAGTTATCTTCTCTCTACTTGTTCTCTTACTTTAGGAGTTATGCTCTCTCTACTCGCTCTCTTACTTTAGGAGTTATCCTCTCTCTACTCGTTCTTTTACTTTAGGAGTTATGCTCTCTCTACGCGCTCTCTTACTTTAGGAGTTATCCTCTCTCTACTCGTTCTTTTACTTTAGGAGTTATGCTCCCCTTATCATCAACTACTTGTTCCACAGTTGCCAATGACTAATTACTAGCGACCAGTAATTGTTTACTATTTCCCATTACACATGTATTAGCATGTTATAGCAAAGTAATTAAATTATTCAGTTACAATAATATTATTTAAATGTTAATTATATTTTTGGCGTGCCATTAATTTACAAAGTTGCATCTATCAGGTGATGTTCGTAACTTAGCCTGCTCAGTTGAAAGTATTGTAATATGATACCCAATGACCTTATATCTATTTAGTAACATAAAATACAAGTATACAAGTATATTTAAAATATAATTTATTACTGTATTAATATTGTTATAGTTATTTATATAAATAAAACGTAAATAAAAGTATAATATAATGTGAGTACTGCTGGATAAACAGGAAGTTGAATCAGACAATATTCTCATGCTAAGAGACACTGCACTCCCGTCTCTAGATCACATCTCATGGTAATTATTTAGGCAGCGCTGACGGAGAGAAACTATCTGGTAGCAACTCAGATAGCTTGCCAAGTTTATAAGAGCCGTCTGTCTTGGTCATGATTACAATCAACTCTTGGCTGAACTGTAACATATAGATATAACTTATAGTTTGTATGTTATATACTGGGCAATCAGATTGAATGTGAAGATCAGTGAATCATTATCTTTGCAATTTAAGTCAAGCATGACATGATTACGGCTGCAAATCCAATGTTCTCAGATCACAGTAAAGAGCGTGTAACTCCAAAATTATGACAGTACTTGGGAGTGAAAATTGTAATTTGACCTTCTCACAAATAAGATGACCTATGCCCAAGTATTATAACTTGTGCTCTGCATAGCTTAGCCTACATACCTCTAACATAGTCTGTCTGCACATTCCACATGGTACAATGAACTGATCTGCCAAGTCACTGTGAAACACAACACATACATGAGAGAAGCAGCTACTGAACTACCAAGGTTCTTTAGCACATTACAGAGGTGTGATATACACATACTAAACTGTTTTATTGTGCCAATTAACAACGTAACGCCCTTACTTCCACCATTGCCCTCATTCCTCTATACACCCCTGTTTTTTCTGCTCTATCCACTCCTGCCTCCCACTTCCTCATCGACCACTCTAGCATAATTTGTCTCTCCACCTTCAGCACATAAAATTATATTCACAAATAGAATAATAAGAGGGTTTTGTACCTTGATATAGCTATAGCCTGAAATTTTCTGTGCCCAGCTGCTATAGCCTGCGAGTATGCACTTCTCTCAGCACAAATAGTGAGTCCATACGATACATTTTCCATGTTACATCCTGTATAATGTTCCATAAATACATACTGTATAATCATACATATATGACTTATTATGTAGTAAGAGTCATGGCTAGCATTAATCTATTGAGTTACGTCACTCTGCTTCACCAGAAGAACTCAAGTGGCTTAAATTAATACCCTAAATCTTCTCTATTTATTTTTACTGATAAATATACATGAAGTGCTCGTGATATGGTCACACCACTCTTACTGTGAATATGCATACATGCTACACCCGCTACGCACGCTACACCCGCTACGCACGCTACACCCGCTACGCACGCTACACCCGCTACGCACGCTACACCCGCTACGCACGCTACACCCGCTACGCACGCTACACCCGCTACGCACGCTACACCCGCTACGCACGCTACACAGGTTACACACGCTGCGCACGCTGCACACGCTTCATGCGCCACACACGCTACACAGGTTACACACGCTACGCACGCTGCACACGCTTCATGCGCCACACACGCTACACAGGTTACACACGCTGCACACGCTGCACACGCTGCACACACTGCACACACTGCACACACTGCACACACTGCACACGCTGCACACACTGCACACGCTGCACACACTGCACACACTACACACACTACAGGTGCTGCACACACTGCACAGTTATGTTATTTATTATAGGAATTATTAAGAATTAATGTATAATTGTAACTAAACACTTTTACAACATAGTCAGACAATGAAAGCTGAACTCATGACAAATTCAATGTTACCTGGTAATTTCAGACTATAGCCTATATATTAGTATATTACTACAGAAGTGTGACTGGGTGTGGGTACAAACTATAGTTTAGTAAATATACATGTAACAAACGGTCTCACCGCAGAAAACTGTTTTTCCATCATCACAGAGTAGAGCAGCACCAACCGGGAAGTTGCTGTACGGAGAATATGTGTTCCTCTTGGCTTCGATACTTTTTGCTATCAGATTCTGTATAACTAGAATATTATTAATATATTGTGATAATATTGTTATAGTACAGTCTACATCATACAATTATACTACATAGCATAGTGCAGTCGATATTTAATATAGACTGTACTACATCGTGTAGTAATATAGTACAATCTAATGTTATACGATTTACTACTATACATGATATAGTACAGTCGACATTATACGATGTTACTACATGATATAGTACAGTCTATGTTATACGATATTACTACATGATGTAGTACAGTCTATGTTATACGATATTACTACATGATATAGTACAGTCTATGCTATACGATATTACTACATGGTATAGTACAGTCTATATTATGCGATATTACTACATTATATAGTACACTAACAGTCTATATTACACAATGTTACTACATGGTATATATAGTACAGTCTATATTACATATTGAGAGACTGCTAAGTCTTGTATTCTTAGCTTTACTGTTTGCTGGACACTTGATTTAATAAATAAACTAAGTGAGATATCAAACAGGGTTGTTAGAAATGATGACTTGTTTATTGCATCCTTACCTTATATAGACACAGTGATATAGATAGATATAATAATATCACAGGTACTCACAGGTACTGTAACATAAACCATACTTATGTGCTTGACGCAGATTTTCTGATCTAATTTTACTCAATATTATTTCATCTCAACAAGCTAAGCATAATAATGTCTTCATGGTAAATATTACTTTTGATATTATTGTCGGCAATAAAAAATGAATTTTGTAATTTTATTTAAAGAAAAAATCCTTTATACAAGATGACAGTACAAACATCAGCCTGTTTAGTACTGTCTAAAACACCTTCTAAAGTTTCCAACCACTAAATGATTTATTCCTACAGCCAATTATCATTGAGTTCTAGCTTCTTTACTTACCACCTTCTGGGAGAGACATCGCTGATGTATAATCTTTATTTTAATACGGATACTAAATATTTAAACAACTTACAGTACTATAATTATCCTTGTGTAATTCCTTACTGTTTAACCCAATGTACAACATTAAGTATGACAATTATCAGTAGCCTATTACAAGCCTAATACAAATCCTATAACGCTGCACTAATGCTAGAACACTATTGGTCAAATATTTCATAGGAAAACTGCCAGCATTTTAGCCTGTGGTCTACATGAATGTCGTAATTAATACAACAGATACCAGGTGGTAGCTCAGTACATGAGACAAATCTGAGAGTCTATAGCGTTGTTGTACCAAAGTACTGAACAGTTACTAAGGAAGACGACTCATTCACAAACAAAAACAGGACACGTTGTTTGATATGCCTACAAGTATTCTAACCTATAGGAAAAGGCCTGACCTGACAGATTATTATAATCAGGTCAAAATATATTTAACAATTCCCGGTCCATAAGGCATCTAATGAAACTTCAACTAGAGGCTCAATCACATGATTGTATACTAAGGAATTACACGTGGATAATAGTAGTGGGAATGGTTTGAATGTTTAGAATACAAATTAAAACAAATATCAGACGCCAATGACGGTAAGTAAAGAGGCAGAGCTGGATCTTTATTCTGCATACAGAATAAAAATCCAGCTCTGCCTTTTTCAAAACAACAGCAGCCACATCACGGCTGGGCAAGTTAATAATGGCGGCACCAACACTGTCTGTTGCTGCCGTGATGCACAGCACTTAGCACTGGGTACATACAGGCAGTGACTAGAGAAGGGGTAGCAAGGCCTTGGTATGCTCATCTACCACCATAAATAAGGCACACTTGGCCGAGGTGTATGTACTACCACCGACATGCATGGATATGAGGGTCAGCCCATTGCATTAGGTGCAATCAATGCAACAACCGCTTTTGTTCTACTTCTAAAGTGGGACGAGATACAATGCATATTTAGTTCTCTACTTATTATGTCAAGACTTTGGATTTTGTTTTTAACTGTTTTAATAATTTCTGGCAGGAGTGGTTTCTATTAATGTTATTAAATTTATAATATTATTATTAAAGTAAATAATGATACATTATAAAACATTGCATTACAGTATTATAATAATACATCATAAAACAATGCATTAAAGTGTTGTACAATAACACAATATAAGACATTGAATTAACGTCGTATTACGTGTAAAGTCTCAAGCAATGATGGAGACTGTGATCAATGCGGTTAAATTTGACTCATTGATTAAAGATTTTCAATGACCTCTGAATGACCTTTGAGGCTTTGTAAATGACTCATCAACGCTGACTATCAAAAATTTTGGTAATTTCAAATATTAAAAAAAGCTTTCAGTTCAACTAAGATCTGGCTGTAACCAGGAAATTCCAGCATATTATACTTATATACCTGTCACTAGAAAAGGAAAGTACAGAACAACACATTGGCCAGTGCAGTTCGGAATAAATACAGTCAGTTATATGTGTATAATATGAGTGATAGTCTGGTGACAACATTCAACTGACTATTGTGGGTTATGATGTGGAAGGAGAAACTAAAAAAATATAAGATACACCATGTCTAACAATGTAAACATACATCTACATAACACATCTTGAATAATATATTATGATCGTATTATAATATTGGTAGAATTATTTATAAAAATAACTTCTAAATAAAAGAATATAATGTGAGTATTACTGGATAAACAGGAAGTTGAATCAGATATTATTCTCATGCTAAGAGACACTGCACTCCCGTCTCTAGATCACGTCTCATGGTAGTTTATTTAGGGAGTTCTGATGGAGAGAAACTATCTGGTAACAACTGAGATAGCTTGCCAAGTTTATAAGAGCCGTCTGTCTTAGTCATGATTACAATCAACTCCTGGCTGAACTGTAACAGATAGATATAACTCATAGTTTATATGTTATATATTGGACAGTCAGAGTGAATGTAAAAATCGCCAGCCAATTACAATAGAGTTTAATATTGACAATTTTTGCAAGGTGTTATAAACCGTTTTCTACCTCACTGTTAGCGTGACAGCTCTAAAAACTGGCAGCATTTTAATAGAGGCTTCAAATAATACCAGGCGAAGTGACTTTTGTATGATATTATAGCCTGTGCTCTACACAGTGCAGCCTTCATACCTCAATCATCGTCTGTCTGCACATACCACATGGCACTATCCATTTATCTTCTAGATTACTGCAAAAAAGTTTGATGGAAATGTGATGTTACAGTCAGCATTCGTGCCTGCACCTCTGGCAAAGTACAAGGTATCCCTTTTACTATGCTGTATAAACATATTTGGCATTTGATAACATTTGTCCCTAAATCCATCCATACCTCACACTGCTCTATCCACCCCTGCCTCACACTGCTTTATCCATCCCTGTCACCCACTGACTCTTACCTCACTAGTACAATATACCTTTGCACCACCTTTGGTACAGAATGTTACATTCACAAAGAGGATAATAAGAGGGTCTAGTACCTTGAAATAGCTATAGCCTGAAATTTTCTGTGCCCAGCTGCTATAGCCTGTGAGTATGCACTTCTCTCAGCACAAATAGCGAGTCCATAGGTTACATTTTCCATGTTACATCCTGTATAATGTTCCATAAATACATACGTCAGTAATCAGCAATCATGACCTTGCTACAGGCTCATACATAGTGTACCAGGTAACATTTACAACTCTAATAACATCTTAGACTACGGTAAAAACTAGAAGCAAATTTAAATTAATTTTGCTCTCAATTTTTATGATACAACAGAGCTGTTATAGGAGCAGACAACTTCTCGTTGCTGAGTACTGTGTTATACCAGTAGCATGTTATACATGTAGGTGCATGTACATACATGTAGTTTATTCATTAGTCTACAACAAGGTAGCCTTCTATGAAAAAATATCTATGATTCAAATCTCAAAATAAACAATGACAGTAGTGAGTAGTAGCATTCTTATAAAACCTACTGACATTTACACTGCCAACACTCTCCTGTTTATCATAAAAGAAAAATTATTAATTAGTAGTAATAAAAGCCATTAGCACTTTTATTCTACACAGTAGAGCAATCAAATTGAGTCCCAATATCAACGAGCTGTTTACTGTTCTACGCGTATAAAGCCATGCACAATTTCTTACTAGACAAGTAGTCAGTAGTTAGTAGTCAACAGGTTATTTTCTAAGAAACGGTCTTTAAGGTCTTAGGATAATTAGGCGCTGTCGAATCTTTAGCATTCATCAGAAAGTTCAAGGTCAATAGTGAAAATTTGGGTAATTACAACAGAAACATTAAAATCCCCGCCCCCCCCCCCCCGCTATCCAGAAATGATTGATTGATCTCTCTCAGTGATGTTTTTGAGCACTGACAAGGTTTTACATCGTAGCGACTTATTACGATGTTCACTGACAATAATAACAGCCATGAACTAGTTTTTGATTTGACATTGTTTGACTATAGTTACAAAATGGATGAGAGTTTTTATAAGCACCTAAGATTAGCATTATCTATCTCTTAGCTATGTATCGGTGTGTTGGGTTTATATTGATGTATAATAATTGGATGATATTACGAGATAGGGTCTACCATAAGAATAAAACTGAAATATCAAATTTTATTAACTTTATTACTGAACTAACACAGAGAACACAACTCTGAATTATGTAGATGACATGAGAGCACAACTCCTAATAAATAGACAAACCCAGTAAAATATTAATCGATGCTATTAATATTAATAATGTGATGCTGACACGTATTGAATCATTTTCGGGTGTCACCCATTCAGGGGAAGACGACTGTGGATGCACGTCGTCTAAGATCTAAAAGTGCTTATTATGTTCAATGAGAGATCATCGGCTACCAATATAAGGTTCCTAGGGCTACTAGTATAAGGTTCCTAAGGCTACTAATATTAGGTTTCTAGGGCTACACTGTTTATTGATGCACTCTGAGCCTGCTGCATGCATCAACCACAACCAAAATTCAGTAAAAATTTTAAGAACTACAAAATTTTCCAAATTAGCTTTCTTCTCTTCATGTAAAATATTAATGCATGACCAATCAGTATCTTACCAGTGAAGACTGTCCCGTCATCACAGAGTAGGGCCGCACCAACTGGGAAATTACTGTATGGAGAATATGAGTTCTTCTTTGCCTCAAAACTTTTCTTTATCAGGTTCTGTACATCTGAAAATATAGAATGTAATACAGTGACAAAAAGTATTGATCTGCCAGACTTGTATTCTACACTATTGTATATACATGTACATGTAGGAATAGTATATTATTGTTGAGTTTTATTGTAGTACTTACATGTACTTACTGTACCTACTGTACTTACTTGTACTTACATATACTTACATGTACTTACATGTACTTACTGTACTTACTGTATATACATGTACTTACTGTACTTACATATACTTACTATACTTACATGTACTTACTGTACTTACTGTACTTACGGTACTTACTGTACTTACATGTACTTACTGTACTTACATGTACTTACTGTACTTACTGTACTTACATGTACTTACTGTACTTACTGTACTTACTGTACTTGCTGTACTTACTATACTTACTGTACTTACTGTACTTACTGTATATACTGTACTTACTGTACTTACTGTACTTACATGTACTTACTGTACTTACTGTACTTACTGTACTTACTGTACTTACTGTACTTACATGTACTTACTGTACTTACTTGTACTTACATATACTTACATGTACTTACATGTACTTACTGTACTTACTTGTACTTACATATACTTACATGTACTTACTGTACTTACATGTACTTACTGTACTTACTTGTACTTACATATACTTACATGTACTTACATGTACTTACTGTACTTACTGTACTTACTGTACTTACTGTACTTACTGTACTTACTGTGCTTACTGTACTTACTGTACTTACTATACTGTACTTACTGTACTTACATGTACTTACTGTACTTACTTGTACTTACATATACTTACATGTACTTACATGTACTTACTGTACTTACTGTACTTACGGTACTTACTGTACTTACATGTACTTACTGTACTTACATGTACTTACTGTACTTACTGTACTTACATGTACTTACTGTACTTACTGTACTTACTGTACTTGCTGTACTTACTATACTTACTGTACTTACTGTACTTACTGTATATACTGTACTTACTGTACTTACTGTACTTACATGTACTTACTGTACTTACTGTACTTACTGTACTTACATGTACTTACTGTACTTACATATACTTACTATACTTACATGTACTTACTGTACTTACTGTACTTACGGTACTTACTGTACTTACATGTACTTACTGTACTTACATGTACTTACTGTACTTACTGTACTTACATGTACTTACTGTACTTACTGTACTTACTGTACTTGCTGTACTTACTATACTTACTGTACTTACTGTACTTACTGTATATACTGTACTTACTGTACTTACTGTACTTACATGTACTTACTGTACTTACTGTACTTACTGTACTTACATGTACTTACTGTACTTACTGTACTTACATATACTCACTATACTTACATGTACTTACTGTACTTACTGTACTTACATGTACTTACTGTACTTACATGTACTTACTGTACTTACTGTACTTACATGTACTTACTGTACTTACTGTACTTACTGTACTTGCTGTACTTACTATACTTACTGTACTTACTGTATATACTGTACTTACTGTACTTACTGTACTTACATGTACTTACTGTACTTACTGTACTTACTGTACTTACATGTACTTACTGTACTTACTGTACTTACTGTACTTACTGTACTTACTGTACTTACTGTGCTTACTGTACTTACTGTACTTACTATACTGTACTTACTATACTTACTGTATATACTGTACTTACTGTACTTACTGTACTTCCGGTACTTACTGTACTTACATGTACTTACTGTACTTACATGTACTTACTGTACTTACATGTACTTACTGTACTTACTGTACTTACTGTACTTACATGTACTTATGGTACTTACTGTACTTACTGCTGATATCACTATCTACTGATAAACTTTATATAACTGTAATAAAAGTGAAGAGATATAACGCAGTACATGTATAAGTTAACATGCAGTATGCACACACAAACACATAACTTTAAGCATATGCACACAAGTACATGTGCATAGCATATAGTATTGGGGCCTGTGCACCACAAAGGGCCCACTTGCACAATTTGGTGGCCCACTTTAGCTTTGCGTGGAAATTGGCAGTTTTAGTATTTCATTTGGTGCCGTCAACCAGTTGGATTTACGACAGAAATCGTTAATTGTGTCTCAAGCATCATAGAACTCTACACCATGCAACATACATTGTACATGTACATTACTATTCAGTTCATTTAACCAAACAAGTCTAGTTAGGAGTTATATTCTCCTCTTACTAAGTGCATAAGAGGGGACAACTCTTAAATATACTAATCTGTTGTTATTTTTAATTGTATGCAACAAATTGAAGAGTCCCCAAGCTATTGATATGCTCTTGGCCTTTTTTTTTGGGAAATTCTAAAATGAAATTCCCAAGTCTGCAGCATATCATGAGTAGTATTATACACCGTGACAACACTGGTCTGATGTTGGGGAAATTCTACAAGGGAATTCCCAATGTCAACAACTTAATGTTGTGCCCAACTATATGTATGTTTATAATTGAAAGAAGAAAAAGTGGCCCTCCTCAAGTATGAGAATTTTATATTTGGACCACTTCAATAAACAATTTTTCTGTAATATAGTACATATGTCATGTATATACATATAGACGCATAACATACAGTAAAAACAGTATAATGTAGATACATAACATACAGTATATACATTTACATGTAGATACATGGCATACAGTAAATACATATAGATGCATTGTATCTATATGTATTTACTGTATGCCATGTATCTACATGTAAATTTACAGTATATACTGTATGTTATGTATCTACATATTATTATGTATATGCTGCATGTTATGTCATAACATGCAGTATATACATAACATGCAGATACGTGTTGTACAGTATATACATGCACATGTACTAGATACCGTACTTACTGCATGCAGTATAGTTCTGCATCAAGTTTGATGATGTCATCATCCCCAGTTTTATCAGTTGTACTGTTTGCTCGACACTGGACTAGTAAACTAAGTATGATATCAAACAGTAGATAAAAGACTGGTTTATTCCATACTTACACCTTATTTAGACACAGATAACAGGCAACATAAACAGTACAGTGCATGTGCACTCAACATGCCTTTTCTATTATATACATGTAACTGTTGAAAATGCTATACTAATATTTGGTAGACTGTGTGTGGAGTATGCTCGGAAATAAATAGAAGTTAGCTTCTATTTCATGATTATACACTGGGCTGTTAAACCCACACATTATACACTGGGCTGTTATACCCACACATTATACACTGGGCTGTTATACCCACATATTATACACTGGGCTGTTATACCCACATATTATACACTGGGCTGTTATACCCACATATTATACACTGGGCTGTTATACCCACATATTATACACTGGGCTGTTATACCCACACATTATACACTGGGCTGTTATACCCACATATTATACACTGGGCTGTTATACCCACATATTATACACTGGGCTGTTATACCCACATATTATACACTGGGCTGTTATACCCACATATTATACACTGGGCTGTTATACCCACATATTATACACTGGGCTGTTATACCCACACATTATACACTGGGCTGTTATACCCACATATTATACACTGGGCTGTTATACCCACATATTATACACTGGGCTGTTATACCCAGAGCTGGGTCCAAGTCATAGATTTGACTTGACTTGCCAAGTCAAGTCAAGTCACAAGTCGACTTGACTTGGACTTGCCAACTTGCTGACTTGACTTGACTTTGACTTGCACATCAATGTGACTTGACTTGACTTGACTTGGACACATGAATGACTTGTGATTTTGACTTGACTTTGACTTGCACATCAATGTGACTTGACTTGACTTGACTTGGACACAGGAATGACTTGTGATTTTGACTTGGGTTTTGCCAAGTCAATCTGGCAAATAAAAATTTTGTACAGTGTTTAGCCAACATGGAAAAAAGGTCTCAATTGCCTACCTAATTATCATTTTTACTAGATCAGTGCTACTAGCAGCACTTAGAGTATATCAAGGTTAGCTATGAGGGTACACAATTCAGGCACTATCTAAGCTGTGTGTACGTGAGACTACACAACGACAATGCATAGCCACAAGTACACACATTGCAAGTAGTGTAAGTGTAGCATACAATGTAGGTGGGGTGTAAGTAGTGAATACAATGTGCAGTGCAATAATTACTAGAGTTAAATTGCAGGACTGGCCAGTGGACACTCCTTGCTGTACCATGTGCTATGTAACACTGCATCACCATTACAATATACGGTATATAATACTATATGACCAGTCTCGACTGTAGTGCCAATAATACTACTTATATAGACTAGTTCTTTACCATGATTGCATCACATACATGCCCATGCCCTGCTACACCTTGGCATAGGTTTTTCATGGATTGGAATGCCTACTAAAAGAAAAAAAATGATGTTTTGAAAAATGTAAAATTTTTTGAAGTTATCTTCCACTTGACTTGCATTTTGACTTGACTTGACTTTGACTTGACTTGACTTGTGACTTGCATGACAGCTGACTTGACTTGACTTGACTTGAGGCAGCACTGACTTGACTTCGACTTGACTTGCCTTCAAAATTTTAGAAATTACTTGACTTGACTTGACTTGAGGCAGCACTGACTTGACTTCGACTTGACTTGCCTCCAAAATTTTAGAAATGACTTGACTTGTTGACTTGCAAGTCGACTTGGACCCAACTCTGGTTATACCCACATATTATACACTGGGCTGTTATACCCACATATTATACACTGGGCTGTTATACCCACATATTATACACTGGGCTGTTATACCCACATATTATACACTGGGCTGTTATACCCACACATTATACACTGGGCTGTTATACCCACACATTATACACTGGGCTGTTATACCCACATATTTCTATAATACAAGCACTTAGTTCAGTTGCATCCTACATTCTATCCCTAGTGTAGTGTAACTCTAGTCACAGTTGTGTTACTTATCAATGCAGTTATATGTTGTACTATTAGAGCACAGGTAAAATGCATACCAGTATATCTTTTTAGAATACGACCAGCACATAAGAAGTAGTTATTAACATGTGCAGCAGAAAACTCCCTTTTATTGTTGCAGCGTTACTAGTCTAGGATACTCTAACTATACACTGTATATTACAGCATGTACTCTCTAACTATACGCTGTATATTACAGTATGTACTCTCTAACTATACACTGTATATTACAGCATATACTCTCTAACTATACACTGTATATTACAGTATATACTCTCTAACTATACACTGTATATTACAGTATGTACTCTCTAACTATACACTGTATATTACAGCATGTACTCTCTAACTATACACTGTATATTACAGCATGTACTCTCTAACTATACACTGTATATTGCAGCATGTACTCTCTAACTATACACTGTATATTACAGCATGTACTCTCTAACTATACACTGTATATTACAGCATATACTCTCTAACTATACATGTAGTAGTCAGGTATGCATTAGTAGTAACATAAGCTAGGGGTTGATACATGACAATACCTTAAAACCTGTTTGTTCCAACCGTGTACACTGCTAGTTACTGTCTGAAACACTGTTACCTGTTTCTCCTAATTAAAAAGTTTATACCAAATATTATGTTGTTACAAAAGTAGAAATAAAAGTTTGATTCTATTCCTACCTCCTTCTGAGAGAGCCATGGTTAATCGTTCTGCTAACAACTACTAAAATATTGGAAGCACTGTTCCCTGCTATCGCTGTGTAGCTGTGTAATTCCTTAACGCATAACTAACAGTGTAGCATGACTCTCCATTGTTAAGCAATTCCAATCAATAGTAAGTGTTTACAAACTTATCTACTACAACGCCGCACTAATACTGGGATATTATTGGCTTACAAACCACCATGTAGGCAAGCTGCCAACTATTATATACAGGCATGTAGGTTATAATAAATTATAGTGCAATCTGTAGAAGAATTAATTAGAATAACATAACATGAATTAGAATATATAGGGTATATAGCTAGGCATGTATTAAAATAGTATGATCAATGTCAAGTCACAATTGGTTGAAGAGTTATCCGATCTCTGTAGTCATGAACAGTATAAGAGTTATCTTCCCTTCACAGATAAAAATATATACAAGACTTGTCCCCTCTTTGTCGATACAGTCAGTGTAATAGCTATCTTCTCGTTGTAGTTACACATTGTCAGAGTTATCCTCTCTCTGTGGTTGTAAGCTAATCTTTTAATGTCTTATATAATTCATATATACATGTTTGTTACATGAATGTATGACAATAGTAACTGTGACCCTTCTATTACGTAAAGAATGTAAGTGACAGATTGATGTAACAAGCGTATTAATAACACTCAAAGTAGAAACACATGGGAGAGCTTTTTGAGTGAGCGTTTTGGTGAAAGCATCAAGCGCTATAACCTAGACAAACATACTGGGTGAGTGTAGAGCGGCGTGATTTGCCAGTTGTTAGTAAATCGTATTTCAGCTTCTATTAGCTGAGCAACAACCCGTGTTTATATTTATTAAACTTTTTACTTGCAAATCATTGATTAGCGAATCACCTCAACTCCTCTGTTAACACAGGTTGAGAGTTTTAAGAGAGCTGGGACCTTAGCAGAATCTGTGCGTCAAATTTGCTCAAAAATGCTCTCGTGTGTTTCTATCACAGCATTTTCCAGAAAAATTCATTCTGCTGCTTCTTTGTTTGAAAAAAGAATTAAATGAATTCCAGCCTGGTAGTAGGTAGTAGTAGGCTAATCATAATTAATTTAGTGGTGAGGTTAAATTATAGTCCAGTTTTTGTCACCCACCTACAGGAAGAAATATTCAGGGAGTATGTTGAGAGGTGTACAGTTTATTCTCTTTATCCAGTATGTTTGTAGCGGTTGGTACACTAGTCATGTGTGAAATACTATTTCAAACACATTAAGTTTATTTTTATTCATTTTGGTCAGGAATTAGATAGGTAGCACCTTGTAGCACCTTGTAGCACCTTGTAGCACCTTGTAGCACCTTGCACTGCCTGGTGTCATTCGCAACCATCAGAGTTGTTCAAAGGGATTCTTCAATTCATTCTTATTACATTCAGAATTGAAATATTTGTTGATTTGTAAGTTTGAAGGTCATAAATTCTTAAATATGTATCATACTAGTACTGTTGATTGCCAAAGTTAGGTGTGGTGAGTGGGTAGTTACCGGAGCCAGTGGGTATTCTAAACTATTTACAATCACAGTGATTCATATAACTATGTTACAATAAGGTTAACCAATTAGAGATCAGGCTGTAAAAGAATGTTTGGACGTGGTGGAAGGTGTGATCAGATAGTTCTGGATAGAGAAAACCTTCAGCTTGTACTGGCACACTAAATAGTTCCCATTAGTAACATAGAGATGCTGCTGATGACTTGATGTCCCTTTTGTACCTGAGGAACAGCGGCAGACAGAAAGGTCACATGACTGCTACTATGCATAACTTTGTAAACTTGAAGATGTTTGAATGAAAAGTAATACCAAAGTAATACGGATTCTGTTTAGTTGCTCTCTTTATATTTAGCTTGCTACCCAGTTATTTTGTCAGCAGAGGCTGAGCTAGCGTTTGTTTCACTCCTTTGTAGGCCCTGACCAATCATTGATAGTTCTTATATTCTTATAAATTATGTATTGGGTTCTGGTAAGTGCGACTGTGTTGTGAAATGATATATAGGAATAACAATATATTTATAATAGTGCAACAAAGTTGTAATAAATAAAAATAAAATTATGTAAAGATAACAATAATACAGTCAGATGAAAAAGATATATAATATTAGCATACAAAAGGACTAAAAAATAAAAAAGTATGTTCAAATTTTTAAAAGGTTATTTTTGCAGAAAATTGGGCTGAAAAATATTCTCTAATAGCCGAAAAACAACTATTGTTTGTATTAATTTTAATTTTATTGTTATTATGTAAGTCAGATAAGAAGTTTGAGCACAAAGTTTGATTGGAATTCACTGTAGAACCGTGTGGAATAGAACGACCAACAGTGTGTATGTCCGACATTCTGGATTGCCTTCAGCTCTTTATATCATCCTGTAAGATAAAATAAAAGTAGAATATTGTGTAATTGGTGACTCATCTTTTATTTACTTCTTATTTTCACTATGAATCAGAAATGAATTCAACTTCAGAGGATTATAGTCCTATATTATTTAATTTGTTGGTTTAAAACCATGAAATCGCTATCATAATCTGGTAGATTGAAAAAACCATAAGCCTACTGAGGATGGAATGTTTAACAATACCGACCAACGAGTTTCTATATTTATATAGATTATCATGAGATTATACTAATCCTAATTAAAACAACTGCACTAATTATAGATTCTGGTATTACTTATGAGTCATACCTTCAGGGGATCGTGGTTCTAGTAGACATTTACTGGTTCACATGTTTCCAGGTTAATATCGCGTTTGTGGATACAGATACATCTGGTTACATCATATGCTAAACCACTTGGACATTTGTGAGCACCAAACTTCTTACACTCCATCTTTGCTGGCACTGTAACACGTAGTATGAAAATCAATTAACAACATTAATACCACGTGCAGTATTTGACCATTGATTCAAGTTAGCTCGAGCTCTACAAAATTTCAGTGGAACTGTAAAATAGGGCTAAGGCTATAAGTATAACTAATTTAAGACTTGAAGAAAGTTGTAAACCAAAGTACTAGCTCTTAGAACGGCAAAACATCAAACGTTGAATTAAAGTTGGAAATGTATTTGCAATGTATATAATATGCTGGTGGTATATACATTGTACATACCTCTCACATGACATCTGTTTGCAATCAATCCTGTTCCCGATGCTCTGCTAGCTTGTCTTGGTGTGGTGGGGACAGGAGCCGTTGTGGTTGTAGTTGTCGTACTTGGATGAGTGGTGGTGACAGTGGTGGGTCTTGGCTGAGTGGTTGTGGTAGTTGCTGGTGGTTGAGTGTTTGCCGGTGGTTGAGTAGTTGCCAGTCGTTGAATGGTTTTCGGCGGTCGAGTGGTTGTTGGTGGTTGCGTGGTTGTTGGTGGTTGAGTAGTTGTTGGTGGTTGTGTGGTTGTTGGTGGTTGTGTGGTTGTTGGTGGTTGAGTGGTTGTTGGTGGTTGAGTGGTTGTTGGTGGTTGAGTGGTTGTTGGTGGTTGTCTGGTTGTTGGTGGCCGTGCAGCTCTGGTGGTTGGCTTTGGTGTGACTGAAGGAGAAGCAGACCTTTGCCTAGAGGCTGCTGCTGACACTATCCTAGCAGTTCTAGAGGCAGCCATTGAATGTGCTGTTGAAGGTAGAGCTGTTGTTGGCCTCCTGGAAGTGTTACCACTGCTCGATTGTGCTTGAACCGCATTCAAACATTGTTGAGGAATACCAAGAGCCCTGAGCATTTCTGCATCCGTTATCACTCCTCCAAGCTCTCTGAGAAACTGTTCACAGTTGAACCCTGTTCCACCATTGGTGTTCCTGTAGGAAACCATACATAATGAACATAATAAGTACACTTTGTTGGTGAAAATCACAGCAAGTTATTATACTCTAGCCTGGCCCTGGTTCTAACACAGAGGACTCGGTGATTTA
The DNA here is from genome assembly GCA_935421135.1 of Bugulina stolonifera. Taxonomy (NCBI): domain Eukaryota; kingdom Metazoa; phylum Bryozoa; class Gymnolaemata; order Cheilostomatida; family Bugulidae; genus Bugulina; species Bugulina stolonifera. Next base: position 16,039,239 of record OW285195.1, on the reverse strand, counting down.
TTAGAATACAGTTCGTGATTAGCTCCATAATTACCTTAGGTGGACAAGTAATTAATCACACTTATATTGCCTTAAGGTTATCAGGTAATCTAAATGCAAATTATCTGAGAGGCAGGTCCTCAGAAGATCCCGAAGAGCTGCATGTTTTTACTAACTCAAGTTTGACAATTTAAATATGAATCGATGTGTCTAGTCAATGATCCACTGAGAAACATCTTTGGCTCGGTTTCTTAAGTTATAGCGAGCATAAAGCTATTAGCACTGCTGATATAGCATACGATAAGATGGCAGACATTGAAAGTGTTGGTCTGTTGCATTGGCGTGGGTTGTTAGAACTGAACACTGTAACAGGTCTACCAGGAAGCACTAGATTTAAACTTGGTCACATCCGACTCTAGAGCATTGGTCTATAGGCAATGGATTAGTAGGTCCTTCATTGTAAAACAATTTACATTGTGATTGGGGAATCACGTCACTTGGAACCAATTGTATAGCAGCAAACAGCACTCTGTAACCAGGCAATATCAAATTAGGAATATTTGTTATATTAGCTTACCCTTCTCCGTTACCTTGGTTACCTCCGTTACCAAATCCATTCATTCCCCTCGTGCAGACAACGCAGCAGACTAGCAGAACCAAGAATGTGGTTACTTTTGCCATCTTAAGGTAACTTGTACGACTTATGTTAACTTCTGAACAGAAAGGACTATTTATCAGATAGGGTTCCATTTTAATATATAGTCAATAAGTTCCATAGAAGTGGCGTATATAGTCCCCTTCAACCACACTTCTTTATGGTTTTAGCTCTTTCACCAAAGTTTATCATATTTTAAGCATATTTTCTCTTGCTTTAGTTTATTCAATATAGAAAGAAAAATCTGGTATCTCCGTATTAAACACACTAGCTGGTGGATCTCCTTAACTTTTAATTTACTGCAGAACCCCTCTCTTTATCCACCACTTATGGTTCAGGTATCATATAGGACAGTTAGTCAATATGGTAACGGATATGCATAGTTGATAATTTATATTCATTACATCACTAAATACATCAATAATTTAATAACAGTATAAACAACCATAAATATGTATGATGTACGCATGTTGGAGGAAGTCGTAGATGAATCAGTGAGTCATTTATAGAGTATGAATCGTAGTATCCATTGATCCAATCAGATACGATGTAAGAGGTCAGTATTTACTGTACAGGTACCACTCAGCGATACTCTACGCCAGGTAGAGTTAATTCTTGTACAAACTTTGGTATTCTTCTGTAGATAATTAATTGCATTCCATTTATAGTATCCGTACAGTCATTGGTTATGGCACATTTATAGAAATAACATGTTTAGCCATAGTATCACACCCCAACATTGTTCTTCTTCCACCATTTTAATCAACCCTCAATCAGATTGTATTATATTAATAGAAATCTACTGAGACTGGCGCATTGCAGCAGGGGTATAGATACCTAACCAAATACATCCGGCAGTGCTCTGTCTAGTGGTTTATCAGGAATAGCTACAATAATTACCGCTAATATGGTTGACTAGCTATGTTCAGCGCCAATGTTGGTCATGTGCTACATGTATTACTGTATTACATGTATTATTGTATTACTGTATTACTGTATTACAGTATTACAGTATTACTGTATTGCTGTATTACTGTATTGCTGCATTGCTGTATTACTGTATTACAGTATTGCTGCATTATAGTATTGCTGTGTTACTGTATTGCTGTATTACATGTATGTTTTGCTGAAAACTACTAAAGCAAACATTATTCTGTTTCACATGTACAAACAAGATTTTCAAAATTTGCTCAAATTAAAAATGAAACAACATGTAAAGCATAATATGGCAGGTGATAATATGCAATGTAAGGATAATGTAGCCTCTAGTACGTGCACACTGCCATGGTTCACTATTTACTAGGAACTTAAGCTACCACAAATATGCTACCATCAGGATTACTGTCTAATATTAGCTGCAGGAGTAAACTATTAACTAAATGGTCAGTAGTCAAGCATAACTAAGCTATGAAGTGTGTCTCTAAGGCTATTAGCTCTTGTATAAGGGATCGTAACAAAACTTGATGTCTTGGCGAATTTGATTGGCTACACTGTTACTGCTTTATAATTCTGTACATTGCTGGAGTCTAAATTAATAGTCTTATATTCAGTTTAATCTTGTTCATGAGTAGTGGGTGGTAGAAGTACACAAAAACAACTAGCTTGTGAATAATTACACTAGATTATGACTGGATGTATGTAACACACCTCCACGTCTTTGTGAAGGAAGTGAGTACATGTAGTGTGTAAGTCACTATGCAGGTTGCCCAACACTTGGAATACGTTGTACATGTCACAAGGGAACATGTATTAATATTGTTATGATGTATAATCAGCATCATAATATAGTAACACAATCTCGGACAGCACCCCAGTGTTTAACACATCTGGCTTATTCTTATGGTAAGAAAAGGCAACTCCAACTATGTCATGTGCATGTGTACCACTTAACAGCAGGGGAGGGATAACTCCAACCACTTGTTATACAAATGTATTATGGTTCAACATAACACATGGCCTACATGACTTTGTGCATGTAGACTAATTCATATAAAGCTTCATGTCTGTAATGCTTAACCTGATAGTCGAGCAGATACAACATCACGTTGACAGGGGTACTCCAGCCACCTCCCCCCCTCAACAGTCAGTTGTGCTCTTAAGTATTCTATTCATATTTTGCTTGCGAATTAACATTTTTAATTTGGATTACGCTCCAGGTATGAAATAACACTCAAAGAATCCATTTTATACCATCATCCAATCAGTGATCAGTTTAATTATACAGACATGTGAGCTGATCGTCAGCGTAGTATCCATGAAAGTAGCCACCATGATAGTAGCTTCTAAAAACTGACATTTTAGACATTCTTTAGTTTACATGTAGATTTGCAGATAATGATAAGTATAGACCATCAATTGACTCTCCCTTTTGGTTCCTGGACCATTAGCATGACTTATTACGAGCTTATTATGACAATGACAATGTCATAATAAGCTTTATGCTCCATACTTTGAAGTTATTCTCTCCTGTTAGTAATGTACAATAAGGGACAATTCCCAAAATATGCACTAAGAGTGATTTTATGTGAATTAAACGTCATTTTCCCAGATTTTATTTGTTTATTACGGACCTACTTTACTTGCAACTTAACTTGACAGGACTATAGACCTCTAGTCACAGCAGCTATGACCTCTTTCAGACTTTTATTATACACTTGAGTTGGTGTTACTAAACCTATCCTAGAGAAGAGGTCATTGAAGAATACTAAAATGGAAGTAAATTGTGTACGAGTATGATAATAATTATATGAGAGGTAGTGCTCATTCACCTTGACCTTAAAGTATGGAGCCTTCTTGTTAGACGATTATTACTTCTACAAGTAATTCATTCTCCAGTCTATCTTTGTACTTATTTGACAATGTGCTTATTATTTCCATTTTATGCTGCCACATACATGTACACAGATGTGCTTCAAAAATCTACCAACATTCTGTGAATTGGCTGTTGTAAATACATGTAAGTAATGGCAAGTTGGTGTAGTAGCCTCAGGTTCAGGACCCATGAACTCTTGCGGTGGAGGGTGAGCTCTCCCACCTAGAGCCCAGCACCTCTCACTCATACAGGCTTCGTGCTTCTGAAGTCCATTAATTTGGGTGGCTTAGTGTCTTGACAATAACCAAAAACAAAAACAAACCTTGAATAAGGATGGGCTGTTGATTGAGTTTGAGTGAGCAGTACCCCTTCATTCTGCTGGAGGACTTAGAACCGAGGCTACATGATATACATGTACGCTAAGGGTAGAAGGAGTAAGGCTCCTGGGGTGTATTATGGGTACAAGGTGCATTATGGGTGCAAGGTCTATTATTGCAGGAGAGAACAACAACCGAACTCTCTTGACAATGTATACTGTATATGCATGATATATGCATGTACAAAGGTACACTTGTACATAATATGATTGATATATGTGTTGATTTTCTGTCTTATATTAACCACTCTAGTCTGCCACAATAACAATTATTATAACATATAAATATGTTAGTGTATTGCTACTTGCATAATAATAATAATTGATTTTGTTTAGAATTGTTTCACCATAGGAATTTTAGGATATGCTTTAACTATTATCGAGGGAAAAAGTCATTACAAGTTACTTCCTATTTTTAGATGTCATGGAGACCTGTCCTCCCAAACGCTCATGTCCTGCAGACGTATCTACCTCTACCTGCCCATGTATAGGGAGGAGCAGCTTGTTATACCTACGGTATGTTACACTATTATTATAGTTCTACACTGGGATATTCACACTGGGTGGGAACTAATGTTCTCCACCTGCTATTGTTTGCAAAACTTATTAATGATTATTCACCCAATTAAATGTTATTTAAATTAATCAAAGACTAATTAGTAAGTTTTCTGGTGTGGTATTCTGTAATTGACTCATTCTTTACGAGCTATTAACTGACTTAATAGGTCGGACTAGTTTGTCATCTTTTCTATTTAAAACTCCCCTGAGAGAAAACTTGGAATACTTGCTCCTGTTTAAACCATTACATGTATATTATATAATTGTTGGGAGAGACCAATTAAATTATTAATTCATCTTACTGGAAGTATTTTCATCATTACAGTATATGCTCTTTCAACCACATAGCTTATTTGGGGATATTGTGGTCACATTAGTGGATAAAAATAGTATAATAGGTTTATAATATGACATAATTATTTATTAAGTTGGTATTACATTATACAAAATTAATTAAAGGAATACTAAAATATGTATCAGAAATATGTTTGAAGTAAATTAGTACTATTCGAGCAGAGAAGTACAAGTCAATCACAAGCAGTTACTGCCTGCCTGTGCAGATCATAAAATAGTATTTTAACAAACAATAGAATATACAAAAATAAATATTTTAATACAACAAACTTGAAGTTGGTATTACGGCTACACTGATAGCCTAAGTCCTGGTGAATCCTTCTAGTCTGAGAGTCACTTATACTTTCCTAAAATAAAAAGTAGAGTTGTAAAGATACCAGACAAAGCTGACTGATTAATCTTTTGCCAAAAATCACAATCTTCTTTGGATGACTAGCGCACTTTTACGAGTAACGGCAGATTTGGTTGAACCTTATCTTAGTTCACATGATAATTATGTCCCTGGACCTCCTGATAGCTTCTTCAAATTACATAGTTATTCTACTCTCATATGAGTGACAAAAATTTAATCATTGCAAAGCTTTAGGATAAGAAATCTAAATATACAGAAATTATGAAATCAAGACTAGACTTCTGGTCTTAGGCATATCCCCCAGGGGTCAAAACCTTTATAATGCCAGCAACAGATCTAAGGCTACAATGCTAGCTCAGATTAATTAATGTAAAATAATATCATAATTTGATTTATTGAGTCGTTTAAATAGTTTTCGATATTATACAGTCTACCACATTCAAATATAAATACCATGTTTCAACTCTTTCACTGTCACCCACATGTACATAGTTTTACACAGTGTTTCTCTCAACAACATTGATTAGATTAGTTAAATACCCATATCTCTTCAACTCTAGTAAATAGCATATTGTGAAAAATTTATCTCTCTCACCTGGCTGACATTTGACTGCTGCAGCTGAAAGGGTTGACGAGCCATTGGTGGTTGCAGACGCAGAACTTCAAGTCATATCTAGTGTTTGGAGGGCAAACCTGGGATCCGAATGTCTTGCATTTGTTTACTGGACTGACTGCAAGCACATGGGAGAGTAAAACTATCATACAGATAAATGTTATAGCTTGAATATGCATCAAACTTCGACATGTGAAATATTTTAGTTAAAATAAATTGAGCAGTGGTAGATGGAAAACTGCAAGTGGCTATAATATTTACTGGACGATTTATGTGAAAATTTGGCCAAATCTAGATTATTTACATTTGTAGCTCATAGAATAGTAACAAACCTATTACGTTGCAGCGGTTAAATACTGGAAAAGGACCAGCAGGTTTTACGAACTTCCTGACCATTGCAGGCTGTACGCCTGGTTTGGCTGGCTGAGCTGCCGCTGGAACAAGAGGTTTATTCTGTGTTCGAATTATGGTGTTTACCCTAGATGGGTTTACAGCGGGTGGCTGTGAATGTGTGAGAACAGATGATGCGGTGCCCGCATTTCTTAGCAGCTGAACTTCTGCCGTTGGTACTGCTCCTGAGCGTCTCACATCTGGTGTCTTTTGTGAAACTGGTTCTACGTTCACTGCAAGTGATGGTGGCACAGATCCTGCCGCTGTGTGTGTTCCTACTGCTGCTGTGGTTACTGCTGCTGCGGTTGCTGCTGCTGGCGCCACTGCTGCTGCTGTGGTTCCTGATGCTGCTGCAGTTCCGGCTGCTGCTGGCGCCACTGCTGCTGCGGTTGCTGGTGTTGCTGTGGCTACAGGTGCTGCTGTGGTTACTGCTGCTGCTGTGGTTGCTGGTGCTGCTGCAGTTGCTGCTTCTGCTGCGGTTGCTGCTGCTGCTGCTGTGGTTGCTGCTGCTGTGGTTGCTGGTGCTGCTGTGATTGCTGCTGTGGCTACTGGTGCTGCTGTGGTCACTGCTGCTGCTGCTGTTGTTGCTGCTGCTGGCGCCACTGCTGCTGCTGTGGTTCCTGATGCTGCTGTTGTGGTTGCTGCTGCATTGTTAGCTGCTGGTGTAGCCACGGGATGTGAAGGTGTTGGTGGATTGACTTGAGGTTCTGTTGGCACTGGAGTGTCTACTACTAGATGAAGATGTGTTAGTGGGTTTGGTGCAGTGACTACTTTACTTGCCCCATTAGGTTTTGGGTGCAGTCCTTGGATTAGAGTCGCTATACTGGGCTGTGAAGAATGTGACGGTGTCTTTGCATTCACAGAGCTTTTGGTGAGAGAACCAACTTTCACCAACGGATCAGCTGAACCTGACGGATGTGGATGAGAATGCTGCTCAGGATGTGGGTGAACATGAGGAATTGTTACAGTCAGATCAATGGCTGCTGTGGTCACTTCTACTGCCGGATTTACTCCTGCAGTTAAAGGCAAGTTAGGATGAACTGGCTTTCCAGGCTGTGCCATTTGAACCAGCTTTGGTTTCGATGAAGTTACCTTCACAGTAGTTGGTACAGCTGCGAGCACAGGTACAGCTGACCCAACTGTTGGTGCTGGTGCTGCAGGTGCTGCTGTGGTTCCTGCTGCGGATGCTGGTGCTGCTGTAGTTGCTGATGCTGCTGTGGTTACTGCTGCTGCTGTGGCTACTGGTGCTGCTGTGGTTACTGGTACTGCTGGTGCTGCTGTGGTTGCTGCTGCTGCTGCGGTTGCTGGTGCTGCTGTGGTTGCTGGTGCTGCTGTGGTTGCCGGTGCTGCTGGTGCTGCTGTGGTTGCTGCTGCTGCTGCGGTTGCTGGTGCTGCTGTGGTTGCTGGTGCTGCTGTGGTTCCTGCTGCTGTGGTTCCTGCTGCAGTTGCTGGTGTTGCTGTGGCTACTGGTGCTGCTGTGGTTACTGCTGCTACTGGTGCTGCTGTGGTTCCTGCCGCTGCTGTGGTTACTGCTGCTACTGGTGCTGCTGTGGTTGCTGCTGCTGCTGCGGTTGCTGGTGCTGCTGTGGTTGCTGGCTCTGCTGTGGTTGCTGGTGCTGCTGGTGCTGGTACTGCTGTGGTTACTACTGCTGCTGTGGTTACTGGAACTGATGTGGTTCCTGCTGCGGATGCTGGTGCTGCTGTAGTTGCTGATGCTGCTGTGGTTACTGCTGCTGCTGTGGCTACTGGTGCTACTGTGGTTACTGCTGCTGCTGGTGCTGCTGTGGTTGCTGCTGCTGCTGCGGTTGCTGGTGCTGCTGTGGTTGCTGGTGCTGCTGTGGTTCCTGCTGCTGTGGTTCCTGCTGCGGTTGCTGGTGTTGCTGTGGCTACTGGTGCTGCTGTGGTTACTGCTGCTACTGGTGCTGCTGTGGTTCCTGCTGCTGCTGTGGTTACTGGTGCTGCTGTGGTTACTGCTGCTACTGGTGCTGCTGTGGTTACTGCTGCTACTGGTGCTGCTGTGGTTCCTGCTGCTGCTGCTGCTGCTGTAGTTCCTGCTGCTGCTGCGGTTGCTGCTGCTGCTGTGGTTGCTGGTGCTGCTGTGATTGCTGGTGCTGCTGTGGTTGCTGGTGCTGCTGTGGTTGCTGGTGCTGCTGTGGTTCTTGCTGCTGCTGCTGCTGTGGTTGTTGGTGCTGCTGTGGTTGCTGCTGCCGCTGTAGTTGCCGGTGCTGCTGTGGTTGCTGGTACTGCCGCAGTTCCTGATGCTGCTGTGGTTGCTGGTGCTACTGCGGTTGCCGGTGCTGCTGTGGTTACTGGTACTGCTGCAGTTACTGGTGCTGCTGTGGTTGCTGGTGCTGCTGCAGTTCCGGGTACTGCAGGTTGTGATGCCTGAATTGACATGCCTGGTGCAGTGAATGGCATGGCGACAGTAGCAGGCGGCGTTGCTGCACTATGGGGAACTGCTGCATTGTTAGCTGCTGGTGTAGCCATGGTATGTGAAGGTGTTGGTGGATTGACTGGAGGTTCTGTTGGCACTGGAGTGTCTACTACTAGATGAAGATGTGTTAGTGGTTTTGGTGCAGTGACTACTTTACTTGCCACATTAGGTTTAGGGTGAAGTCCTTGAATTAGAGTCGCTATACTGGGCTGTGAAGAATGTGATGGTGTCTTTGCATTCACAGAGCTTTTGGTGAGAGAACCAACTTTTACCAACGGATCAGCTGAACCTGGGGGATGTGGATGAGGATGCTGCTCAGGATGTGGGTGAACATGAGGAATTGTTACAGTCAGATCAATGGGTGCTGTGCTCACTTCTACTGCCGGATCTACTCCTGCAGTTAAAGGCAAGTTAGGATGGACTGGCTTTCCAGGCTGTGCCATTTGAACCAGCTTTGGTTTCGATGAAGTTACCTTCACAGTAGTTGGTACAGCTGCGAGCACAGGTACAGCTGACCCAACTGTTGGTGCTGGTGCTGCAGGTGCTGCTGTGGTTCCTGCTGTAGTTGCTGGTGCTGGTGCTGCTGTGGTTACTGCTGCTGTGGTTACTGCTGCTGCTGGCGCCACTGCTGCTGCTGTGGTTCCTGATGCTGCCGTGGTTCCAGCTGCTGCAGTGGTTCCAGCTGCTGCTGTGGTTACTGCTGCTGCTGTGGTTGCTGGTGCTGTTGTGGCTGCTGGTGCTGCTGTGATTCCTGCTGCTGCTGTGGTTACTGCTGCTGCTGTGGTTGCTGCTGCTGCTGTGGTTCCAGCTGCTGCTGTAGTTCCTGCTGCTGCTGCTGTGGTTGCTGGTGCTGCTGTGGTTGCTGGTGCTGCTGTGGTTGCTGGTGCTGCTGTGGTTGCTGCTGTGGCTACTGGTGCTGCTGTGGTTACTGCTGCTGCTGTGGTTGCTGCTGCTGCTGGTGCTACTGCTGCTGGCGTTACTGCTGCTGCTGTGGTTGCTGGTGTTGCTGCTGGGGATGGTACAGGTACTTCAGGTGCTGCAGGTGCTACAGGTGCTACAGGTGCCGCAGGTGCCACAGGTACCGCAGGTGCTGCAGGTGTTGCAGGTGCTGCAGGTGCTGCAGGTGCCGCAGGTGCCGCAGGTGCCACAGGTACCGCAGGTGCCGCAGGTGCCGCAGGTGTTGCAGGTGCTGCAGGTGCTACAGGTACTGAAGGTGCTGCTGGAGCCTGGTTTGTAAAGAGGTTGACAAGCACCTGCTGCCATGATGGTTCTCCTGCTGGTTGTCCTGCTGGTGGAGGGTTTATGAAGGCGTTCAGAAAGTTGGCAATTGGATCATTCTGGTGATGGACAGCATGAGGATGGCCATGATGATTGAATTGGGGGTTATTTCCTTGCCCACTAACTCTACAAATATATGATTTAAGAACTAATACTACAACATGTAATTGTTTAACATAAATAGGGCAGTGGGAGTGCTCAGGTAGCAATTAAATAAAAAGCAAACTGCGATCCGATAAATAAACTTTCCATTTCTATGGTTGTTTATGAATAATTGAATTATTATTAATTATTCCAGTAAAATTTCCCTAAACTAGATTTACATTACACCATTGCGCAATATAAAACTAAATTGCATGATGCGACATTGGCGATGCAGGGACTACAATTCCAAGTTCCTGGCCAATCTCCTGTCTTTCTTGGATAAACTATGCATGAGTCATGTAATGAGCTATGGCAATGAATCATGTAATGAGCTATGCAATGAGTCATGTAATGAACTGTGTAGGCCTTACTGTGGTACCCAGAGTTAAAAGATGTAATGTAGATGTAAGACAACTCTGTATTAAGTTTTGTTGGCCAAGAATAATAACTGAATGATGACGCCCTTTAATTACCATCTGTCTTCCTAAGTACCTGAGTGTAGATTAATCTCATCAGTAAATATTCTAAACAGGGTTGTAGATACATTGTACATCTCGGGAAATCCCAATCTCTCTCTCTCTCTCAATTAATTTACTATTTAAAAGGTATAATTTTATGGTAAATTTATAAATGGTATTATTTGCTCCTTATGATATCAGTTAGATGACTTACTGTAGTATAGAAATGATGAGAAGGTATCCATATATAAGAGCCATGTTACTGTATGCCATTCTACTGGCAATGTACAATTATACACTAAACATTAATATCTTTCCTTTCCCTTTTTATAGCACTATATTTAATCGATATTAACTATTTAAATGGGCGGAGAAAGTATTTCATTCAAGCTTTCCACTTCCAGTTTCCAGCTTGAGTGTAAATCACAGACTGTATTGCAGCCCTACAGGCACATGTAATGCCTGTCTATAGGTTACCGCAACCCTACAAGCACCTGTAATGCCTGTCTATTAATAATACTAATCATCTACATTTATGCATATCTGGTTCTACAGAGTGCTCAGCTCCTGTTAATAAAATAGAACATAAAATCAGTGACACCCAATTACTAGCATCTCTAACAGATGCTTCAATAAGGCTGCCATGGTTCTACAATGCCATTGGTTTTCATATGCAGAATAAAATTTGCAACTCACCCTAGATTTGCCTCCTACTCTAATTTTAGTCTGGTCAGGGCGAACCCACAATACAATAAATTCTGCATTCTGCTATTGATAAACCTGGTCTGAGAGCTGATCCAGCTAGTACTAGTCCAGTGCTGTCTAATTATGATGATGTCTATACCCCAGCCTTGCACCGCTGGATCCACTCCTGTTACAATTATTACATATCTCATTGACTTAATTGGTCAAATAGGAGTTGGCTGTCAGCATTGAAGCAGCACAGTTTTAGTGTCTATGGGCAGCATTGGTATTATTAGTAGTTTGTACATATCTACACGTTTACATACACATTAGTATTATTAGCGCACAAAATGCACTTATTATAATTATAGCTTTACTATTATGAGCACACATGTGTATCTATAGCATTGGTGTAGTGAACACACATGTGTATCTATAGCATTGGTGTAGTGAACACACATGTGTATCTATAGCATTGGTGTAGTGAACACACATGTGTATCTATAGCATTGGTGTAGTGAACACACATGTGTATCTATAGCGTTGGTGTAGTGAACACACATGCGTATCTATAGCATTGGTGTAGTGAACACACATGTGTATCTACAGCATTGGTGTATTGAACACACATGTGTATCTATAGCGTTGGTGTAGTGAACACACATGTGTATCTACAGCATTGGTGTAGTGAACACACATGTGTATCTATAGCATTGGTGTAGTGAACACACATGTGTATCTACAGCATTGGTGTAGTGAACACACATGTGTATCTATAGCGTTGGTGTAGTGAACACACATGTGTATCTATAGCATTGATGTAGTGAACACACATGTGTATCTATAGCATTGATGAAGTGAACACACATGTGTATCTATAGCATTGATGTAGTGAACACACATGTGTATCTATAGCATTGGTGTAGTGAACACACATGTGTATCTATAGCATTGGTGTAGTGAGCACACATGTGTATCTATAGCATTGGTGTAGTGAACACACATGTGTATCTACAGCATTGGTGTAGTGAACACACATGTGTATCTATAGCATTGGTGTAGTGAACACACATGTGTATCTGTAGCATTGATGTAGTGAACACACATGTGTATCTATAGCATTGGTGTAGTGAACACACATGTGTATCTATAGCATTGGTGTAGTGAACACACATGTGTATCTACAGCATTGGTGTAGTGAACACACATGTGTATCTATAGCATTGGTGTAGTGAACACACATGTGTATCTATAGCATTGATGTAGTGAACACACATGTGTATCTATAGCATTGATGTAGTGAACACACATGTGTATCTATAGCATTGGTGTAGTGAACACACATGTGTATCTATAGCATTGGTGTAGTGAACACACATGTGTATCTATAGCATTGATGAAGTGAACACACATGTGTATCTATAGCATGCAGCACATTGTATTAGTAACTTTCATTATTTGATATTCTAATTAAAATTAAAACAGGAACTTGATCTACGTTGTAGCTCCCCTCTCCCAGCCCAGGTGAGCAATTAAAACAATAATTGCAATCTTTAAAAATGTATATTTCTTTTATGAAAATCCATTATTTCAATAGAAATATAAAATCAGGATGCACATGAAGCTACTGTACCCGGGTTGGTATGCAAAGATTGCCTTCAGGCATCAGCAACCTAGCACCAAAATATACAGTAATAGCCAACAAGTTACCAACCATTTGCTACCAGTGTATCAGACAGCCAGACGTTGAAATAGAGGACCAGGTACTGTCACAGCACTCTAATTCTCATCACTATCTAGTCGATTCATTTTGCTCTCCATTTTTAGCAAATAGCTGCCCATGATTGGGTAATAAGAAACTTGGGACTAATATACCACAGCCCTTAGACAAGGCTTGGGAGTTTATTACTCTAACTCTTAGATAACCTAGGTCATTTTCTAGGCGGAGGGATGCCGCACTTGTACTATTGGGACCACTGGAGTTTATTACCAAGCAAGGGACCTGAGCAGCAGTGTTGAGGTCAAACAATAAACTAGCCTCCAGTACACACTGAGTGATATTAAATTCTGACCCACAAAGTATACAAATAGACACTACGTGGACATCCAGGTATGCTGTAGACGTACAGAATAAGCAGGCTGTGCGAGTTACGGGCACCTGCTAATGCTGTATAAGTTATGGGCACCTGTTGATGCTGCATAAGTTACGGGCATCTGTTGATGCTGTTTACAAGAATGTATTCCATATCCTATCACGTGCGCTTGTAGTAATGGACATCAGTGCTTAGTTACCATGTGCAAGTATCGCTCTAAGCATCCTTATATTTTGCCTGCGTTCTACCTGCAGATAGAAGGTCAGAGTACAATTCTTTGCTATCAATTACTGAAAGCAAAAACCTTAGGCCGTTTAGTAACTTCCCACATAAATGTTTGTCGAATGTCTGTCTTAGGGCAAAAAGAATTTTGCTTATTAGAATATAATCCAAAGATTGCAATAATTGCAGTAATTATAAGTACATTTAAGTGGACCAAAGTCTTGGAGTTTCTCTCACACAGTTCTCTAGGTTCACAGCAGATACGAATACCTGAATCTTTCGTCGAAACTTTATTCTAATTAATCTACACTCTCAGTCTGTCCGTAACATCAGGATGGTAGAGTTTGGATGGGTAAAGTGTGACATTGCATGATCGATCCAAGTCACCCTCCGAGTGAGCTGATTGGTTGAGAGAAATGAGGTAACTGGGAAGAATCCTCCCCTCAACAGCGCACGTGTGCCGTAGTTACAATAACATAACAATGACCTTTGTACAATTGTATGTAGACTTTGGTAAAGATAACTGCTTACTGCTACACCTAAATGTACATTCAGTTGGCATGTACGTGTATTTTTCATCTGATGAAATCAAAGAAAGGACTATTAGTGTTCTAAATGACTTTCTTCATCTCCAATTTATCTCAAACACTGCTAAAAAATAAATACAAATGTTTGAAGTCCTGCTTCGTTGTAGAACATCAAGATGCAGCATATTTCTGAAATGCTGCCATGAAATCTGCATAGAAGCAGCAGACCACCCTCTACAGTTTCTACCTTAATTTTTGTCAAAATTTTCCTAAAATCATTTCATGCAATTGCGCGACATAGGTGGACAGAAAAGTTTCAAGTACAGGTGCATGCCATGTAGGTAAATATATAATTATTATAAATTAGAGGCTCAACTCAATATATTAGCATAACTTCCAGGCAGATGTACAAGCAGACGGAGAGGTGGAGTCTTAGGCTGACATTTGGCCAGCACTACTTGTCAATCCTATTCTAACTGGAAATCTGTCTATTATAGAGCACCTGTAAGAGCTGCCTGCGTAATAGTGACATTCTAATATTGATTGTCGGATAAGCCATGCCCAAAATTAGTAATTAATTATGTAAAATTTTGGAGAAAAATTATAACATTTTGCAATGAGTCATCTAGTTTGATGTGAGCAACCCAAGGGCATGAGGTCAAAGAGAGGAAGGTTAAAACGTCCTGCCATTAACCATGGTCCACCGTCCTGCCATTGACCATGGTCTACCGGTCCTGCCATTGACCATGGTCCACTGTCCTGCCATTGACCATGGTCCACCGTCCTGTCATTGACCATGGTCCACCGGTCCTGCCATTGACCATGGTCCACCGTCCTGCTATTGACCATGGTCCACCGTCCTGCAATTGACCATGGTCCACCGTCCTGCAATTGACCATGGTCCACCGGTCCTGCCATTGACCATGGTCCACTGTCCTGCCATTGACCATGGTCCACCGTCCTGTCATTGACCATGGTCCACCGGTCCTGCCATTGACCATGGTCCACCGTTCTGCCATTGACCATGGTCCACCGTCCTGCTATTGACCATGGTCCACCGTCCTGCAATTGACCATGGTCCACCGTCCTGCCATTGACCATGGTCCACCAGTCATGCCATTGACCATGGTCCACCGTTCTGCAATTGACCATGGTACAATTGAGTCAATACTAAACCAAATATTATGTAATGCTAATGGTTTGGTCATTTTGTTTCATATGTGTTGTAATTTTTTTATGCAAGGATCTCCAATTAGTCAATTAAGCAGTCAGAGAGATTCTATTTCAAATTCATTGAAATATACATCTCTGTTTATACTTTACTATTATTTTGTTAGTAAAATATTAACACTGTAGTTCAAGCCATTTATGGCCAAATAAATATTGAAGATTTTTCACAGCTAGGTTGTCCTCTTAAGCTGTAACTAAACCATCTGACTTGGAGACCATCCAACCTACATGTATATTTCTCTGTTAGAGTTGTATTACACTGTATATGTAAATAATCTGATATTCCCATAAGTTACTAGTAGATTTTGTAGTAGATGAACTGATGATTGTAGAAATGTATTACTTGCAAGTTATTGTAAGCTAGAAATATGTTTCATACTCGCTTGTAAAGTTTTACTGTACTCAGCGCAATAGTAAGATAAGACAGCATGTAATATATGTATCTCACATAGATGTATTTCATATAGTAGATACATTATATGAATGGATTTATCTTCTCTTTAAAGAGGACAGGTGTGATTACAATGCTTGGTTAGTGGTACCTTAAATATTATATAAATCATGTACATATACTGCTACTGTATGAAACACATGCTGCTATATGCCAATGCCAACTTAGCTTTCTAATGAAAATGATTTTGATTTGTATGTCACTTGAACTTGGGCGTTACACCATTCTACTACCGCAGACATACTTGGATATGCCAAAGTCAAACCACTTAGAAATATATCATCACAGTTGTAATTATGAATAGCGCTGACATAACTGTCAAATCACATGAAAAAAAATGCATAAAACCAAAATTTTGGATCATACAAAGCTAAAGTTCAATACAAAAACCTTTTTTTGAGCCTAATGGGTTACAGATATTTTAACTTTAATGTTTTATTCAATAAATTAGTTGCAAAATCGGCTAATGAAAGATCATTGAAATATTTACTTTGTTATACATTGCAATGCGTATTACATGCATGATGCATGGGTACATGCACGCCTGTGGGAAAATGCACGAGCACCTGTTTGAGCACCTGTTTACATTTTCCTCTTCATTAATCGTACACAGAGACTGAGATTCAGGTTTCTGTTTGGGACAACTGGGTAAGGGGAGGGGGTTTCTCTAAGACAAACAGAGAGGACAACTTCACCTTCTACAAAGAGCCAAATCTATCTCATTTACTATTCGGCCCTGAATCTACTTCTTGCTTGACCTCTTTTGAGGAAAGTCCTGCTAGTTTGATCTCAATTAATCGATAATATTTTTATAGTTGAATAATTCAGTTTATTATAATGTAATAATCCATGCACAAAAATACATAATATTAAATAACTGATTATTTTCTTCCCACCAAAATAGTAAATAATGAAAAACAAGCACAGATAAATGTCTGAAATAGCGTTTTTGAAACAAAATAAATCCAAGCTATTTTTGGCTAAATGTGCACTATCTGATCTCTGTAGTAAGCAGTGGAACATAGCATACATGTATAGTAATACTCTGAGCAATGAGTTATGAAGCTGCCCAGCCAACAGAAGATGGGGTGCCAATGACCTTGAGGTCGTTGACCTCAAGGTTATTGTCAGCTAACCCAGAACTTGCTAGCTGGACGTGCAGCTGTCTAACCAGAGCTCCGGCCACCTACATACATAATGCTGGGTGATAATCAATTAGCCAACTCGGGGAATAAAATATATGATGTTAGTTTGGTGAAGAACGTTATAGTATAGTGTAATACTGATAATTATAGAAAATCCTTCTTTAGTTGAAGAGGTAGAAAACTTAGAGATGTAGGTTATTGCTTATATACATGTTCATCTTTACACAGCGTCTGTCCTGCTGCCTCGCCCTGCAGATAAATTGAGACAGCAATAATACTATAGTTATTCGCTAAACACTTCCTGGAATTCAGGCAATTACTAGTACATCTACATACATGTTGGGGAGGGGGGGGGGGTACCATACCCCTCCCCCATAAAATACATAAATAATAACATGAAATGAGAACTAAGTTATAAATTATGTTCCAATATTGCACTTTTTTGCAGCAGCCATCAGCAGTTCTGAATTTGACTGAATGATGATGTTCATATTATACATGTACAAGGCACTAAGGCTATTATACATGTATAATGTATTACGTACAAGTACTTATACACTATGATATCTTGGAGCACTAAGGCTACATCCAGTATATATTGCAGCACTAAGGCTACATTAATTACAGTAATAACTAATAATATCTCCCTGTTTGCTAATAACAATAATTATCTCTACTGATTGTAGGTGAATCATTGAAGGTGATAAAAATAAACCTAGACTAATTAGTGGGCCATTATCTACTACAGTTAGTTGTCTTCTCTATTTAGAGTTTATTAATATTATCATGATATGGTACAATGATTGTATGTGAATGGTCAGTACACGAATGTTATATTAATATTACATATATATTAGCCCATAGGGATTGATGACAGTGGATTAATCGCCCATTTATTACACACAAATCTCTGAGACTACTAAATTACCTAACTGGTGTAAATAACACAAATAATAACTTTGTCACCAAAATCTAATTCCAATGCATTCATTCCTCACCATTGAGTTGCAGTCTGGTTCAGCTACTGCAGGTGACCAGGTTGACGTCCTTAGAGTGGTTACAAAGGCAGAATCGAATGTCGAATGCTGTACCAGCTGGGCATCTGAGTTTTTTGCCTCCAAACTGTCTGCACTGTATTCCGGCTCTCACTAAAGTACAATGTTGGGAACTTAAATAGCTCTTTTAGTACCAAAAGAATTAATGACATTCAAGACAATTTACAAGACTAACTGTGCAAACAAAAATTTGCTACGTATTCTGCAGCACATTTTGATCTTCATATATAATTCCATCATTTATATAAAAGTAAATTATTTAGGAAAATACACAGCTCCTTATAAGGTAAGTCTTTGAACAAGTCAGCAAAGAGTTCCCATGGCAACAGATAGTAGTATATTCAAACATCAACTGAGAGCAATGTAAGTAGGGTCTAATTGATAGCACTATGCATACGTCGTAGTGTATAAAATGAGGCAGTAAGTATATAGCCTGTGTTACTTACATTTAACACCACAGTTGTTTGGAATAAACTCTGGTACACTGGTACATGTGACCTTGTCAACAAATTTACCATGGTTACACATGCACTTCCTTACGTCATAGAGAGTGCCTGGAGGACACGGCATCAAGTCATATGAAGTGCAATTGTTGTATTCAACTGAAAAATAATATGCAAATGCTAATACATGTACAGCCTATTTGTTGGAATTGTGCAAAACAACTACAATAGTTGGTTTACTAGCTTAGTGTACACATTCTAAAATAAAACATGCACAGTTTCATCCCAACTAATGTTATATAATACCTTTTATTTGTCAAATGTCAACTCTGTAAAGTCAAATTTACTATGAATCCTGGAAACGTGGAACATATAGCATCTACATACGTTTTGTAATGCACTATAGAAAAAACTTTTGGTCAACATCAACATCATGAAATTAAAAGTTACCTGTGACGTTGCAGTTATTTGGTAAGATATTTGGTGCTGAGGATACAGCAGCTGTCAGAATTTTGGCTGTCTTTGTATTAGCTCCCTTCTTGGCTACTACTTCTGACATTGTCATGGAGCCAGTGGTTGTTACAGGTGCTGGGGTAGTTCCGTTGCCTGTTCCATTGTTTGCTTCTACGGGTGGCATTCCAGCGGTAGTAGAAAAGACCTCAGTCCCTCCTGGTACACTAGAAAATAGAATGTTCTATGTACATTGTGTAGTTGAGGGAATATCATGACCCAACAGTGTTTAGTAACGGTAAACTGGACAGATATTGATATTGTCCCCCCCCCCCATACGCAGGACCCCCTTCCCTAATTAGAATGCCGATTACTTTGTCCACGCCAACAGCTGTCAGAGCAAACTGGCACACATTGCATAACAGGAATTGAGCAAGTAACAACCAATAAAGTGACTTCCACACCGGATAATAATTTTATGTCAAAATGTGATTAGAGCTCAACAGACTACAAAACCAAAACAACTGTACTTACGTTGGGGGAGGTTGTGCCAGCACTCCACTGATTACCATCAATAAGACTGCTAGGAACCTAGTCATCTTCTATGATTTCCACGCTGCTCCTAAATGAAAACAGAAAGAAATGACAAGGAATGAAGGTGCTCTACCATTTATACCTGGAAGGAACCACTACCTAATTGTATGAGTGATGTCTATTCCTTTTGTTATTCATAAATACCGGAATTCCATTAACTAACAATAGCTCAGAGAATGTTTAATAACTAATTTACAAAGTACGGGATAGTGAGCTAAGTATGTCATGACGTCCATCGACATCTACCTGTGCCCACCACTTAATCAATGAGAAACTAATGATAAATTGATGATTATTTTCAATAATTAATATCATAGAAATCTTGTCAGGAAAATTGTACAGAATTACTATTTTAGTAGTCATTAAATTTAGCCTAAGAAAATCTATTAAAATCAATTTTCTTACAAACATAAATTTTGGTTGATTGCTACATTATAATTAGCGTGATTGGTCATTTTTTATATTCCTTGCCGGAAAAATATCATGCATTATAATTGTTTACAGTTTTTCATAAACATAGAAGTCTGTAGCGTTATTTAAATATTTCAATGAATAACTTACATGTAGGTCTTATTGATCAAGTTTGTAAACAAGTGAATATTTTTGAAGGCCATCTTGAACCCAGAAGGTCAAAGCAGCCAAAGGTCACGGTACTTTCCACATGGGAGTCTCAGCCTTGCTTAAAGTTCAATGAGCACAGCACCCGGCGTGCCTTCAGCACCCGGCGTGCCTTCAGCACCCGGCGTGCCTTCAGCACCCGGAGTGTACACAGTGTCTGGTGATAAAATTGGGAGGGAAAATACATGTTGCAGTATAAAAGAATGTGACTACGGCACTGGTCGCCATCTCATCGGCTGCCACCATTTGTGTTGATTACTATACAGATCCTCCATGAATAATGTCACCTGTAAAGAACGCACATTCTATGGTCATCACTGGGAGATACTTCAAAGTATCTCCTTGACCAAATTTTTAGACTTGGTTATGAAAGGGCACCACAAAGTCGCTAGAAGTTGTCACCGGTGTGTTGACTGACCAAACCCCATATTGGAAGGGCACTCTTCCAATCTTCAAGTATCTGTTTATAGAGCAGCCATTGTAAGGGTGGTGATTGGCAGATTGGTGCCAGATGGTGACACTTGGGTCTCTCTCAAGAGCAAGAAAAATGTGTTGAATTGTTCACAATGTTTGGAAAAATTGTGAGTGACCTTTTAAAACGACTGATTGATGTTTTATTGGAATCATAGACACAGACTGAAAACAATAATAAAGATAAGCAACAATAAAATGGCTTCACTTCATCAATCTGTTCTAAAGACCGGGACGCTCATCTTCACCTTACGAAGGGTCAACGTTTCAGGCCATAGCTAGACTTTACACCTTTGACTGCGGCGAAAGCCTCACTTTGTCGTACAAGTTTCGTACTTCTGAGGTCCACTAAATAGGATAGCCAAGTTGTTCGACAGCAACCAAATATAAAAATACCTTTAACTGCAGCCAAGTAACCGTATTTTCCATAAACCGCCTTTGAAATGGCAGTCCATAAGGCATGATATCTCATATAATTTTAGTATATTTGTTAATGATGAGGAAATGACATGGGTGTTTTCTAAGTCTAACCTCTCTATATCCCACTGGTGTTAAAAATAACACGCCCTATTATTAGAATAAGAATTAAAATTAGCTACTAATTACTTGTTTAAAATAGTCTGACTAGAAGCCAAATTGGAGTTTTTACTTTATTCTTATATAATATTAGGAATAATGTCAAACTACTAGAAATTAAAGGCTGACACTCAATTTTGACACAGAGTTATCTGTACTCTAATAAGAGCTAGCATCTGTTAATATCTGAAAATGGTATAAATTGCTATTTAAAGATTTTGTTTACGTATATTCAAATTTTACCATAATTGATTCAAACCCTAGACTTTTACCTCCTAGTGATGACCTCAGCAGGGTGGATAGAGGTATAGATACTAATTAACGTGCAAGTACAAAAATATTGTCTTGACGCACAATACTTTGCATGTCAGAGCAACCTTTCCATGTACATACCATCTCTCTGTGGCTATCCCTATAAGCTAACGCCCAAACCCACATTCCATCAGAAGTTCATTCTACTAATCTATTGTAATTTAGGTTCATCCATATCTAATTGCATGGGTAAATGGACAATGTTTGAACAATAGGTTGGATTTACATGGAAAAGATGCTGGTCAATAGGATTATGGGTTTACAAGGAAGATAAACTTTTAGGGCAGAATGTCTGCTTTGTTCTGAGTTAATATTCTTGGTTAAACAATCTGGTTGGTAGAAAACGTTTCCTCAGCTCATGCTATGTTCCTTGAAAAGTACAAATATATATCAGATTCTTCATAATACTCGGATGTAACTGATACACGTAGGTAGTACATGATGCACTTACTACAGTGTAGTACATGATGCACTTACTACAGTGTAGTACATGCACTTATTACAGCGTAGTACATGCACTTACTACAGCGTAGTACATGCACTTACTACAGCGTAGTACATGCACTTACTACAGTGTAGGCATACATACAACACATATACATGTATAACACTGCAGTTAAGTGTATATCAAATACCAGACTAAATATTTACTACCTCTGCAGTTTCATGTCTGATAGATACTCTTCCTGAGAATTGTCTTATGAACATGAAACAGGACAGTAGTAGTTAATATCAAAGTCTAATAGTTTTTATACATGTCAACTTCCATAATGTTATGCTCTAGTTATATTATTGAGCATGATTTCATACTAGTACAGCCCAATGAATGTATATAGACATGTGCTTTCTGTGAATTATGTACTTGAACTTCGGCACATAAGTTTATTGAAGTGTTATGTAGGCCTACTTACACCTTAGTAAAACTCAAATTGTGTTAAAACATGACAATAATATAAATGAAATGAAACACCTAACAGATATGTAACATTACAGAAGTTAACTAAAAGGCATAAGGTAATCAGGCTGTAGTACAATAAGTTGAGGAAATATAAACGTAGATTAACTGACTGAGCTTGACTCAACTGCTTGTGTTAACAAAGTGAATGTAATTCATGCACTATCAAAGCTTTCAAACGGATACTATTGTAAAACATAGACATCATAGCATGTAGTGCTACTGTAAACACCAGTGTACTGTGCACAGAAATTGCAAACCTTATTTGCAGTTATCCTCCCCTGAGCACAGTATGTGTGTACAATTCCAACAGTGACTCTAGCTTACTGCTATCGAAATGTGAAGGTCATCTCCAAGGAGACGATTGCTGGTGAACACTCAATGGGTTGTCTATTACGTATAAACCATTCTCAAATGCATTGATTATCAAAATTATTTTCCAAAAGAGTTTAAGCAAAACTTATTGAATTAAAAGCCTCCATACTTTCATTTCAATGTGTGACCGTTGTGTTTCTTTATAGGTCACTAAGATGGCAGAGGTCGGCAAGCTGTACCTATTGACATATGACAAAGATGTACACGTAAGTTTAAGCAATCATCCATTTCAAACGTACATCGAAAATGTTATGTTTAGATGAAGTGTCACCACCACCCTGAAAACACTAATTTAACAGGATTACGATACTCTATTATTGACCTGTAGGTTGACATCACCACGACATAACGTACTTCTTCGTTTACAGTTTCATATTACTCAGCCTGTGGAACACCTCTATACCTTTAACACCTCTACAATGTATACCTGTATACCTGCAGACCTGCGTACCTGCGTACCTGTATACCTGCGTACCTGCATATCTACGTACCTGCGTACCTGCATACCTGCATACCTGCATACCTGCATACCTGCATACCTGTATACCTCTATTACCTGCATGCCTCTATTACCTGCATACCGCTATTTACCTGCCAGTATATGATTGGGAGGGTTAGTGGGTTTTAAACTAACGGTTGACAGGAGTTGTGCTCTCTTTACCCCATTACAACAAAATAACAGCTGGGTTGCTGATTTTACCGCTACCATTTTTCCATGCCAACAATACACCATATTGAGTGATAGACAGCACATTTCTACAGCTATGTTAGTTATTTAGAGCTTTAAAATAGCTGAGAATAGATGATAAACTGACAAACTACATGTTGTTCTGTATTACTACAGATAGGCAGCTCACCAGAAGAATTCAAATTTCAAGGTTTCCTTTCAACAAATTATAAGTTTTACATACATTTCCAGTCTTTAGGTTTTACAACCTTGTCTATATATACATTGTGTTTCTTCAACTTGAAGTGAGATATGAAAGTAATCTACACTATTGTACATGTACTATAATGATGTAGGTGTAATCTGTGCTATATAAAGTTAGATAAATATGTTAAAATATTGTAACTTCTTGCAATTTAGCATCACCAGAGAGAAACTGGTGTTTTAGTAAAATCATATTTTGCCATCTTGAGGATTTCTCACATGGAGGATCCTGAAAGAATGCACTGAGTAAAACCTCCGGGTCTTTGTTTATGTTTACTTGTCAGGTATGGAGAATAATGTTATTTATCAGGTATGGAGAATAATGTTATTTATCAGGTATAGAGAATAATGTTATTTATCAGGTATAGAGAATAATGTTATTTATCAGGTATAGAGAATAATGTTATTTATCAGGTATGGAGTATAATGTTATTTATCAGGTATGGAGAATAATGTTATTTATCAGGTATGGAGAATAATGTTATTTATCAGGTATGGAGAATAATGTTATTTATCAGGTATGGAGAATAATGTTATTTATCAGGTATGGAGAATAATGTTATTTATCAGGTATAGAGAATAATGTTATTTATCAGGTATGGAGAATAATGTTATTTATCAGGTATGGAGAATAATGTTATTTATCAGGTATAGAGAATAATGTTATTTATCAGGTATAGAGAATAATGTTATTTATCAGGTATAGAGAATAATGTTATTTATCAGGTATAGAGAATAATGTTATTTATCAGGTATAGAGAATAATGTTATTTATCAGGTATGGAGAATAATGTTATTTATCAGGTATAGAGAATAATGTTATTTATCAGGTATAGAGAATAATGTTATTTATCAGGTATGGAGAATAATGTTATTTATCAGGTATGGAGAATAATGTTATTTATCAGGTATGGAGAATAATGTTATTTATCAGGTATAGAGAATAATGTTATTTATCAGGTATAGAGAATAATGTTATTTATCAGGTATAGAGAATAATGTTATTTATCAGGTATAGAGAATAATGTTATTTATCAGGTATAGAGAATAATGTTATTTATCAGGTATGGAGAATAATGTTATTTATCAGGTATGGAGAATAATGTTATTTATCAGGTATAGAGAATAATGTTATTTATCAGGTATAGAGAATAATGTTATTTATCAGGTATAGAGAATAATGTTATTTATCAGGTATAGAGAATAATGTTATTTATCAGGTATAGAGAATAATGTTATTTATCAGGTATGGAGAATAATGTTATTTATCAGGTATAGAGAATAATGTTATTTATCAGGTATAGAGAATAATGTTATTTATCAGGTATAGAGAATAATGTTATTTATCAGGTATAGAGAATAATGTTATTTATCAGGTATGGAGAATAATGTTATTAATTATCAGGTATAGAGAATAATGTTATTTATCAGGTATAGAGAATAATGTTATTTATCAGGTATGGAGAATAATGTTATTTATCAGGTATAGAGAATAATGTTATTTATCAGGTATAGAGAATAATGTTATTTATCAGGTATAGAGAATAATGTTATTTATCAGGTATAGAGAATAATGTTATTTATCAGGTATAGAGAATAATGTTATTTATCAGGTATAGAGAATAATGTTATTTATCAGGTATGGAGAATAATGTTATTTATCAGGTATAGAGAATAATGTTATTTATCAGGTATGGAGAATAATGTTATTTATCAGGTATGGAGAATAATGTTATTTATCAGGTATAGAGAATAATGTTATTTATCAGGTATAGAGAATAATGTTATTTATCAGGTATAGAGAATAATGTTATTTATCAGGTATGGAGAATAATGTTATTTATCAGGTATGGAGAATAATGTTATTTATCAGGTATAGAGAATAATGTTATTTATCAGGTATGGAGAATAATGTTATTTATCAGGTATGGAGAATAATGTTATTTATCAGGTATAGAGAATAATGTTATTTATCAGGTATGGAGAATAATGTTATTTATCAGGTATAGAGAATAATGTTATTTATCAGGTATAGAGAATAATGTTATTTATTGTTGTTTTAAAAGAACATAATAATATACACAGTATGTAGTCACGGAGAGGCTAGAGGAATTACATTGGCAGCGTTGTCATTAGGCCGACATTATCGCTATATTTCATGTAACTTACTTGTCCATAACTTACATGTACATAAATGTACATAACTAACTTGTACATACATGTAAATGTACATAACTAACTTGTACATAAATGTACATAACTAACTTGTACATAAATGTACATAACTAACTTGTACATAATTGTACATAACTAACTTGTACATAAGTATACATAACCAACTTGCACTCAGTCCGCATACAGTGTACTGTTTCGGTGTTTGAAACTTCATCAGTGCAGCTCAGAGATATACCTAGGAGCACACATTGGCAATACTGTATGCTTAGAGCAAAGCGTATTTGAAAGGTGTAGAATCCACTGAACCAAAGCTCTCAAGCTGCCAGAGACCGCGAGAATTGCTGTATATGACTTACATTGTATATGTACATAACTTACATGTACATAAGTAACTTGTATATGACTTACATTTACATACACGTAACTTGCATGCACATAACTTACTTTAATATTATAACTTCCATGTACATAAATGTACATAACTAATTTGTATATAACTTACATGTACATAACTTACATGTATATAACTTACATGTACATAACTTACATGTACATAACTTACATGTATATAACTTACATGTATATAAATGTAGGTATCATCTAATCTTATAACTGATATTAGTGAATCATATTATTGGTAATCATAATAAGGTTATGTGACTAGAAACCACCTTTGTTTTGGGAATATTGGGTTTGGCTAGCATGTTTCCACATCAGATGGCCATTATAGGAAGGGTGGGTAACCATCAGTCCCTTCATTTATATCAAAACACATGGGTTAAAAAGTAAAACCTGCACTTCCTGAAAATTAAATAACTTTTGAACATATGGCATAGTTATTTGTATGAAGGGTGAGATTTGCATATTGTATGGAGGAAGGGAGGTTTCCAATAATCAAAGTAATTATTGTAATTTAGTGTCTGTTGGCATAACATTAGGGTGTACCTTGTTGCTTTGTAGTAATCACTTATTGTATATTGGTTACCATTAAAATGCTGCTGTGTAAGTATTCATAATGATTTTGTACTAAATAATGCTGGATCATAGTTAGAATAAAATATTTATTTTATTTTAAAAATACAAAACGCACTGAAGTGTGGCTGAAGCATTTCATAAATTAATTTTCGTTTTTATATGGACATCTATTGAATTAGGTGTAGTCAATACTATATGGTAGATATAATAGTCAAAGAGTTAAGGAAAATAATTATATATTGTATATTGGAGTAAAAATAAATGTTGTTTATTATAACCAATAATGTTAGTAGGAACAACTATGCCTGCATAATTGACCAAGTCAGCAATGCTCTGGCCAATTGTATGTCCGGCATACACTCAATGGCCTTAGATGAGTATTGTAAGATAGCTGGGATCCAAAAACAATGATTGCCTAATCACCAACTAAAATACAGTACTGCTGTTACAAGCATAATAATTACTCATGTCTGGTCTCTAAGGCTAAATACATGTATATGTACAACAAGATGAACCTCCATTGCACTGTCGTCCTAGCGGAATATAAAAGTATATGCACTAAACCTGTCTTTTTATATTGTCTGAGTTCTAGACCTGGTTGAGTCGAAACCAGAATCAAAGTCTTTGGTTGTTTTATTCGTCTAGGTATGACTGAAGAGGTCATTGAACCTGTGCTGTTTCTCCACCAAAAGGTTTGAGCAATCAATGGCAAAGTTTAGCACCTACAATATTGAATTTAAACTAGAATTCAAAATTAACAAACTCCGTAATACTGGATGTAAAATTGACATGTGACTGTGCATAGTTTTCCATAAGTTTTCTATCCACAGCAACTTCTCAGTCTACACTATTACACAAGATGAGGCTCTGAAGTTCACTTGTGCAAGAGGAAGTAACTCCAGATAATCAGGAGCCAACATGTCTCACTGAGCAGGAAAATAAACTAGAGTTTATATCTCATTCAATTTATGGTAGATTTGACTAGAATGTAGGAAGAGCATGCCTAAAAGTCACCTACCTTTTAGAAGAATTGCTGTTGAGGGTCGCTTCGACAAGTTATGGGGTCAACCTTGAGGTCATGGTTACATACACACAGCCTGATGTCAAATACTGTGTTTGGGGGGCACCTTCTGTTACCAAATACTTTACATCCTTTGCCCATGGGTACTGAAATACATAAACACATCATCTGTTTAGAGAAGCAAACAGTGGCTTACAAAATAATAACAACAACAACAATAACAACAATAACGATTATAAAATTTCTTGCAAGAAAAATATCACGTACAAAACACATGGCCAATTGCTGTAATAACAGTAACACACTTGCAATGTAAATAAATACTTAGTCCACTTACTATCAAAGTTACAGTTGTTGGAGAAAAAGCCTTGCTTAGAAGGTGCCTTTCCATGTGGTTTAGTGTGAGACTTGGTTGGTTTTTTAGCTGTTGACGGACTTCCTGGTGCCACTGGGAGAGATGATTTAGCTCCAGCTGCTGTTGGTGCTGCTGTGGTTCCAGATGCTGCTATGGTTCCAGATGCTGCTGTGGTTCCTGCTGCTGCTGTTGTTCTAGCTGCTGCAGTGGTTCCTGCTGCTGCTGTCGTTCCTGCTGCTACTGTGGTTGATGGTGCTGCTGTAGTTCCAGCTGCTGCTGTGGTTCCTGCAGCTGCAGTGGTTCCAGCTGCTGCAGTGGTTCCAGTTGCTGCTGTCGTTCCTGCTGCTGCTGTCGTTCCTGCTGCTGCTGTCGTTCCTGCTGCTGCCGTGGTTGCTGGTGCTGCTGTGGTTCCTGCTGCTGCTGTGGTTCCTGCAGCTGCTGTCGTTCCTGCAGCTGCTGTCGTTCCTGCTGCTGCCGTGGTTACTGGTGCTGTTGTAGTTCCAGCTGCTGCTGTAGTTCCAGCTGCTGCTACTGTGGTTGCTGCTGCTACTGTGGTTGCTGGTGCTGCTGTGGTTGCTGGTGCTGCTGTGGTTCCAGATGCTGCTGTGGTTGCTGCTGTGGTTGCTGGTGCTGCTGTGGTTCCAGATGCTGCTGTGGTTGCTGCTGTGGTTGCTGGTGCTGCTGTGGTTCCTGCAGCTGCTGTGGTTCCAGATGCTGCTGTGGTTGCTGCTGTGGTTGCTGGTACTGCTGTGGTTCCTGCAGCTGCTGTGGTTCCTGCTGCTACTGTGGTTGCTGGTGCTGCTGTGGTTGCTGGTGCTGCTGTGGTTCCAGATGCTGCCGTGGTTGCTGCTGTGGTTGCAGCTGCTGCTGTCGTTCCTGCTGCTGCTGTGGTTGCTGGTGCTGCTGTGGTTCCAGATGCTGCCGTGGTTGCTGCTGTGGTTGCAGCTGCTGCTGTCGTTCCTGCTGCTGCTGTGGTTCCAGCTGCTGCTGTTGTTCCTGCTGCTGCTGTGGTTGCTGCTGCTGCAGTGGTTCCTGCAGCTGCTGTTGTTCCACCTAATGATAGATGTGATCCCGTAGCAATCAAGGGAAGAAATGGGAACATGGTTGATGGCCCTGCAGCTGCCGTTGTTGGTGGATGTGGCACATCTGTTACTGTTGATGGTGTAGAAGGTGATGCTACTGGTTCAAGTGGAGTGGCACCTGGAGCAGGTGGAGGATTAGTTGCAGTAGATGATGCTACTCCAGTTGCTTGCTGAGTCGTGGTCAGTGGCTGGGAAGCTCCCATTGATGTAGGAACTGTGGTTGTAGCTTGTGCTGTTGGTGATGGTGCTGGTTTACTGTCACAACCACTAGCAATTCTAAAATGTCGAAAAAGGGTGCTTACCCAGTGTGGGCATGGCGTCACACTTGGAACTTTAGTTGGTGCCAATGTTGATGTTGCTACCACTGGTCCTGTTGGGGTAGGTGCTCCCATAGTAGTTGTTACTTTTGTTCCAGAAGTAGTCCCAGCAGATGCAGTTGGGGCTGTGGTTCCTGCAGGTGCCGTTGTAGTTACAGCGGCTCCATTTGAACTAACTGCAGGGTTTGCTAAAGTGGTTGTAGCAGAGTTTATTACCTCTGGCCCAGCAGGGGGCTGTGAATGACCAGAAATAACGCCGGAAGCTCTATCTACTGGGGCGCCTGCCGGTATTTGTCCACCGACAGTGGGTTCTGATGCAGGGCCAGCAGGGAAGGCCGTTGCTGGTTCTGCTGTGGGAGCTCCTCCTGGTAGACCTCCAGCATTTCCCGGTTGTAGACCTTCCAACACTCTCAGAGCTAGAAAAGGCATAGTGGTTGGTGCTCCAGAAACAGTTGATGGTGCTGCTGTGGTTCCTGCTGCTGCTGTGGTTCCAGCTGCTGCTGTGGTTCCAGATGCTGCTGTAGTTCCTGCTGCTGCTGTGGTTGCTGCTGCTGCAGTGGTTCCTGCTGCTGCAGTGGTTCCTGCTGCTGCTGTGGTTCCAGCTGCTGCTGTGGTTCCTGCAGCTACTGTCGTTCCTGGTGCTACTGTGGTTGCTGCTGCAGTGGTTCCTGCAGCTGCTGTGGTTGCTGCTGCTACTGTGGTTGCTGCTGCTGCTGCTGTGGTTCCAGATGCTGCTGTGGTTGCTGCTGGTGCTACTGTTGTTGCTGCTGCTGTAGTTCCTGCTGCTGCTGTGGTTGCTGGTGCTGCTGTGGTTCCTGCTGCTGCCGTGGTTCCTGCCGCTGCTGTGGTTGCTGCTGCTACTGTGGTTCCTGCAGCTGCTGTGGTTCCTGCTGCTACTGTGGTTGCTGGTGCTGCTGTAGTTCCAGCTGCTGTGGTTGCTGCTGCTACTGTGGTTCCTGCAGCTGCTGTGGTTCCTGCTACTGTGGTTGCTGCTGCTGTAGTTCCAGCTGCTGCTGTGGTTGCTGCTGCTGCCATGGTTCCTCCAGCTGCTGTGGTTCCTGCTGCTACTGTGGTTGCTGGTGCTGCTGTAGTTCCAGCTGCAGTGGTTCCTGCTGCTGCTGTAGTTCCAGCTGCAGTGGTTCCTGCTGCTGTGGTTGCAGCTGCTGTAGTTCCAGCTGCTGCTGTGGTTGCAGCTGCTGTAGTTCCAGCTGCTGCTGTGGTTGCTGCTGCTGCCGTGGTCCCTCCAGCTGCTGTAGTTCCAGCTGCAGTGGTTCCTGCTGCTGCTGTGGTTCCAGCTGCTGTGGTTCCTGCCGCTGCTGTGGTTGCTGGTGCTGCTGTGGTTGCTGGTGCTGCTGTGGTTCCAGATGCTGCTGTGGCTCCTGGAACTGGTGCTGGTGCTCCTGCAGAGGGCACTTGTTGTACTCCCACCTTAGTCGGAGTTTTTCCAGGTACAGCAACTGGTTTGCACATGAACTCGAGCTTTAGATGAAAGAATAGTTCTCTGATGCCTCCTGGACAGTTGACTGAGTTCACTTGGCTCACCTTAGTTGTCTCAACCCTTCAAACGTCATAAACATGTTGATACAATACATTCATGTATAAGCATGTTGATACAATACATTCATGTATAAAAAGGTTGATACAATACATTCATGGATAAACAGTTTGTTATAATACATTCACGTATTAACAGGTTGTTATAATACATGCATGTATAAACATGATGCACATTAATCTGTATCTTTCTCTGATGGTTAAACTACACAGTCGCATTACTTTACAATAGATAATGTGGCTTAACTGAAACTTCTAATTAAGGTGCCTGATTATATGTCTAGTTCATATACACATAATATATTATTATGTTCAAAAGTTCTCAGAAGGATTTTAAAGCTTTCTGGACAATTTAGTATTTTGATTAGAATATCTAAATTAGATGGTCAATATGCTGCTTCCTTCTCTATGTGTGTAAGCTAACTATACTTGGCTAACTTGTTGCAGTTTCATGAAATATCCAAACAGTTCTCTTTGTGACAAACTTTTTCTGTTTACTCGTTTGACGCTCATTCTATCTGCAATAGAATTCGCTACTGAGAGGTCAATAAACAGCTGCACCTCAGCTACTCTAGCTAGAGAGTTGTAGCACTTTTTAATAAAACCTCCAACTTGTAAACTTGGAGATTAACAACAATATGGAAGCTACAGCTATTACTTACGCTTTGTGAGGTTGTTGTACTTTTCCAACAGTAATTGGATGAGCAATAGAAGATGCCAATAGAGATGCAGCTACGAGCCATAATAGAGAGTCCATGTTGAGTGGTGCAGCCAACTGTAGTTCTCCTTTCAAACTGACTTGCCAGAATAGTGGTAGCTGTATTTATATCTAGCATGGCTGCTATATCAGACTGTCTAGATGGGTGGATAGATGTTAATTAGGTGTATTAATTTAAACCAATTAGACGTTGATGTACATGTTCATGTACACGCATACGTACCATAAGTATCTAGTCTTCCAACTGGGTGGTCAATCTGACATCGTTTGCATCTCAACCAATGGGCAAAGACTTGACATATATTATTGTAAATTCTTATTTGATGAGTAACAAATTTATTGATAATTTTCTTTTAAACTGCGGGAGTTATTAGTCACTTATTAATAAACTAATATAATATATTCTCATAACTAGCATGTCACTTTTAAAGGTTAATTATTTTACTCTTTTCTCAGAATGGTTTACATTCACCTTTCACCAGTTATAAGTAAACAACTTGCAAAAGCACATTCAATGTGCAATCAATGTTTTGGTACCTCTTCAAAAATTTGAGTTATACAGAAGAAAGTCATGACGGCAGCCATGTTGAAGACTAAAATTAACCAACACAAATATTTGAAGATAGTTGACAACAGCCAGAGAATACATTCTTCAAGAATGCATCTTGAACTAGTTATTTATCATAAAATCCTCAACCCACATTACCACTTTCAGATATTGTGGGTCTCATGGTGTTCTGTGAATATCAGGTGGTTTATAGTTTATGAATATTGCTTATTCCCATTAAAATTTGGAAAATAATGAAAAATATGCCTACAACAGATGTACAACTCTGTAACCTTGCATCCACACGAATAAAATAGAGACAGTAGCAGAAGGACAGGCAACTCCAACACAGTCCACAGTAACACAAGTAACCACAGCTGCACTAGCAACCACAGTAGCAGCTGGAACCACGGCACAGTCAATCTGTTTCCATTTACATGATGACAGGCTGCAAAACATACTGACAGCAGATCAATGGAAATTGCTGACAAGATTGACATTTGAATAAAATCTACGCCTATGAATTAAAAGAATATCCAATGAATAAAAACATTGCTGTTTGCCAAGAAATTTGAATTAACATTATTTTGGAACAAATCACATTTTTTGCTTCACACTGTTATAGTTACATTACACTAATCATTATATTTAGCCCTTGCTCTGCTCTGCTGTGCTCTTAGAAAGAGAGGTGCCTTCCCTTAGACTTAGAAATGTTTAAAATTTAGTGTAAGTTAGAGTTGATAATTATTATAAATTTGACGGCAGCAGCAGCAGCAGCAGCAGCAGCAGCAGCGGTACTATGAAATGCAATAGCTCTTCTCTTACTCATCTATTTCTCATCTAGCCCGAGTTACAAGCAATGCTTAGCTCGAGTTCCAAGCAGCACCCATAAATTTGTGAAATAGAACATGCAATTCTTATTGGCTGTTCCATTCTAATCTAAATTATCAACCCTGAGGATCTGAGAGACCAATTTTGAACTGACTGTCTTCAGTCACAGAATTTACCAGCCTTATGCACCCATCGCACCTGCATCGTTACCTATCGCACCTGCACCGTTACCTATCGCACCTGCACCATTACCCACCGAGTTGAAGAATATATCTTTTATTTTTTGATGGATTTCAGATCTAAGTTGAGCATCATATATTGGTTGCACATGCAATTAAGTTTATGATTTTACTTTCAAGCCTTGATACATAATTATTTTAAATGAGAATTGGTTAAACATTTAGAAAAATAGAGAAATAATTTCACTTTGTCTGCAAAATGTGATGCGTTCTGGTCGAATAGCCTATATGGTACATGATGCATCATTGGTCGGATATAATGGTACATGATGCAGCATTGGTCGGATACATGGTACATGATGCATCATTGATCGAATATAACGGAGATTTTTCCCAGTGTGATACTTGCATAGACCAATCAGGTGTGCCGTGTTATGTAAAGAGAGTTTGCAGACAGGCACTCACAGCTGTATAGCATCCATGTTTTAAGACCAAAACTGGAAGAAGTTTGTAGAACAGTATTCAGCTCACAATACTCATTGTTGATGCACAAAATATGCCTTTGTGTGAGAAATAACAATTATAAATAGCAAGAGACCTATTTGATTAAAGCATGAATTTCACTGCGAAACTAAAACATTGTGAAGTTTGTAAGAATTAAAGCAATCGAAAAACATTTTGCAATTTTAGACTTTATTATGAAAGTTTTTGCCATGCCATGTTACACCTCTTGCATAATTTAAGGTGTAACCGTTACTTATATGCATTTTACTTTTATTAAACCATAATTATGTAGTCAAATGAGGCCACACCTCTGTAGCCCTTGGTCTATAGATAGGTTTGAGGTAGGGGCTGAGCTGAATCTAGTGGCATACAACTTGGGTGGACATACATACATTATTGTAGGGAATAGGCAAATGCTAAATAATTAATCACAATAAGTACAAATTATGCTACACCCAGTGTATATGCAGTACGAGGAAT
This sequence comes from Bugulina stolonifera, assembly GCA_935421135.1. Classification (NCBI taxonomy): domain Eukaryota; kingdom Metazoa; phylum Bryozoa; class Gymnolaemata; order Cheilostomatida; family Bugulidae; genus Bugulina; species Bugulina stolonifera. The sequence goes on along the minus strand of OW285195.1, from coordinate 16,004,966 downwards.
AGAGTGGGTTTCCTAGAGAAGCTTCTCTCAACAGCTACTTCCACTAAGTGCAGAGACAGTATGCATCTTACATTGTTATGTATAAGAAGAGGAAATTCAAACATATTTATAGCATAGAAATGTTAATAGTAGACCTATAATTTGAGTTTAATTCAGGTATTTTATGCCCCCACTAATGACATCGACCCCAGACAGGAATAATTATGGTTCATTTAAGAGCATCATGCGTCAGACAAAACTAAGTAGAGGATAGAATATACATGTATGTACGTGCACTTCTTATAGGACCATGTGCTTATTAGTCTCATACTCAAGCACAATCAACAGAAATCAGACTCCCGAGTTTAAAGCTACCACAATTACGGGACTGGAAATTGTCCTCCCTTCCCATCTCTCTGGGACTTTAACCAAGCTCCAAAACAGTCGGTTGTGTTGAATAGTGGATTTTAGGGCATCACTGCAATATAACAATGAAATATAAATCTATCAATGCCGTGCCGAAGCAATAAAACCTGGAAAGTCATAATATCGATTGATTGTCTCAGTTGTGTTATTTTTACAATTCCAAGGTATGATAATACAGTGAGAGAGTGGTATGCATAAGCCTATGCAACAGGATCAAAAATATCATCCGCCTTACGGAAAGAGAGGAAATGTTAAGTGAGTGATGATACACATGTCCATCTCCATACCCATAACTGTTGTAGTTAACAGAACGGAGTATAGACCTCCGTGACTGAAGCTTTCCATAACATATTTTGAAGAATTTACGCCAAGGGCCCAAACCCCCAGGGCCCCCAGGCCCACTAATTTAAGCTGTATGAGTAGAAGTATTCTCTTAATAACAAGAGTGACTGTCAGCTAGCATTCAGAACGACAATTAACATGGTGAATAATTAAATAATTACCGTTACTTAACCAGGTTTTACACACTACTAAAACCCATTAATTACTGGCACCTACTTTGATACAGAGAAGAGACTAGTCAATTTTTGTCACTTTAAGTGTTCAACTCTCCAAAATTTCAATCAATATTACACATTTTATGTTTGATTATATTCTTACACTACTTGGAATGTAATTGCAGTGTCGTAGTTTAACAAATTATAATTCATGATTATTCAATTTTCAGGTACTTCAAGCCCCATTCAATTTTTTCATTCTATTTACGTAAAGTGTCTGCTTGAATTCTCATTAAAATTCTTGTATTACTAAAATCTATTGAATTGAGGGAGTGTAAAACATCTTGCAGCTCACACTGCTCCCTCACACCCACAATTAACTGCATATTAAATATTATAATATTTCTTAGTAATCAGCTCATTGATATAAAAGAAAACACGCAGGTATGCGCACTCACGCACACAAATATTTGGTGGGGTTGGGAGAGCCAACTTATCTTCTGACATGAACCACCTCAATCACAATCCGTGCTCATCAGTGATGGGCTTAATTCTCGTCATGCTTTGTCTTAATTATATAAGTACATGTTTATTAATGTATTTAAAGTAGCCCATAAATACTCCTATCTGTTACTCTGTCACTCTGTCCATCAGTCCATCTGGTGGGGAGGGGAGAGAGAAGGGAGATTCTCTGGAGAGGGAGAGGGGAAGAAAGGGGTGAATGAGAGATTCTCTGATGTGAGAGAGAAAGTGGTTTCTCTGGCTTATTCCATCCACACAGGGATGTCCATAACTCACAGCAGTGTTGTGATAGACCTATCAGTATGTCAACTGTATAGCTCAAGTGTCATGTAACTGCTGTTTTCCCTGATACCAGCTTCTGCTGACAGAGGCAAGCACTACGTACAACGTACAATATGTACATACTATTATATTGGTTTTATGTTACATGATCAGAGAATGTACATGCATAGGCAGTTCAATAACAATAACAGTAGAATATCCCAGTCTGCCAGTATCTACTCAACTTTTGAAAATCAAATTAATAATCGGTCACCAGTATTTCTACTCATTGTGAGTTTGCATAGAAAACTTGAAGATCTGTAACTGATTTTTAGATACAATAAAGCTTTCTTCAGAATGTTTTACACTAAAATGTTAGCTTGAAAGTCTAACAATGAGAGCATACTGACAGTCCTGAATGTTATCTCTACCTGAACTATAGCAAAAATCGTGTTGGAAATTCCAATACATGCAAGTTCTCAGACAAAATTGAAAATTTGTGGTCAACTGTGCCCCACAGTGCACTGGATTATCTGTCCCATAGTGCACCGGGTGATCTGTCCCATGGTGCACTGAATTATCTGTCCCATGATGCACCGGGCTATCTGTCCCATGGTGCACCAAATTAACTGTCCCATGGTGCACTGAATTAACTGTCCCATGGTGCACTGGGTTATCTGTCCCATGGTGCACTATATCTGTGAGTTATAGTTGTAAAATATTGCTTAGAGAGATGCACTGTTTGCTTGTAGACCCCAATTTATTTATCAAAATAAGTGCATTGTAACAGACAGCATCATTACAGCATTAATTATAATACAAATGGATAATATATGTCTTAGCGTACCTCATAACTCATAACAAAATGAAATAATTATATAAATAGTTTCCATTAAAAACAGAAATAAAAGCATCATTCTCTGTGGTAGCCTTATTGACTGATACTATGTAAAAGCATTATTGGATCATTTCTTTAGTCACCCGACCTACACCTACTAACATAAGAATTATTGGCTATGTACTTTACAAAAATACGAGGGATTCGACAAATGAGTTAATGTCACAAAGTACAAGATATCTTAGAGAGATATAACGATAGTGTTTATTGGATACACAGATTTGCTGCTATTTACAGGTAGATACACAGAGCTAACAGGAAACCAGCCAATCAGGAATTGCATCAGATGGCGTGTAGAAATGTAATCATCATCTGAAAGTCTGGAAGTCTGGCCTTTCTTTCTATTTACTTGGTACCTAAAATGTGAGAAAAGAAACAGGTGAGTTAACCTGTATGAATATTATACGGTGATTACACTCACTGTCTTTCCAATATAGCCCTCACCTATTATGTGCATACACATGGACACCCCTCTTAAAATATACGTACACATGAATTATTAAATAAATAAAACTGTAAAGTATCTGTCTTTGCATTTTACATTTACATTTCAGTTATACACTTGTGGTATTTACTAGGGTACATCTGCATACCAAGGAATAAACAGTTTCTATTGACCGAAGAAACTTTCCAGTTGAATATTCATCACTTTGTGATCTATTTTCAACCAGAAGCTCATGTGCCTATAGCAGCATAGGGCATCAGTAAAATAATGTAGATTTAGTAGGAAAATAGTATGGTTTTATATTCATCTAAGAGTGCACTCAGAGTCAAATACCGCTGGCAGCATCTAGGTGCCCGAGCTGACTAGACGTACGGATCTAGTACTTACCTGATTACCACCACCGACTGTAGATATAGGTGCAGGTGACAGGGTCTACCTTGTAAGCGTGGTTACACACGCAGTGTGTAATATCAAATCTCGTACCTCGAGGGCAGCGCTGCTTTCCAAACTGTTTACATCCTCTCCCATTCTTGACTAAAATAAAATAAATAATATTCAACTGCATGTCAGTCATCGCACATCTAACACCAGGAAGCTAAACAATAGTACAGTATTTACAAAGTGACTGCAGATTTACCTTATTGATAATAAAACAGTGATAAGTTTATAACAGTAATCTTATCATAGCTGACTTACGGAGAACATAGCACCTATTTCGAGGCATGAAACGTGGAGCAGTGGTAGTCGTGAGGGATCTGGTGGTGGTCGTAAATGATCTGGTGGTTGTCATAAATGGTCTGGTAGTTGTTGTAACTAGTCTGGTAGTTGTCGTAAATGGTCTGGCAGTTGTAGTGGTGGTTACAGCAGTTTCCAGATTGCGAGTGGTTTGAGTGGTTACTGATTGTGTTGCTATGTCGGATGGTAGAACTGTGGTGGTATCTTGCTTCCTGGTAGTTCTGATTACAGGCTGGTTTGATTCTGTTTTGGCTGCCGTTTGTAGATAACCAGTGGTTGTGGGAAGTGTAGATTCAGACTGTCCTCCCTCAACCAACGTGGTATTCTCTGTGGTGTTCAGCTTCTGTGTAGACAATGAGTCTAATAATAACTCGGTCCCATTGTATGCTGTCGTATTCATCTCTGCATTCAGATCAGACACTGATGATGTGAAACTCACCGAGGAGTTTGTCTCATTGGTGGCAAGTTGTTCAGATTGGAGGACGAGAGAATTAGTGAATGCATTGGCTGATGTCTGTAGTAAGGTTGTGGCAGCAGGCTCAGATATATTCAATGGCACTGCCGAGTTTTTCAATGTGCTGTTGCTGGTCGGTAGATCATTGGATGATGGTCCTCTTGCAGCTGCAGTCATATTCTCTGCAGTGTCTCCTGGTAGGACCAGGTCTACAGATAAAATATCTGCTGCTGAGAGGGTGGTACCAGATGTCTTTCCTGCAATTGGCTCTGAGAAGGGAGCTGTGGATGTTAGGGTATCAGGTTTTGGTGATAACTTAGCTGAATTAGAAAAATTATTTGTTTTGTCTTTTTCTGAAGTTTTCTTGCTTCCTGGAGCTTCTTTCAAGAGCTTCTGTGATGGTAACTCTGGTGGAATGGGCGACTCTTTGTCTGCAGGGCTTCCTTGTGCTGATACTTTGAGAGGATGAGTAGACATTTGTAACTGTGTCAGCTTGCTAATAGAGGCTGGCGTGCACATGTAGGATATCTCCAGCAGCTTGAACAGATTGAAGATTTCGCCATTGCAGTCAACAGTTCCCACATTCATCTCTGCGTATGCTCTAGAATCATACATGTAAGATTCACACCACTTACAATTTGGGTCACAGTTTCTTCCAATATATATAACCAAATTTCGGCAAACAATGAGCACATCTAAATTGTACAATAGGCCTACATTACATGCACACATGTACATTGTATATATACTTCTGTAAGACGGCAGTAGTTATGACAACAGGTAGGCTCAGTGGTCTACCAATATTGAATGCCTATTTACCACATTTTAGAACAAGTAGCCACATAGTTCTGCTGACCCATTTTGAGGCAACAATATAACTATAAACACTGACCTATTTAGCACCGTTGAAGGGTCTAAGGGTGCTGGTGACAATACTGCTGTGACTGACTGCTGTCCCAGCATCAGTGATACAAGCGAAAGGAAAATCAATGTGTTGAGCATTGCGAGTTTGAGGTTCGAAAGTTGACGATGAAAAGTGCCAACATTGGCAAGATTTTACTGTTTTATAGGCTGCCTACATAGAGCAGTAAGAGGAGGGTGGATATAGGACATAGTGGACGGGGAGGGTGGATATAGGACATAGTGGACGAGTGTAACAGCATTGTTGGGCCTAATAGTCGATTGTTGTATCTAAGGTATCTCAGAACATCGCAGGACTCCAAAGAGAGATTTCCCATAACTGGACACTTTGTGTCAACCCAGGAAAAGTGATAACCATGAGTTTAGGCATAAAGTAGCAGGGTAGACCAGCACCCAATGCTGACATGTATCCACCACTGGACAGGGAAAGTTTTTTAGTGTTTAAATTCTGCATAAAATTGCATAATAAATTACTCTCAGCTTCACCCAAATTGATGCTATTTCAAGAGCTGAATCGTGTATATTATTATCACTTCTAGCACTACCTTTAGAAAAATTCCTGCATTAATTATTCAATAATCAAATTAATTGAATTCACATACTACATGTACAATAATGCATCGTATTTATATTATCAGGTATCATTTATTTTCCATATAATAACAGTCCGTGTTAGAAGTTGACAGCATTTTACTTGACAGCAAGCGGGAAGGAGACAGCATCAAGAGATGTGCATAATGTTCTCATAGTTGAAGAGGCCACCATATAAAATGTAATATGTTAATATGTACAAGTAAAAAAGAGCAAAATTATATACAAGTAAGATATTTGAGATGGAAAGTAAGAGACGGCCTCTTCTTACATGAAACTAGACCTTTCTTACAAAGCTATCATTGTACTAATAAGGCAAACAGTTAATGTACAGAAACACTTAAATATTTTCAGTTAAAACAACATTGACTATTATTAGGTTACCATTTAGTATTTACTAAGATAGATATACAAATAATTATATAGTATAAATAACAATCCCGAAGCATAAAAACATTTGTATCATGGAAACTTGAAAAAGAGACCAATGCTGACCCAAAGTGTCAGCTAGCCTTAGATCTTCAGACACGGTATTGTATATAGGTTGGCTAGAGGTGATATCTCTATGGCACAGAGAAAGGCAGTCTACCGTGGAAGTGGTTTAGAGCTACAGGTCACAAGGTCAACTCTGCTACGGAAGTTGCAGACGCAGTGGGAAAGGTCAAATGCCATGAGTCTGTTACAGGCTTGTCTGTTAAAAATACGGCAGTTGGTCCCAACATGTACTACAAATAGAGAAAAACAAACGTTAAAACATGGAGTTGTTATAATAGGATATATATAGCAAATACATCTGAATTACATGTATAGCCTAGGGTACCATTGGCTTCATTAAACAGAGCTGAGCAGGACGGGCCTCTCCCTTAACGGAGATCTACCAAGAAAAGCACTAAGGAGCAAGGTACTAATACCCACAGACTGTAAGACATGGTCATTGGTCATATCAAGGTCATATCAAGGTCATGTCATGGTCACATTGATATTTCATAAATTCTTATTGACATAGAAATTTCAACTCTACTAAATTTATCAACACTCATGCTTAGTTGTAAAATAATGTCTGGAAGCTTACCTCTTTTGCCTGGGCAGTTTCGGTGCTCAATATATCGACTATTTCCAGGATTCGGCTTATTCATTGCTGTAGGTTTAGAAGAGATGGATGCTGCCGGTGAGGTGTTTATACTTTGTACTGTGTTTGTCATCTGTGTTGTTGGAGCGCCTGCTGTGCTTGCAGGTGCGGCAGCTATGATGGCAGATGTTGTTGTATCTACTGACGCTGCAGTTGAGAGTTCCACCATACTGTTCCCAGCTGCCCCTGTTTCATTAGTTGTTATATTTGATGCTCCGTCGGTTACCTTTGAGATCGGCAACCCTGAAAGTGTCGAAGTCGGTGTTGCTGCCGCTTCTACTAGCTGAGTGGGCTCAGGGGGTTGCATATTATTGTTGGTGGCTCCTGTTGGAACTTTAGTGTTTGAGAAATGCTTGAAATGTATGGCCAACACCGCTGGAGGCTGTACTGGATCTGGACTTCCAGGAGGAGACTGTGTTGGGGTCAGAGTTGGTGCTGCTACAGCAGAGGACGGGTGCTCTGCTACAGCTGCTGCCGGTGCTACAGGAACAGACTCTGCTGGACCTGTCAGACCTGAGCTGGGGTTACACTCACTCGGAAATCCAACGTGTTCAAACAATACCTTGATCCACATAGGACATGGTCTTGCTGTGGTAACACCTGGTGGGGTTGTAGCAGTCTGAGTAGCGGCAGTCGCGGTTTGGACTGTCGGAGGACTCGGCTTCGTCTCTGCAACTGCGTGGCCAAGTCCTGGGCTTGGTTGCCTGAAATATGGTAAATAATGGACTAACTGCAATGTCTTGACCTAGAGTATACATACAAGTACATCACCTACTAGATTACTACATGCCCATAGACCAATCATGCAGGTTGAGCACGTTCTAATGCAGACAATGGATCCACCAAGTGGAAATGTATTTGAAGATGTTGGGTCTACCAGTTTAAATGATTGAATGGGAGAATACACCTATACCTCTGAACAATACACATAGAACATGGCCATGCAACACTTCTACAAATTACCGGACTGTATGCTATAAAGCTTGCCATATGCAGCCTATGCAGGTTTCTGCAAACAGAAAAGTTCTTCGTAAAATTTTAAGATCGGGATAATGTTATACATGTAATATCCTGTGTTCAGTAGTTCCACTCTTTTTTTCTAAAATTTGCAAATTTAAGTCACTTTAGACTGCTCACAAAAACTATCAAATTAGTTTACTAGTCAGCCGTGTGGTGGCAATTATAGTCTAATTATTATAAATATAATTGTCATGGAGATGAACTGAATCTGCTATATGTATTACATGTACATGTGTGGGTGGGTGGTTAGCCATAGGTTCTAATCCAATACAGGAGAGATTGCAGTGTAATAATTATTTAATTATTGGATATTTATCTAATCATTTATTAATAACTTCCTTTAGCTACATTTACACCTACATTTATTAATTGAGATTATCCACTGCCATTGACAACTGTATGTCACATAACCACTAGAGTTTAATATCGTTATATAAGCATACTTACTGTGATGCCGAAAGTGGATGTGACCTTGAAACAGCAGCTAAGGTCACCATAATAAGAAGGTTCAGTGTGTAAGACATGATATCTGTAGAGTAGATGTTACCTGACCACCAAGTAAATGTAAAATGACGCAACTCTCGCCAAATTTGATTTTTTATCCTTATTTCTTTACCCAGTTCTCCTGGTAACGAATTAATTGTAAGCTAAACATCTTAGTCAGCCAGGAGTGTAAACTACAGTGTCAGGGGTTCGGTTTAATAGTGCTATGTTATAACAGGCTCTATGCAATGTTTAAACCACCAATTCTCATTCAACTCTAGAGAGACAGCAGTAATTGTCTCTACTCCTGTCTCGTTGGGCTAAATGACTTCATGCTAAATTTATATTCCTCTGTTCCCCCTTCTCTGGATATACACTCAATCCGTCACTGCTGAATCAAATTATAATAAGAATATGTAATAATTAAGACCACTCCATTTGAAAGGGAGTCTTGGATAAACAATGAGTATAAATATTTACACCCCTTTTGTGTAGCACATCAAATAGGAAATTAATATATGCTAATCAGTATATCAATCTAGGGTAAGCTAGCCCTCTAGGTCACCTACACCCACCTATTATATCTTACAAATTTTACAACAATGAGTAATTAAAGCATAAATCAATCCATTCAGAGAGGATCTCATCTTCTGGAATATTAATTGATCAATGAAAATGCAAATCATCTTAGCCTTAGTTACAAGTCATACACCGCTCCAACCACTGGTAGGCAGTAACATTCAGAATGCTAGAATAGCCTGTGAACCTTGCTTGTAGCAGGAGGATGGGGTGGGGGTTCAGGTTTGCAGTGTATATTACTATATCCTCTTCTCCAGATCTAAACTGCCCATCCCCCTACTGTTTCCTTGGGTTCACATTTGTACCAAAACTATAGAACCAGTTGGGCCCTGTCTTTGGTGCAGACCTCTGGTAGATGTTTCAGAGAACGTTGTGGTTCTGTATGTCTCTCTGGTTTCTGGGTAAAGAGTGTCAGGTTAACCAGTGGGAACATGGTGGACCTGCTTGACTGGAAACCATAGAAAATTAAAATAAAACCATAATACAGTAGAGCATAGTAGGATGCATTTAAGTGCCTGTGGTCCTACACATATTAGTGTTAGCCTAGTCAACCTTTTAGGTTATTCGGCTAAACCAACTTACAGTTTTACTTCTCTCACTAAGTATTTAGCCATCCTGGAAAAATCCATTTGTAGCTACATGTAGCTCGTTTATCATTCAGAAATTCTGTGAGCAAGGTAATAATATGACCTACATCTTGGTAGCCTGAGTTCTGAGCTCACAGAGATAGTGGGTGGGCTATCTCAATGTTTCAGACTCTATAATACAAAATAATTGTTTTAAAATGATGTATACAACTGTGAATATTATAGCCAACAGTCTATTTACTCAGTACACTTATAAACATTAGTTTATACAAACATTATAATAGATTTTGCAGCCTGCCTTTTATCTTGAATTAACTGGTTACTAATGAAAGGTACACTATTTTATATGTATGCATAGGTGCCCATTTATATTAACAAACATAATAGTTTAATTTCATGTTAATCAGTCAGCCAAAGCTATAAGTGATGCATAATTAAAGATAAAAGAAAATGATTGAATTGAAGCTGTATTTAAGTGAATTTAAGCTGAAAGTAGCTTCATTATATTACTACATGCATTATATAACCAGTCAGTTGATCCAGACAGCAGCTACTAGAGGTAAGTCCCCACTATGTGTTAGTAGTATAGACACTTATTAGCAGTCTACCAGTATGTGGGTAGTTTACAGCCATGAGAGGAGGGGGGCTGTTATTACAAGATTTATCATAAAATCACTAAATGTTGAGACACTGATACTTGGAATATAAGAGAGGACAAACAGGTAAGTAGGTATGTAGGTGTAGGTAGAGTCTACACATCCTCTGGAATATAAGAGAGGACAAGCAGGTAAGTAGGTATGTAGGTGTAGGTAGAGCATACACATCCTCTGGAAGTGTATAGTTCTCATCTCAATCCTCAACAGTTTCCTCCTGCACTTCCCTCACCATAAATATAAGGAACCCATTATCTTCTCAGCGCAATAATCCCACTATATAGTCAAGTGAGCAGTGGCAAAGTGTGCAGTAAACAATAAATACATGTATATGCAGTGGGATTCAAGCCCAACAGCATAGGCTAGTATTGTGAGAGTACACAACACCTATACGTACATTTCGACAGAAAATACATGTGATAAGATTTTATTTCTAATTTTCCACTTATAATTTGCACAGTGGAAAGTTACAGTGTTAATTCTATATTCACAATCAACTTGCCTCAAGAAATAGTCAAGATACAGATGAGGTTCATAGAAATTTAAACTTTGGCGCTCCTTGAATAACAATGTAATTTATTGCAGTGTATATTCAGTCTTTGCACAACAAGGGTGTTGCTCATTTTGTAGACAGATTATTGTATTTTAATTTAGACACTATTTAGTGTAATGAAATATTTTGTATTTAAATTACCTACTAGTTACTATCAACATCAAAAAGGGTTAAAGTGAAAATTACTTAAAGTGATTTGAGGTTAAAATTAGTAATTCATTTTATTATAATGTAAATAATATAAAAGGAAAGCCTCTTCTACAAATTAACTATTAAATTATTATCAAACCCATTTATAAATATTCATATATTAAGCCAGATATACTCTCTATTACCATTTTAGAATATTTTAAGATTGATAATGTAGCAATGAAATAAAAAGGAAGTAAGAATTCACTCTTTCAGAGTAGGTCCTCGGTGAGTAGGCCTATAAATATCTACATTGTATGCGAAAATAAGAATATAAATAGGGTAGCAGAGTGACAGCTTACTGAGTGTGACAGTGAATATTTAACGGACTAAGGAGGGGGGGGGGGGGGGCTACCTCCCATCTACATAAAATGCACACATATACTTATAGAACAATGTTAGTCCTATAAATAGATTGTCCACATTCTTCACATTCAGTACTTGTAAGGTTACTTGGAAATGTCTGTATGCAGATGACAGTAAATCACAGGCTACACACACAACCACTATTATACCCATTGATCACTTTGTTAAGTAGCAGCTCATTGCATAGATAATTAATTGCATTGCAATTAGATCTCATACTTACTACAAAATTCAAAAAATAAATTGTGACAAATTTTTATCTATACACTCCCCCCTCATGTTAAAGAGAGACTATTGGAGCTCACAGTAATATTTGAAACTGGATGTGTGGTAACTTTCTAATAGTAGCTTACCAAGCTGTATCAATCTACTAGACGACAGGTAAAGATGAAACATTTTTTTGCTGTTAGAGTGAAATTCTCAAATCTGAAACATAAAATACGTGATTTAAAGTTTGCAGACAGCTCTGCTGTCAGGTAATCATATTTTAGATTAAAGTAGAAACAGAAAGCGCTGCCAAGCTAATTCCGTTTCTCATTGGCTGGTAAAATTTGCCAATACAGAAAGGGATTACATTACTGTAAGGGTCAATATCCAATATTGTATAGAATAGGTATATGTATAACAATACACCCTGCCTGTATAATAACCTGCTAAACACTTTATTCAGCTGGCTTATCACATAGAAATGTCAATATTATCCTGACAATATTTACTGAGCAATCGATAAGTTATTGTGCCAGTCAAGTGTTTACAATTATTATGATATATTGTAGAACAGAAAGCCTAAACCAGCCACACTAGTAAGGTCCATCTAGTCACTGAATGATATTGTAGCATTCTCGGAATTATTTCAGGTGGGTCACATCCTAGTGAAATTGAGAGCTGTCTCCTTTGGACTATCACAGCTTAGCCTCGGGTCTCTAATGGAAATGGGAACCAGGGTTAAAGGCGAGGTTGTCAACTACAAGTACTGGCAGAGTTTACGGCCAGCCGAAACACAACACAAGAACAACCTCCCATCTAAAGAAGGTGAGAGTCAGTTATACATGTAAATATACTGTAGTAGCTACAGTACTTGTGGAACTGAGGCTATCGTCAATCGAATTCAAAGTGTTACATGGGCTAGATCCGGTAGCTCAGATATTGTAATCACTTATTCAGAAACATAATTACCATTTACTCTAAATTTTAGTAAAACAATTTAGCATAACTTTTTACAATTCCGAGTAACCAAATCCACGTTTTGAAGTTCAATAAATATTAACTCCTTTCTATAGAGTATAGACAGGCCAGGAGATGGCTCATTTCGTCACTTTCCTGTCAAACTTACACCAACATTGTGACGTTTACCAGGTTTTCCTGTTAGATGTAAATCACATCTAATGAGTAGGCTTACAAAGACAAGAAGGCAAATGATGTCTTCCAGTCTTGCTCAAGAGTTTGGGAAACGTTTAGGATCAAATGGCATGAATAACAATGGTCATTACCATTCATTTACATAAATATAAAAAATGTTAACAAAATACAATCATGTAGTAATCCATTAGCTTTTGGCATTTTCCATTCATTCTTGGCAAGTTTGAATGCTTAGCCCCTCCCATTGGCATTGTAGCACTTTATCTACTTGTTACTCCTTGTCCACACTGGTGGAAGTGAATGCAGTGGTTCTACTCCATAGTGAACCAATAATTTAGTTCCCTTATTTTACCTGACAAGCATGTGGCCATCGCTTACTTAAACTGTCACCAATGTGGATATAACCGATCAATAACAAGAATTAGTCACTACTTTATTTTGCTTTGAGGATATTAATGATATTTGGACAGGAAGGTGATTAGAAATTAAAGTATACACGCCTTTCCTAACCTGAAGACATACATTCCATTCTTACAATTCATTCTTACTGAGCATGTTCAGTCTCACTGGCTAATCCTTAGTGTGTCTGCATGTTACTTTACCTTACAATACAATGTACTGTAAGTTAGAAAGTTAACTTTTGTCACTAAAGCTATGATAATATCTTAAGGGTGAGGACCCAAATACCCCGTCCTCTATGACTGAAATGGTTGAAGAATGTACTGTAGCTATAAACTAAAGTACATTGTATAGTCTGCAGTGTGTTAGACTGGCATATAACTGCAGGAATATCTACCATTTAGAGGGAACTATTTGTCGCCGCAACAACAGAAATAATATAGTCTGTATTCCTATCATTTTGTAGCTATAGAGTTTGAGAGGCACCTGCAATTTCTGGAGAGTGAGAACAGACTGTATGAAATGGGCGTGGCTATGAAAAAAGCTAGTCAGGAAAAGAGTAAAGACATGATATGCTCTATAGAAGCGCTAATGTGAGTAAACACTGATGTGTAAAGAGTTGATAACTCCAAACAATTACTATAGAGTGTACAAATACTTGTGCTGATAGTAATGCCTACAAAGGGTTTGGGGAGCATAACCAAAGCTGCCATGGTCTGAGTACAAGTGTGTATGGTTGGGTGTGGAAGGATTGCAGCCTCAAGCATAATTATTTTTACCAGATGTTGTAGTTGATGAAGTCATGGCATACCTGGGAAGTTTAGATATTGTCCAGGTTCCAGTTATAATAATTTAGATTAGGGTGGTTCAATAAAATCGAAAACAAAAGATAAGTTATGTTGGGCAGGGAGGATTAACGTCTGACCCTCCTTTGGGCTGGATGAGATCATGAGGTCGACTGGGAGTTTGCCCTCCACTAAGACGTCAACAAACCAGATTTTATTCTCTAAATTATGATAATGCATAAAAGATAATTTTGTTTTTGCAAGTAAAATGGCCACCCATGCGATGGTAGGTGCGTCTAACTCGAAATTTAAGGTGAAGGTCAAAAGATATTTCGCTCTCTCTGTATGACTGACTCTCAATCAACAAGAGGTTCATGCCTAGCTACTACTAATTATTTTATTTGTATCATCGCTTTTTGGCATTCTGATGATAAAATCTCGTTCACGGAATTATCCTAAGATTTGACGTGAAATCTTCTATTTACGCCTCCTCATAGCGGCTTTCTAAAGGTGTCAAATTCATGCTAGAATAAGAAATAATAAGTAATATACAATATACATTTTTTTTTGTACATGTACAGTATAATACACAATAAATAGTACACAATAAAAATAAATGATAAATAATAATGAGATATAAATACTTCTTAGTTGTTACTTGTAAGGCAATCATTATAATCGGTATATTTAAACATTCATTCTATGCATGTTATTGTGTTTTCATCCTAATATTTTCAGAGAACATGAAAGTTTTATGATTATTCCAGTGTTTTCCAGTGTTTTTGCATGTAATTAGCTGAGTTTAGGAGATGATTAGAGGAGCAGACTGGGAGGGGCAACTAGTTACATTTAGGGTGGATTATTGTGTTCAGGCGTTTGTAAATTCCATCTAATTAAAACGAGAGTTCTATTTATAGCAGCCAATGAAATTGAGAGAATGATTTAAAAATAAATTATTCAGGTATAAACATGAGAAGAGGAAGTCAGACTGTATGTGTATACTAACACGCAGCCTGCTGCCTCAGAATATTGTATTAACTTCTGATTCTGTCTCTCAATTGGTTGCCATGTTTTCTTTCTGTATGTATAGTTAGCCCGCCGCATTCTGACAAAAACTCGGAACTGAGGTTATGTTTCTATAATCACTGAAGCAACCATTAGTATTATGACTGTCCATGCTTTTTTTAAATCCCTCCATAATATTTTTGTATAATTATGCTAGATCTAATTTTGTGTAGCAATAACGAATATTTACTCCAGTTTACTAGCAATTTACTTGGCAGTCAAAATTATTTATTTACAACCTAGACCTAGGCCACAGTTTTATCTCAGTCAGAACAAATTTGTCTAAAACTGAGACACAACTTCCTGTTCTGATGAGAGAGATGCAGACGTCCTGTATCATGTATAATATTCAAAGGTTTATGTGTTTTACATGAGGTACCAACAATCACACTCATGCAGTGTATTATAACTCGATGTACATGTATATTATAATATTAGGCTTTCAGAACAAAAATATATACCCTAAAAGCAGAAATATTTCGTTTTGCGAGTTTGCTAATCCTGGAGCAATTGGTTGGAGTCCCAAAATTGATGTTTAAGCATATTTCAGCATTAAAACCAAGCTTAGCTAAGCTCTATGTTTACTCAGATTTAAACCCCACTTACATACAGTACAAAACTACAGCAGACTCCTATATAGTGCAGTAAGCCCACCTGTGAGGTAAAGTAATTACTATAGCTTGTTAAAAAATCCTCTGATTAAGCTCCTACTCTAGGCTACTTACCAATTATGTTACAGCAAATACTTGCTGCTTTGTAAAATATTCAACTATGTATCATATGGCTATATAGCTGCATGTATGGTCTGTTTAAACCAGAAATTATTTAAATCAGTTTGAAAGCAGATATTAAATATTAATAGCGATGGAAATTATTTGCGAGTTTGTCACTTGCGAAATTAGCAAAAGTTAAAACTCGCAAAATGTATCTGCTTGTATTTGTCTTCTCTATCTCGTTAAAGTGCCAGGAGTAGCCAACTTCTAATATCATCTCAAAATTGAACAATAGCCCATTGTTAGGGTCTATCTTTATTCTGATTCACTTTTTATTCCAAATACTGGAACTACAAGAGTTTATAAAATAAAACCAATTGGTATATCAATATGTCTTCACTATCGATAGTAAAACCAATTGGTATATCAATATGTCTTAGTAGTATAGTCAGTGCAGATCTACACAGACACCCGGCCCTTTCCGCGTCGTATTAGCCCTAGATCCAAAAACTCCCCGGGCGGACGACCACCCCACCCGTCCTCTCGCCCCTCCTCTCCCCTAAACCTCACTCTATGTGCAAAGCCCTAGAACCTACTCCCCCCGATCGCGGGTGGGGTTTCAAAAACCTCATCGGCTGTTCCGCGGAACCCAGTCTAAAGAGCAAACCCCTCGCCCCATCCCACGGCTCGGGCGAGGGGGCGCGCGCGTACGCGCGCGCCCCCCCCCCCCCGCCCCGCGAACCCCACCCGTCCTCCCACCACCCGTCCCCGCCCCTCCCCACCCCTCCCCACCCCAAACCCCTCCGCCTCGCCCTCCGCCTCGCGGCGGTTCTCGTTCGCGAGTCCAGCCGTGGTCCCACGCCGCCCTCCCCCCCGCCCATCCCCCGCCCCTCCCCCGCCCTCCCGCCCCAACGACCCGTCGCGACCCTCGCGGGCGGACCGTCGGCTGGAGTAGGGTGAAGCGAAGGAAAATACGGGTTAGAGTAATGATAGGCTACACCCGTGCGGAGTGCCCGTGCAGAGTTTACGACGCTGACTATACTACTATAAAAAACTTACCGAGTGGTGGTGGTGGTGCTTCCGGATGATTTCTTCGCCGGGGACTGTTGAGACTGAACTGGTCGGGGTGACACCGCACTCGCGCGCTCCTCCGTTCGAGCGCCCCCGGACCTTCGATGAAAGACTCGCGTCTTAACCCTCATTTTCCCCGGACCCTCCCCTAGGGGAATCGCCCGTCCCCGTGACGAGCGGCGAGAGAAAGTGAAGGCGGTGGCTCTTCCGCGCTTCAAACCGTAGACTTCGCGAGGAGGTTAGCCGACGACATCATCGCTCGGAGGGGTAGAAATAGAAATAGATAAACGGGATAGATGGATGCTTGTCTTCTCTTCGCCATCGTCATCATCATCATCATCATCATCATCATCATCATCATCATCATCATCATCATCATCATCATCATCATCATCATCCTACAAATAGACCCGCCTCTACGATGATGTCGTTGACTCGCCACCGATTTCTTTGACCACCGCGTCCACTTTCCCCCGGGTAGCAAACTCCGATAGGGAGAGAGCGCATCGTGCGCGTGCGATGTCACCCCCCACCTACGAATGAAGACAATAGAAGAAATGTGAACTGATAAGGGGTGAGTATGAGTGGAAGCTGCGCTAGTATCGTCTACCCCTTTGGTTTGGAGAGGTAAATGGTTTTTAATGTATTAGCTAGTGTTTTATTGCTCGGTTTTAAGGCTACAACCGGTAAACCCTCCGTTTTGAGGACGGAGACCCCTTACAATAGAGAGTGAATGTGAAAAAAATTATACGGGTATATGTACAAGGGTTATGATGCACTGTTCGTTTACTCTCCAATTTATCGAATGAAGTAGTCTCATCTCCGAGAAATCAGTACTAGCATTCTATAGGACTCGTACTCACCCCGTCTTCTGCAACCTTCCGCTTACCATAGAAGTAGGTGAGTCCGGTCTTTAGCTGGGTGTAGCTATACGTTTGGTTTCCTCTTCTGATAAAACCCCGATTGTCCCCTCTCACCGACTCCCCTGTCCTGAGCACGGAGAGGAACTTCTCTTTGGTTAGGGCGTTTCCTCTTTTGTTTAGTCCTTTGCTGCTATACTTGCTATCACCATCAGCGGACCAGCAAAAGTATGTTTTTGAGTTGAGCGCGATGACCCCCTCTCCCCGAAACTCCTCCTTAAACAGGCCGGGGGTTCGTGTTTCGTATCGTTGCACCTTCTCACAACATTCCCTCATCTCCCACTCTTGGCCAAGCACCTTGGTCGTGATAAAGTCTTCCTTGTGCCTATCGCAGAAGGGTCTGGGAAACCATCTACCATATTCTCTGTAGAACTCTTCTTTTTTATCTTTTCGGATGACCTCATCTATACTACGAGCACTCAGAGCCATGTAAGCGCTATCCGTGTCCATTTCTACGTACTCAAAGTCCTCTCTGCTGACGAATCTGTGAAAATAAAACGGACGGGTTGTAGGGGGGGGGGGGGGGTTGGGGTTGACACCAAAGAATAAATAGAGAAGGATTTGATAAAATCTTTGTATAGTCTAGTTCTACTTACCTATCCATAAAGTCGTAGTAGAATTCTAGCATTCTCAACTTGGCTCTCTGGAGGATAACGAATCCTACGACAGATGGAACATCCATTCGAATCTAAAAGAAAGAAAGAGAGAGAGAGAGTTTACCCTACCACTCAGAAAAAGTTTCGTCAAATCAAGAATCAAAATAAAAAAAAAAGATTGTCAACACTTGCCTTTTTCTTGTGAAGCTCTATCTCAAAGTAGTTTTCATCAACTTCGTTTAGACTAGAAAAGTGCCTACTCCTCACTTTGACAGCCGCCTCCTCTACTGTCTCCACATACTTGACAGTCTTATGTTTCTCTTTATTTGTTATGGTCTTTCCGTAGGCTGAATTCCCAACGAGCTTGCTGGTGCTGGCCAAGAGGGCCAGGTCGGGGTTCACATCCCCACCTCTTCTTGCGTCTGAGACCGAAGAACCAAAGTCTTTGTAGATGGCTCGTGGGATAAAGTGAACAAACTGATAGATCCTGGTAATTATCAAACCTTGATCTAGATACCATCTAGCCAGATCGGAGAGTAGTGTGATTCGCTCGCCAAAAAGACTCCCCACGAGCATTCGCTGAGGTCTCTTCAAGAATCCGTTCTGTTCGGCAAAAGCGCGCATGTGTTCGCTAAGGTGTTCTCTTCCCACGTTTATATTCTTGAAAATAGGTGCCATCTCAGAGAACTTCGCTTTTAGCTCTTCGGGTACGGAAATGTCACACTCCACTAAACCATAGTACTCTCCACTACGAATGTTATTGATTATCTTATCGAGGTTGACGTAACCCCTCTCCGGATAGAGAGAAGAAAAGAAGATGGCGAGAAATGTCCTAACTTCTACATCCGAACGAACTCGCGCTTCCCACTCACACTGCCGAGTGGTGATGAGCTTATAGCCTAGAGCCTTGATGTAATCTTCTTTCCTTGCAGTGTCCACCCGGAGCTCTTCATTCGTCATGTTTCTGACACCTTTTCCGTTCCCTCCTAGCTCGCACTCGTGCCCATGCCAGTAGCAACCGTGGAATTGGTACACCGTCCGACTCTGTTCGCTATAACCATCCACTGGTAGGTTGTGACAGCCTATCCTCATTTCTCCTCCATTCTGTTGGTGAAGGATGACCTCTCCTCTCTTCCACGATTGGAACTCTAACCAACCATGCGCCACTTTGCTGAACTTTTTAATAGGTTCTAGAGCAAAGCCTCGGCTCTCTAGCCTCCGCCTGGGATAACCCGTAGGCATATTCCCCATCATACAGTATAGGTAGAGGGCGTTGGCATCAACTCCCAGAATGGACCTACAGGGTTTTGCGGATGTGCCATACATCTTCTCTCGAATAGAGGTCACTCCAACTTCATGATGTCTGTGAAAGATAATGCTTGGCCCTCCCACGAGGTTATCGCGAAGAGTATGGTACAGACTTTTGCTCTCCTCATCGAACAGACATATGGGTTGCGAGTTGCAAAGTTCGTCTCGGAGAGACATTAACCTATGCAGCGGAAGAGCGGCTTGTGGAGGAGAGTAGCCATAAGGTCGGGCCTCCACCTCCATAAACAACCATCTGATAGCCAAGCCTGGAAGCGAGATTGCGGATTTCAACATGTCAATACCCTTTTGTCGATAGATAGAGCTCTGACGTGCAATGGCCTCGATGAATGGGGCCACATCGAGGTTGCTGTACCAGATGAGAAAATCCCTGAACGTTTCCATGTTCTCTCTTTCCCACACGACCTGACAGTGGTGATAATCTTGCTCGCTCAATTCTTGCTGAGTCAGCGAGTTGAAAAAACTCTCTCGGGGAGGGAGTCCATAATAATCCAACCTTCTCAGGGAATCTACCCAGTCGTAAGGAAAGAATCCCTTACTCTCTGACACGCCAAATGCCTTCAAGTATTTGGAGTAGTTGAATCCCGGTGCGATAAAGTTGCATATGTCAAGGAACCTAAAACGTCTACTCTCCACGCAGGACATACTGTTAACACGCTTAACGATGAAGACAAAATCTTCTCCCTCCTCCTCTTGTAGAGAGCGAAGCAAAGGTCCCTTTAGTATATTTAGGTCATACTTTTGTGAGTTGAAACCAACCACCGGAACGCTGGAGATGTGCTGTTCTAACTCTCTTTCTAATCCGGAGAGACCGGACTTCACCCTGTAAGTCGAGACGTTAGAGAACTTTTCGTCAGCAAAGGCTTCTTCTCTATCCGCCCGATCCGCAAGGAAAGTAGAGAGTCGCTTGCGTACATCCCGGAATCTTTCTCCGAACAAATCTCCTGCCACGTCAGCAATCTTTGCTATGTAGTGGACGAATTGACGAATGCACTTCGTTCCATCCTTGCTGTCGACACTCCTCACAAAGCACTTGGCCTGCTCAAACCCCGGGACGTTAGAACATACAGATATGCTCAGTAACTCGTGTCTTGCACTAAAAGTCATTGTGGAGGTGTTAGTTTGTAGGTTGTCTTTTGGCATGAAGCATTCAATATCATAGGTGATATAGTAGGGGTAGTATAAGAGGTCGGGGTTCACCACCTCTATTCCCGCCACTCGCTTGAGTTTTGTGAATATGGTTGGCGGAGGTCCAAACGTTCCACCAGGGAAAACAAACACCGATGCTTCCTCTGGCGAGCACTTATGTCGCCGTAGGCTGGACAAACGTGTGAAAGCGCCATCGCACAACTTGCAGGTGAAACATCTGGCAAACAAATCAACATTCTTTATCCAGCTGAAGTGGTTTTCGTACATGTTGACAAAGAGTTTACGGGCTTTGTTTCGTGCCCCAGATGACCAAACTATCGGAGCTACCCCATCATCAGTTAGGCAGAAGACTATTATAGATATGTCAAAATGATCTTCCAAGGCCAGCAGATCACTCGCGCCCACCCCGGGAAAGTCTGACAAAGTTGATGAGGGTGGGGAAGAAGATCTAGATTGTCTCATGTATTGTTTAAACAAGCGATGTGTTGTGGTCTGAGAGGGGCGATGACAGCAACATCCCTTCTTTGGGTCGCAGTTACAGTCATACATCATGGCCAAACATCTAAAGAAACACAATTTGTCTGGGTAGGGACGGGCACCTCCTCTGGACCAAAAGTCTACATCTAGTGCTATCACATGTCGGTTGTTAAGTATGTAGTCTGGGAGTTTGCTCACTACACCACCCACCTTGCCAATCTCTAGGAGTTTATAGATGTAGAATGTCAAATTTGCAATGTGACGTAAAACCCAAGCGGTGTTCGGTCTCCTTTGTGCTGACCTCTCTCTCAAGTCGAGCTCCTGCACAGATTCGCAAAACTCTCTCATCTCATTCTCTGCTCTGATCAGTCTTGGCTTGGGGAAGAACGCGGCATTGTTGCTTGATGAGTGAAAGTAGCGCAACTCTCCACTGGTCTTATGCTCGAGGATGACTCCAGCGCTACAGTTAATCTTCACAGTACAAGGTACTCTCTTCCACATCGCTCTCAATTTAGTCCACACCTCTTCATCTCCTTCATCTTCACATTCCCCTCTCCACACTCGAACGTTGAGAATGTCTTCTACAGGACGAGAGTGTATTGTGGACCTGATCGAGCTCCAATAGCGGGCTAGTAGCACCCCCATCTCATCCCCCTCTTCAGCTGTTGGAGGTTTGGACCAGAAAACATCATCAAACTTCTCTGCATCCCCCTCATCTTTTTCCGCCTTGGCCTCGCTATGAAATCGTCTCATGTGATGACCTAGCTTTCTCCTCCCATCAAAACATCCGCCACAAACCGGGCACTTGTGTGGGTGAGCCTGTGCATGCATTCTCTTCGTGTGCCTGTCTAGAGAAAATGCTGTTTTGAGAACCAGACCGCATAGTTGACAAGTGTGCTCGGCCTGACGAGAGCTCTCCCCCCCTATAAAAATACAAAATAGTAGGGTGTAAGTTATTCTTTTACCTCATACTACTATTAGCAATCCACAATTGTTACCAACTACCTCATTTAGCACTAACCTTTTTTACTTGTTGACATCTCTGATCAGGTGCTGACTAGTAGGTAAGTGTCTCTGTTTAGTCTCCCTATAAAAAATATATAGTAGTAGGGTGTAAGTTAATTTTTTTTTGTTTTTGGCTCAATAGCGTTATATACAATAGACACTTCACAATTGCTGCCGATTACCCTATTTAGCACTAACCTTATGTTGTACTTGTTGACATCTCTGATCAGGTGCTGACTAGTAGGTAGCTGTCTCTGTTTACTCTCACTCTGTTGACTAGAGGCTGATTGTTCATACTGCTAGAGTGAGAAACTCATACCTTAAATAGTAGTATTCAGTGGGCGGAGTCTAACCATTTCCCCACCCTTGGCAATACCACCCCGATGTGAATCCGAACCCTCCCGATGTGATTCCGAAGCTTCCCGATGCATCCCGATGTGATTCCGAAGCTTCCCGATGCATCCCGATGTGAATCCGAAGCTTCCCGATGCATCCCGATGTGATTCCGAAGCCTCCCGATGCATCCCGATGTGATTCCGAAGCTTCCCGATGCATCCCGATGTGAATCCGAAGCTTCCCGATGCATCCCGATGTGATTCCGAAGCTTCCCGATGCATCCCGATGTGAATCCGAAGCTTCCCGATGCATCCCGATGCATCCCGATGTGATTCCGAAGCCTCCCGATGCATCCCGATGCACCCCGATGTGAATTGACACATCGGGACACATCGGGATGCATCGGGAAGCTTCGGAATCACATCGGGATGCATCGGGAAGCTTCGGAATCACATCGGGATGCATCGGGAAGCTTCGGATTCACATCGGGATGCATCGGGAAGCTTCGGAATCACATCGGGATGCATCGGGAAGCTTCGGAATCACATCGGGATGCATCGGGAAGCTTCGGAATCACATCGGGATGCATCGGGAAGCTTCGGATTCACATCGGGATGCATCGGGAAGCTTCGGAATCACATCGGGATGCATCGGGAAGCTTCGGATTCACATCGGGATGCATCGGGAAGCTTCGGAATCACATCGGGATGCATCGGGAAGCTTCGGATTCACATCGGGATGCATCGGGAGGCTTCGGATTCACATCGGGATGCATCGGGAGGCTTCGGATTCACATCGGGGTGCATCGGGACACATTGGGATTGGATAATAAAAAGGGAGGAGTCAAGAAATGAGCAGATGTATAAAGGGAGAGTGGGATCACAGTCTCAGCATTCAAAGTTCAGCACATCACTACTGTACAGGAACACTACTACAATAGTACATTATCAATGGATACTGACAACATAGTCCAGAACCAAGAAGAGTTATTTGCGGGCTTAACGGACTCACAAATGGATGGAATTATTGAAGAAGAAGAGTGCAGTCAGAAGAGGAAAGAAGAGGTGGATGCGTTAAAAGAGGCACGGAAGAAGGGGAAAATAATAGGAGTGGGGAGTCTTGCCCGAAAGGATCTTTCTAACATGGCGGACTCTCCGTCCTCCCCGGAGCGGGCCTCGGATAGGGGCGAGACCACAACAACCAAGAAGAGGAAGAACCCAAAAGGAGATGAAATCTGTGCTAAGAAAAAAAAGAAACCCCAGGCGATTGTAATATCAGATGATGATGATGATGATGGCCACGGAGCCGATACGGCTACGGAAGAAATGGATGGTGGTGAGACGACGAAGGGAAAAAAAGCTACCAAGTCCCCTTGCAAGGGGAAGAAAAAGAGCGGGGGACTAAGCCTGGAGAAAGCTCGTGCAGTGGCGGCAACCCTAATGTAAGTAGCCCTATTCGTATATCTATAAATTACCGTACTATCTTTCTCCCGTTTAACCACTTTGTCGGATCTATATACACCACTTTCATTATTGTAGGAGCATGGGAGCGGAGAAGAGGAGCTCTCTGCAGACGACGGTGAAGCTGTCGGAGCTAGAGCCAGGAACTGTGCTAGAAGTGAGTGGAGGTTCGGTGGTTGAAACGGCATTCGGAAAAGCATTCTTAGCCAGGGCAAGCTATGTGGATGACAAGGGGATGAGACATTGCATCAGCTTTCACACCAACATTCGTCACGCCATGCCCAAGCTAGCGGATGTCAAAGAAGAGGAGCTAAAGGACCTTACCCTTCCACCTAGGATCATGGTGTACTTGGGACAGCAGGAGACCGCTAAAGGACAAAACACATTCAACCGTATCGAGAGCGTGTGCTCCCTGCCAGGAGCAGCCATGAAAAAGCTGGCCGGTGACTTGAGAAAGAAGACCTTGGTCCAGTTGGAAGATTTTTTTCGAGTGCAAACGCTATCTTCCTTCCCCGTTGGTTCTGTGCTGGTGGTGACCGCGCTCCGACCCACATACGTCCCAAGATGCGGTGATGGTGATAATGCGAGCAACTCCATTGCCACCTACGAGTGCCGGATTGGAAACGAAGAAAAAAAGGGAGAAGTCTTCCTTCCGGGACGTCTGGCAGTTTCGATGAAAGAGCTCCTCCCCTCCGTGATGGTGTACAAGGGACAGAAGACTTCCAAGAGCGGGAGAACATTCTACGATTGTGCCATTCTAGACTCCATCCTCGGCGAGCGTCTCCTCCCCGCCACTGCACAGTTTTGAGGCAAAAACTTTTGTCATTCACACTCATTCGTGTCTACTTATCAATTGATTTTATATTATTACTCTCAAACTCGTGTATCGTTAACCTTACTCATATTTTTCATAGTCGTATATCGGTTTTTATCGATTGATTTTATATTATTACTCTCAAACGTATTGAAAATTAAAACAAACTCGTGTATCATTACCCTTACTCATATTTTTCATAGTCGTATATCAAGTTTTTTATCGCTTGATTTTATATTATTACTCTCAAACGAATTGAAAATTAAAACAAACTCGCGTATCATTACCCTTACTCATATTTTTCGTAGTCACATATCAAGTTTTTTATCGATTGATTTTATATTATTACTCTCAAACGCATTGAAAATTAAAACAAACTCGTGTATCATTACCCTGACTCATATTTTCATAGTCGTATATCATCTATTCTAGAATACATCACACACCATTACTCTAACCCGTATTTTCCTTCGCTTCACCCTACT
Source organism: Bugulina stolonifera (assembly GCA_935421135.1). Classification (NCBI taxonomy): domain Eukaryota; kingdom Metazoa; phylum Bryozoa; class Gymnolaemata; order Cheilostomatida; family Bugulidae; genus Bugulina; species Bugulina stolonifera. The sequence continues at coordinate 15,979,718 of OW285195.1, read as the reverse complement.
CCAGCCGACGGTCCGCCCGCGAGGGTCGCGACGGGTCGTTGGGGCGGGAGGGCGGGGGAGGGGCGGGGGATGGGCGGGGGGAGGGCGGCGTGGGACCACGGCTGGACTCGCGAACGAGAACCGCCGCGAGGCGGAGGGCGAGGCGGAGGGGTTTGGGGTGGGGAGGGGTGGGGAGGGGCGGGGACGGGTGGAGGGAGGACGGGTGGGGTTCGCGGGGCGGGGGGGCGCGCGCGTACGCGCGCGCCTCCTCGCCCGAGCCGTGGGATGGGGCGAGGGGTTTGCTCTTTAGACTGGGTTCCGCGGAACAGCCGATGAGGTTTTTGAAACCCCACCCGCGATCGGGGAGAGTAGGTTCTAGGGCTTTGCACATAGAGTGAGGTTTAGGGGAGAGGAGGGGCGAGAGGACGGGTGGGGTGGTCGTCCGCCCGGGGAGTTTTTGGATCTAGGGCTAATACGACGCGGAAAGGGCCGGGTGTCTGTGTAGATCTGCACTGACTATACTACTTGTCTTCACTATCGATAGTGTGGGTGAGAAATTCAACAATAAAAGGTTATACCAAACTCCTTTCCCCTTTTGTTTCTCCTCATACTTCAATAAACAGTCCTACTACTACTACCACTACCACTACCACTACCACTACCACTACCACTACCACTACCACTACCACTACCACTACCACTACCACTACCACTACCACTACCACTACCACTACCACTACCACTACCACTACCACTACCACTACCACTACCACTACCACTACCACTACCACTACCACTACCACTACCACTACCACTACCACTACCACTACCACTACCACTACCACTACCACTACCACTACCACTACCACTACTACTACTAGTACTACTACTACTACTAATACTTCAATAAACAGTCCTGTTATCATCATCAGATAATATTTCTTCTGATGATGATATAGAGCTGTTATCCAAATATTAGAAGAAGGAAAATAAAATTGTGTCTAGTACTAATAATCTTTAATTGAGAATGAGCGAACAACTCCAAAGTGATTTGATATGGCATCATTATGTGTGCTACTGTAATGATCTATCTGTCTCTCTTATATATAAAAGGTGTGACAGTCAGAGTAAGAGAAGGCGGAGCAGTGATTCTAGATGGTATTTAACTAAAGACCAGACAGTAGACAACGCAGAAGATATCAAGATAGACAGCCTATTGGCCATCGTAGAGAAGGAGCCAGAATATCAGCCAATCATACAGAAGATAGAGCAGGTTCCTAGCAATGCCACATAGCATTCACCATCGTTACATAGCGCCATATAGTATTCATAATGCAAACTGTATTCTAACATCAAAGGGAAGACAACTCCAGCTGCTGCTAGACTACTATCATGTACGGTACACGTATATCAATGATATTAGGGGGTTTGGATTTTTATATATGATGTTTTTATGCAAAGAGTTTGTCTATTGAGCAGTCAGAGACTTGTTTCACACTTAAGCAATATAAGTTGAGTTGGTGTAGTGGTAATGTGTTCTGCTCACATTTCACTGTGGTAGGCGACTGTGTGCTGTAGAGGTCCAGGCCTCAAACCCCAGTCATCGACTGATATTTTTATGGATTTGAAACATGTCTCAGACTGCTCAATAGACAAACTCCTTGCATAATAGCATCATTTATATAACATAATGCACATGTATAGGAAAGAAGGCAACTTCCAAATCTGGCCACATTCAATTCACTTGGGGTCAGTAAATAAAAAGATTTGCTGTATGAGAGATGCATATGTACATGTACAATGTAAGATGCTCTTGTGATTTCATATTTCCTGTTTAATTTATATTGTATTACATTTGTACTTAACTATTTTATTGTTTTTCATTTTTATTTTATTGCTCAATTGGTTACAAATGTAAGTTTAAAAGCATGAATTCGTAACGACAGAACTATGGTGCTGACAATATTTGATTGTAGACTTTCCCCATCTCAAATAACTAGTGTCTTTTTGTTCAGATTAAATCTCACTGAATCATCTACAAAATCATAGTCTCTTCCATCGGCACAGTGTTTATTTGTACCAAGTTGAAGCCAGAGGACTGGCTGTATCCATCTCAGCCAAGCTCTACCGGTTGTTCTGTTTTATAGCAATGCCTGTATGGGGATGAATGTATAGTTGATCTGCCTAGGCAGCAGCATACTGATCTCCTCGCTTTTATAAATAGACAAGTTGCTGAATTCACTTGTTTTTGCTCTATATGCCTTCTGCTATCACTCCATCCAATGTCAAACATGAGACAATGACAGCGGCTATAAAAGTTATGCCACATACAATGTATGCCATATCATGATCATGGCTCCAATTCCAATGCCCTATAACATCAACATGAAGATTTACCCCCATTGCTTGTGTTCAGTAAAATGCTGCTCTCCCTTTGGTACAGCCAGAGTGTTGCATTGCATGTAAAGGTGAATTATACTTACCTAATTCAACAGTTAGAGTTGTTCCCTCGTGTTTAAGCCTAGCGCGGTGAGAGGATAACTCTCCCATGTTGCTGGGATTTCGCCAGGAAACAAGCGTTCAAAAATCCCATTTTGGATGCGCGAGACCAACGGAAGCACATTAGAAACGAGATAGGACACACGCCCATTTGCTAATACTAGTAATTTATCTTTGCTGCAACTTCACATGACTTGTGCAACTAGGCTTCCAACTCTAAAATCACATCTAGGCTAGACAAACCCATTAAAATTCTCTGTTCAGACACTTTTTGACACCATACATTAGAGTTTGTTCATGACTGCGGCCGAAAAACGGACTTGGGGAAAATACCCTTACCATCGTATCGATCGTTGCCCATGCCCATGTAGTAGGTAGGATATAAAATAATTATATGCTTGTATTTGTATTATAAGCTAATTTGTATTTTTTACTTTTTTCATTTGAAATTTCTCTGACTACGATAGTTGACTCGATCTAATGTAACTGAGTATTAATTAATGTAGTTTTGTTTACTAAGTTAATACTAATGGTTGCTTCATGCAGTACAAGGCTACACGCTCATATTCATATTGATATTGATTGAAAGTTTTCATTTTTGAGAACCGTTCTATGGTGATAAACAGTTGAGCAGCAGTGAACTTATCACTTATCAGTCTTGACTTACTCATTCTATAGTATATTCAGTATTAGGTGGAGCAGTACTTGTAGGCTTCTGGTTCTATCACTGAAATCTGTGGTTACTACCAGCTGCTAGTAGACCACGTATCAAATCAGGTAGTAACCACAGATCTCAGTAGCATATTTGACCATCTCAAGCCAAAAAACAGTACTTTCACTTTTACTTTGGAGACATCGACTACTGCCAGTTATATTGTACATGCATTGATCCTGGGGCCAGCAAGTGCTGACACTTGTTTGGTATCTGTGGTGCCATAATTCTTATTACGTTTGTTACAAAGTATTTTATGATACGATTCTGATTTTACCAACAAAAGTTAAAGACTGCATTTCAGACATTAAATTAATCAAATACGAAAGTCCTTCTGATTTATTAGCATAAAATGAAGGTGCGATATGCCCATACAGGAGTGTAGGTTAGAAAGATTGAGTGGGGAGGCAGAAATTTGGGTGGGGTGGGGTGCGGGTACCCCTCGCAAATGCACGCGCAGTGGAAAATTTTCAAATCTCACTCTCTAAAGTGCGAAAATTAGACATAGCAGCATGGTAGTTCTAGCATCACTACAACAAGTACTCATTACTACTTCGGCTTAATACAGTTACTACTACCACTTGCAACAGGAGTGAAACTGTTACAGTACTATTACTAGCTAGTAGAATTTTAAAATAACTACAATACTGCATTATTGTATCTTTTTACAAAGAGTCCATAGGCGCAAGTGTATTTTATAAATTAGAATTTTCAAATTTTAATAGCTGATCAACAACTATTGTCATTATAAATTAATTACTTAAAATGAAATGCATTAAAAATAAATATCTTTGCAAGAAAAGTGTGGTAGCCTATTAAAGCTAAGATAATATTAATAGTATAATTATATTATACTCGTATATAAATTTAAAATTAAAATATTTCATTAAAGTTATATTATTTTATTTTTGAATTACTATTTTTTCTTTACAATACATATTTAGTTGGTAGTAGTGAATGCAGTAGCAGTAGAGTAGTAGCTGTCAGTGGAGTGGCAATGGCTGGAATGAATAACTAAAATGAATGCGAACATTTTTAATTATATTAAAAGAATAAATCATAAATAATTTTGAAAGAAGCCAAAATAATATTGGAATTAAATTTCATACATGTGCTCGTAGTCAGTGACAGGGAAGGAACCACCTCATGGATAGCAGTGACTTACAAATTGATTCACCTGATTCAACTTTTTACCACTTTTACTTTTGCATTTGTTAATTTTTCCTTGGTATAAATAACTATCCATAAAAAATATTTATTCATTCATTCACAAGACCGCAAGTTTTTAACCTTGGCATAGCCATAGAGTCTTTTAGCAGAGTACACAGTTTTATGGGCCCCTTTGTGTGCCACTTGCAATGTAGTAATTATTCCAAAATTACTGGTTATTGTTACGAAGCAACGCCATAGAGTTATAACTAGAATGGTAACGCTTCGGTCACAAATCGGAAATGAAGCAAATATTAAGGGAAAAAGTGTTAAATTTTCAAAAGTAGTGTTTTTAGGCCACTTTATTTTGGCAACAGGGGCGGCAGTGCCTCCCTGCCACCCCTTAAAATACGCCCCTGTCATATGTTATATGCTTGTAGGCCTATATAAAAATATATGGCCTAGTCCTATTGACTATATTTCATGGAACGAAAAAGCCCACCATATCAGTTTTCTATTACTTTGTTTAGAGATTCTATTAGCTATGCTTCGTAAGCTGTCATATCGATTTACTGTCATACCGCTATATTACCATATACCTTAAAAGCAGAAATATTTTGCGGAAGAAAGTTTCGCGAGTTTGCTAATCCTGGAGCAATTTGCGATAGAAATATTTAGCGAGTTTGGCCTATCGCGAAATTTGTTTAAGTCCCAAAATTGATGTTTAAGCATATTTCAGCATTAAAACCAAGCTTAGCTAAGCTCTATGTTTACTCAGATTTAAACCCCACTTACATACAGTACAAAACTACAGCTGACTCCTATATAGTGCAATAATCCCTCCTGTAAGGTAAAGTAATTACCATAGCTTGTTAAAAAATCCTCTGATTAAGCTCCTACTCTAGACTACTTACCAATTATGTTACAGCAAATACTTGCTGCTTTGTGAAACATTCAACTATGTATCATATAGCTATATAGCTGCATGTATGGTCTGTTTAAACCAGAAATTATTTAAATCAGTTTGAAAGCAGATATTAATAGCGATGGAAATTATTTGCGAGTTTGTCACTCGCGAAATTCGCAAAAGTTAAAACTCGCAAAATGTATCTGCTTTTAGGGTAATAGGTTGTACTTATTATTAGCCATGTCACTCCATCATGATATTGTAACTCTATTTTAAATGCAGACTGTCATGTCCGATTTGCAAACTTGAAACCTTTTTACAAAAGTCTGCTGTATCCTATGCTATATAAATTGACCTGCTCAACATTGAAATGATGTGTGAGAGCTGCATCACTACATGTAGGCTATTTCCATACTACATGTACTTGACATCTTGACATCTAAGGTCATATGCTAAGATAGCACTGACAGTAACCTGATGCCTTGAAACATGAGTAGGTTTCTAAGTTGAAGTAACAGACTATCTAAGTTCTCAGTAGTGCAATGAAGGGAGAGTGACAGGTGTCGCAATGTTTATAATGCTGCCACAACCTCCCTTTCAATAAGGAAATAGAAAATTTAATCACATTGATTGTATAAGTGTGAGGAGATAGGCTCTCTTCTAGCTGGTGAATTCATGTAGCATATCATACGACAGTCTATCTATACCTGGGATTGTGATGACACTTTTCTCTTCAGTATTATTAGCCGTTCTTTAACCGAAGTAGGAGGTATGAGTGGCGCTTAACTGACAGACTGAAAGAATGGAGGAAGACTATAATCTATGGTACAGACACACTGGTCAGAAGGAGCCAGCTATTGCTATATCTAACTACCTGGCAGCCTGTTCTCTCATCACAAAGTCAGAGATAGAAGAAGATCTGAAAGCTGAAGACGGAAGTGCTTTATATATCACACATCTCTTAGCGAGACAGGATATACCTCCATTGTCTCGTATAGCTCCTTACCTTAGAGATCTTTGTATCAGAGAACTACCTTCTGTTCATCAGTTGAAAAGGTGAATCGGTGTTGATAGTAATTCATCGAGTGACTGGGGAGATATTATTCTAAAAGTATAGATTGTAGAATCATTTAGTTGAGAGCTAAAAAGCCAGTCAACTCGGAGTTTATGATCGCTTTAGTCATTTATTTCAAAGTTATGCATTTCCATATGAAGTCGAGGACAGGACAATTAGGTACAACATAATTATGGTATGTTATTCACTGGAAAGCTGCATTATGTCATCATCACTCTCATTCTGTGGATTGATTGTAATGTCCACAGGATCCATGGTTTGAAGTATCTGCAGAAGATAGATCTGGAATGGACTGACCTGTCAGATGGGGTACCAGAAAGTCTCCTCAAGCCACTGCTTGATGTGCTAACAGATGTAAACCTCAACAGCTGTAATATGAAACAGGTTCCAGATAGGTAAGTCTTGTTGCATCTACTGTATCTAGTACTATACTATATTAGTAGACCTATGTATATCTCTTTACTAGCACACACACTGACTAAACTGGTATAGGCTTACATCTACATGTATAATAATAATAATAAATGTTCACCAGTTTTTGGAGTTATCTTGCCTCCAAACTGGAAAAACCTGCCAAAGACTATGTAAAAATTGAACAGTTTTGGTGTGTCTTTGTATTATTGGTTAGGAATTAAAAGGCGCCTCACTCGCCCACTAAGGAGCTATTTGAACCAACTAACAGACCTGAGTAGACTTGTGTAACATATTGCTCAGGTTGATTAGTGGACAAAGTACATCTAGTACATCCACACTGTTTGTTGTGTAATGAGGCAATATAGAATGATAAGCTAAAGATATCTCAACAGTACAAGTCTTGTACTATTGCCTATCTTTAGCTTATCTACATTTTACATGTATATTCCCTTTGAACTGTCATAGCTCTTAAAGATTATTAGAACTAGAGTATTTTATTTCCTCATTGAGTTAGTGAATAAGTAATAACACTTAGCAGCTGCATGTAGATATGAATGTTCTTTATCTACATACTGTACAGCTTGTACTTCCTCAGAACATCCACAGTAGGTCAGGTTTTCTGATAACTGTACTGAAGCAGGTAGACACTGTCCTTCACTACGAGTGATTGCAAGTATAAGTATTACCATTAACTTTGCTCACTTACAAGTCATGATGAAATTTAATATAGATGCAGCTGCATGTTTGGCGGCAGTAGGCTACTTGTTTACAATTTATTTTGCAATATGCAGGCAGCTTCACCATGTCGAATATCTTGTTACTACAGAGTGTAGTAATATAAATATTCTATATGCCATAGGCCTACATTACATACATGGATAGGCCTCTGAAATGTTTTTCGTATTCTCGACTGCGACTAATTGACGCTCTCAATGTTGTATTCCGCATCTCAGACTGGCACAGCTGAAATCCCTGGAAAGGCTGGTCCTGGACAGGAACCCATTTTCAGCTGGATTGCCGGATGAGCTATTCAAGGAAATGCAGAATCTGAGGGAGTTGAGGGTTAAAAAGTGTAACATCAAAACTCTTCCCAAAAGGTAAAATTTCCACAGTGCATTTTCATTGTGTAAAGTTGCTTAGAGTCATTATTTTGTTACATGACTAAATAATCACTGTATATCTGACCTTGCTGTTGCATAAGCTGTTGGTCTGTCTATATGCTGTAGGTAAAATAACCTTTCCATTTGCTCCTATAACTACTAGACTTTTTTACTCAGAATTTTTCTACTTACCTGCTGATCTTTAGTGTTTACTGGTTTTTATATGTGGACAGCGGTTCACAGGCTTTAGTATTCATGGCAACATGGTTTAGCAATTAGCCAATAGGTTTACCAATCAGATTATAGAATTTTAATTTAGCCACGCAGTTGCTATAGTTTGGAATGCTAAGGTTGCTCATGTGTGTTGAGAAACAATGGTTATTACTGTTCTGGGAGATGGCCAATCACAAATAGTGAATACTCTGTACTGGGGTAGAGAGATTCAGTAATTGGTGCATGTCTTTTTTTGTAATTTGAAGTCTGCTGAACCTGTTCAATCTGGAGTTGTTAGACGTGAGAGAAAACAGCATCTCAAATGGTTTACCGCAGGAAGTGTTCTACAACTTGACATCTCTGAGAGTTTTGTATCTTGGAAAGTGTACACTCACGAGTCTTCCTGAGAGGTATGTAGGTGGTGCATACGCTCATATGTGGTAGTGTAGCAACGATTTTGGCTATGTACTTCTACATATTTCATCTTGTATCATTTCCTCGATTGTAAATATAATGAGTTGGAAATCTGGTTCAAGGGTATATACATGTAGTAGGCTCTTCCCTTCTGGGCATCACAAACAGCAGTAACTGAGAAACCTTGGCATTTAATAATAAGACATAGGCAGGTTGGCCACATGTGACCCAATGGAACAACCAGAATTTCTAAAAATGTATGATATTTGAATGTTAGCAATCCTTTCATTGCTAAAGTGATGTTATCACACGTACTTGTAGTAAATATAGCTTACAGGTAGTGAACTCAGTCACAACCAGCACTGGAGGTTGTGTAGTAAATCACCTGTACCATATGTTTAGTGGAATGTTGTGTTTTAAACAGTCTGTCAGCTTTACAAGGACTAGAAGTTCTAGTTTCAAGGTTCAACACGTTCTGTTAGACTCCTGTTGGACACCTGTTAGACACCTGTTAGACACCTGGACACACCAGGTTGAGTAAAATACTAGTCAGCAATAAAACTATCATATGTTTGCTTTGTTCGACAGTTTGACAGCTTTACAAGGATTAGAGGTTCTAGTTACCAGTCACAATAACTTCTCAGCTGGACTTCCTGATGATGTGTTTAAGAATCTTCCATCTTTAAGGAATCTGACCTTGAGCTCAAATAAAATGACAAAGTTACCAACCAGGTAGGTAAATGTACAGAGCTGCCAACCAGGTAGGTAAATGTACAGAGCTGCCAACCAGGTAGGTAAATGTACAGAGCTGCCAGCCAGGTAGGTAAATGTACAGAGCTGCCAACCAGGTAGGTACATGTACAGAGCTGCCAACCAGGTAGGTAAATGTACAATTACAGTTTTTTCTCGCTGTATGTTCATTACATCATCACCTGTCTATCTGCTTTGAATGGCATGCAGTACTTTATACATTACAAGTTTTCATAGGCTTCACTCTTACTCTTTAGGCTACAAGGAAACAACAGCATCATAAAGGCATACAGTAAAAAATGTTGAGCACTTAGAATTTTGTCAGGCTGTTCTTAAAATATGATGTAAACTCAATCTTCTCATTTGCCTCTTCCAGCATCTCAAGTCTACATACGTTAGAGATCCTATACTTGAGCAACAATCCACTCAAAGAACTTCCTGAAAACTTGTTTGAGAACCTCACATCTCTCAAGGAGATTCACATGGGAGATTGTCAGCTTGCCTCTCTCCCAGACAGGTATGTCTTGTATTTTTACACTTTACAGTGTTTCTTCTATTTTTGGTTGGGAAAGTGCCATTGTATCACAGTAGTTATATAAACCATCATGATCTTGTTCGGTTCGTGAAGTTGTTTTTACGCAGTAAACAGTTTTTACTTTTGGTATAGATCTGATTGTGTGTTGTATTCTCAGGAATTCATAGGTAAAGGTCATTCCACAAGATATGGTTTGGAGTTAGCATTCGAGCTTCTGAGTTGAACTATTTTTGTATTAATCTGGTGCCATCCAGCCTTTGAGAGAACACCCTACTAAATACTATGGGTGCAATACATTGATAAAAGAATATGAATACAGGCGAATTATAGTACTTTTAGCATTTTCGTGCTTTTTATTGCAAAAACAATAAGAAGTCAAATATTGGTTCATGGTTGGATTTTTGTGAAGTAGTAAATGGTCTGGGAATAACCAACCTTGTTGCTATAAGGCAGCCGTAAGTTTTCAAATTTATTGAATTATTATTTACTGGAAACGTGTGCTCTTAAATTTATGTCATAAAATTACTAATTTGTTTCTGTTTTTCTATTCCGTACATTTGTGGACAATATATTGTTGATACACGCCACTCTATATTCCAAGGAATAAATTTGACCCAGAGTCCTTTGCAGCCAGTTATCGTTTAAAATTGGCCATGGTCCTTTTAAAACACTTTAATTAACATTTAAATCTATTTTTAGCATAAGAACTTGTTCAGACAGCTTGAAGTCCCTCTATATTCCAAGGAATAAATTTGACCCAGAGTTACCTGCAGTCCTTTGCAGCCTAGTAAGTCTAGAGAAGTTAGTAATCAGCAATAACCAGAAACTCCTTCGGCTTAATGCTGACATCTTTAGAATCGAATCACTCGTCATTGTTGAATGCCAGGATTGCTTCAGCTTAGTTTACCCTCCATATAGTGTTGCTATCAATGGTTGTGGTTCCATGAAGCAATACTTCAAAGATATGGCAGCTTCAGGTCTGCACGATGAGCAGATATCCATCACAACTGCTGCTGTCATTGGTCTTAGCATGGCGGGAAAAACAAGTTTTATACAGTCATTGAAAACGAAGAATCGTATTCTGAGTAATCGAGAGGAAGGGCTACCTTATGATGAAACCACACGGGTATTCAATGTCGAGCCTGTCGAAATTGAAGGGCTTCCAATTCGAGTGTTTGACTTTGGAGGTGATGAGGCGTATCATGCAACGTACCAGCTGACTGTTCGTGACAATTGTATCCCATTCATCGTGGTAAATCTGGAGCATTTTGTTCAAAAGTCAAACCAGGCTGGTTTTGAGGAAGGTGCAAGGCTTGTTGCTTTCGATTGGCTGTCACATTTCTATTTGGCCCACCCAAATCTTGCCCCTCCTATCCTTGTAATCACCCACAGGGATATGTTCAGTGATGAAGAATTCCTCGAGTTCCAAGCTCAATTTCTGAACGCTTGTAACGAGTTGAAAGTTGAGTTGTATTCACATAGCGGTGCAGTCGATGGCTTTAGTGAAATCACACACTTGGCTGATCTGTCTACTCCCTTATTTCTACCTGAAAACATCTTTGTGGCCAGTAAACTTGCTATACCGTTCCGTGACCTGGAAAATTGCATCATGCAAAGACTGCAAGGCACCAGATGTCGGAGTTTCATCCCTTTAAACTGGCACGCCATCATGACTTTCCTTGAGAGTGAGGAAATTCATGGGAAGGCCTACTTGGAGTTGGATTTTTTAAAGGAGAAGTTTCCAGATCACATGCAGTTGGATACGGCATTGAGTCATGCTCATATGGCCGGGTATGTTCTCTGGTATGGCAATGTAGATGAGCTGCGTCCATATGTTTTCCATAAAATTGAATATGTCACAGAGCTGTTGAAGATAGTATTCGATCATTCGGAAGACGTGTCATGGGAGAGGAGAATACGAAATTTCAGCATGTTTGAACATGTGCAGAGAAAGATGGTAGTAGAGAAGGAAGAGTTTGAGGCTTGGGTCGCATTCTATCGCAAAACGCGGACATTTCCAGAAGATCTTCTGATGTATTTAACTAACACGGAATGCAGAATACCTTATGAGTTAGCAATCCTTCTACTAAGCAAGTTTCAGTTGATACATGGTCCAATTGAGCATCCTGATAAACCAGAGGTTAGAGTTAGTCATGAGGAAGCTAGACTTCAATGTGCTCGTGTGTACATCATTCCATCACTTTCATCGAGCCAAGGAGATGTCAATTGGTGTAGTCGAAAGGAATCTGTGGTCCTACGTATCATCATCTCATTCAAAGGCTTGAATCCACCTCCCTATGCGTATCACCAGATGGCAGTTTCAATGCTGAAAATTTACAAAGATCACAAATTTTCGATTACCGCTCATAAAAATGGCGCTACAGTGAGGCAGGGTAATACCTGTGTAACACAACTCATTCATAATAGTAAGGGAAAACAGATTGTGATACAGAACTCTGCAGATGCTATGAACATACATCTGTCTTGGAGAAGACTGATCGACTCTGTTTTCGCTGTTCTGAGGTTCGCACATGATTCATGGAAGGCTGCAAGAAGTGTTTGTGAATTCATCTGTCCACACTGCCTCTTAAAGAACAGCAAGGAGCCTGGCAAACTGGTGAATAGTGGTTTCTTGGTGCAGATTGATGAGATGGTACGATCATTCAATCCTGACTTAATAATAGTCCCTGATGGAGATGGGGAAGATGCCGAGTGCTTATCCGGCAATGACATCATACCAAGCTCCCTCATTCATCCTTGTAAGTATTGCTGTCCATATTTTGGTCATGACAAATAAAATCGATCTCATAAATTTGGCAATTTGAGATATTCAACTACATAAATAATAATACTCTTAGAGGTTTTAATTTGCGCTATGGATTTGGCTCTTCAATAATTTTTGCCATTTATTGTCTGTTTATTAGGCCGAAAGCTGAGTGAGAAAGGGTGCGACAAACTGACAAGATTCCTGGTCGAAAGTAAGTACAACAGCCAAATAGTTGTTTCTTTAAATAGTTGTGACATAGCTAAGTGTCTGCATAAATCAATGTCATCCAACCGAAATGCTGCCGTATTTGCCACAATTCACAGGATTGGTGTTTGAATTGGGCTAAGTTTGTTACCGTACTTGGTACTTGCCACGGAAATCTGTTTATTTGCAGTTATGCCATCCATGCGGTAATATGCATCTCTTTGACTTTCAGAATACTCGATTGAGTTTAAAGTTGACTAATGAATCCACGATATTGTGATATCTACATACATGTATATGTAACTCTCTAGCCATACCTTTAGATGCCAGAAACGAGAGCAGAGCGGAGCACTAAGGATCAAGTGCTATAGCCAGGTAACATATCTAACATCTACTCCATGAAATCAACCCTTCCCTCTAACCAGAGAGTCTGACTAAAACTCCCTTGGGAGCCTGTATTATATTGGCGCTCTGTGTGAATAAAATGGTGGGATATTGCTCTAAACTACAACAGTGGATGTGTACATCTTGTAATGACCATTTACAATGCATCAGCCAATAAACGGCTCTGACACTGTGTGTTACGTGACTATTGTGCAATTATTGTGCAATAACTAGATAAGGATAAGATTCTATCCTTTCTTCGAAGTTTTAAACATAAATTTATCAGATTAAACACTACTTATATCCAGGTCATAAATTTATATGTTCAATCACTGAATTTCCTGATATTATTGGCCACTCTTGATGTGAGCTATTCACTATTATTATATTGAGTATAATAATTTCCAATCAAAACATTTTTGTACGCATAGTAACTGTATTTTCTAAAATATAGATATTATACCCAATCTACAAACAGTGGACTATTTAAACATTTGACACCAGTGCAGCTCAGAGATATCCCGAAGAGCACGCCTTGACAATGTAGATGTTCGAGGCAGGTTAGCTTACTTCTATCATGGTTAAATGCACTGAAGGGGAGGGCTAATGCACAGAAAGGGTGGGCTAATGCACTGAAGGGGAGGGCTAATGCACAGAAGGGGAGGGCTAATGCACAGAAGGGGAGGGCTAATGCACAGAAAGGGAGGGATAATGCACAGAAAAGGAGGGACCAATGCACAGAAAGGGAGGGACCAATGCACAGAAAAGGAGGGACCAATGCACAGAAAGGGAGGGCTGATGCACAGAGGGGGAAGGCTAATACACACGGTAGGGGATAATATACAGAAGGGAAGAGCCAATACACAGGAAGGGAAGAGCCAATACACAGGAAGGGGATAATATACAGAAGGGAAGAGCCAATACACAGGAAGGGAGGAGGGCTGACACATGGGAAGGGAGAAGGGCTGACACACAGGAAGGGAGGAGGGCTGACACATGGGAAGGGAGGAGGGCTGACACATGGGAAGGGAGGAGGGCTGATACATGAGGAATTATAATAGACATATTCGGATATTGTACCGTGCAAGCTTATAAATATAAATATCAATCTGTGGCAATAACAATATATTTTATTCAATAATAAAGCGCTAGCTATAACGCAAGGTTAGGCGTGCCCGGTAATAATTAACTATTCAGCAAGGGGATTCCCCTTCAAATCAAGCGTTAGTCAAGCTCAAGTTGTATTCGGATATTTAAAGCAGTCCTATATGAACCAGTACAGTTTCCAAATACGCCCAATGTGCTTATTGTGTCATACGTAGTTTAGTAAGCTGTGTAGGCTTACCTGCGACTGCTTAAGTAAGCTCACCTACGGCAGTATAATAGCGACACACAGTATCTAGTTGTTATGTAAAATCTAACTTGTTTTCATATTTTGTTCAGCTTATTGCCTCATCGCAGTATAATAGCGACACACAGTATCTAGTTGTTATATAAAATCTAACTTGTTTTCATATTTTGCTCAGTTTATTGCCCCACCCTTCACTTTGACTAATACAGGCTTAGTGCGCCGGTGCATAACTGCTCACCTTTTCTACTTCAACCATTTACCTTACCTGCTTTTTTTTCCTCATTCCATCTGCACTGAGTCAGAACCATGCTTACATTGCCATCAATTATTCCTGTCCCCTTGTGAATTTCTGCCTTCATCTTTTTCCCTCTTGCGCTATCACTACCTTCCCCAAATCCTTTCCTCCACTGATCCCTTGCATATGACCTGGAGGTTTTTGTCCCAAAAAAGGTTTTCCCTCTGTGCCATATCGAACTATAATAATATCCAGCTCTAGGAGCCATGGTGGCCATGGTGGTTAAAGAATTTTGCTTGACGCCATCCATTGTTTAGTGACATCTCTCTCCTTCACCAGATCTGCCATATAATGTGTGCAGCTCACCTGCCATATAAATTCTATAGAATTTTCTATCAAGTGGTAAAGAACATGCACAGAACTAGATAACTCCAAGAGAAGTCTTGTACAGCCATCAGCCAGCAAAGAAACAACAGATGTCATTGGACTAGCTATGCTTAGAGCATACTATATTTATGTCTGAGACTCCTCCCATACAATATACACTGTACATGGAATTATACTTCTTTTAAATGTGCTTGTGGAATGAATCTATAGACTTACGTTGAACATGTAGTTTTCAAGCTAGGGTAACCATGAAGATCTGGTCTGGGAAATATTCATGTTAAATTGGTCAACCACCCTACAAAAATACAAATTATTTTGATTCTGCCAATAATTATATATTGACGGTTGACACTGTATGCTATATAACCGGAAATTACGACAGTGAAGCTCTAAATAGGGTGTTATCAGGTTTCTGTCGACCCACAACCCTATATTATCTTGTCCTCTTTTGTTTCCTCAACTGCAAACTACAGTCACTCGCTCATGTGATTATCAATAGAGTACACAGATAAATGTGCACAGTAATAAAAAATCCATTACTCAATAGGGTTTAATCTATTCATCCATAGAAAAGTTATTACAATATCCGTAAAGACCATACCTAACTACTTAAAGCAATAACAAATACCTGGTAGGCACATTAATGATTAAGGTATGGTTAGCAGCACAGCTGCTTAGAGTGGAGGACGTAGCTTTACATTTTTGTACATAGTGGCAATGCTGTAGAATAACTCTGATAATAGCAACATAGTTTTAGTGCTTATCTTCCTTAGAGATGGTAAGTACTTCCTGTAAGAATACTTGTACACTGTATATACATATTATTTACTGGAAGTAATATATTTGAATTACATTCCCAACTGCACACCTACTCAGAATACCACTGATACCACAGCCATCCAAGTTCTCTCAGCCTCGTCTATGGATGCCAGAGAAAGCATCTGTACATGGTGTCTCAATGTTTTATGTACGTAGTTATAACTTATTCAAATCGTATTCGAAACTTTGTAAATTTTAGACATAATAATATTGATATGGTAATTTTAACCAGTTAGGATGGAACTTTCACATAGCCGATTTATTCTATTATATATACACACACAGGCTGCTCTGGTACAGATGTACTAAGTTAAAAGAATGGCTGAAGACTACAATCTATGGTACAGACACACTGGCCAGAAGGAGCCATCTATTGCGACATCTAACTACCTGGCAGCCTGTTCTCTCATCACAAAGTCAGAGATAGAAGAAGATCTGAAAGCTGAGGACGGAAGTACTTTATATATCACACATCTCCTAGTGAGACAGGATATACCTCCATTGTCTCGTATAGCTCCTTACCTTAGAGATCTTTGTATCAGAGAACTTCCTTCTGTTCATCAGTTGAGAAGGTGAGTCGGTGGCATTGTCAAGCATATCTTACTCTTTTACAATGTCTAGTGGTGTGCAATATAAACCATCTCATCAGTTTAAAGTATGTGCTTCAACTGCAGGGTCAATGGATTGGATTATCTGGCGAAGATAGACTTGGAGGGGAATGATCTATCAGATGGTCTACCAGAGGGCCTATTGGAACCTCTGATCCAAGTTCTAAAAGATCTCAATCTGGCTAACTGCCAGCTGAAACAGATTCCAAGAAGGTTAGATTACCATAATCTACTGTCCTGTCTCACTAACCTGTTGATACATCTCATTTCCCCTTATTCTACAGGGCTTTCAATTGTATGATTGTGTGGTTATGGGGCGTTGATGTATATAGTGGGGGAGACAGCTTCTAGGATTTTACCCCTATTCAAACCAATACAGTGTAATATTGCAGAGGAAATTAACAAACTCTATTGCTTATGTAATAAGAGCATTGATATGAATGTAGGTCTGGGGTGATCCAGGGTACATGATTGTATAAAGTTATGTATTACTATTAGGCTAGCTGGGCACAAGTTTTAGTAGTGCATGATTGCATAAAGTTATGTAAATAACTTGTGTTTTCTTAATGTAATGTAGTGTAGTAGGGTCGTAGATGACTGCACCTGGACAAAGACATTGATTGACCTATCATTGGCTTGGTCTAATATGTCAATAGATATTAGTTACAACATACATACATTGTAGTGCTTGCTATGTACATAGTAATACGTATAATATTGTACAGCACTGGGAGCCTATATCCTTACATTTAGTAATATACTACTCAGCAGGTGATGGCAGCCGCAGTTACAAGCGCATGAAACCTATTATAGGCATAGCAGATAGGGCTTAGTGGTGTCATGTGAGTCACCTACTGAAGTGATGTCATGTGAGTCACCTACTGAAGTGATGTCGTGTGAGTCACCTACTGAAGTGATGTCATGTGAGTCACCTACTGAAGTGATGTCATGTGAGTCACCTACTGAAGTGATGTCATGTGAGTCACCTACTGAAGTGAATTTTCCATTTTAGACTGTCGGAACAAGAAACGCTTGAAAGACTGATTCTTGAAAAAAATGTCTTCACTGCAGGACTGCCAGACGAGTTGTTTGAAAAGATGGAAAACTTGAAAGAGTTAAGACTCAAAGGGTGTAATGTCCGAACCATTCCTCGGAGGTACGATAAGTTAGTAGATGTGCATTGTAGATCAATATAGGAATGGTTGAAATGAAATGTAAAAGTAATTGACACACTACCGTATGTCGTAAATAAATATTTTAAAAGCATATATTTGGCACAAAATTCATTCATGGCATAGAGGTAAATAAAATTTTAGAACATTCATTTATTCTGTTATAATTTGAAGTCTGCTGAACCTGTTCAATCTGGAGCTGTTGGACTTGAGAGAAAACAGCATCTCAAATGGTTTACCGCAGGAAGTGTTCTACAACTTGACATCTCTGCGAGTTTTGTATCTTGGAAAGTGTACACTCACGAGTCTTCCTGAGAGGTAAGCTGTTATCCATGCAATTGCTTTAAATATTGTCGAACCAAAACACAGGGTCCATTTAGAAATATTGTAGTCTTTGTGTTGTTCTCACTTTCATCAATTCATGTACTGTATTTTAGTTATAATTGGAAATTCAGTGTCGCAGAGCCATTTTACGTAGATGTTTATGTGATTGGTACTAGAGGGTTGAGATTCCCATCCGATACAACAGGGAAGATAACTTCTGATAAATTCTCAATTAAAGCAAAGTTTGTGTAAACTTACACTTGCTTCTGTAGAGGTTGAGCCGAGGAGTGTCAACCCAAGTTATATGGTCAATCACTGGTATTGTTAACTATTATTTTGGAAGGCTTCCAAGAAGCAGAAGATCAGTGCAAATGTCTCTATATATTGGTGCAGATACTGGTTTTCTATAGTTCTGTTCGAATCACTCCAAAACAACCAGTGATTGGCTGTAGAACTTAGGCTGCCATTTTTACTAAAGTTGTACAGTTGATTATAGGTATGCCATACCCATATATTCTGTTAGACACGTCCTGTTAAACATGTTCTGTTAGACACCTGTTGGACACCTGGACACACCAGGTTGAGTAAAGTACTAGTCAGCAATAAAACTATCATATGTTTGCTTTGTTCGACAGTCTGACAGCTTTACAAGGGCACCTGTTAGACACCTGTTAGACACCTGTTAGACACTTGTTAGACACCTGTTAGACACCTGTTAGACACCTGTTAGACATCCGTTGGGCACCTGTTAGACACCTGTTGGACACCTGGACACACCAGGTTGAGTAAACTACTAGTCAACAATAAAACTATCATATGTTTGCTCTGTTCGACAGTCTGACAGCTTTACAAGGATTAGAGGTTCTAGTTACCAGTCACAATAACTTCTCAGCTGGACTTCCTGACGATGTGTTTAAGAATCTTCCATCTTTAAGGAATCTGACCTTGAGCTCAAATAAAATGACAAAGTTACCAACCAGGTAGGTACATGTACAATTAGAGTTTCCTCCCGCTATATGTTTATTACATTATCACCTGTCTTTTAATGGCATGCAGTACATTATACACCACAAGTTTTCAAAGGCTTCAGTCTTGCTCTTTGGGCTACGAGGTAACCAAAGCATCAGTAAAAAATGTTGAGAACTTAGAATGTTGATAGGCTGTTCATAGAATAAGATGTAATCTCAATCTTCTCATTTGACTCTTCCAGCATCTCAAGTCTGCAGACGTTAGAGATCCTATACTTGAGCAACAATCCACTCAAAGAACTTCCTGAAAACTTGTTTGAGAACCTCACATCTCTCAAGGAGATTCACATGGGAGATTGTCAGCTTACCTCTCTCCCAGACAGGTATTTCTTGTATTCAGATTTAAATGGCCACGAACTAGGTAGTCATATATTTGGAACAATAGAATGTCTAATGCACCACTCCCAGGTAGAGGTGGAACGAGACTCGAGATTTCTCGAGTCTCGTATCGACTTGTCTTGTTTCGAAAGTCGTCTCGAGATGGCAATTAGTATTCGAGACTGGTAAACAAATAGCAGCTAATAATTTTTATTTATAATAAATTAATAATTATAATGCAACTAATTGCTAATCAACAATAAAACTATCAAATAGAAAATCATTATTCATATTATTTAGTAATACTACCTACATGTACATTCCCAGCACTGATTTCCTAGTAATAGCATTGCAGCTAACGCTGAGCTACTAGTCCATCACTACAAGTCATACAGAATTACTAACGACTGTCAATCACCACTCCCACAATGCAATGTTATGTCCTTACCAAAAGTTGTCTACTCGTGAGATTATTTCATTAAAGGAAACATAACTCCATACTAATTTGTCAAATTACATTTTATTGTCTTTTAGTACCCATGCAATGTAACGTACATGGAATACATGTGAAATATACTTCACAGCCTCCTGTTCACCTTTTATTGAAATGCATAATGATAAAATACAGAGTTTACAGAGTAGCAATTGAAACTATTGGAGTTCCAACATGCAGATATATAAAATTTGACAAACTTTTTAGAAAAATTCCCTTGAATCCTAAAACCCAGTCTCGTCTCGAATTTTTTAGAAGTAGTGTCTCGAATCTCGTCTCGAATCCAAAAATGCTGTCTCGTTCCACCTCTACTCCCAAGTAACAACTAACATTAAGTGGCTTTCACATATCAACGATTTTCAGTAGCTAAACATCGGCCAGATTTTGGGACTGTCTTATGGGCCTACGAGCCCCTTTGCACTATGGCAATGCTATGTTGACTTTTATAAAGTTAATTTCTCTTTTTCAACTGGTCATGTGGTAAATTTCCAATACTACTAAAGTGAAAGTAAATTTATCTCAACCGCTTTTGAACATTTTGACGAAGGTGAGTTCAATGCATAAAGGAGTTAACCTAATGACTGAAACTTAAACTTCTAAATAACTAAATTCTTATTTTAAATCAATCGGTCGATGGTTTTCTAATGTTCCAAGCTATTAGCTTTCAACTCCTATCCAATATATTAAATTAGTATGGGTTGATTCAAAACCAGTTTAATTAATTTTATTTTGAATTAAATAATCTAAATGGTCCATTAAAACATAACATAAAGTGAAACCACCCTTAGCAGCAATAAGGTCGGTGCGTGCTTTGTGTTTTGATTGTTGGTGGTACCGCACCTAATTATAAGATAGTACTTTATTTACTGGTGTTTTATCAGCCGAATAATTTGAGAACGCTTCAAATATAGATTTTAGATGGAGCTGTAAGTTCTATTGGCTCATCATTATCGCCTCTGTTATAAAAGCATGCGCATTTATATCCTTCATGGCCACAGGTTTAGTGACAGGGAAGGTAGTGTTTTACTTTCAGACCAATATATTTGGCGTTGACTTCTATATTTTGTAGTAAAAAATATCATAAAACTAGTCTAGAAGCAGATTGTTCCCAATAATTTATTTTTTATGCTTTACATTTTCATCATCATTCATACGTTATAAACTCTATAACATTTAATTTCGGAGGTGAAATTAAAATCTATTCAGTGAGAATGGGGAGAAAACAAATGCATAATCATGAACAAGTTCACATGCATTTCTATCTACCTGTAGGTAACACCCCCGAAAGTAAATTTGCGCCACTCTTGAAAGAGAAACGCGAACCCGTTGTAATCTCAAGCAAAATCAACCACTCACAACTGTAGTTGAATCCCATGACTTTAAATTTCAAATCCATTGGCTGATGCCACCGGCGTTAGCTGATAACTTCTCTCACACGTGCCGGTTTTGAAAAGTTGGAAGCCGCTTTTCAGGAATGTGTGAAAGCCTCTTGAGGAATAATGTTGGTTTTTTGGCATCATGTGATATTAATGTTTTACGACAATATCCTGCAGTAACATTCATTGGTCTCTGATGATTAGAACGCAAACTATTCCTTACTATTAAAATAACCGAGTTCCAAAGGTGCAAAGTATTTCTAGGACAGCTATAGTTATCTCTCTTTATTGCCTATGATCTGTTTCCCTAGCCTCAGAAGATGCTCCGACAACCTCAAAACAGTCTACATTCCAAGAAATAGTTTTGAACCAGAGTTACCTGCAGTCCTCTGCAGCCTAGCACACCTTGAGAAGTTGGTAATCAATAACAATCAGAAGCTCCTCCGACTTAGCCCTCAACTCTTTAATATTGAATCACTCACAGATGTCGAATGCTCAGACTGTATCAGTTTGGAATATCCACCTTATAGCGTCGCTGAGCGTGGCTATGGACAGATTAAACAGTACTTCAAAGACATGGCAGAGTCTGGTGAACACAAAGAGCATATATCTGTGACGACAGCTGCTGTCATTGGTCTTCGCATGGCGGGAAAAACAAGTTTTATACAGTCATTGAAAACGAAGAATCGTATTCTGAGTAATCGTGAGGAAGGGCTACCTTATGATGAAACCACAAGGGTATTCAATGTCGAGCCTGTCGAAATTGAAGGGCTTCCAATTCGAGTGTTTGACTTTGGAGGTGATGAGGCGTATCATGCAACGTACCAGCTGACTGTTCGTGACAATTGTATCCCATTCATCGTGGTAAATATGGAGCATTTTGTTCAAAAGTCAAACCAGGCTGGTTTTAAGGAAGGTGCAAGGCTTGTTGCTTTTGATTGGCTGTCACATTTCTATTTGGCCCACCCAAATCTTGCCCCTCCTATCCTTGTAATCACCCACAGGGATAAATTTGATGATTCCACGTTTATGGAGAATCACACTCACTTCTTAGAGGCTTGTGACACACTGAAAGCAGAGTTGTACCCACAAGGCAGAGTTGCAGAGAACCATAGCAAAATCTCGCACTTAGCCGACCCATCAACTCCTCTCTTTCTGCCTGAAAATATTTTTGTAGTGAGTAAAGTCGAAATTCCATTCCAGGGCATCAAGGAGTGTATCTTGCAAAGAATGCAAGGACCAGGCTGTCGTAGTTTCATTCCTCTCAATTGGTACCACATTTTGAAATTCTTTGAGCATGAAGAATTTCGTCAAAAAGCTTTCCTAGAGCTAGACTTCCTAAAGGAGAAGTTTCTAGATCATATGCAGCTTGACACAGCTCTGGGTCATGCTCACATGGCCGGATATGTTCTCTGGTATCACAATGTAGATGAGCTGCGTCCATACATATTCCATCAGATCGAATATGTCACCGAACTGCTTAGGATTGTCTTCACTCACTCTGAAGATGAAACGTGGAGTGGGAGAAGGTCTCAGTTTGTGACTTTTTCACCTGCTGAGAGTGACGAGATTGTGGATGAACAGGTATTCGACTCATGGATGGCTGATTACCGCAAGTCAAGAACATTCTCTGAGGGCCTCCTGGTGTATTTAATCAAGACAGAGTGTAGGATTCCTTTTGATCTGGCAATCATTCTGCTTAGCAACTTTCAGCTTATATACGGTCCTATTGCAACTGGATACGGTAATGAGTCTACGAGTCAAAGAACCCAAAGGTACCTAATTCCTTCACTTGCACTAAGCAAGGCAGATATGAGGTGGTGTAGTGAGGAAGGAACCGTAGTTCTACGTATCATTATATCTTTCAAAGGTTTGAATCCACCACACTATGGCTACCATCAGATGACTGTGTCAATGTTGAAACTATACAAAGGTTATGGACTGTCGATTGCTGCACATGGGAATGGAGCAACCGTTCGAAAAGGAAATGTCGTCATTGCACAGCTTATTCATGACAGTAAAAGAAAACAGATTCTGATACAAAATTCTGCCGATGCTACAAACATACATCTGTCTTGGAGAAGACTGATCGACACTGTTGTCACTGTTCTGAGGTTCGCGCATGATTCATGGAAGGCGGTAAAAAGTGTTTGTGAGTTCATTTGCCCACACTGCCTTCTCAAGGAGAATGAACAGAGACCTGGTAGATTAGTGAACAAGGGTTTCTTGATTCAGCTTAATCAGATGGTCAAATCTTTCACATCAGACACTTCTATCTGCACCAACCGAGACGACGAGGAAGCAGAGTGCCTGGCAGGAAATGATGTCATACCCAGTTCACTGATTAACCCATGTAGGTTCTTTTACTGGATAATGTATGCAATGTAATTTATTGTTTAATAAGTTGCATTTGTAAATATGGCACAGGATAGGCAATAGGTATAGAAATACTTTTTGCAAGCAGAGTACAATTTATACATTGAGATTCCAGCATGATGATGAAAAATCTTGAGGTGGTTGCAATTGTGGAGTCGGTTTACTGGCAAATATATGTAATTTTGGAACAGTATTATGTTATGCTTATTTATCATCTTCTTTAGGCACAGAGCTATCTGGGCATAGTAGAGAGAAGCTTAATAATTTCCTCCGAGAGAGTAAGTCTGTTACTTTGCATGAAATGCCATGTGCAATCTTGTGTACCAGTGTAAAATTGTTGTGGTTTGAACTAAGTTCATACTTGTTTTCTCTAGAATGGCTTAGCACGATTTGAATCCAGTAATATCCAACACTAGATCTACATGCATCAGGCTTAGAAATCTATTCAGATCAAAGCATGTAAAAAGTTTAAATCCAGCTTGTAAATATAGTCGATCGCAAGTTTGAAAGAAGCCCAGTCCATAACTGTTTTCAACAAATTTCACAAGTGACCAGGAAGGTGCTGTTTATATAGATTCACATGGTTTCATGATTTTTAATATAATTTCTCATATTTGCTTCCATAACGTACAATGTCCATGTATCTCTTTTATTTGAATACTAATATTCTACTCTATCGAGAGATAAAATGCTTTTTCGTTGTATTAGCTGCTAGCGCACACAAGGAAAGAATGATAAAAAGGCTATGTGATTGGTTGACTGCAAACAGAAGCAAAGAGGAAATAGACCTAGAGCTTGATACAACATACAACACACCGGCTCCAAATGATTCAGTTAGTTGTTTGACCATTATATGAGACATACTAACTGATTTCCTATTCAAGATACCCGTAATTATCTTCTCCTACTTTGTTTTAACTCTCATACATTGTCTGTAGCGATGTCAAACACTAATGGCTGAAGCCATCATCAACACAGCTCGAAATTTTTAATGTATCAAATGACCTCTTCAAATTGTAGATGTATCCAATGACCTCTACAAAGGGGAGAGCGCTCATCCTCTCCAATAACTTCCAAGGACAGAGAGAAGGGTCTGAACATGACTATACCAATGTTAAGCGAATGCTACAGGCCATGGGGTTTATAACTGTTGGTGAACACAAAGATTATACAACTCGGGTAAAAACAGTAAAAGCTATAAAAGTCTATTATATTCTATAGGGTTCAAGCACTAAAGCAAAGTACTGTGTACAGGTAGATAGAGTTTTCAAAATACACTCAACTTGTTCTCGGGCAAACAATATAGAATGTTTCATTGGTTCTTACTTGATAGCCTTACAGCCCTACATATTGTAATGGTACAGGACATTTGTATACGACTCCAGCTACCGGACAAAGCCCTACAGCACCCTAAGTGCCTAGTAGTTGTCACAGCGCTACTCAGCTGACACTCAAACTCTCATAACTAGCTGCTCGTATACCTACATTCAATTGTATTGCACGTTAAACCATTTAATTACTGTCTATATACGTGTATCCATGTGTTTATACCCATTACATACTGATGTGCATTCATGTATGATTATTACTAAGTCTTTTAATGCCTTTTATACCCATGTACAGAGGCCCGACCTCTCAGAATCCATTGATATTCATTTTGTACATGAATTGGACCATTATAAGCAACTTTTGTAGAACCCGACCTATTTTGGGTCGGCCGTCGGGCTTCCGGCGGCCATGTTGTTGCGCAACTTCCGGACGACCTTACGTCGTCTTTTCCCGACACTACGTCGGGCGGAAGTCCTTATACTATATAAAGGGCATTGTTTCACTGTTCATTGTCTCAGTCTTCACTTGGCTTTCAATAAAGACACATCTATACTTGATACAGAGACTTTCACTTCCTTTTGTCAGGTCATTCGCTTAGCGAACCGCCTACTAGGTCGGATCACTCTCTTTCAAAGTATAGTCTGAAGGTCAGACTTGGGACCAGATGGGTCGTCTCTGGTAGTTATTGGGCTACTGAGACCGCTCGATCTTTCATGTAATGCGAAGTCCTAGCACCACTCATAGGCACTTCAATTCTGGGTCGGTAGTCGTCCAAGGACGACCGCACCAAATCACAGAAACCATTACAATATTATGTTGACTTCTTCGATAGGATATGGAAGAGGCTATCCAACGGGAGACTAATGTAGCATCACATGAATCGTACGGAATGTTCTGTCTGGTTATAACAAGTCACGGGGATAGAGACCATATCTTGGGATGTGGAGGAGATGAAGATAGAATCAGGCCGGAGAAGATACTGGAGCTGCTGTCTCCCCCTCACTTTATGGCTATGGAGGATAGACCAAAGCTGGTCATTATACAGTGCTGCTCTGGAGGTTTGTTATAATGCTGCAATCTGAAGACTGTGGAGCTGCTACTACATTCCATGTGTATTCTAACCAAACCATTGCCGTGTTTAGTAGCACAGGGATACACAACTCCCATGTGCTTGTAGTACAGGTAGTCCTCAACATGTAATCTTTCATGCCATGGTTAATGGAGATTGACATTAAAAAGAACATCTGTATAAAGACATAAGAATATACGAGTATACTATATTTTCATTATATTTACG
Organism: Bugulina stolonifera; assembly: GCA_935421135.1. Taxonomy (NCBI): domain Eukaryota; kingdom Metazoa; phylum Bryozoa; class Gymnolaemata; order Cheilostomatida; family Bugulidae; genus Bugulina; species Bugulina stolonifera. Next base: position 15,953,503 of record OW285195.1, on the reverse strand, counting down.
TAAACGCTTTCAGAATCAGTTGCGAAGACATACACATTGTAATTATGTGATTGTTACGTCATTCAAGTTTAGACTAAATTTATATCCAACCAATTGATGATACTTGAGAGTTGGCTAATGACTGTTTGTGTGCATACGGTAGTTATTGTACCATTGACTTCTAATACGGTAGTTATGTACCATTGAATTCTAATACGGTAGTTATTGTACCATTGACTTCTAATACGGTAGTTATTGTACCATTGACTTCTAATACGGTAGTTATTGTACCATTGACTTCTAATACGGTAGTTATTGTACCATTGACTTCTAATACGGTAGTTATTGTACCATTGACTTCTAATACGGTAGTTATTGTACCATTGACTTCTAATACGGTAGTTATTGTACCATTGACTTCTAATACGGTAGTTATTGTACCATTGACTTCTAATACGGTAGTTATTGTAGCATTGACTTCTAATACGGTAGTTATTGTACCATTGACTTCTAATACGGTAGTTATTGTACCATTGACTTCTAATACGGTAGTTATTGTACCATTGACTTCTAATACGGTAGTTATTGTACCATTGACTTCTAATACGGTAGTTATTGTGCCATTGACTTCTAATACGGTAGTTATTGTACCATTGACTTCTAATACGGTAGTTATTGTACCATTGACTTCTAATACGGTAGTTATTGTACCATTGACTTCTAATACGGTAGTTATTGTGCCATTGACTTCTAATACGGTAGTTATTGTACCATTGACTTCTAATACGGTAGTTATTGTACCATTGAATTCTAATGCGTGTCAATTGTAAAGTTTTTTTCTGTGTTCAACAGAAAATGTAGATGGTGTTCAACAGACGCATCAAATACCAGCATCTGGGGAGTTGTCCCTCCCATCTTTACAGCCTGAGGCCCGACCAGGTATGGAAAACGTGATGGGAAACTCAGTCGGAGCTCCACCTGTGCCAGAGGGTCATCTTTCCTCGCGTGAATCTGAGCTAGAACTTTCTCAGCCAATACCAGTGGAACCAGAAGCCCAGAGTCCAAGTAACAGGTGAGATACATGTCACTCTACTTGTTATTCCTTGTTTTACTGTAACTAAGAATGATGATCTGCTGAATGCCGACACTAACATTAATTATTCCACAGCATTCAAAGAGATAGTAGTTCGCAAAATTTATTGATGTACATTTTCTACTAGCCCAGCCAGCTCTCCACCTGACTCTCCAGTAAGCCGCAATGAAGACGATGTAGTCACCAATTCCTTACCAGCACTAACAGTGGGGTCTAGTGTACCACTTGGTAGTTCTCCGCTAGGTGGTGTAGCAAGCTCTCCAGAAGTTACTCCTCTAGCCACAGCACAAGCTGAAGAGGATGTGGTTTCAGTGCCGTCAATGGAACCAACAAGTGAGTCAGTGATACCGGCATCTGGAGAGTTATCACTCCCATCTTTGCAGTTTGACGCTCATCCAGGTACGGCAAACATGATGAGATACTTAGTAGGAGTTCCGCCTGCATCTCCATCATCTGAATCATCCTCAATAGATTCAGATGGTGACAGGTCGATCATCACTGAGTCAGAGGGTCATCTTTCCTCACATGAATCTGACCCAGAACTTTCTTACCCAGTAGCGGTGGAACCAGAGACCCAGAGTCCAAGTAACAGGTGAGATGCATGTCACTCTACTTGTTATCATTTTTCTCACTGTAACCAAAAGTCATATTAATTTTGAGATTCAAATCTTCTATATGCTTAGACTAGCGCACAGCGTCTGCCATAGTTGTTAGCAAAGTCTACTGATATGTACATTCATTTTCTACTAGCCCAGCCAGCTCTCCACCTGACTCTCCAGTAAGCCGCAATGAAGACAATGTAGTCACCAATTCCTCACCTGCACCGACGATGGGGTCTGGTATACTAGAACAACGAGCAGTACCTCATGAAGCCTCCTCACTTGGTAGTTCCCCGCTAGGTAGTGTAGCAAGCTCTCCTGAAGTTACTCCTCCAGCCACAGCACAATCTGGAGAGGATGTGGTTCCAGTGCCGTCAATGGCACCAACAATTGAGCGAGTGATACTGGCATCTGGAGGTAGAAGTCTTACAAGAGATCACTTCCTCATACTAAAGGCTAGCCAGCCAGGTAACGTCTTAGTATATTTCATATTCCTAGTCATCCTACACTATTAAGCTGAAATGTTGCAGTTAAATGCTTGACCACCATGTGTGTACACTTTTGATTATTGTGTTCAAGCAAGTATGAACCTTTTCCTATTCAGACTGTAGGTTTAACCCTTGGGGAATTGTGTGCCCACACTTCAATCTCTACTTTGAACAGCCAGTGATGTGTAGTTTACCGAGTTGAGACTGTATTGTAACATAATCTAACTAGCCAATGTCGACTACTTACAGGATTTGCTGCGATCCGGGACACTACTGTTGGTTCATGGATGATCAGAGCATTGGTGCTCACGTTTTATCGACACGCACATCATGCTCACTTAGAGGAGCTACTCAAGATGGTGAGTTGTCTGTCCTCGGCATATCTGTAGCAAACAGTAAACACGTACATGTATTTCAATAATGTTTGCCAGCTTAATTTACATGCTTTTACTTATATGAAGTTGCTGAAAACTTGCATCAAATGCATATTTTAGAGATAATTTTGTTTTGACCTTTTAACCTATTCAGATTGATGTACTGGACAGGATTGGTGCATCTAGGATCAACGTGGCTTTAGCCAGCCAGTTTTCACTATAATTTTGCATTAGTAATAGATGCAATTCCAAATGCCACTTGCATGCATGTATGTGTAGCTATCATTTAGCATAGGCTCTCAGATAGTGTTTCAACTGTGAAGCTATCTTATTTAGGTGCAGCAGACAGTTAGAGAGCTAAGTCTAAAGCACGGTTGTGGTCACATACCAGAAACAACAAGTACTCTGACAGGGATGAGATCCATCTATCTCTTCTCTGAACCGTCTGATGATACTGTGCCATGATCAGGATGCTCCACATACACTGGTCACTATGGTTACCGTGGTTACCGTGGTTACCATGGTGTCAGTTAGTTCCAACTTCCTGCAGATAACAAAGAGTGTTAACTGAGCCTCTGCTGTGGGGTCTGCAGCAAACAGTGTCATAATAATATGGGTACTTTGACTAACAAAGATGACCACAATGGTTACTGCAGTAGAGCATTACTTCAACCGATGCATAAAACTTTTCCTATTGTGCTACCTGAATATTGCTCATTTTTGTATTGTATTTATATTACACGTAGAGTTTGATTTTATAACAATCGCATTATATTATGAATGTTTATTCTGTGTACATGAGCATAATTTTAATTGTTTTATTATTCACACTGGTGATATTATAGATCTCATCACAATAGTGATAAATTGCATAAGAATGTGTGATCCAGCTCTAACATACAGTTTTCTAGTAAAGTGCACCCATTTAATCATCCACATATGAGTATTATTATTATGCCACATTATCAGTGCATATAAATAAATAAGAATATGGAGGTGAAGATTAGATAGCATTTCCGACGCAAAACCAGATTTCTATTTTCCTGTGTGTCACACATTTTTTATGGTTGAGTTACGAGATGGCAAAAATCATATTGCTATACAATAGGTGCGCGATGCGATACAGAAGATTCAAATTTGGTACGGAGTTGTCCTTCATTTGGTCAGGAATCCGGTAAAACTCACGAATTCATTTTGGGTTATGTGGATTGGCTAGCTTATAGACTGGGCGTTTCAGTATTACTACATCCGGCATTGGGGGTTACTTTTACATTATTTTATTCGGTACACATGTAGTTCCAGTGTGACACCGGTAATAAAAAGGTTTGTGATAGTTAGAATACATACTATGGGGATTTCCGGTAGTGACAAATTTGCTAAAAAGCAAAATCGAGAGTTCCACAATTAATTTTCTTTTCTTCATATAATTTTAATATCAGTCTTTACCTGGCTCAAAGGATGAATTGAGAGCTAATATTTTAATAGTGAGGTAAGCACTGATTCTTACACTGCAAGCCAAACGTTATTCTAAGTGCAATAATTTAATAATAATAATTAAGTGAAGTTAAAATAAAATTACAAATATAAATTTTTCAGTAAGAATAGATTATAGATTTGAATTAGAATTAGCCAGAATGCAAATTTATGATTCAGAATAATACCATTGCTATTGCATATACGGCACATGTTTATAATAATGGTACTGGTAGTAACATCATAACACTACTAACATTCAAAAGTTAGCCTATAAATAGTAAGTAATAATTACTTGAATACTTACTCTAACTCCGCTGTAACTGTTATAAAAAAAAATACAAACCTACCTAATAACTATACTACTTCACATGATTAATGATATAGAGTTATCTATTTCAATTTGAATTTAACTGTCATTCAGTAGCTCGTCAATAAGCAGAGGATCACATGTGATGTTTGCTCTATTCTGTGAGCATTCTCAGCAGGAGTGACATTTCATAGGTTTTTGTCTCATTTTTGTCTAATTCATTGCGCCCCTCGATATTACCATTTTTCCCTTTATAATAAGCTGATTAACTAATAAGCAATTTTGAGTCTCATGTGAACCATCGTCAGGTCTATAATTGCCAGTGGTCTTAACTGGAGTAATAGCTAATGACTGTTAAAGTTCATGAATTGTATTTTCACGATCATACCTAAATGCTGCAAAGGGCACTCTCAATCAAATCATAAAATTAAAGGTATCATAATTAATCTGAAAACCTGTTTGATTAGGTGCTGCTGGTTTCATTATAATCATCATGAGCTTCCTGAAAAAGTTAATGAAAAAGAAAGATGAGGAACAGAGACCACATGGAGGAACCGCCCCCACCGGGGTGCAGACCATGTCGGCAGAACTGCAACTAAAGTATGCCAAGGGAGTTCAGTATAACAGTAAGTTAGCAACCAATGTTGGCTGTTACACTCAGTTTAAACTATTATTTCGTAACTCTAGTATTTGTGTTGCCTTAACCTCTCATATGTTCACTTGCTGCTTCAAATCATAGTCCTGTTATATGAAGCTTGTCTCATAACAGGTTTTGCTAAGGGTTGTTAAAGGGCAATACCCACTCCCGGTGCAGCACCACACTGAAATGGTGTATATAAGGAGATAATATTAAAATTTTGTACTTCCAGATTTGCAGTTGAACATATAATTTAATTTAATAATTTACAAACTATTGCTTGCCAATTAAAGTTTGAAATTCAAATCCTTCAAAGTTCTGAATCTCACATTGATCAGGCTCATAGCATAGGCTTCCCTTCTATGGTGAACCCAGTTTAAATTGGCTATCTTGTTCTGAAATATAATGTTGTAAAATAAATAAAAGGTATAAACATTAATAAATAAAAAAATTGTTAGTCAACATTATTTTGCAAGTGGAAGACTTTTATCATCATCAGCAAATCACAGTCAGTGTCAACTGCGACAACTGTTACTAACTGCACTAACTGACTAACTAAATCACATTAAAATATTTCACTGTTCTGATTCTTTTTGAGACCTTCATATAATATACTCAACAGTCTTCTTAAACTGTGAGGGGACAACATTGTTGTGTATTGATAGACATCATTGTTGTGTGCTTTAGTGAAAGTGATCATTAAAGGAGACAGAAATGTTGGTAAATCTACACTTTTCTTGCGACTCCAAGGTCAAAAGTTCAGAGAAGAATACTTACCTACAGATGAGATACAGGTAATATTGACATCATGGATTCCCAATATAAGTAGCCATTATTTATTACCTCATTATTCTCCTGTTTCTTAGTGTGTGTACAATATTTTCATATTGTAGGTTGCGAATATCCAATGGAACTATAAAACTACAGATGATGTAGTAAAGGTGGAAGTTTGGGACGTGGTAGACAAAGCCCGACGTAAACCAGCCTCAGATGCAGGGCTAAAGATGAAGCATGAACAGGCAGAGGACGACTCCCCCAAACTAGATGCTCAGTTTGTTGATGTGTACAAAGGAACACACGCCGTCATACTAATGTATGATATGACTAAGATGTGGTAAGTGTGTGACCTCATCTCAGTCACTTCCTGTCTGCTTCCCCTTCCTGATAGGTGTCGAAGAGGGAGCGCTAATTTAATTCTACACATAGTTTGAACTCTGATCATTAGTTTCACTTTCAGTGGACAATTATTATATGTGTTATATTTCACTTTATGCGCAGGACATGGCAGTATGTAGAACAGGAAATACATAAAGTACCCGCCCACATTCCTGTAATTATCTTAGCTAACAACAGAGATATGGGTCAGCATCGCACAGTTGACATAGATACGACTCGATACTTTGTATCTTCTCTGGATAGGTGAGTCTAGTAGACAGTCTGTACTAAGGAATGCCATAACATGGGTTTATCTCTTGCATATAATTGTGATTTAGGCTGGATATATACATGACTGTATTTAGTACATTATTAGTTTATCTGTCCATTATTTTACTCAGGGGTGAAGGTGGAGCACCAGTAAGGTTTACGGAGAGTTCACTGCTCAATGGATTTGGTCTCAAATACCTCCACGCTTTCTTCAACGTTCCATTCCTAATACTTCAGGTAATTATTCTATAATCTATGCAGATGTAGTAATAGTATGGGTAGTCTCAGTACCCCCCAAATAGGTGTAAAACAATAATCTTATGTAAATTCTAGGCTATGTTTAGTAACTGTTCGCAGTGTTTTGGTGTTACGTATTGTTTGGGCTGATGTTATCTAAAAAATGTACTTATGGCATTAGTGGGAGGTCTGATCTGGTGGGATACCCCAAGATGCTTGTCTAAGAGTACTAGTGAGCTGATGTTGAAAAATTTATCTTTTGACATTTCATTGTGATCAAAATGACAGGTTTTACCACAGGCCGTACCTTGATTGGTTGTTACTCAAGCTATGGATACATTCAATAGTAAACATTTACTTATACAGAGAGAAACACTTCTTCGGCAGCTGGAGGCCAACTCTAGAGAGACTGCTGCCATCCAACAAGAGTTAGATATGCTGGGAGAGGCAGAGTATGGCAGGTGAGTATCATGTGCTTGTAACTCAATCATAGTATAACCTAGGCATAGAGTGGCAGGTGGGTTTCAGGTGCTTGTAACTCAATCATAGTATAACCTAGGCATAGAGTGGCAGGTGAGTGTCATGTGTTTGTAACTCAATCATGGTATAACCTAGGCATAGAGTGGCAGGTGGGTTTCAGGTGCTTGTAACTCAATCATAGTATAACTTAGGCATAGAGTGGCAGGTGGATTTCAGGTGCTTGTAACTCAGTTATATCATAATCTACAATAGGTAGGTTGTGGCAACCCATTACCCATGGTTACCAGATAAATGTGTTCCACTTTTTGTTATTAATCTACCCTTGAGCTTTGTTACTGTACATGTATATATACTACTTATTATACTATGCAATTCTATTTATATTTAGTGCACTACTATTCTACCCTCATATAACCGTCACCCCGCGTGTATACAGTGTATTATAATATCTAGTTTATTGTATTTATGTACATTTGTATGCAATGTAGTTAGTATAGTTAGTGTGGCTGTATAGTTATCACTTTACTTGATGTTAATTGGTGTAGTGTAGATTTATTGTATATATTCACTATATACATGTATATATTGTATATATTCACCATATACATGTATATATTGTATGTATTCACCATCTACATGTATATATTGTATGTATTCACCATATACATGTATATATTGTATGTATTCACTATATACATGTATATATTGTATGTATTCACCATCTACATGTATATATTGTATGTATTCACCATCTACATGTATATATTGTATGTATTCACTATATACATGTATATATTGTATATATTCACTATATACATGTATATATTGTATATATTCACTATATACATGTATATATTGTATGTATTCACCATCTACATGTATATATTGTATGTATTCACCATCTACATGTATATATTGTATATATTCACCATCTACATGTATATATTGTATGTATTCACCATATACATGTATATATTGTATTTATTCACCATCTACATGTATATATTGTATGTATTCACCATCTACATGTATATATTGTATATATTCACTATATACATGTATATATTGTATGTATTCACCATCTACATGTATATATTGTATATATTCACCATCTACATGTATATATTGTATGTATTCACCATATACATGTATATATTGTATGTATTCACCATCTACATGTATATATTGTACATTCAGGGCTGTGGAAGCTGGAAAGATACGGAGAGCTGGAGCAGCAAATAGCACAGCAGCAATGCAGCAACAGGCAGCATCAATAGGAAGTGTACAACCAGCCACCCTACCTCTAGTGAACTCGGGTATGAATGGTAGGCTACACCTACTATACAACTGACTTACTTCACTACCTCATCATCCCATTATCTGTGCTGAAGGTTCCAGTGATCTCTAATGTACTATTACCTTGACCCATTGATTTCTTTCTTACACAGGAAATAGTAAAGCTAAACCTAACCAATCAGTGGACGACTTTCAGCCTGATGTAGCTGATGCTCTCGACTTCTTTGGTTCAGAAGATACCAAACAATCCAACAGGAAGAAGGTATGTTCCCACAATGCACTTGGTTTATGTTTTCACAATCTACTGGGTCCTTCTCTAGTTTTATCTGGTGAATGTTGAGTCATTGTATTGCACTAGAATATCGTACCACATGGCACAGTTCTACTATCTGTTATCTGATTGGCTAACAGCCAATAGCAAAGCAGACGACATCAGATGAGGATGATGAAGCGGATGGTAACCCCATGGTAGCCTCATTCCAGGATGACTTAGACTCCGGTGACGATGACCTCGGTCCAGCAGTTGATAGCACTGGACGGTCTAGTAAACCCGCTGCAGGTAAAGTAGCGAGTGCTGATGTCATACTCTCTTCTGACGAGGAGATTCAAGAAGAACCAGCGGAGAGTGACTCAGAGTCCGACTCTGAGCCTGTGGTCCATCATTCTATAAATAAACTGACTGAACAGTTCAACCAGGTAGTAGTAGGAGACTCTGGATCCAAGGCTACATTATCTAAGGGGCACCAGTCTGACAGTTCTGAAGAGTCACCGGATGAAGTAGAGACGCCGGCGATACTAGCGGATGAAGATTCACTGTCAGATTCAGCCAATCACAGAGCGGGTAAGAAGTCCCCGGGAGTGCTGCCATCTAGTAGAGACGTTGTTCTTACTGATAGCGATGATGAGGGAAACAGACCAGCGGTCATGTCGACTGAGAGAGTGTCCAGCGATGAAGAGCATATGGTCAGTATCATAGTGGTGTTGGACAGGACTTTGTCAGCTTACAATTAAATGGTTAGATTAGCAGGAGTTGTGCTCTTTTTACAATGCTAGGGAGAATTAGAGTGGGCATAGATTTCCTTATGCGTAGGCCACACTGCAGCGAATTTTTAGCGAAAAGCGAATTTTGGCCAGTGGCGAATTCACAGATTCGCAAAATATGTGCTAATTCGCGGAAAATATGCGAATTTGCATTAGCTGAGTTAAATCAGCTAATTCGCAACTCGCTAATTTGTGATTGGTCAATTTTTACTTGTCACGTTACTGTCACGTGTTCAGAGCCACGGATTTTCAATCAATCATGAGTTTGAATTATTATATTAAAATATTTATTTTAACTGATGAATAAAATAAATACTTCCGTTTGCAAGAATTGTGTAAAACGAATAAAAGTAAGAATAAAATAATTATTATATTTTATTCTATTTTAATTATTATTTTATTTTACATTTTTTGGAGTTCTAGTTCTGCAGTGAATGAGAAACGTGACCGAGGATAATAGTTTTTGATCCCTCATTGGGTGAAATCAAATCGTCCACAACGCGAATTCGCTTCTAGCTTTTGCAGTGTGGCACGCTCGATTCTAATTTGCGAATTCGCCTTTGGCCTAAATTCGCTATTCGCAAGAAAGTTCGCTGTAGTGCGGCCTAAGCTTTAGTAGAGAAATGTAATAACTATACTATAATTTAGATTTGTCTCCTCTTGTTTCACAATTATAAAGAGAACATAACTCCTACCCATCTGAATTTTTTGTGGTTGTGACACTGGAAATTACAGCTCTAGAGTCATAGCTATGTTACTATCACTGTATGTGTGATGTGCTCCAATAATGGTGATATGCACATGTCTCAATCTCTGCTAGTAGTTACTATGTATATACAGTTAGTATGTATACACAGTTACTATGTATATACAGTCACTATGTATACACAGTCACTATGTATACACAGTCACTATGTATATACAGTTACTATGTATATACAGTTACTATGTATATACAGTTACTATGTATATACAGTCACTATGTATATACAGTTACTATGATATACAGTCACTATGTATATACAGTTACTATGTATATACAGCCACTATGTATATACAGTTACTATGATACACAGTCACTATGTATACACAGTCACTATGTATATACAGTTACTATGATACACACCTGCATCTACCTCGTTATTGGAGTGTGTCATGTGTTTGCAGACACCTGCAAGCACTGTACAACTACCAGACATAGCCATCAGTCACCAGACGAATATTGATTCTTCTGAGCGAAAGCCTGTCAAAAAGAAAAAGAAGAAGAAAGAGAAGACAACTGCTGTGCGTATATAGTTGTGTTAGTTAGTTATGGTTATGTATCATTTTAAGGATATTATTGTGGGTAGTAATTTATACCCAAATACATCATATTATGTTATATAGATAGATTTTGTTGCGTTATTGTTGAATTATTAGTAGGCTAATATTTGTGTACAGTTATACCATTGGTATCATGTTACGTTGTATTGTCACCCAGACACAGACAACTCCCACTTGTATTGTCACACAGACACAGACAACTCCCACTTGTATTGTAGGCAGGAGAAGACGACTCAAAACCAAAGAAAAAGAAGAAATCTAAAGTATCTGATGGCGAAGGAGGGAAGGAGAGAAAGAAGAAAAGTAAGTCAAAGAGTGCTTCCAGTGGTGGATCTAAGCCAGCACTAGACCCCCTGGAGATGTTCCTAGCTGGGGACAGTGACGATAATACTGGTAAACCATCTCAATACGAGTGTCTGTGATTGGTCACTGTAATGGTCAATATTATCTAATGGTTGAATAAGAGAAGGTGGATCTCTCTGAATGTAACATGAGTCATACATAGCTACTGCATAAGTCATATATAGCTACTGCATAAGTCATATATAGCTACTGCATGAGTCATAGGTAGCTACTGCGGTCACTTTACACCCTATCAGTATTATACTGGTTTTACCTCTTAGCTTAGAAATTGTCTTATCATGTCTTTGGTCACTGATGCATTTCTTCTGTCATCTAAATAGTGTCTTGTGTCTGTTAGCTGCATGTAAATGAATACATAGGTGCAGTTCTAAACAACTGAAGTAGTTAAATAATTAATAATTGGATCAATAAATAGGACTGAAAAGATAGTCTATTATTGGTCCCTTAGATTATGTTCTCTGGTAGCCATACTGTACCATACTCTACACTGTAACTACTGGCCTATGTGTGTCATCTCTGTGCCTCTCTCTCTCTAAGCTGGTCTACACGGCGTAGTCGTCATGCAAACCATTTCCTGTACTTTATGATTTAGCTCTAGTCTGTAGTTTCAAACATCACCTTCTATACTCTAACTCTATTATGGCCGTAGAACATAATAATATAATATCAGTGCTACCTTCACCACCAGCACTCTTATGAACAACTTGTTTAGTTGAGATGCAGATTGATCTCTTCATTAGTGTAAATACATGCTCATTTTCTACAAGAGGTTTGGGGATCAAGTAAAATTCACATCTCTCGCTGCATGAAGTTTGTATTTTAATCTTGTCTTACCTTCAATCGGCTGGCCAATTGTTATACTATTGTTTTCTATGAATGTTTTATTTAATTATAAATATATCTAGTGGTTTATACAAAAATCAACCTCTGGATATTTTTGTCTCTGTGTGTGTGATTTGAGGCACCTTCGTCACTGCAGCAGTAAAACTATTTGCTGGCTCATCAAAACATAGACTGAGATCATATGAGGCTAGGGGATTAATGGGGTGGTGGCAGGAGTCCCATCAAAACCAGAGCCTAGACTTTAACAAATATAGCAGTTGGGAAAGAAATAGTTTCCCGAGTAGCCAGGCTAACACCTGTCCTGCAATTGGTCTGTTTGTTTCTTAATAAGGAAGGTGCTTGTCAACTTGCCAACTATGTCGTCAAACTAGTCCACAATCCAGAGCATTCAGGGAAACATTGCTATCTAGTCTACACGTTGTTATACCATTAAATAATATGCATATCACGTATCATACTATATCATATTGATACCATAGTACATTCCTACATGACACAAGTTCTGGTACAATTCTCTCTAGAGTTATATGACCCACTCCCAGCTTGGATGTTTCAAACTTACTGGGTTAGAGGGCAACTGACACTAATTTCTTCTGCTTTTCTTGCTGATTCTGAATTACATAAGCTTCGGTGATTGTACACAATCAAAGTCAGCAGTTTTGGGTTTTATTTGGTAAAGGTGTGTTCATCAGTTTGCTTTTAAAACGCTCAAGGTACAGGCTGGCTGCGTTGCCTACTATCTCGCGTTCTTTTGTTGACCAGCTGCACACCTGTGAAGTACAGTATATCTATTTGTTTAGTACTGTTCTCTAACCTAGTGTCCGCTCTTATAGGTGATAGATAACTTTGACATGTGACAAGTTATGGGTCAATTGCAGTAAAACATAAATAATATTCTGGCACATGGAGGCCTATTTAGAGCTATAGAACGCCTTGATATAGGACCGTAACCGTTACTGAGATAGTTTATACTCTGGAGGATTTACTTGGTGTGTAACCACAATATCATGGTAAGTACTATAAGATATCATACTCATTAGCTTTAGGTCTTGGGCCCTGGTTGGGAATATCCAGTATAGGGATAGAAACCTGAGGCTATACTGTCTATTTTGCATACTACCGGGCATTATATAATCATGTGGTACCACATATCAATTATGTCGTATGCTTTTCCTTCACTGAATATCAAAACTATTCCTATTGTTGTTTATTCCATAAATGAATTGTTTCCTATACTTTGTATTGTAGACCAGCAGTTATCAACTGACACCTATCTAATACAAAGATAATGCATGTCATCTCTTCTGACCTGAAGCTTACTCTGGGTAAGTCTTCTGGTATGCAGACATTACGCTTGGTAACTCAGTCTTGGTAACTCATTATTGTCATAGCCGTACTCTTATCAAACATCCGCTTAGCTATCATTTGTTTATAAAATTTTATTTTAGTTGCAAAAACCTGTCTGCCATGCCCTGTCAAGGTACAAACACACGAGAGCGTTTTGATCGGGCGTCTTGTTCGCAAGCGTCTAATGCTGTAGCCTTGATAAACACACATTGGGAGAGCGTACATCGATGTGATGCGATTTGCCAATTAGCAAACGATATTTAAGTTGCTATTCACTTCGCGACAACTCGCGTGTTTATGTTTACTAAATTTCTTTATCAGCCAATCATTTCAATACTTCTGTTGGCACAGCTCGAGCGTTGGGGCCTGGACAAAACAAGAGTGTCAAATTTGCTCGAAGACGCTCTCATGTGTTTGCACCTTCAGTCTCCCCATACAGCATGAAACTGTGTTAACCCAGTAACAAAGGCATAGTGTCCAAAGAATTGGTCTTCTTGGCCTAATTTAATGTCTTACAACATCATCTGGGCCAACAACTGACACTGGTGCAAAGTACTCTATACCTAGACATTTGCATGCATGGCCTGTGATCCATAATATAACTAGTTGGAAATACTTGCTGTAGACCCAACACACCTGGTAAAGATAGAACTTGGACTTTCCAGCTCTATGCTTGCACTTGATACGCCAGTTCCACATAGCCAAGTTTCTACATTCCATCAGAGTAGTTCAGGAAGGGTGGTAGTGCACACCTCTCTCTATCAATCAATTGGCTGGTATGACATGACCAGATACTAATCCGAGTGAAGAATATCATCATTACACAACAATCATAGCAGTGAGAGTGGAGGGTCACCATGGATCCTGATAAGGTGAGAGAATACCGTCTATTGTACAGATGGAAAATATAACTAATACAGAATGATATTCATGTACATGTAATATCTGTAATATGTAGCTACTGTCTATGTGTAGTATAGTATACTTATATTTTATATACACCAGTAGGAAGGTACAATTTATTGTAGGCATACCTAGTGACATACCTGGCGAAATCTGATTACACGATTGTACTACCAGATAATTACATCATATACTGAAAGTGTTTCAGAATTGAGACTGCTGTCAGCTTTTATATCTTCAACATTCAGTGTAGCCTAAATAGTGTAGAGCATCAATATTAATATCTCTATATATATCTCCTATGTTAAACATAATGTGGAATAAATTATTTTAATTTTTAACAATGACCTCTCTCAGTAAACTTATAAGGTTATAGCTCTTGCTCATGTAAACAAGAAGTCAAGGGTAGAAGACACGGGTACCACTGATGTCTTCACAGTCACATAACCTTTTACCAGACACACCAGGTGTCTTTGGACGCTGAGTTCATTAGGAAATAAAACTGCTAAATAATCTACTCACGACCTTATCCACAACCACCCTGCCCTGACCTGGGGACACATTCTCCAACCTACCCTGACCTGGAGGGGAACATTCCCCACCTTACTCTGATCTCGGGAGCACATTCCATTACAGAATTATGTTCTACAGGATTAGGTAATTTTTGCTAGCACTTTGTGATTCAGCTAAACTCGTGTCATTTTTGTTGTCTGCAGAATGACATGACACTGTCCAGGGAATAACAGTAGACACTGTCCAGGGGGGGGGGGGGGGTGTGACAGTGTCCAGTGGTATGACAGAAGACAGTGCCCAGGGGTATTTCTAGCTAAGCTGTTCATATTAGCACCCCAATTCTCTCGTTCGAAATTTTGGACATAAAATGAGTCCTTCGCATCCTAAATGCTGTATTTCCTGGTTAAATCCGTCATTTTTCAGCTCATATTGAAACTATTGACCTATGTAGTCCAGTTCAGAAGTGTTGGGCTGTCTCGGCAGGGTGTTGGGCTGTCCCGGCAGAGTGTTTGAAATAGAACAGGACCCCATCGTTGTCCACAACTCAGCATATGTCCTCAGCCGGAATTACTATGGACATCAGACCTACTGGATATATAGTGAGGGTAGGGTGGGGGTATAACCTCCACTCCTTACTCTCTAGAACTCATGTTACTAGCTGCTGTTATAGCAATACTTACATTCTCACACATGTAAGTGACTACAACAGAGGCTGCTCTGCACACCATTCATGTCTCTTGGAATCATCACTCTTAGAGATTGTGAAAGTCATGACATTATTTCTCTGTGTGACATGTGTGTGTATTCTCACTATATCACATCGCATATGAGTTGGCCATCCATCAACAGAGTGTAAATAGAGCGTGGCGATACTCAGCTTTGCTCCAGCACTAATCCTGCTGGCAGGTGTTCACGGCTAATGGGCCAAACACTGAAAGAATGATTTACTGGCATCTTTTACAGACCTTCTCTATGAACTCTGAGCCTGAGGTTTATGCTTCCTCCAGGAGGTCGGCTCTCGCACTTGGTTGGTTTGAACAATCTACTCCACCCGTATTTTATTATAACTCCGTTACTGTGGGAACTTAGGCTAAAATATGTCTTCTACATTCAAACACCAACATGGACACTCAATTATGACTCAAAGTGATTTACACCAAAGGCTGTAATGGGAGGGTAGACTTAGTTCACTATGATCATAATCACCACCCCAGCAGCCTGTATGTGCTTCGATTGTTACACTTGTGTCTTGTTTAGGTAGATAATACTAGGTATACATATAAAATAATAATAACAAAATAAATATATTATTATGGTAATCTGTAATCCTATTCTCTTGGTTGACCCCATACACTCAATCATAGAGTCTACCTTCTGGTACAGAACTGCTAGAGATTAGGGTAAGGTGTACCACTGAGACCACCATCACTGTATCTAAAATACTTAATAACATTTCCACTTGGTCACACATGCGAGGGTAATGATGCTTGCTAATGCCTGGATGGTGGGTTTCACAATATCTCCAAAACATGGTACCACTTTGCACACTTGGTGATGTTCTTCTATGATGTATAATCCATGTGAAGTTTGCACCGTGTATAGCCTACTGCTACATGGTATTAGTTTCACTGATTCATCCAACTCAAGGGTGGGGAAGGTGGGGTCTCTCTCTTAATCCACCACCCATTCCTAAGACCACAAGCTATAGTACATTTGTGGTATATACATGTTTGTCCCTCTAGTCTTCAGCCCAACACTGTAGCCGCTACTCCCAAATCTATGTCCCAATATTACTCGTATACTAATATACTTCACATGTGAATAATCATACAGGTATATCTCTGTTCGTTGCAGCACTGTCGTGTAAATTTACTGTTAGACATACAGAATGATATGCAATGCCGTCAAAATTAAACTGTGATTTTATTAACCATTAGAAAACAGTCTATCAAATCTTAGTGTGCGGTGAGATATTAAACGCAGTAGATATAAGACGGAACAGAAAATTGGTGTTTGGCAAATCGGTGTATGTTTTGAGCCAATCAGCTCTCATTTCCTATCAGTTTGCTCCAGTCTTGAGACAGTGAGCGATCTGGAACTGTTTCCAGAGAATGTACATGACTGTATACATGTAGGGCCTATATACATACTTACATGACTGTGTACATGTACACGAATAACATGAGTATGTACATAATATACATGTACATAATAATATGTACATGTACATACACAGCTACGCAAGCGAACCAATACCTAACACGTAGCAAGGGAAAGACATGTTATTACTTGTATAATGTAAGTTGTAGTCAAGTCCATACTATATATAATTCAGAATGCATATTTTATATTGAATTTACATAAGTGTCTCACAGATACTCCAGCTTCCCGATGTCATACAAGGAAGCCATCTACATTGAAAAATCTAAATGTGTCATGTTGTTTGGTTTATCCCGTAGCCCTGGGTTACTGTCTTGCTGTTGCTGGCAATAGGTCGGGTGACAGAGGTGGCCCCCACATTCTTAGGTCACCATAGGATACCAAGTGTGAATGTTTACTTACAGCAGCCAAGTCGTACTGAGGATGTCGAAGTTAACTTTGAAGGAGACGAGAACGAGCAGAGAGGAAATTGGGGAGGACCAATAGAATTCCTTCTTTCATGTTTAGGATATGCCGTAGGATTGGGTAATGTCTGGAGATTCCCATATCTCTGTTACAGAAATGGTGGAGGTAGGTTGGTGGTAGCTGGCGCAGGTGATGCAGATACAGATAACATTATTCTACAGCTGTAGTTCATTGCTACCATTTTACATGTACTTGTCTGTTTCAGCTCTCTTCCTGATACCATATGCCATCATGTTGATACTAGTGGGTGTGCCTATCTTTGTTCTGGAACTATCTCTTGGCCAGTTCACATCATCTGGACCCGTAACCTGCTGGAAGTTCAGCAGAATTTTCAGTGGTAAGTCAGTAACACTAATAGAGTCAGCAGAATTTTCAGTGGTAAGTAGAACAATAGCATCAAGATATTCACCACTGACTAGTCTAAAGCTCAGGTCAATTCATCACTCCTCAGTAAAACTGAATTTTAATAAAATGCTTT
Organism: Bugulina stolonifera; assembly: GCA_935421135.1. NCBI lineage: Eukaryota > Metazoa > Bryozoa > Gymnolaemata > Cheilostomatida > Bugulidae > Bugulina > Bugulina stolonifera. Next base: position 15,935,676 of record OW285195.1, on the reverse strand, counting down.
GGGCAAGGCAGAAATGACTCTACAAGGCTAGCATCTCTGCAACTTAACTGGGGTAAGCTATCTCACCTTGGCACTCTCTTCCCACAATGCCCCTTCCCTCAACTGTCTTCTTCGTCTGCACAGTAGTCTGTAACCAGACACTACCAAGGCTATGCAGAGTTTTAGTTCTAAAAGTTGGTTTGGTAGTCCACTGGAGCACTACCATAGTTTAAGGAACTGGTGTATCTGTGTATTATATGTGGTTGTATGTGTGTGTAATACGGTGGTAACACTCTAGGTAAGGGTTTGCTAGGTGGCGTTCCATCTCGTACATCAACAAGCTAATCAATCACCATTAATCAGAATTCTACCAAATCAATCACTGAAAGAGTGACTCCAATCTGACAATTGCACAACATATTTCATTTGTTATCACTTGAGTGTATTCCTAGGACTATTCTTACAGCATACCGCAACTACGCATTTCATATATTTATATAGTTTGTACACCAGTGAGAACAATTTAACGAATTCTCATCTAATCCCCAGTCTATAATTTGGAAATAGATATAAATACAGATTACTAGGGATTATGTAGGAGAATATTGCCCCTTGAGACTTTCACACTGCCCTTCAGAACACCTGATGGATGAAATAATTAAATAATATAAATAGACTGAGTGGATTTATGATTAAATTCCTCGTCATGACTGGTCATTAAAGGAAACTACATGATTGTGTTATTTTTAAGTCACTGAAGACAACTTCTTATTGGTTAGTTTAGACGTTGTATGCTTACGTTACATTAGAATATATTAACCACTATGAAGGTGATGACATCATCCCTAGCACTGATGTACGTTTCAGTGGCTCTACATGGAAAATAGAGTTTTTCAGAGCCGTTCTGGTCTCATTGTACATCCTGTGGGAGGGTACTACACGGTACTCCTACATGTGCCTTAGCTCTCTTCCCTTTCTGTTTATGCAGCAAAACCGGCTCCGAAATACATGCTCTGGTTTTATTGGATGATTTGTGACACGATGCACTGTATCCGTTATATCATGTACAGTGTATATGTCATCCTGCTGTTAGTCTAGCCATGTTTCCATTGATATTTGTAGGTATTGGTTGGGGCATGGTGGTAGTGTCCGGATTAGTTGGTATCTACTACAACATGATCATAGGCTGGGCTATCTACTATCTAGTAGCTTCATTCTTTGAGATCACTAAGGGAACCCTACCGTGGACTAGATGTGTGCAAGGGAAGGCCAGTGACTGTAAGTACACCTCTACACCTGTAGTTGCCTGGAGCTACAGACTATCACAAGCACCTGCACAGAACTAGGTTATGACGACGTTAAAACTGTTAAGACGGGAATGACTCGCCATGTACATGTATGGTCAATCTCCAATAGCAGTATGAATTTATTATGATGTATTTTACATGTTATAGCAAGTTTCCAACATTGCTAAAATCGAGAAGTATTATTCAGTCAACCAACTCAAGACTCTATGAGTGGTCAACATTATATCCACTGCTCTATACTTTAGATTGTTCCACGTTTCTGATGCCATTCACAGTGGAAAACTGTACTGGGGAGTACCTGGCCTTGGATAACGGTTCCTGTGTGTATGCTAACGGCACCCTAAACCCTCTCAGTGGTGTAAGTATTGCGCTTACTCTATGATGTAATAGCTACCTTCAACCAATCAGAGGAAGTAATATAGACATGTATAACAGTCCAGCATATGCTGGAATTTATGTTGTATTGCTGTGGGTGACGAGATTCCCTGTGATATTTACAGCAAGCTCCATTAGGAATATGGAATAGCAGCATAGCTGATGAACATAAGATTAAAGAAGTAGTTCCCAGTGAGGACTATCTAATGTGAGTACCACAGGCTATGTGATATACTATTGTGAGTACCACAGGCTATGTAATATACTAATGTGAGTACCACAGGCTATGTGATATATTAATGTGAGTACCACAGGCTATGTGATGTACTAGTGTGAATACCACAGGCTATGTAATATACTAATGTGAATACCACAGGCTATGTAATATACTAATGTGAATACCACAGGCTATGTGATATACTATTGTGAATACCACAGGCTATGTAATATACTAATGTGAGTACCACAGGCTATGTGATATATTAATGTGAATACCACAGGCTATGTAATATACTAATGTGAATACCACAGGCTATGTAATATACTAATGTGAATACCACAGGCTATGTGATATACTATTGTGAATACCACAGGCTATGTAATATACTAATGTGAGTACCACAGGCTATGTGATATATTAATGTGAATACCACAGGCTATGTGATGTACTAGTGTGAATACCACAGGCTATGTAATATACTAATGTGAATACCACAGGCTATGTGATATACTATTGTGAATACCACAGGCTATGTAATATACTAATGTGAGTACCACAGGCTATGTGATATATTAATGTGAATACCACAGGCTATGTGATGTACTAGTGTGAATACCACAGGCTATGTAATATACTAATGTGAGTACCACAAGCTATTTGATATACTATTGTGAGTACCACAGGCTATAACTTTGTTTAGAAATTAACCAAGTGCTACTACCACCCACCACATTACTAACCTAAGTACTCTCTCATTAAACTTGTCACATGTGTTGGATATGCTCAGGGAGTCCCTAGTTATACCGGGGCACTAAAGTATCCTCTGCTATTATACAATATAGGAGTTGTCATTCTCTGCAACTACTTGAGTTGGAATACTCAGTCACACAGTCTACATGTATACGGTGAATGTTGAGGTGAACTACATAGTGTTGGTTGTATAAATAACAGGATAAGTTATGCACCAGAGAATGCTTTACGTTGTGTGATTTAGGATTGTGTGCACAATAGTTAGTTACCATGACAATAGTAACTGTTATGATGTAGCTATTCATGACTAACTAATGAACCATGTTAATAACATAAGCGTATTTATCACACAATAATATCTGAGCTATGCCTGGTAAAGTAGCAGGGTAGTTTTACGTCATGTGGTATAGTAAAACTATCTATCAATGCACCGAACTATATACAATTACGATAGCATTATTTGTTCTTACTTTGCGTTTGATTTACCAAGATATATCTAAGGCATGCTACTAGGACATGTCAGATGGTCTCAATTAGACAAGGAGTTATGACAAGTTATTCTTCAATGTGCTATTTCTATTAGAGTGCTTCAGACCAATCAAGGATGACTTGGTACACGAGAGGCCGTGAGCTTCGACAGAACAACTTGGTTGTTCGTTGATGTGGCTCCATAAGCAATGCATAGTACCAGTCCACCCGTGGCCTTGATTAATATCCAGCCAATAACTAGAGCTGATTTCTAAAAAATTATATTACTTAAGTAGTTGTATCTAATATTAACCAATCACAACAGCGCTCCATGACCAGCATGTTGGTCTTTGCATAACGACGTGCTGATTTGCTCTAGAACGAGATTCTGTTGACTGAAAAAGAACAATCGGTCTCTTGTATAACCGAGCCTTTACTCTTGCCCCAAATGAACAATTCACATACAATATATTGCCCGAATAACTATATGCTATTCTAATGGCTGTCTGAAACATGGCAGAAGAACAACGGAAAGCGTCTCGTAAAACTGCGCGATTACGTAAAGGAGCAGGATATTATTATTGAGGGAACTATCTTTAACAGGGTTGTTCTTGCCTCACTGCATATTTTAGCAATAGGTGGTGACAACTCCATGTTCAGTACTCATTTCACCAGAGATAGTGCAGATCAACTTGGTAGATTAGTTAGACTATAGTGTTAACCTTTGGCCCCTTTCGCTAGCAGCATTGATTTGGTGGAACTCAGACTATAGCTCCTTAACCATCTGTATGATTATCTGTGATCAGGTACCATGTTTGGGGCCGAGCTTACAGCGAAGGATTGCATGACCTTGGAAAGATGAAATGGGAGCTAGTCGTCTGTCTTCTGGTTGCCTGGATGATGATCTACTTCGCTCTGCTGAAAGGAATTAAAAGCTCTGGAAAGGTGACCTCATGTTACTGTAGTAGATATATATGCCTTGAAGTGGGTCCCAGAGGTGTTACATACTCATGTTAGAGTGTATATAGATTTATCCTCTCTTGACCTAGTAGGGCAACTCCCATAAAATTTTCTTGCAAATGCTATGATACTCTAGGTTATGATCTACCTACGATATCTACTACTGCTATTATTTCAGGTGGTATACTTCACAGCCATATTCCCTTACGTAATGCTCATAGTTCTACTTATAAGAGGGGTGCTACTGCCAGGCCACTCTGAGGGAATCAAGTTCTACATGAGTGCCAATGTGACCCGATTAAACGATGCCCAGGTGTGGAAGGATGCTGCTGTACAAATCTTCTTTTCTCTGTCAGCTTCTTGGGGAGGTCTTATAGCTCTCTCTAGTTATAACAAGTTCCACAATGACTGCATAAGGTTAGTGTATGCTCTATGCATGTCTGCAACTCCATCTCTCCAAGATTACAGATTGAATAGACAAACAACTGTAGTTACACTACTGTTCAGATACGATTACTAGTTGTTCTGTACTTGTATCTGGTGGTATACACTGACCTAGTAACGTAACAACTTGCAGACAAAATAATTTTTATTCATTGACAGAGACTCTCTCATTGTGGCGTTTGGTAACTGCTTGACCAGTTTCTTTGCTGGCTTTGTGATATTCTCTTATCTTGGATTCCTGGCTACAGAAGTGAATCAACCTGTGGAGTCTGTAGTCTCATCAGGTATGTCTACATGTCTACCTGCATTTATTACTGATTACACATCGTATTTACCTGCAAGCCCACCTCCCCCCCCCCCCCCTAAAAAAAAGAGTGTCCATCTTCAGCCATGTACTGATTTGCAGACTCTCCTAGTCTTACTGATAAATATATAGCCTATACACTGACATGTATGGCACCACACTTTCTCTCTACTACCAGGTACTGGTCTGGCATTCATAGTGTACACCAGAGCTGTAGCTTCTATTCCTGGTGCTCCAGCATGGTCTATCTTATTCTTCCTGATGCTGATTACACTTGGTCTAGACTCTGAGGTAAACAATAGACGCTATCTTCTAACTTACCCATTTTCATTGTGTCAACCAATCAGGTATGTTGTTACTCCCTATCGACCAATCAACTACTTGCTCTCTTTTTTCAAGTTTGCTCTTGCGGAGACCCTCCTCACCTCCTACATGGATCTCTTCCCCCAGCACCGTAAAAAGAAGTGGTTGGTTCTGCTGATCATGTGTGTGGTTATGTTCTTACTTGGACTTACAATGTGTACAGAGGTAAGACAACTACTATATCACTAGATGTGCACAGAGGTAAGACAACTACTGTAACACTAGATGTGTACAGAGGTAAGACAACTACTGTATCATTAGTTGTGTTCAGAGGTAAGATAACTTCTATATCACTAGATGTGTACAGAGGTAAGATAACTTCTATATCACTAGATGTGTACAGAGGTAGGACAACTACTATATCACTAGATGTGTACAGAGGTAGGACAACTACTATATCACTAGATGTGTACAGAGGTAGGACAACTACTATATCACTAGATGTGTACAGAGGTAAGATAACTGATATATCATTTGTCATTGTTTATTAGGGAGGATCATACATGCTGGATCTACTAGATACTTACTCTGGGGGATGGAATGTACTTCTATTGGCCCTCCTCGAGTGTATAGCCATAGCATACATTTACGGTGTCTGCAGGTTCATCAAGGACATTGAAGTGATGATAACTCCTGATTTGTGCTTCTTGCCATGGTCTTACTTCTACAAGTATTGGTGGATGGCATGCTGGTGCTTCTTTACTCCAGTTGCTGTTACAGTGAGTAGCTCTGAAATTAATTCTCACCAGAAATAGAGCTTCATTTCGTGTTCTCACAAATGGAATGAATTCGTTGGCCTAATTATTTCTGATATTTGTGCACCTAAAGTTTGAAATAATAAGTATTCCATCAAAGTCTCAATTGTACTGCTATTGTATTATACATGTACTGTACGCCATTACTACTATTGGATTACTATATTTTCCGCAGTTTGTGATGGTATTTGATTGGCTGAACTACAAACCAATGAAGTACGATGATGGTACAGAATTCCAGCCTTGGGCCCAGGCTATTGGATGGATGTGTACAATTGCAGTCGTCTTGGCTGTGTTTGTAGCTCCTATAGTTCAGTTTGTAAAACTACTCTTGACTCCTGGAGGTACATTTACAGAGGTATGTCAGCTTTTATAAATGTAAAGTTTAGGCTGTGCGTGTGTTTGGTCTTCCCGCTCAGATAAGCGCTGATTATACTATCCATTACTTGCATTACAGAAACTAAAGTCTATGATAAACCCAACAGTAGACTGGGGACCTGCACTTGTCCAACACAGACGGCTTGTAGACTATGTGGATGGATGGGTGATAGACCCCAATGACCCCCTAGGCAGTACTTATCCAGTGGTAAGTTCACAGGCTGTGCAGTGTTGAGATGCTTAATAGTCTAGTGCAGCTAGCTGAGGCACCAGACTGGTCAACAGGCCTACTAGACTGGTCAATAGGCCTACTAGACTGGTCAACAGGCCTACTAGACTGGTCAACAGGCCTACTAGACTGGTCAACAGGCCTACTAGACTGGTCAACAGGCCTACTAAACTGATCAACAGGCCTACTAGACTGGTCAACAGGCCTACTAGACTGGTCAACAGGTCCACCAGCTGAGTTCATAATGGTCATCTGTGGGGGGGGGGGGGGTAAGTTTGTGTGTAAGTAGTAACCTGATCAGACAACCAAAATTTGTCTTCTCTTTAAAAGAATGAAGAGATTGGCAACAGCAGCTACTTGAGCAGTTTTGTAAATGAATACTCTGTTATGGTAGACCTATCAATGTATACATGCATATAATGCAGATGTATATTATATCACTTTAGAATCTAAAATATGCATGTAGAAGTACATATAATATACATTATACATCTACATGTAGACGTATAATGTATATAATATACACTCTGAAGTCTAGATGTGTGGGAATTGATGCTGTTTATTATGTTATAGCAGGGTATGCAGATGCAGTCTTATGGTGATACTAAGGCTCAGTTTAATGATGCTTATAATGGCGGGAAACTGTAGCACTCCAGGATAACATAACTCCCAATTCTTACTGTGTAAGGTAACATAACTCCCAAGTGTTTCACTAGTGATATTTCTTGTGAGTTTATTACAGGGTCTGCATTAGGTATGTAATGTGTTATGCAGTTTGATAAAACGTATTATTCTATTGTAATAAATTATTTTTGTATAAAAAAGACTAAGCGATGGAATATTACATAACAACTAAATTATCACAGCATCAACATACTATATGTTACTAATCATAACCATTGTATTGTTCTACATAATACTGTACAGTTTATATTTCTGGTTGAAATTAAACATTTAAACTAACTTTTATTAAGTTTCAGACCCCTGGATGATTTGGGTGGTAGTTTGCAATAACTGTATGAATTTAGTTTCTGCTGATTAACTATTGCACTGTACACTGTGCTACATAATATATTCTTATGTGTAATAATGTATAATATAACATAATATATGAGTTATAAATGAAATACAAAGTACTATGCTATGTACTTATAAGCACAACATGGGGTTATATAACTCATACCTGTTATAATGGTCATATTGTTAGCTATAAGCAAGGATATGATAATATAATATTTAGTGAGGGAGACTCCACTCTACTCATGCATAGCGTAGAAATACAACTAAACACCCATCAGTGAGCACCTCTAGCAGTGACATACTAGCTGCTTATGTCTGTAACTAGATTATTGAAGTTGCCTCCCCACACACAGGAAAGAGAGAGTATCAATATTACAAATCATTTAGAGTACCATGCACACCTGAATCTAGAGGTCATTGTATTTAGCCTGAAGGTAGCAGTGAAACATTGTATGTGAATGTTCTGCTGAAACAGATTGAAAAACATACTTATGTGTAAAACGACATCTTGAAACATGAGTTTATGACAGTAATGAGTAATGTTGTAAATACTATCATCTTGTGTTATATAATAATAACACATGTAGGTCTATGTTGTATTATTTACATGTATGTTGTATTATTCTATTATGTTATGTTAGTGTATGTAATTATGACACAGCAAAAACAAGTAATTATTACATGAAACTTCTAAGATGTATATTATGTAAATATAGTACAATAACAACTGTATAGCCATTGCTGTATGGAGTTGTCTCACTTTGGGTAGACAACTCTATACACTGAAATAACTACTTGATTTGCACAGAATGAAACCCGCTCAATTCAGGCAGAGAATACTATTTCTGGAGCAAAGTGAACATAAACAAAGCTGCCCATAATAATAACATTCAGCTTGGCTCATATAGTTGCCCTTTCATATGCAAATTTGTTAGGCAAAATGCAGCAGCCTGAAAAGCTTTATTTGTATAGCCTGGCCTAAGTTCTATGCTTATGTTCTACGTTTTACATTATGGAGCTTTGTCACTAGCACAGACTAGTTAAGAATTAAGATATAGATTCCAGGCTACATTATTTCTATGTTGAAAGGGGTTACATTCAACCACTGTTATATTGAATGAGTTCATTAGGCAAGTGATTGAAAAGGACTGGGCGTTGTCTGAATGGAGCAGGTATACACATAAGTTACTCTACGGACAGCCGTCATGGCCGATGTTGACAAGGTAAGATAATATCTGCTAATTTACAAAAAGTTGTGAGATTAATTTTTAGACAATTAAGAGGTTTCATCGAGCTAAGCAAAGAGGTGAGAGCTTGTATAGCTTTACCAACTCTATATTTACTCTTTTCAACTTACAGCTACATGCATATCTGCTGTTGGAAGTTTTGGTATAATAATTCTCATTTTACTTGCAATTGAATCAAGTGTATACAGAACGGTTGTTACAACTCTCTGCTCCTTTATGCAATCCAGTTTGTGTATATTTACTGCAAGGAGGAATTAAAAGTGAGGAAGGGCTATAAATTCATTCCAGGTGATCAGATTCTGCTGCTTCATCTGCTGCTAAATTTGTGTAAGTCAGTCTGATAGTCACATGTTGACATGTATGTATTTATTACATCAGAATCTAAAGTACATGTATTATATCTCACTACATAATAAGAAAGTAAGTAAAACACATGAACATGTGCTAACAGTACAATCCACAAGGAATTATAGTTTCAACAACTATGGTAAATCTTGAATAGCTGAAGAGAGCGGAGGCCCAAGTTATATATTATTAGAGACGCGCCGTAATAACCAGGGGGTCAAGGTGGGCAGTTGCTTCCTTCAAAATATGGTTCGAAAATATTGTAATGGTTTCTGTGATTTGGTGCGGTCGTCCTTGGACGACTATCGACCCAGAAATGAAGTGCCTATGAGTGGTAATAGGACTTCGCATTACATGAAAGATCGAGCGGTCTCAGTAGCCCAATAACTACCAGAGACGACCCATCTGGTCCCAAGTCTGACCTTCAGACTATACGTTGAAAGAGAGTGATCCGACCTAGTAGGCGGTTCGCTAAGCGAATGACCTGACAAAAGGAAGTGAAAGTCTCTGTATCAAGTATAGATGTGTCTTTATTGAAAGCCAAGTGAAGACTGAAACAATGAACAGTAAAACAGTGCCCTTTATATAGTATAAGGACTTCCGGCCGACGTAAGGTCGGGAAAAGACGACGTGAGGTCGTCCGGAAGTTGCGCAACAACATGGCCGCCGGAAGCCCGACGGCCGACCCAAAATAGGTCGGGTTATACAAAAGTTGCTTATAATGGTCCAATTCATGTACAAAATGAATATCAATGGATTCTGAGAGGTCGGGCCTCTGTACATGGGTATAAAAGGCATCAAAAGACTTAGTAATAATCATACAAGTATATACGATAACATATAGTAATTTACAAGCAGATATATACATGTATATGCACACAATAATGAGTGTCAGGTGTAGGAGACGACTGTGCGTACCATTACAATATATTATGCATCAGGCATAAGCAGCTAGCTACTTCCGACCCCTCCCCCTCCCCTCCTAGCATTTTATACCTCTGGTATGTTTGCTTGTCCCTCAATCAAACATACATGTACATGTAGTTGTTGCAGCACTGATTAGAGATGATGCAGTGAAATAAATAAATAATCCACACATAATTCTTTGTATTGGTTCTTTTGTAAATTAGGGTAAAGCAGTCTGTTTCCTTTGCAACTCATATAAAGTTATGACATTGCATTGCCCGTGAAAATTTACTTATAGTAACTACCAGAGCCTTTTAAAGAACTTAGGAACAGAACAGATAAAGCAATTGCTGCTATAACTAATATTACTCTGTATAATGTGTACTAAAGTAAGCCCTACCCTACCCTACCCATAGCGTAGGCAGCACTATATAATGGGTTATTTGAAAGGGTAGCAGACATTATTTATCCCACCTGGTTTCTAAACGATATTGTCAGATAGCATTTGAACATATAATAGAGTTTGTATGGAATAATTGTGTTAGATTTTTTATCCACATGCAGGTGGGTCAGGTTCTTTTGTGGCCTCTATTATCTGATTTAATACTACATCTATTATGTGGTCAACAAAACATACTTTTTACTACAACAATATCCGAGTAATATAACATACATTAGAGTAGAATGGAACAAGGATATAGGCCTATATGATACCCACAGCATAGAAATTCCAGTTGAAATAATCTTTTGATATTAAACAATAAAACTCAAACGATTAGGAGCAGCAGTGGACAGGATGTTCTGCATGTATACATTATGTCCCGCAACAACAAGCAGTTGTCATCCTTGCTGATTACGATTGCTGACTGAATTACATGGTGTTCTTACTTCTTACAATTCCTACTACACCACTACTAGACTAATACAGCTGTTATCTCAGCTGTCATCTCAGCTTGTTAATTATAATATATTAAATTCCTCTCTCAACTGTGGTTATCCATAACAGTGTATTCTCACCAGTGCACAGGACAGAGAATAGGTGAAACTAATATTCGGGTGTCCAGACTTCATACTATGCTGTATCGATGCAGATCGTGTCTTTAACATGCTATAACTGTTTCTAGCGAGCCCGTCGTACCGACGACATTGACCTCAACTTCGAAGGAGACGAGAACGAGCAGAGAGGAAATTGGGGAAGTCCAATAGAATTCCTTCTTTCATGTTTAGGATATGCTGTAGGATTGGGTAATGTCTGGAGATTCCCATATCTCTGTTACAGAAATGGTGGAGGTAGGTTGGAGTGGGAAGAGCACATGCTATGCTATAAATAGCTACATGTGCTGCTGTTAGTGAACTGCTAGGTAGTTAGGCTAGAAGCTGGTAGAGCTGCTGCAGTAATCTGTTGTCAGTGAGCAAGTTCTCACGCTATTCCTGGGTATAATGGTAGTCATAGTTTTAAAATACATGTGCATTGTATCGCTGATCATGTTTCAGCTCTGTTCCTGATACCATATGCCATCATGTTGTTCTTGGTTGGTGTGCCCATCTTTGTTCTGGAACTATCTCTTGGACAGTTCACATCATCTGGACCCGTAACCTGCTGGAAGTTCAGCAGACTATTCAGTGGTGAGTCAGTAACGCTAAATGTTAACCTGATCTAAGTAACTGATCCTCAACTATCTTATAACAATATGTAATCTGATCACACATAACTATAGAGATCATTGAGCATTCATAACTAAATAGAGTATCATACTATCGGCAAGCTAACCTTTTACAGTTGCATATCTCCTCATATCACCTGTAGTTCGGCTTCAGGCCTACTATCCACTTCGGGTTTAATGGACAGAGTCATCAGTGGATGAATGGGGTGATAACTCTTGGTATCAACTACACCTCAATAGCCATGTTCCCATTGATATTTGTAGGTATTGGTTGGGGCATGGTGGTCGTGTCGGGATTAGTTGGTATCTACTACAACATGATCATAGGCTGGGCTATCTACTATCTAGCAGCCTCATTTTTTGAGATCACTAAGGGAACCCTACCGTGGGAGAAATGTATCCAGGGAGAAGCCAGTGACTGTAAGTATCGGTAGCTTATGTGTGCTTTTGACAAGAATTCCAGTTCTAGGCATACCATATTATTATTATACTGTGCTAAATCATTTGATAACATTTTATCCTGACATGCTAAAGGAGATCCAAGGCTAATGAAAGTAGCAACTGCATAACAATAACTTCATTGAGTTTTATTATGGAACTGATGGAGTTGTCATACCTTGAGAAAGCGAAGTGACAACTCCACACAGACTGCTCACGTAATGTTATATTTGGCTGAGTAGTGAGGGCAGGCCAGGCAGACACCAGCTCAGTGTCCTTATGGTCCCAGCTTGTTACATACTGGGTCTCAGGTGCAAAAAAGCACCTCCTTCCAACCAGCATTCGTGAGCACTATCCCAATACTAGGCGGTGAGAGGTGCTAGTCCGAGGGGACGTACGCTTCTGCATTGGGTAGCAGGAGCCACGCCTATTATGGTGGAACGTTGGGTCTTGATTACAGCCCTGAAGAAGTTTTAAGGCTGCACTTGGAACAGATGTCCAGATGAGTGCTTGTATAGATAGCCTATACAGTAGGAGAGACAGCTGGTCAAGAGTAGATAACTCATTATTGGCAGTTCAAAAACAACTGAACAACAATGTGAGGATGTTCTACTTTTATACTAGACCGAGGTCAATAGGTTAACTAAGACAGAAAATTAGACTCAGAGGGGGAGGGGGGGTTGGGGGTACAATAGTTAAGTAAAACAACTTCAGTGAATGACATACAGTATTCACAATACATTCTTGATTCCTGTACAAGACCGTTGATGCACTCTCAAGGAGACATTACCAAGACAAACAGTATATTATAGTAAATACATAACTATATGCAATAGGTAGCAATAGTAATACAAGTGATGTATAAAATTATATGCAAACAAGCATCAATTATACATCGTACTAAATTATAGTACAGTACAACAAGTAACACTCGCACATTCCAATGTTGATGCGTTAATAGATATTGTCAATGGAAGCGGCGTCTTGGCGGCTCAGAATCAGCGTAGATATCGTTGCAGACGGAGCCCACGCCTCAGGTCACAACAGCACTCATTAGTTACGTAGACTGTTGCCATTACAGTTAACATTGCTTCCAGATGAATTGTATTGGTATGTACTTTACAGATTGTGCCACGTTTATGACGCCATTTACAGCCGCCAACTGTACAGGAGATTACTACTATCCTGCAGAAAATGGAACCTGTATATCTGCCAATGGTACAGTCAACTCCTACACGGGTGTAAGTGTCTTTACTTCTAGATACTAGTTGGATAGTTCGCAAACCCCAACTGTGAGTAACCACTGTAATCTGTTTGCATGTGTAAAATAGAAAGTTAGTATATTCCTGTTAATGGTTGGTCAACACTGCCCAGTTACTACCAGAGATGCCAGACTCGAGTTAAAGACTCTCACTCGAGTTAATTCAAGCAACATTTTATAGCTTATTATAAAGACTCGTAACTTGAATATACAGCTGTCAAAGACTTGTAACTTGAATTGTAATTCAATTATGGCTATGATCAAAGACTCTCAACTCACACATCATTATGTTGAAATATTCAATAACTCGAGTTTTCATTGGGCAGCTGTGAATTGTAATGAATAGAAATAACCACAGTTATAACCACCAACCACAACCACAATTTATAACACATTTTACACTAAAACTGTGACATTTTGCTTTGAAATTTGAACTTCTAACACCATTTCCTAACAAAACTTCACCATTAGCTAAACAATAACCCAATAACTCTAGATAAAGACTCGAGTTAAACAAGAAAAGAATTGAATTGAAACTTGCTTGTAGTTAGCTTGGAAAACTTGACAAAAACTTGAGTTTCTGGGGACATGTAAATATTTAACTCGTAAGTTGAAAGTTTTGATCTGTCACTGAAAGAATTGACTTGTAACTTGAAGAGTCACAACTAAGAGTTGGCCATGGAAACTTGAGTTTCCAAAATAAAACTTGCACACATCTCTGGTTACTACACTTGCAAGTCAGCAGAAGGAGATGTGAGGTGTGTATTGCGGGCAGACCAGATACCAGTACGACTCATACATCTAGTACTAGATGCAAGAATAGTTTGCTCAATTAAAGTGATCTTTATGTTATACAGCAACTAACACTGGGAATATGGAATGCTACCTTAGCAGAAGAAAATGATATCAAAGTGACAGTGCCCAGTGAAGACTATCTGTAGTGAGTAGTGACCAATGATTGTCTTTGTAGTGACCAATGACCATCTTTGTAGTGACCAATGACCGTCTTTGTAGTGACCAATGACCGTCTTTGTAGTGACCAATGACCATCTTTGTAGTGACCAATGACCATCTTTGTAATGACTAATGACCGTCTTTGTAGTGACCAATGACCATCTTTGTAGTGACCAATGACCGTCTTTGTAGTAACTCGCTGCTGTTCAAGTGCGGTGATTATGCTGTTGTTTGTATTGAATGGCATCTGCTACCAGAATTTAGACCAGTTTGTGCTGCTATAGTTACATGTACATCTCCAGTAACAACTTTGCTTTTTAACTATGCATGTATGTAAAGGGCAGCTGCAAAAGCATTTAGTTATTCAATATATGAGTTCAATATATTTTATATTTTGAAGCTACCACGTATGGGGTAGAGCAAAGAGCAAAGGTTTACATGACCTTGGAAAGCTTAAGTGGGAGCTGGTGGTCTGCCTTCTAGCCGCTTGGGTGCTGATCTACTTCTCCCTTCTTAAAGGGATCAAGAGCTCTGGGAAGGTAGGCTATTTGACAGGAAACTAAACCTGTTATAGATGGTAGATCAGAATAACAGCCTGGGATTCCAGCAATTCGACTGACTAGTGAGATAATAAAGTTAACTTGTGTATTCTAGGTGGTATATTTCACGGCTATATTCCCTTATGCGATGCTCATAATCCTGCTTATAAGAGGGGTGACGTTGGACGGATATTTGGAGGGAATCAAGTTCTATATGAGTGCAGACGTGACCCGATTAAACGATGCCCAGGTGTGGAAGGATGCTGCTGTACAAATCTTCTTTTCTCTGTCAGCTTCTTGGGGAGGTCTTATAGCTCTTTCTAGCTATAACAAGTTCCACAATGACTGCATAAGGTTAGTGTATGCTCTATGCATGTCTGCAACTCCATCTCTCCAAAATCACAGATTGAATAGACAGACTAGTTACACTACTGTTCAGATACGATTACTAGTTATTCTGTACTTGTACCTGGTGGTATACACTGACCTAGTAACGTAACAACTTGCAGATAAAATAATTTTTATTCATTGACAGAGACTCTTTAATCGTGGCGTTTGGTAACTGCTTGACCAGTTTCTTTGCTGGATTTGTCATATTCTCTTTCCTTGGATTTCTGGCTACAGAAGTGAATCAACCTGTGGAGTCTGTAGTTTCATCAGGTAAGTCTACATGTCTACCTGCATTAATTTGTTACTGATTAAGCATCGTATTTACCTGCAAGCCCCCACAAGAAGTGGTCCATCTCCAGCTACATTTTATGTACTGATTGGCAGACTACCTTATTCTTACCTTTATATAGTCTACACACTGACATGTATGACACCACCTCTCCTAGTCTTACTGATAAATATATAGTCTATACACTGACATGTATGACACCACTCACTCTCTCTCTCACCAGGTACTGGTCTGGCATTCATAGTGTACACCAGAGCTGTAGCTTCTATTCCTGGTGGTCCAGCCTGGTCTATCTTATTCTTCCTGATGCTGATTACACTTGGTCTAGACTCTGAGGTAAGGTATAGACACATTCTTAAAGTTTAGCTGCATCAACCAATCAGGTATCTTGGTACTCTCTATTGACCAATCAACTACTTGTTCTATTTTTTTCAAGTTTGCTCTTGTGGAGACTCTGCTCACCTCCTACATGGATATCTTCCCTCAGCAACGTAAAAAGAAATGGTTGGTTCTGCTGATCATGTGTGTGGTTATGTTCCTACTTGGACTTACAATGTGTACAGAGGTAAGACAACTACTATATCACTAGATGTGTACAGAGGTAAGACAACTACTGTATCACTAGATGTGTACAGAGTTAAGATAACTACTGTATCATTTGACAATGTTTATTAGGGAGGATCATACATGCTGGATCTACTAGATACTTACTCTGGTGGATGGAATGTACTTCTATTAGCCCTCCTCGAGTGTATAGCCATAGCATACACTTACGGTGTCTGCAGATTCGTCAAGGACATTGAAGTGATGATAACTCCTACTGGGTGCTTCCCAGCTTGGTATTGTTACAAGTACTGGTGGATGGCATGCTGGTGCTTCTTCACTCCACTCTCTGTTACGGTGAGTAGAATCATTGACTGTAATAAACTGTATTTCTGCCGGTAGAGTCATTGACTGTAATAAACTGTATTTCTACTGGTAGAGTCATTGACTGTAATAAACTGTATTCCTACTGGTAGAGTCATTGACTGTAATAAACTGTATTCCTACTGGTAGAATCATTGACTGTAATAAACTGTATTCCTACTGGTATAATCATTGACTGGAAAAAACTGTATTCGTACTGGTAGAATCATTGACTGTAATAAACTGTATTTCTACTGGTAGTATCATTGACTGTAATAAACTGTATTTCTACTAGTATAATCATTGACTGTAATAAACTGTATTTCTACTAGTATAATCATTGACTGTAATAAACTGTATTTCTACTGGTGGTATTTGGCATATTTACAAACTATGTACATAATTGTCAATGACGTCAGTATTAGTAAGGTTGCCTCTTGTACTTCCTCAGATAGAGCTGCAGCTAACCACTTATACATATATGTCTGACTTCCTTAACTAAATGCAAGTAAGAACACATGGCTATTATATAGTTAGACTTGAGTAATGAGACTAGTAATTTTCTGAAGTAATAGATGGTTCTCTCCTGGTGCATCATGCTTATATAAACTGTACATTTTCCACAGTTTGTAATGATGTTTGATTGGCTAAACTACAAACCGATGAAGTATGATGATGATACAGAGTTCCAGCCTTGGGCCCAGGCTATTGGATGGATGTGTACAATTGCAGTTGTCATAGCCATCTTCATCGCTCCAATAGTCCAGTTTATTCTGCTGATACTGAAGCCTGGAGTCGGCTTCAAGCAGGTATTAATCTTGTATAGTAAGGATGTGTCTGAATATATAAGTATAAGTAAACAGAAGAGTGTAAACTGAAGGTGTACATTATTTTCCTGTTCTAGGCAGTAGAGGCAATGGTCAATCCTACAGTAGACTGGGGACCTGCACTTGTGGAGCACAGACGGCTCGTAGACTATGTGGACGGGTGGGTGATAGACCCTAGTGAACCTCTGAGCAGTGGATACGCAGAGGTAGGTTCACAATCTAAGGAGGCTGCCAGCTGCTACTTTTGTAGATAAAAAAAGTTGTTGGGGAGCCACCCTACTGGGCCACTCTCCCTTATTCAGGCCCTTCTGTACGACTCAGCAATGCAGGGTTGGAAGCTTGCTGAAGGCCTTTTCTCAGACCTGGCACAGTTGAGAATTGAACCCACAGCCTCTAGATTAATAGTGGAGGGTTCTACCAACTGGGCTACCCTATTGTCTGTCATATATGCACTACACATAGTACATAAATTTAACATTTCAGGGGGCACCACCCTATGGAGAAACTAAAGTGGACTTCCACAATGAAGCGTACAACTCAGACCAAATGTGAAAACAGCTGACTGAAGAACCCCAGCATAACACACTGCAACTGACACTATACCTGTATTTAATCTACAGAACACTATTATATATATACATGTATTATACGAGTATGTATGATTATTTTACAAACAATGCACCAGCTTTTACACTGTGGTAAGCTTTCTATAACACTGCCAACCTAGACTCAGATTAAAAGCAGCTACCAGATGTTGAATTAGAGATTGCCAATGAACCAGAAAATGAAACCTGATTACAGTCTATTTAATTACTTAGCCAGTAGAAGAAATAGAGAAAGCTTAAGTTCTCCCATTTTTTTGTGCATGAAGGTGGAGTAGCCTTTCGCCTGCTCCACCTCACTAGTGTCAAACATAGGAGGTAGGCTAAGTGGAACATGGCTAGACAAGTAAGTGGATGACATGTTAGCATGCAGCTGTAAAAATATTCTGTGGTTTTTTATTTTTTACCCACTGGATACGCATCTAGTCAGTTTAGCCACAGAACCAAACAATAATATAGCAGCAAGCTTGTAAGAGTCTACACAAATAAAGCTATCTAAAAGCTGTGAACTACAAACATAAGAAGAGGGTAACTCTCATTATATTGGGTCCGGGCACTAGATTGACTACATGTGTAGGCCTATCCAGTGAGTTAGTAATAAATACTAACAAGATGATTTATCCATGAGCTGTGTGGATCTTTCGGCCAGAACTCCAGGAGAATGAAAGTTATTTACTTGGTATGTATTAAATCATGTTACCGAGTCACTTCCTCTAACTATTCAGTCAGACTATAGCATGCCCTCCACAAGTTACTGTGCTGTCTAGAACAGCATTATTAGCAAATGCTGCCAACGAGACTGAAATATGGCAATGGTAGGTTCAGATACATGATATACGAGCAGTATAGGCCTTCATCAACTGAGTGAACTGGATTCAGTATATCTACGCTAGCTACTGTACAATGTTATTCTTCATTCTAGGCAGGCATGCCTAATTCTACTCCCTGATTTTCCAACTCAAATGTTGGTATACCCAAAATGAACACTGTGCAAAATATTATTGACAACCATTATCTAATGTAGCTAATGGCAGATATACAGTGTAAGAAAAGAGAGCCCCATTTTCTTTCCGGGTAAAGCAAGTCCAAGCATCACTTTGATACCTGGAAACAACCAAATTTATAATGTATAAAATTGCAGTTTGTCTAAAGCAAATCCACAACCAGCAGAAGTTGTCTGCACCATAAACTTCCATAGTGCAGACAACTCCTAGGCTATGAATAACTGACTATACTACAGTGTCTCCATTATGAATAGGGCATCTGAATGTAGCTAGCTGTGGATAGCTTTCCCAGCTTTTATATCTGCAAGCGTGGCTTGTGTACTGTATATTGATTTGAGGTGTATTCAGTCATTTGCGAACAAGATGGAAGGTGGTAAGTATCTCTCACTTCAACAAGGGAAATGATTATTGTACATATTCATTCTGTCCCATCTTGTTTGTTAGATATTGAGTGTTTTGGTATTCTGGGTGTCATTTTACAGTTAATTTATATACTTACTTCCATATTTCATGTAGGCTCCAACAAAAATACACAATGTGATGTCACAAAAGTTGGAAAAATGGGTTGGAGCAGGTGAACTAAATCCAGAGAACACTACATCAATCTCAGGTATAGACACAACTACACTTAGTGCAATGTATTTTACTTGCTGTTTGGTAATTGGTTATCTATACAGAAATCAGTTGCAGTCATTTGGTTAACACAGAAACAAACAGTTTGTGGTGAATTACCGTGATGAGGTAACACTACCTTATACATTTAGTGGATGAGACTAGACTGTAGAGTCTATACCCCAGTCTTTCTGTGAATGCAAGATTTTAGATTGTATTAACTATTAATATCTATCTGTATGTACATGTAGTTAGCAGTGCTACAAGTAAATGTATGTACATCATAAAGTTGTCTTCTCTCTCAAAAGGAGTGGACAACTTCTCTACTTTTGCCACTGCATTATTCTAATTTGTATTATTTATTAGGTGGTGATGTTAAAGTTAGATGCTATAGAAGAGGTTGATGTATCAGACAACAATATCTACTCTCTGCTTAAGGAACTTGATAAGCTACAGGAGAAGGTCACAGTTACACTTCGGGTACGTAACACCCACCCGCTCTGTGACTAGTGAATAAGTGGAGGTTCATTAGTAGTGTCAAGGAGCAAGAGTCCTCTCTTACTTTGTGGTTTCATTCATAGAAAATTTAAACAACCTTAAACAAGTACATATGTGGTACCAGGGAACAACAGTTAGGGGTTGAGTAAACCAAACCGTCATCAAAGCTATGTGTCAATCTGTCAATCAAATCTATGGACATGTAACTAGGGTGGTTACCATGGAGACTGTTACCATAGACCATAGATACATGGTCACATGATCAACATAATTGAGACAAGTCATTTGGTATACTGTACTCTAAATATATACTTACTTATGGTTGAGAGTCTGAAGCATCATACAATATTCTACTATAAATAACCATCAGTACTAATACTCTGCTATTGAACTGTTGTATCTTATATAACACAATAGTATAATACAGATAATGTCTTGCATACTCCTCCACAGGTCAGCAGAGTATGACGGAGAGAAGACACTACCGGAACTGTCACTAGTACCAAAGAAGGCAACAAGTCAGCAGGGAGTCCAATGCAAATGGCCAACGAAATAGAGTCTAGCAACACCATGTAATAAAGCCAATTGGCAACATCAATCAACTAACAGGACCGGATTATTCAGCAAACAGGAGGATGCATGACTAGCACGACTAGCACGACTAGCACGACTAGCACGACTAGCACGACTAGCACGACTAGCACGACTGGCACGACTGGCACGACTGGCACGACTAGCACGACTAGCACGACTAGCACGACTAGCACGACTAGCACGACAGCTCATAGACTTTATTTATTCACGATAACCAGTAGCAATATCCACACCTTTATATTCTTATATTGAACACAATCAATATGTTATATTGTTTATTGTTATAATTATTGATGGCACTTCCATTGCATTTTCACTACTGTCATAACACAGCTTCTACAATGTTGTTGATGTTTAATAAACAGTCAAGCTATAGAAACATCCTAGTACATTCTAATATGGAAAGTCTTCTAATGTCATTTACCTCATATATTATTACAAAAAAATTGTCGGGGAGCCACACTGCAGGGTGGCTCCCCTAATTATTTTTAATATAGGAAGTTGTCGAATAAATGACAACTCCCTATATCATAGCAGGCAAGGCAAGTCTTGGATCCCTCGACTTCAGAGCCTACTTATAGTAGTGGATGAGGCCTCCAGATTTTTTTAAGTCCTTCTGTACGGACTCAGCAATGCAGGGTTGGAAGCTTGCTGAAGGCCTTTTGTCAGTCTTGGCACAGTTGGGAGTTGAACCCACAGCCTCTGGATTGAGAGCTGAGCGTTCTACCAACTGGGCCACTCTGACACCCTTGAAAGTAGAGTGTGGTATTTTCATCTGTTACTTATTAGCAAACATAATGACACAAATATAAAACACTCAAAACTATTTAGAATGCCATCAGACCTGGCACAGTTGGGATTAGAACCCACAGCCTCTGGATTGAGAGCTGAGCGTTCTACCAACTGGGCCACCCTGACACCCTTGAAAGTAGAGTGTGGAACTTTTATGTGTTACTTATTAGCTAGCATAATGGCACAAATATAAAATACTCAAAACAATCTAGAACGCCACCAGACTTGGCACAGTTGGGATTAGAACCCACAGCCTCTGGATTGAGAGCTGAGCGTTCTACCAACTGGGCCACCCTGACACCCTTGAAAGTAAAGTGTGGGATTTTTATGTGTTGCTTATTAGCAAGCAGTTGGGATTTGAACCCACAGTCTTTACTAACTGAGCCACCCTGACACCCTATAAATAGCACTGTTTGTCTTTCACACTGCTCTCCATATATGCACCACACATACATATATTGAACATTTCAGGGGGCACCACCGTATGAGGAAACCAAAGTGGACTTCCACACAGAACTAAACCTCCAGACCACAAGAGAGGATAGCCCCCTGCATACAATATTCAAGCTGATACTAGAAAACGGCACATGTAATACATTATATTTAATTTACAAAACACTATTATATACCTGTACAAACATAATGCACCAGATTTTACACTGTGGTACGGTCTGTATAATATATGCCAACTTGGGCTAATATTAAAATGTCAGATCGTTGGATTAGAAATTGCCAATAAACCAGAAAATAAAACCTGATCACAGTCTATTTAATTAGCCAGTAGAAGAAGTAAGTAGAGAGAGCGACCACATGGCTGGAATAGCCTAAGTTCTCCCATTTGCTCAGTGTGTGAATCATGGAGTAGCCCTTCACCTGCTCCACCTCACTAGTGTCAAACATAACACCAAGGTAGGCTAAGTGAAACATGGCTAGACAAGTGAATGATATGTTTATAATGGCTGAGGCTACATGTAGATACCCACGTCTATGCGGGCACGGTGTACTGGTACATCGTCTAGCTTCTATACACACACTAAATGTCTCAGATATGCTGTGTCTCAGGGAGTGCTCCACATATGAGTAGAAACCTGTGAATAGATGCAGTAATACTAGTCACTATTTACACAGTAGTGTATACACCTAATACATGTGTCTATTTACACAGTAGTGTATACACCTAATACATGTGTCTATTTACACAGTAGTGTATACACCTAGTATATGTGTCTATTTACACAGTAGTGTATACACCTAGTATATGTGTCTATTTACACAGTAGTGTATACACCTAGTACATGTGTCTATTTACACAGTAGTGTATACACCTAGTACATGTGTCTATTTTCAGATGGTATATTGTTTGCTGCGCCACATTGATTCAATACTAGAGGTAGTTATCGACTCACCTAGCGAGAGTAGGACCGCAGCTAACTGAAAGTTGAGCCCATGAAGCAAAGAGCTAGCCAAGTATGTTAGTAATATGGCAGTGAAGCCTCCATACTTAGGTTTGACTATTTTAAACACGTATGTCTTCAGCCACTTGTGCATCGGTAAGTTCCAACTGGTTACCACCTCCACTAGAGATCGAGGAATCTACAGGAAAATGATCTAATGAGAAGACAACTCCTAAAGAAGCCATAGATGTATGGAAACAATACAGTAGGTGATAGGTTGTTAAATGAAATAGCAATAGTGAAATAATACTAGCTTCTAGCCTGATATTCTGTTAGCTTCTGTAGATAATAGTCCCAGCTGATCAGGTCTTAGAGCATTTATTACTTCCACCCATAGATGAGGGGGAGGGGCAATGAACATAAGTACAACACAGAACATTACAGTAGATACATTATGTAAATGTTACCTCGACATTGATTGGCTGGCTGACTTGAGTTGCAGATGACAGCTCTGCTGTAGGTGAGAATACCGCAACACCTGATAGGAGTAGAGTAGTCTCTGACAGACCACACACAAAGTAGTGACTAAATCGGAATGACTGCGCCTCTCTATACGCTGGTAAACAACAGAAAGACATACAATCTCAGCACAGTACTAAAGCAGTAACAAATCCACCCTTTGCTCCGTCAAGCTGTAAATGATACTCTATACATAAACTTATATACAATGTATACTATTACTCTAATGTGAAACAGCTGAACTAATTGCTGTCGGATAATTTGGGATAAAATATCATAATCCTATTTTTTACTCCAAGTTTGCAATACAATTCTTAAATGAATCAGAAGTCGTGCTCTCGTCTTTCAACCTAGACTAAGAGAAGACAATTCACAAGTCAATATTCAACATATATGCCTAATATTGGTGCTGTGCTGCCTAATGGCAGAGTATACTAACCGTTAGGCCACTTGCCAAGGTAAGATGTATACTGAGGGAGTAGATACGATGTAACACATGAAGAGTAGAGTAAATATATAGCAGAGAGAACACAACTCCTGAGTATCTGTGTGATCCACTTTATATCAAACAGAGACCTTGTGTAGGTAACACCTGTAATAATAATGTAAATAGAATGAGAAACAACAAGTGTATATACTTAGCTTAATGTGACCATCAACGTAATGTTTTACAGCTGTTGAAGTGTGAATTATTACTTGGGTGATGGTGATCGTATATCGTGATCGTAAAGTGAATATCAGCAATATGAGGTAACACCTAAGACAAAGTGACAAAACTCACTAACTTTATTAGATGCAATCATATAAATTGTTGAGCCCTAAACAGAGATAGCGGAAGGAAAGATGGTTAACTCAATGACAACAACCTGTCCCACTAATTAGACCCAGTTTCGTTGTCCGCAGTTAACTTTCTTCTGTTAAGTTTCGGGTACCGGTTACAATAGTGCAGAGTTATTTGAACTCTATATTTTATATGATAGTTTATTTAGGGCAGAAGTAAGAAATTATCGCTGATCGGTCTGCGGTACTCCAAGAGGAATAGTGCATTACACTGCAAGGTAGCATAACTCCTTGTCTGTATTACACTGTAAGGTACCACAACTCTTTGTCTAATCAGAACCACTTTTGTAGGCCTGAGAGGCCGAAGTGATCCATGGTTCATTCTACTACCTTTTCCCCAAAAATCAGTTCAGAAAAAGACCACAGGCTTACAGTATCATACATCCCAACATATGTGTATGAATAGTAGGGTAGCTAAGGCTTACAGTATCATACATACCAACAGATGTGTATGAATAGTAGGGTAGCTAAGGCTTACAGTATCATACATCCCAACAGATGTGTTTGAATAGTAGGGTAGCTAAGGCTTACAGTATCATACATCCCAACAGATGTGTATGAATAGTAGGGTAGCTAAGGCTTACAGTATCATACATTCCGACATATGCTTAGGAATAGTAGGGTAGCTAAGGTGCAGCAGGCTGACTACTACAGTAACTACCACTACTAGCAGTAGGATGGTTACCTACCATCTATATAGTACTGATATGGTATCCATGGACCGAATATAACACTGCCTGGGTGCAGCAAGTAGCTTAGAACAGTTAGTGAGGGCGTGTCCTTCACCCTTTCACTAGCCAAATCAAATCCTAGAGATATGGCTAAAACAGACAAAAGTGAATATGCTCACAAATCACTGCAGGTCTGTGCTCTGGCTGTCTACTCGCTCACACCACTGACTGGTAACAATGGCTGGGATACAGGAAACTCCAATATGCTTTTATCAGAACGTTTTGCAGAAAAAAATTTAAAAATTGAGACTCAGTCTTACTAACACTGTAACTAAAATCACTAGATATACATGAATCAACAGTGAGTAGAAACGCGACTTAATGTCGGAGTCTAGTCTACTCACCTTTCATTGAGAGCACCATCTGGGCCCCCCTTACATTGTGCCATCTCTCCGAAGGTATAAGGAATTCACAGGCTATTACATATACTAAAGTGAGGAGAGAGAGGATGACTCCAACTCGTGTTCTTATTGTTTTGTTAAGGATAAGAACACAAGCTATCCCTCCATACATCACTGTAACAACAGACACATCCTGCAACTGGTGCTAAGGCTATTTACAAAGCTTTGAAAAATGGATGGTAGCACAACAGCGTTAGTTCGAGCAGCCATATTAGACATTTGAGTCGCAAGACGAAGATGTATGAAAGAGGTTTGTAGAGCAATAATCTCACCCAGTAGTGCAGCGTTCTCCTTGAAGAATCTGTAGAGGATGAGCACCCCAAGTATAACATATAGTAGATGAGAGAGAAAGCGCTTAGAGGTTGAGCAACGGGCTATAATAGAACAGAGTAGACACACGGCTAGTAGAGGAGCAATGCTCTCTGCAGCAGAACTAATATTAGGTTGTACACAGTCAAAGTAGAAATCTTGTATATTCAGTGCTGGAGCATACTCTATATTTCCATCTGTCATGTAGTTAGTCTCCTCTCCATACATTTCTATCAAGTATAATAATATATTACATCATGCTGTAGCCTTAGGGCATTACATATGGACAATGAACACTTCAGAGGATTTCAAACATATTTGTAGTTGCTCTCTCCTAATTTTCCACACCAATCGTGTCCTAAAGAGTCTCAACAGAGTCCTAAAGAGTCTCAACAGAGTCCTAGAGAGTCTCAACAGAGTCCTAGAGAGTCTCAACAGAGTCCTAGAGAGTCTCAACAGAGTCCTAGAGAGTCTCAACAGAGTCCTAGAGAGTCTCAACAGAGTCCTAGAGAGTTTCAACAGAGTCCTAGAGGAGGTGTGTATGTTCATCGTATTACACCATTGAGTGTCAACATGGTTTAAAATTGCAACACTCTTTGTACATGTACTTAATAAACAAACAGCATCGAATGATTACGCCAAAATGACATAATTTTGCAATTGAGATTATTGTTAAAAAGTTGATAATAGGCTGTCTTGCTTAGGAATAAACATACTTTTGTAAACAAAGCAATCATCTGAAAAAACACATGTAAATTTCATCAAAATCTAAAGTTTTACTAGTTTGTAGTTTGACTAGTCTTAATGTATTGTAAACTTGTTTACCTTGAAATTGTTGCATAAGATCTGGATTTTCTTCG
Organism: Bugulina stolonifera; assembly: GCA_935421135.1. Taxonomy (NCBI): domain Eukaryota; kingdom Metazoa; phylum Bryozoa; class Gymnolaemata; order Cheilostomatida; family Bugulidae; genus Bugulina; species Bugulina stolonifera. Next base: position 15,909,202 of record OW285195.1, on the reverse strand, counting down.
AGTATTTGCATGAGTCTGTCCATGTCCACATCCCCCGTTTCATCATACAGGTCCTCAGACCATGGGTATTCATCGAATGCATTATACTCGGCCATCCCGTATGCCTATAACAGACTGTGCAACCTGTAACATGCTCATCTTCCAACTAGTGGACATACAGTGAGTTACACAAATTAGCAATAAATATTGAATTATTTACTTTGTTAGCCTTTTTTAAAACATATAGATTTTTACAAAGGAAAGATAAACAATTGCCCTATTTGAGTACTTCTCAATAATATTTATATTATATACTAGTTCTATTGTAGACAGAGATATCTCTGAAATGCAAAAAAAGTCAAAATAACTTGAGAAAAAACTAGGTTTCTACTTTGTAGGCCTGAAACTTTGACCTACAACTTGAAAGTTTTTATAAATAAAATAAAAATTAAATGATTTAACCAAACCTGTAGACTTAAGATTAACTTTAACAGTAACAATTAACAACCAAGGTTTAACCATGGAAACTTAAGAATAAAAATACTAGCAAACTTCTCAGCGTATTACAATAAAACTATTGTACATTTGATACTAAAATAGAATAGCTACATAATAATGAAATATAAATATACAACTGTTTTATGTGGCTAAGGAAATTATTGAGAAAAAATTTGACTATACCGGAAGTTAGTTGAAATAGTTCGTACTTGATCCGAGATGTGCATTGATATTGTAAGCAGAAGTCTCATTGGCCAAATGTTTTGACGGAGAGAGGATAACTCTCCAAAAATATCTACATTGTACAACTGCAGTGTATGTAGGCTTTATGTTTATCTATCATATGCCCTAGTGCACATATCAGTGAAGCAACCCTTTGTATACTGTCTTTACATGTGTAAATAGTATTGAAGCAATTGATTAGTCCAAATTCTTAGGTGAGAGAGCACACCCTGTTGGCTTTTTACTTGTGAGCAATAAAACTGGTTTAAATGTACACATTTCAAACTACTGTATAATCTCTGCTAAACTACTGTATAATCTCTGCTAAACTACTGTATAATCTCTGCTAAACTACTGTATAATCTCTGCTAAACTACTGTATAATCTCTGCTAAACTACAGTATAATCTCTGCTAAACTACTGTATAATCTCTGCTAAACTACTGCATAATCTCTGCTAAACTACTGTATAATCTCTGCTAAACTACAGTATAATCTCTGCTAAACTACTGTATAATCTCTGCTAAACTACTGTATAATCTCTGCTAAACTACTGTATAATCTCTGCTAAACTACTGTATAATCTCTGCTAAACTACTGTATAGTCTCTGCTAAACTATAAAGAGGTTCTACTCCCAATCCAACTAACATGCACTTTCAGTATTTTGTATAGCAACATCACACCCCAGTAATGCTAAGCCTGTCCCTCTGCATATATAACGCAGTACAAACTACATAGTGTACTCATTATGCTGTGTGATTTTGGTAAGGCAAACAAGATTGTTTATTAATTTAATAATAATTAATAATAATAATGCATCATAATGACACAACTTAAATCATAAATTAAAATACAGCAATAGTTATGGAAGTTAAACTTCCAAAATAAGAGAAAAACTAGCAAAACATGAGCATGCTTGTGCAGCAAACAGGACTGGAGGTGATTGTAGTGAATATGATTAATAAATATCATACACATCATACTGATAGTCGCATTGATAGTCGTATCTAATCAAGATTGAATGTCAACATAACTACAAACTTATATTATTGGCCTTCAAAACAAACAAACTATATTATCTAGAGTTGTCTCATCTTACATGTACAAAGGAGATAACTCTACATCAGCAAACCCAACTATTGCATAAAATGTAAAAGTTAAAGATAGTTAATCTTTAGATTGTCTCCAGCATTTGAAACAGTAAAATCATTGGACACCATTTCGGAGAGAACACATGAGATTTACAAAGGTGATTGTGGTGGCACTTGCCTCATTTTCTAATTTAGAAATAATACAAGACTAGTATTACATATAATAGGAATGCAGTGAATCTATCTTTACACCTGATTGGTTGAGCCTCCACCATTGTAGGGTAGCACATCAGGCTACTTGATAGGTGAACGTTTGGTGTAGTATTCATGTAGTTTAGGGTAAGATATCTCCTTGTGACCGTACACTTTAAGATGATAGGTGTACCAGGCTAGGCTATGCATTTCCTGTGGGTTTACGTAGTGGAATGTGATTGGATAGTCACTAACCTTATCCACGCCCTGAAACAGACCACACATAGTTATTGGATGAGGTAATAGACACTGGAATAGTACCAGGAGAGGATAACTCAACAGAGAGTTGTCTCATTATAGCAGGACACCTTCACACTTGCTAGCATAGCTCTGTCTAGTGTTAGCATATCTTTACATCTAGTGTTAGCATAGCTTTATGCCTAGTGTGAGCATAGCTTTATGCCTAGTGTGAGCATAGCTTTGTCTAGTGTGAGCTTTAAACATTGTGATACATTGACTGTAGCATACCAGAACTCTGTCTACAGGAGGTAATAATAAATACTCACATGTACTGCTCCATGCGAGTCGTACTGGAGGTACCAGTCAGGGTATCCTCCGTGTAGATGAGTACCAGGATTGAAACAGTGGAACCTGCTGGCCCCACTCTCATCATATGACTCTGCTGTGTGAACTCCTAGATTCTGCATGCCTAACCAATGAGAGGTATTATACTGTATATCTAACCAATCAGAGCTTGTGTACTGTATACCTAACCAATCAGAGCTTATGTACTGTATATCTAACCAATCAGAGCCCATGTACTGTATATCTAACCAATCAGAGCTTATTCACTGTATATCTAACCAACCAGAGGCCACATAACTTACATTTTCCAAACTCTGCGTCTTCTGCACCACCATCCTCTCTACAGACCTCATTCTTGTGAAACCCTTTGTCTACGAACCTCTGGAGAGCCTCTTTACTCAGTACATACCCACCACCTAGAAAACATACACTACATACGTATACAATAATGATGTAGGCCTACAGCTGTAGCTACTACTGTTACTACTGCAGTAGTAAGTACTATACTAGCAGACTAGACTATGATATCTAATGATACTATAACACCTACAGGTACAGGTAAACACTGGTAGGGCACTGGTATGATATGGCAACACGTACACTAGATGACTGATTAACTGCGTCACAACTCTGTACAGATACAATACTCACCCTACACTGTAGTAACTATGTACAGGTACAATACTCACCCTACACTGTAGTAACTGTGTACAGATACAATACTCACCCTACACTGTAGTAACTATGTACAGATACAATACTCACCCCCGCTGTAGTACCCCTGGGGTTTGACAATAGTCTTGAAATGGTGACCGTAGTATACCGGGTCCTGTGGGTTCTTGTCTGCCAGGAAGTAGCGCAGGTTCTCCATGATGGCAAACGTATCGTCATCTGCCTGTAGTAGACATACAAGGAGAGATAACAGCCACTGATAGTGTAGCCTGTGATACTATGTGTAACTACAAGGTATATATTATAGTGTAGCCTGTGTTACTATGTGTAACTGTGAGGTATATATTATAGTGTAGCCTGTGTTACTATGTGTAACTGTGAGGTATATATTACAGTGTAGCCTGTGATACTATGTATAACTGTAAGGTATATATTATAGTGTAGCCTGTGATACTATGTGTAACTGTAAGGTATATATTACAGTGTAGCCTGTGATACTATGTGTAACTGTAAAGTATATATTATAGTGTAGCCTGTGATACTATGTGTAACTGTGAGGTATATATTATAGTGTAGCCTGTGTTACTATGTATAACTGTAAGGTATATATTATAGTGTAGCCTGTGATACTATGTGTAACTACAAGGTATATATTATAGTGTAGCCTGTGATACTATGTGTAACTACAAGGTATATATTATAGTGTAGCCTGTGTTACTATGTGTAACTGTGAGGTATATATTACAGTGTAGCCTGTGATACTATGCGTAACTACAAGGTATATATTATAGTGTAGCCTGTGTTACTATGTGTAACTGTGAGGTATATATTATTATAGTGTAGCCTGTGATACTATGTATAACTGTAAGGTATATATTACAGCGTAGCCTGTGATACTATGTGTAACTGTGAGGTATATATTACAGTGTAGCCTGTGATACTATGCGTAACTACAAGGTATATATTATAGTGTAGCCTGTGTTACTATGTGTAACTGTGAGGTATATATTATTATAGTGTAGCCTGTGATACTATGCGTAACTGTAAGGTATATATTATAGTGTAGCCTGTGATACTATGTGTAACTACAAGGTATATATTATAGTGTAGCCTGTGATACTATGTGTAACTGTGAGGTATATATTACAGTGTAGCCTGTGATACTATGTATAACTGTAAGGTATATATTATAGTGTAGCCTGTGATACTATGTGTAACTACAAGGTATATATTATAGTGTAGCCTGTGATACTATGTGTAACTACAAGGTATATATTATAGTGTAGCCTGTGTTACTATGTATAACTGTAAGGTATATATTATAGTGTAGCCTGTGATACTATGTGTAACTACAAGGTATATATTATAGTGTAGCCTGTGTTACTATGTGTAACTGTGAGGTATATATTATAGTGTAGCCTGTGTTACTATGTGTAACTGTGAGGTATATATTACAGTGTAGCCTGTGATACTATGTATAACTGTAAGGTATATATTATAGTGTAGCCTGTGATACTATGTGTAACTGTAAGGTATATATTATAGTGTAGCCTGTGATACTATGTATAACTGTAAGGTATATATTATAGTGTAGCCTGTGATACTATGTGTAACTGTAAGGTATATATTATAGTGTAGCCTGTGATACTATGTGTAACTGTAAGGTATATATTATAGTGTAGCCTGTGATACTATGTGTAACTACAGGGTATATATTATAGTGTAGCCTGTGTTACTATGTGTAACTGTGAGGTATATATTACAGTGTAGCCTGTGTTACTATGTAATAACTGTGAGGTATATATTATAGTGTAGCCTGTGTTACTATGTAATAACTGTGAGGTATATATTATAGTGTAGCCTGTGATACTATGTGTAACTACAAGGTATATATTACAGTGTAGCCTGTGATACTATGTGTAACTACAAGGTATATATTATAGTGTAGCCTGTGTTACTATGCGTAACTACAAGGTATATATTATAGTGTAGCCTGTGTTACTATGTGTAACTGTGAGGTATATATTATAGTGTAGCCTGTGTTACTATGTAATAACTGTGAGGTATATATTATAGTGTAGCCTGTGATACTATGTGTAACTACAAGGTATATATTACAGCGTAGCCTGTGATACTATGTAATAACTGTGAGGTATATATTATAGTGTAGCCTGTGATACTATGTGTAACTACAAGGTATATATTACAGTGTAGCCTGTGATACTATGTGTAACTGTAAGGTATATAATGATAGAAACAACTGTTTGAGTTTACATCGGAGTAAGTAGTAGATATAAGTTAATATAAGTACTTGCATTGAACATTGTTACTTTAGGAATGTTATTTTTTTGGTGTAAGTGATGTGTAAGTGATGTGCAGGTACAAATGTATATTACAACCTTATACTGGTGACAATCCCAAAGAATAAAGGGAGATAAATCTTTACATGATTCCCGACAATGCATCACAATAAAGTATATAATACTCTACTTCAGTATTATGTTAATCAATAATCACTTGGATGATGTTATGATTAATTGAATGAATAATGTTACCTTTGTAACATTACATACACTAGTACCTACATGTACAGTGTAGTAGTATAATACATACATGCAGGACATAGCACATGTACACATGCACACACATACATAGTAGGTGGATGATGTGCAACAACAGTAACACCTTCTACAAGTACTTCTCCAGTTAGATGGACTGCATCACTGTATAGTAAGTGGGAATATCATTCTCACATTTAAAAGAGGGGAAAACTCTCATTTAATGAATATATTTCTTACACAAGTTGTACTAACTGTAACGTGGGGGAGTGGAGTTGTGAAATAAAGAGGGTGGAGCATGGGTGGTGGGTTGAGCGGAGGTGGTAGATAGTGTAGTCATAACATACAGATATAAGACTAAACATTATGCACAATATCATGTACAATGTAGATGCAGATAGATAGATAAACTATTAAATTATATATTATTATTTATAAACAAGATTAGTACTTGATAGTATTACATAATAACTCTAGATTACTGCACCCAGAGCAGGTACTAGCAGGTGATGTGTGTACATATGCCATACATAATTATATTTATCTAATTATACCCTAGCATAAGCACATCTACTTGATCTGCCATTGTCTCATTGTCTATTGTTCACTCCCTAAATACAAGCGATCCAACAGTTTTTTCAATTTTTTATGAAATTTTTTAACAATGGTAATATCTACACTATGTGAATATTGAATAGAGAGTATGTATATGTACATATACCATCAATTCTATCATCAGTGCCTGTCACTAACTGATAATGTATGGTAAAATAAATAAACTAAACTAAACTAAAATGTACAATGTAGTATGTATGTCAGTAAACAATAACTACATAACCCCAATAATACCAGGTAAGGGGAGGGTGTACAGGGGCCCCTTACCATAAATGAAATAGTAGTGGTACGAACTTGGGTAGCTTACCTTCATAAACCAATCAGCCTTGTTGAAATATGTATCATAGACGTATTTGAATGCATGCATGGTTTTGGCTGTCAGATGTTGTCTGCCCTCTTCAGTCTCTACCTCTGAAATAAGAGAGTTCAGAGTGTTCATCAGGAATACAGGCTACTTTCTGGCAACATGCTATAGGTATACAGCGCATATACCTAGTAGTGTGATGTCACAGTGTACTATATAACATGCTATATGACTTGTATATACCTAGTAATGTGATGTCACAGTGTACGATATAACATGCTATATGACTTGTATAATATATAGGCTACCTAGTAGTGTGATGTCACAGTGTACTATATAACATGCTATATTATTATGTATATACCTAGTAGTGTGATGTCACAGTGTACTATATAACATGCTATATTATATATATACCTAGTATTGTGATGTCACAGTGTACTATATAACATGCTATATTATTATGTATATACCTAGTAGTGTGATGTCACAGTGTACGATATAACATGCTATATGACTTGTATAATATATCTAGTAGTGTGATGTCACAGTGTAGGCCTACTATATAACATGCTATATGACTTGTATATATCTAGTAGTGTGATGTCACAGTGTACGATATAACATGCTATATGACTTGTATAATATATAGGCTACCTAGTAGTGTGATGTCACAGTGTACTATATAACATGCTATATTATATATATACCTAGTATTGTGATGTCACAGTGTACTATATAACATGCTAATGACCTGTATAATATATCTAGTAGTGTGATGTCACAGTGTACTATATAACATGCTATTATTATGTATATACCTAGTAGTGTGATGTCACAGTGTACTATATAACATGTAATATGTATATATAGATAGAACTCAGCTGGATAAGGACTTACTAATAACAGGAGCAGGGAATGTCTTGTTTTCCTGACTGCTAACAAACACAAGTACGTTACACTTGTGTGCCCATGTGTTATACACATGTATAGCCTTCTTCTGTAGATTGTCTGGTGATGTCATTATCCAACAGAGAACTCGAACTTTCGAGTAGAGGAAGTCTGCTAATGATGTGTCTTCATCTACAATCATATTAAATATTACATAATAAATTAAATGTAACATAATAAATTAAATATAACATAATAAATTAAATGTAACATAATAAATTAAATATAACATAATAAATTAAACAAATAAATTACAACTACAAGGTAATTTTTATCAAGTAGTGTTGAATACAACTTCAAGTCAATTGTGAGAAATCTGCTGATCAAACCAGAAATACGACCTTGGTATGACCTTGGGAGTTGAAATAGAGGTTTAGGAAGTAGAAAGGTACAGTGGAAGATATGTATTACGAGTATGAGAGTGACAAACAGTTTGAGCTGGTCATATCTAGTTATCCATAGCTCACTCAGTGAATTGATAGGGTGTTATATACCTTTGAGAGACACAAAAGGATTTTCAGTTGTCCGACAATAGGCAGGATGTTAGTAACCTTACTATGAGTAAGACATGGAGAGTGTGTGTAGAACTGGTTAGTTGTCATAGTATTAAGTAATTAATTACAACGTCATTTCACAACAACACGCTTGAAAAACATTAGAAATATTTCTAGGACCACGACTGTAGTGAATTATGAATAAATGACCTTCGCAAGTGTTCCAACATTTACATAATTTTACACAATTTTATGTTGTATAGTTACTACACAGGCAAAGGTAACTGCATATGGTATAACTCAACAAAAATAATACAATAATACATGTAGATACATATGATAATACTAAGTACATAATACAATAATACATGTAGATACATATGATAATACTAAGTACATAATACAATAATACATGTAGGTACATATGATAATACTAAGTACATAATACAATAATACATGTAGGTACATATGATAATACTAAGTACATAATACAATAATACATGTAGATACATATGATAATACTAAGTACATAATACAATAATACATGTAGGTACATATGATAATACTAAGTACATAATACAATAATACATGTAGATACATATGATAATACTAAGTACATAATACAATAATACATGTAGATACATATGATAATACTAAGTACATAATACAATAATACATGTAAGTACATATGATAATACTAAGTACATAATACAATAATACATGTAAGTACATATGATAATACTAAGTACATAATACAATAATACATGTAGGTACATATGATAATACTAAGTACATAATACAATAATACATGTAGATACATATGATAATACTAAGTACATAATACAATAATACATGAAGTACATATTATACAGTGTGTGTACTATGAATATTGTAGATACATGTTTATTACATCACATGACAGAGGAGTGTGTGGCGTAACGTCAGTCCGTATGTTACCAGGAAATATTAACACATATTATTATATTCTGTACTATAGCTAATATGCAGTCATGGGCACAAGCTATCAGACTAGTGGTAAGTACCACTACTTACTCTGACCCCCACATATTTACATGTACATCCCACACATATAGACACTTACATGTACATTCCACACACACATACACACAGTCATACACTGTAGTGTTGGTAGAGGGATAGAGTAAAAGGGCAACCACTGTGACTTGAATGGGTTTCAAACCCTTCAAAGATTAGGAGCGCGTGTTGATAGTGATATACCCCAGCCCCCCCCCCCCCCCCAGCCAGGTACCAACCAAATAGGTTTCAAACCCAATAAGTGTGAAAAATCAAGAAATGTAATAATTAGCCATATTTTCACCTCCTACAGGTTAGTGTGTTCTACTAGAACCTAGGCTACGAGTAAAGAGGATGAAGAGGTCGGGTGGTACAGGACGTGCCCCTCACCTTGATGATTGTCTGAGTGAGTTGGTAGGAGACCTTCTATTTTAGGGAGCGGTGGATAGGTCCCCTTCTTTTGACTCTGTGAGTTTGGGTTCTCCGCCATGAATTGGTGCACTGCAGTACCAGCTCTATGGTCTAGCCTCAGGTCTATGGGATAAATAGGAGACATTGTTAGAGCTACTACTATAAAGGCGTACATGATATTACTACAGCAGTTGTATCACTACATCAGTGTGTATATTATATACACATACCTGTCATATATGGTGACTGTATATTATATATTATATACACATACCTGTCATATATGATGACAGTATATTATATACACATACCGGTCATATATGATGACAGTATATTATATACACATACCTGTCATATATGATGACAGTATATTATAGGCCTATACACATACCTGTCATATATGATGACAGTATATTATATACACATACCGGTCATATATGATGACAGTATATTATATACACATACCTGTCATATATGATGACAGTATATTATATACACATACCTGTCATATATGATGACAGTATATTATATACACATACCTGTCATATATGATGACAGTATATTATATACACATACCTGTCATATATGATGACTGTATATTATATACACATACCTGTCCTATATGATGACTGCATATTCTGAGGGGAATTCCGTATATGGAAAACTCCAAGAAGTAACATGCTGACTAGAACGCCAGTGATAACCCCGATGAAGAACTGATTGCGGTAAGCCATAGTAGGTGCCTACAGACATGAAGTAGCTCCTGTATAAAACTAATCCAATGCAAAGCAGGATAGGCCTAACACACTCCACGTGTCCAAAGTTTATATGAATGTAACAAATGAGCATTAACTGAATAAATTGATAAATACTAACTACAGATTCACTGATAAAGAATAAATGGGAGTATAATCAGAGTAGAGGCAAAGTAATATATTGTGGGCGTAGTACTATAATATAAGCACAGCACTGTACTATAAGCACAGTACTGTATTATAAGCACAGTACTGTAATATAAGCACAGTACTGTATTATAAGCACAGTACTGTATTATAAGCACAGTACTGTATTATAAGCACAGTATTGAAATATTATAACTTGAGCTGCACCAATTCAGTCAGCTTCATTCACCTGCAGACCGCCAAGATAACACATGTATGTAGCTTATAGCTTATTAGTCAGCTAGAATCTGGATGCATGACAAATGGTAGCTGGGATTCAGGACAGCAGAGCTAGGTTGGTAGAGCAAGATAGAGTAGCCGGGTTTGGGGAGGAGGTGCCCATTCCATACCTACCTATCTACAGTCTGTATACCAGAAGTCATACATACAGTCTGTATACCAGAAGTCATATATACAGTCTGTATATCAGAAGTCATACATACAGTCTATATACCAGAAGTCATATATACAGTCTATATACCAGAAGTCATACATACAGTCTGTATACCAGAAGTCATACATACAGTCTGTATACCAGAAGTCATACCTACAGTCTGTATACCAGAAGTCATACATACAGTCTGTATACCAGAAGTCATATATACAGTCTGTATACCAGAAGTCATACATACAGTCTGTATACCAGAAGTCATATATACAGTCTGTATACCAGAAGTCATATATACAGTCTGTATACCAGAAGTCATATATACAGTCTATATACCAGAAGTCATATATACAGTCTATATACCAGAAGTCATACCTACAGTCTATATACCAGAAGTCAGAGCGGGAAGAGAGCTTACAGATACTTACCATCACCTAATGGAGAGCAGGAAATGAATGATACCATCTTATTAATCAACGTGAATAATATATAAATATATTTCTATTTAGTCGTGTGTTTGAATGACAAGTGACGCTTAGTGAACACACCATGACAAATGGATAGAGCTTCGAAGTGAGTTATTAATGATTATTTGGAAACAAGGAGGAGACAAATCCATACATTTTAAACACGATATTACATTTTACCAGAATAATTCTACCATAGTGGGATTTATGTCATAAAAACTCTGTGAATATCATCCATGTAGAGTCGCTTGTAGAGTCACTTTACACAGCGGTACAGGAAGAAGCGAGATCCACTCAACTCAGGCTACACTACGAGTATGGCTACACAGCTTAAGTTACTATCTGAGAGCAAACGGTTCAAGTGTGAACATATACCGTGTATACTTTGTACCGAATGGACCAAGTGTGAACATATACCGTGTATACTTTGTACCGAATGGACCAAGTGTGAACATATACCGTGTATACTTTGTACCGAATGGACCAAGTGTGAACATATACCATGTATACATTGTACCGAATGGACCAAGTGTGAACATATACCATGTATACTTTGTACCGAATGGACCAAGTGTGAACATATACCGTGTATACATTGTACTGAATGGACCATGTGTGAACATATACCATGTATACTTTTAATCTGATTGTTAATCCTTTGTTAGCTCATGTTATAAACTACATTAATCATATGACTAAAAATGAAATGGTCTGCAGTCCGCAGTTTGTCGTCCTCCAACAAACAGATTGGGGTCGAAAAGTGGGATGATTTATATATGTTACAATGCTGTCGGTGCTAGAACCTTGGGACCGGGTGTCCCAGCATCGCTGCAGGGGCGGGACCTAGCCTTAGGGGCTAAATCTAAGAGCTAACCTTCACCTTTATACAAGAGTAGTCCTATACTGAGTAAATGTGTGAAATTGTAGAAGCTCTTTGAGAGCACTTGGAAATAAAGACTATCATACCTTATTTTAATAAAGCTTTTGAGGACTTCTTGTCAATCTTATCTGCAGAGGATTACTTCTACCATAACAACTGAGCAGTGAGAGCGCCAAGCCAGGAAGTAGAATCTGGATCAGTGAATAGACTAAACACATATTATCTGATTATATATGAATGTGATGATACTATGCAGCTGTTAGCATTTCGCAGTAACAAGTCGCACACACAGCTCAAGTCGCACACACAGCTCAAGTCGCACACATAGCTCAAGTCACACACATAGCTCAAGTCACACACATAGCTCAAGTCGCACACATAGCTCAAGTCGCACAGTGTTAGGCACCAGTAAAACATATTCTGTTTTATACAAGTTGTCTCTTTACTACAAATAAGAAATAATAATAGGGCCAAGATTATGATATAAATATACTATCGTATATATCAAAATTGCATAACTACACTTCAAAAAAAGCTGTTACTAACAACCTGTTCCTATTAATTGGGATTTTGTTCCAATTTTTGAATTAGATCAACATGGGTGGTTACAAGGTAGGAGGAGCTTGCAGGCTAGGTGTTGTGTAGTACTTAGACATCATAAACAATTTTGGAACAGAAGTGAAGAGCTCTGTCAGTTAAGACCATTCTGAAGCTATTTTTATATTAGACCAAAGGGGATGGATGCATCAGGAATTAGAGGTTGACATGCAGACATCATGTAACAATTTCGTTCAAATTGAGATGAACAAATCTACCAAGCTGAACAACGCTTATTCCATTTCAAATATTATAGAAAACGACAAAACTGATAGATCCATTACCAACAGGTTTCGAGTCATATTTCATGGGAAGTTTGCAGCAATCAAAAATAAGAAAACCATTTCACATATTATGTTATTGGCATTTCAAACACAATACATGATGCACCATAAATCTAAGGGAAAAATTACAAAGGACATAAAATTAGTAGTCCATTTTCTAAAATTGCTAAAGCTCACTAATGGTCTGTCACATTGGCTATGCAGGTAAACATGAGTGCTTCCTGAAATAAAAAAGTGGAAGAATCTATAACGCCAGCTGTTTGTTTCAATTAGGTGGTGGATTGTTATACTAATCTCAACACGAATGTTCATGATCTTAAACTCTATATTATGTTATCAATACGTGTAAGTAATGCTGAATAGTTTACTTGCTGTGGTATTCCTTCTTACTACTATTGGGCATAGACGTTCTCTTCCAAAGATAATGAGATATAAGGTATTATAACATGCACAAAGGCCATTCCAAGGGGACTGACCAAATTTCTATGCTGACCCGACTCGGGATTCTGTTAAAAATTTACAGATCAAAAGAGCACCTCTAAATTAGTGGGAAACCAGCAATCTTTGGTACACAAGCCCTGTGGTTTAGGCAGCTCGCTGAAAAGTCGGAAAATGTAGTGGGGACAACTCCAAATGAAATTTTTTGAAATTCCTGAACATTTAAATTAGTACTGTGGCCATTGTGTTATGCTTAGAGCTGCATTTTTTGTTACATATATACTCACATTTGTGTGCTTCAGTTTTATTCATGTATGATAACTATAGTGGGGGTTAGAGGACACCAAAAACACCCCCTCCTATAGCAACTGCATCGCCATGCAGTCAGCGGAAGCTGCTGCCAGAATCACACCGCTTGTATATAGAAAAAAATTGCCGGCATCCTACTAATTTAAGGATGCTCTTTCGATTCATAAATTTTTAGAAGAATATGAGTCGGGTCAGCATGAAAACTTGATCAGTCAGTCCCCATGGAATGGCCCATAACGACAATGATCTGATGATCATATCATGTGCATGAAATAGTTGATACATATAGCTAATATTTATATCGTAATCGTCACAGACCAAAAGTTTCGGTGTTTGCCACCTTCTCAGTGCAGCTCAGAAATATGCCTGACAGCAATACTGTCGGGGATCCTTCCCTGAAAAATACCATACACGATATTGAATTGGTGCAGAATCACGTTGGGAGGTCTATTGCGGGGCTCAAGGGCTGTGAAAGCATCAGTGAAATCCGAGCTGAACTGCGCCTACAGACACTGTGAGAAAGGCACAGAAGCCAAAGGTTAAACATCATGAAAGCGGAAGACACCCACAGTGTGCTGTTATCAGCCTATGATGAAATTGTCAATGATCACACAATCATGACAGTGATAACAAGAGCTGCAGCCCATAGTGAACCCACATCTATCTCAACAAATTCCAGATGCTACCACCAAAGTTTTTTGGCAAGGACTATACGTGAGATGAGAGGTATCATGGCTGATGACTAAAACGTAATCTCTAACAGCGGTAATGCTGAAACCCTGGTCAAAACTAAGTCCACGCTGCTACAATAATGAGGCGCTCTACTTATGCCGCCGTTAGTCAAGAGTGTCCTACCTCATCAGAGGTGCACCGCTACATCCTCGACCACAAACACAAAATTTATGAGCACAGCTTACTAACATTGGAGATCGAGTGCTGACAGCAGGACCTACAGACAGGCTACTACTACTGCAGACTACGCACAGCTGGTGAGTCCTATATACTTCGACTCCAATTAAATGTTATAGCGAATAACCCAAACACTCCTAAATTTCGTTACAGCAATTGCACAAGACAAGGCTAGCAGGCCAGCTCAGCATATGATGAATGTACACCTTGCACACCTTTCACCGCCGTGTTCCTGTGCGGGTGGCGGGTTTTTGTCTGATTCCCAATTTCAACAGACTTCGCCATCTCGATCGGTCCTCAACATCATCTCAGTCAAGGCGCAGCCATCGCAGAACAGTGTTGATTGTATCTCTCCATCTCTGCTTAGGGCTGCCTCTTTGCCTCGCTTCTATCTGCATCTCATACACTCTCCTCATCTCTATCACGGCGACGTACATGGCTATACCACTCTAATATTTTCCTCATAAAATCTCTAATAGTAATTGGTAACACTCTGGCCTCTTTGGTTATCTAACCATTTCCTATATGGCCTTCAAGGCTTACCCTCATACAATACCTAGCCATTCACATTTTACAAGATCCGATCTTGTCAGCTCAGGCTCCTGTCACTGGCCACGTTTCGCTCCCATACATAAGGGCTGGCTTTATTGCCATTTTATATACATGTATTAGTGTCTTCATTCAGTCTTGTCTGGATCATTTTGTCACATAGACATAGCACTCCTGTTAGTTCTCTCTATTTGTTCCATGCTTTAGATTTACCTCAGATGAGGTAGGACTCCACCAGCAACTTCATTAAAATCTATAAGGAAGCCTCTAGTTTTAACTATTTTTGCACTAGGGGTCTGTAATTTTTACAGTATATCACTGTTTAGGATTGGAGGTCGGTTTCTCATCTCATCTCACGGATTGTTCGTGGCAGGAAACTAGAGTGGTAAATACATCTTTTGGCTGATATTGAGGTTGGCTCTCCTCTGGCAGCTGCTCAAGTGGTCATTGTTACCATCTCTCTGTCATCCACAATATCGCCATATGCTCTGGATAGAGTGGAATGCTGTTCTTCATTCTGAATAATCCTGGCCAGTAGACACAGCCGGTGGTTTTTTCTTCTATTTTCTAGGGTCCGGATCTCTAACTGATCTCTCGCCTCTGACACACTGTCAATACGCCCCCTTAGGTTAGCTATAAACCGTATGGCACTGTTCTGGATGAGTTATATATCATGGATCTTATTCTTAGTTGAAGGGTCCCATACTACATCTAGATACTCAAGTATAGGTCTGCATATACTTGTGTAAGCCAGTAGCCTGGTCTCTTTTGGAGCATGGTACATTTTAGTCATTAAATGTTTGATTCCTCCAAGCATTTTACGAGACTCTGTGCGTTTCTCATGATGAATGTGCTGATTAAACTTAAGATCTGATTGAATTATCACTCCTAGGTATTTGATGGTTTCTGTCTATGCAAGACATGCAGTGCCGAGTTTGTATTGAGGTATGGGTGTTACTATTCCAAAGTAAAGTTTATAGCAAGGCATTTCATTTCATTGAATGGCATTTTCCATTTTGTAGACCACTCATGTACAGTGTTGATGTTATTTTGGAACATTTCTGCATCCTCCGTTGTATTCACAGTTTGGTAGAGTGTCGTCAGCATAAAGGCTAACTTTACATGACAGCAGGTCTGGAAGGTCATTAATATAGCACAAAAACAAAGTCGGTCCAAGTACATGTGTGTTAGATAAGCGGAGTTTCAACTCTTTTTCTGCATCCAGATCCTCCTTCCTGTTGGATGGCGGTACCCAAGTAGGCCTATTATCTTAGTTAATCTTATATACTATCATAAACAAAACTAATAATAATTATTTATTATTTTATTAAATTTAAAATTATTATCATTAGTATTATATAATAATAAAATATTTTATATTAATAATATTAATATTAAATATTATATTACTAACTAATATTTATATTGATTTATTAATTAATTTAATACTTTTTAGATAGGGAGAGCACAATACTATACTCAATATTTATATAGCTATATATACAATGAATGTAATTTTGCCATTAAATTAATCATTATAATATTTATTTATTACTACAAAAATGTATAACAATACATTGGTAAATACAATCATAGAGATAACTCTATGAATACAATCGATGGCAGCTTTTTTAAATCCGGATGTTGACAGGGCGTGCTTAGAATTGTTGCCACCATTCGAGTAGAAAAATATTTTATACCAATTTTTCTGTGCAACTTTTTGTTTAGCTGCTGCATAAATATTAATCAATGCAAGATTTTTGTCAATAAACTAATTAGCATCTTTGGAAAGCACTATTGGGGAATTAATTATCTGCATAGCGTGAATCATGAATCTATGGCGTGAATCGAAACTGTTGTACAGTATATTTTACACTGCTTCAGGTGCAATACGTCATCGGAAAAATAGTTGACTATGCGCGAGAAGGCTTTCTCGGCGAAAAGCAGCCAGGTTTCACCATTAGAGTAAGCTGTTGACATTCCGATTTCCGCTGCATATCAGCGAGCTCAGTTCTTTTGCTGTGCTGTTTTCACAGTTGTGTATTATCACAAACCCGGGAATTTCCAACTACTGAAATGCAAGCGGCACAAGTCATGTTGATTTCAGTGTTCTCCACTTCCCAACAAACAGTTTACATAATTATGTTCCCAACACTTGGGGCGCTTCGCAACTAGACCTTGAGCATGAGAACCACTAAAATATACCTCGGGGGTATAATTTAGAGATGGGAACAATTGAAAAATGACTAATTCATATCATTTTTAATTTTATATCATTCGTAATTGGTAATCGATAATCATATCATTATTTTTATATACTTTGTAGTGATTTTCCACTGACTATATTACATTTATGCACATTTATTTGTATGTATATTACTATTAGTTACTAATTCAAGGAACGAAGAAAGGGTGCCAGAATGAATCTTTTTTTCAAGTGCCTCTCGGAAGGCATTGAGCCTCCCTTTGATCATAATTATCAAAGTGGGCATAACACCAGGCAACATCCCAATACTTTTGTGCCATACATTCGCTCAAAATCTTTTTATTATTCATTCTGGCCGAAAACTATCCGTGATGTGAGAGGAGATTAAATTAAAGAGCTGACATCAGTGTTAAGCAGATAGGTGTATAGATTGAAAAAATAAAAAAAAAAAATATATATATATATATACACATTCATGCATAAATAATAACAAAAAAGCAAAACAAACATTACCTAAGCACAGTATTATCGTGTTCCACACTTTTACCTCATTCGAGGGTCTCAGTGGAAAATTATTAAAAAAAAAAAAAAAAAAAAAACACAATTATTGCATTTTAACCCATTTCCACACTTGACTCATTATTTAGCAACTAAACAAGCATGCATATCGTGGTTAGTGTGAGTCATCAAACAAACAAACAGTTATGCTAATTAAATTGGAACATTTTTTGCTATGGAGTGGGCTTGTGTGGGGATGATTCTGTTGTGGTGGCATGGGGTGGTGCCGTTGTATTGGCTCTGGTGGGGTGGTATGACCCTGAGGACCAATGGGAGTGAGATGGCGTAATTTCCCTGTAACAAAATCTGGTCCCTATCTGATGTACACTAAACTTTCCTGTTCACTTGCATTTTATATATACATGTAATCTACATACAGCTTCACTTTAGAACTATATTATCAACAAACATATTCAACACCAAGCTGACACAGGAGCTAAAAGGTATATATTTCTTACATACTTTTTCCAATAATATACTATCCTTTTAAAAATACACGTAACTACATTGCTGTCACTTGAAGTAATTAAATGAATACTTGTGGTTATGCTGTTGTTTATGCCTATTTCATTATTTATTGTCTAGCATCATCAAGTAACATTAATCTTCAGTGTATTTTTGAACTCATTGCTAGCTCTGTGTACCATTGTTATTATTACCATAATACTATCTTATATTTACCCACATTATTTTAATGCTGTAGACTTCACGGTATAAATCTACAAATAAACATTATACTACCCAAACTCATATCAATTGAATCTCAACCTCTAACATGGCTTGGTATGGCATATTGGCAAGCCAAAGTGTAATTGCTACATACTTATTATTAAATTATTAATAAATAAAATAAATATTTTATTAATTTAATATTATATACTATTTATAGAGCTACTTACTTGATTAATAATCATAATGAACTTAAATAATTTAAAAAATAATTATCATTAAAAATTAATTATAAATTCATAAAATTGTTAATTAATTATTGTTATAATAATTATCTTATGTTGTTATAATTTAATAATTGTGTTATGTACCTGTTCAGTGTACATGTATTTATTTACGTTACTTCAGGAATTCCACAGGGCTCTGTGTTGGGCCCAACACTATTTCTCATCTATATAAATAATCTACCTGAGTATATAGATTGTTATGTCAGCTTATTCACTGATGACACTCT
This sequence comes from Bugulina stolonifera, assembly GCA_935421135.1. NCBI lineage: Eukaryota > Metazoa > Bryozoa > Gymnolaemata > Cheilostomatida > Bugulidae > Bugulina > Bugulina stolonifera. Next base: position 15,889,886 of record OW285195.1, on the reverse strand, counting down.
CATTTACCAGACTGTCAACACTGACGCTGACCATTCTAGATTTCAGATGAATATAACTTCTTTAGCCGAATGGGCTAACACCTGGTGCATGTCGTTCAACACTGCCAAATGCTCGATTATGACTTTCAATCATAAACCGACAGCTCCGGCAGCATACTACACCCTAAACGGCGCACAACTCAACACTGAAATTGAGACTAAATACCTAGGTGTGATCATCCAGTCTGATTTAAAGTTCACCTCTCACATTAGTTCAAAAATTACCAAAGCTAAACGACAACTGGGTATGGTTAGGGGAGCACTCCATGAAATAACCAAAGATGCTAAACTACTTGCGTAAACTAGTCTCTGTCCGCCACACATGGAATACGCATCCGCTGTCTGAGATCCCGGCCATGAATACCAAATTAACAACATCGAAATGGTACAACACAGTGCTGTGCGCTACATCTGTAACTTAAAAGGTAGAGTTAGCATATCTGCTGTCCTCAAAGAACTTAATCTTGATACACTTAGCAACCGCCGCAGAAAGAACAGCACGAAGCTCTTGCCAATACTTATGATGAGCTCTTGAACAATCATCCTGCTGATGCAATTGTCAGTAGAGCTGCTACAAGAGGTGACCCACCCACTATTTATGCAAAAACTTCTGCCTACCATGGTAGTTTCCTGCCCAAGACTATACGTGAACTCAAGTCACAATTACTGCAATAAATATAGCAACAAATATAATATGTTAGTGTAGCATGAACACATAACCACAGTAATCCTGACAAAAACCAAAAACAGATGAGGCGTACCCCTTGCATCACGCTCTAGTACGTCTTAAAAAAGAAGACGTACGACGTTATCCATGTAGATACATACCTTTCGATGTATATATTCTAATCGTTTCTTGATAGAGGCATGTAGAATGGTTGCTAGTTGACGTCAATGTTATGGTTGTGCACGAATAACCCTAACAAAGAATGAGTGGAAGAATGATTTATTAGTGGTATGTTGTTGGCAGAGCCCAAGTCAAAGTCACAAACCATTCATGTGTCCTAGTCAAGTCAAGTCACATTGATGTGCAAGTCCAAGTCAAGTCGACTTGTGACTTGACTTGGACCCAGCTCTGCACGCTAGCCCGATGCCTGAAACATATATACCAAGCCTCATTGAACACTGCAAAACTGAGACTGGAAGCTAGCTATTGTCATCAATATCATGTGTCGTCTTGAATTGAGTTCATAGACCCCTTTTGGAGAAAGGAAGAACTATCAGGTTCACAGGTTTTTCTGTTAGTCCGCTATTATCTCTCCAGTGCGAAGCTCTCAAGCAGTTCTGATCAAGAAGCTGTTCAGCCCTATTCTTAAAAAAGGATCCAAAGAAGCCGCATGCAACTTCCGTCATATCTCACTAATCAGTATACCATGTAAAACGATAGAGCATAATTATTATCTCCTATTATCTCAGCAAGTCTCTGGACACTTTCCTACACAGCATGTTTTCGTGGATGACTATCCAGTAAAACACAGTTGTCCGCTACGAATTTGCGACTGTTTGAAACAGGTCCTTTCAAAACTGGACAGTTCGAAACCCCTAACCCCAAACCTCAACCACCAGATTTCAACTAATTTTTATTATTATTATTATTTTTTTCTGTTTAAATAATTAAAATTAGTTATCTGTAAGTTGTGCTCTTCTAAATATAATCTACACAGTGTCGAACTACTGTTTTGTTTCGAACTGTCCGGCTGTGAAGCGTCCTGTTTCAAACTGTCTTTTTCGAAATGTCCCTTTACCGTCTGCTACATGTCATGAACTTGCAATGCTGCCGAACAATCTGCTGCTGTTCACATGGTAGTGATAGACTCTCAGTGTTAGAATGGAGTGTTAGAACGTTTGTCAAAGCGCCTCATAAATTGCTGATAAACAAAATGCGACAAATCAAAAATGTTGACCCTACGTTACCAATTGGATTCAGGATTTCTTTTCTGACAGATTTCAAAAGGTTGCTGTGATAGGCGCGGAGTCGGGCATTTTGCTTGTAACCTCAGAAGTGCCGCATGGATCAGTACTCGAACCTACCTTGTTTCTGCTCTATGTAGCCCTAAATGACCTGCCCTAATTCATTTACATTTATTGGGTTTTCTAAAAGTTTACAGATAACATTATTTTGTTAAAGGTAACTTGTTGACCACAAAAAAATATATATGTATTATATACAACTCATAGGAGAGAATAAATAAATAAACAAAGAGAACAAAAAAAACAAAAAAAGGAGGCAAATATCATTGCTTATGACAAGAGCCAATAATATAGTATAATGTGATTTAATAACAGATAGATAACAAGTATTCAAAATATGTACAAGTGATAGCAGATTATAGGTGTTTAGGTAAAAAGGAGAGACAGGATTGGTGCTACATTAGTGTACATGTATAATGACCAAATGTGTATACAATAATAGGAGAAAGAAAAGGGCAGAATAGCGAGATGGGTGCTATATTAATGCAAAAAGGTAATATATACACATACATATATAGTGATACAAAAAAAAAAAAAAAAAATCAGGGATCAGCATATTTGTTACTGATCAGAGCCAATATTATAATAAGCATATAGTAATTATCAACAATATGTACATAGTGGCAGTAGATTAGAGATATGTGTCAGCGTAGAAATATTGAGAGCTGAAAGGGTGACCGGAAAGAAAGAATAAAGAGATTGCACACTACGTCAATGAGAAAGATAGGAAAAGACTTCAGCATAGGATCCAGAAAGATATTTATTAAATAGGGTCTAGGGGACATAATGCCCAAAACTGGATTTAAGTGATTGTATATTTATTAATTCATGTAAAGGATAAAAGACTTTTAGAAGGAAGATTATTTAATGTAAATTTATGTAGAAGGTTTAATAGGGTTGATTTGCCATAATTGGTTCTGTATGAAGGTTTAATTATGAGGCAGTTGCTACGTAAAGAGCGCTGATGTCTGTTAGATTTTTGTACAATATGCAAGATGTGCTTTGAGGCTTTGTTTTTTGATAATTTTTTATGTGTGAATTTGTGAAAAAGAAAAAGTCTTCGACTATAGAGTGTTGGTAGGTTTAAAAGTGACCGGCCATTTGTTATAGAAAATTTTTTGGGTGCAGATATTATTATTCTAATGGCTTTATTTTGTACTCTCTCTATTAAATCTGTTGTTTTTTGAGTAGTTTCTAAATAAATTGCTGAGCAATATTCCAATATGGGACGGACTAATGTTTTATAGGTCTTTAGTGACTCTTCAACGTTCATATATTTTTTAAGTTTTGATATTAGATAAATGATCTTATTGGCTTTAGTTGATATTTCAGTAGCGTGAGTGTGGAAATTGAGGTCTGTGTCAAGGGTGGCACCTAGTACATTTATAGAGTGCCGGGACTCGATGTTGATGTTTTGATAGCGTATGTGGTAAAATTCTTTAACATTTCTATTGGAGAAAATGCAGAACTGTGTTTTAGTGATGTTGAGCTGTAGTAGATGGTTTTTATACCAGTTTGATGCCTCTTTTAGTAAGAGTTCAGAGTTGGCTAGGATTTGAGGAATATTATGTCCTTTGCAGAATAATAAGGTGTCGTCTGCATATGCGTAAGAATTTTTAAATGTTAGCAGTATATCATTAATTGCTAGATTGAACAGAATAGGCCCTAAAATGGAGCCCTGTGGTACTCCACATGTTATAGGTAAGGACGTTGATCGGGATTCTCCTACTTTCATTATTTGGTATCGATGTTTAAGATATGACCTAAGTAGAGCTATGGTTGTGCGAGAGAATTGGTTGTTGCTTAGGATGTGTAGTAATAAATCATGATTAACTGTATCAAATGCTTTACGAATGTCAAGAGATAGCGCACCAATATAACAGGGGTTAGGTTTGTCAAGTTCTACTTTCCAGTTTTGAAGTACAGATAGAAGTAATTGTTCAGTTGAGTGATTTTTTCTAAAGCCAAACTGCCGCTCAGAGAGTATATTGTGTTTTTCTATAAATGTCATCATTTGGTTTTTCATGTCTAATTCAAATACTTTTGATAATATGGGTAACGAAGAGATGGGTCTATAGTTTGATGGGTCAGATTTATTGCCCTTTTTATGAATTGGTGTCACAAGAGCTGCTTTAAGACAATCTGGGAATATTGATTTTAAATAGCATTCATTAATGATAATAGTCAGAGGGAGTGCTATAAGGTCTACAATTATTTTGTAAATCATGGCTGGCATTCTACTTAGTCCACCTCGTTTATCTGAGTTGAGTGTCTTGATTAGGCTGGTAACTGACTCACATGTGGTCTGATTAAAAGAAAACGATTGGAATTCAGATGTTGTTTGTCGGCTATTGTGTTTTGAAAGATCAAAAGTGGATTTTCCAGCAACATTAGTGAAATAATCATTTAGTGCATTTGCTATGTCATTTTCTGTGGTATGCAAAATATTGTTGTGTTGCAGTTGGTCAATAGATGTGTGACCTCTTTTTTTCGTCATGTTTTTTAGGCAAGAATAGAAACTTTTCCCGCCCTTTGAGAGGGAATTGCTGATGTAGTTCTTCTTAGCCGCACGTATTTGATTAGTAACGTGATTTCTGAATTTGTTGAAGTGTTGTATTTGATTTTCAGTAGGTGCTTTCGTAGCTTTATAAATTTGTCTATAGTATTTGTTTTTGAGTGTAATGAGTCGTAGTAAATGTTGGGTAAGCCATGGATTTTTCTTTCCGCGTACTCTAATAGTTTTCTCTGGTGCATGTTTGTTTACAATGTCTATGATCGATTGATCTAGCTTTTCCATGCGTTCATGTATTGATAGCCTTTTCATGCGTTCATGTAATGATGCATTTATGCAAAAATAGGAGGCAGAGCTGATAAGGCTAGCTTCCAGAAGAAGATTGACTTGTGGGCTGGTCAACGGAGAACAAAATGCCTTTCAACAAAACTTAATGCGAAGATATTGTACTTAACCAAGGAGCCACACCACCACCATATCACACTATCTCTGAACACTCAATAATTTCAACATTTCAAGCTGCATTTACATTGGGAGGTTATCTCCTGGTTTGGAGATTTATCGTGGAGACTAATCTTCTCAACAAAATATCCATCTAAACAAAATCTTCAAGATTAATTATCTGGAAATTTGTGGTAAAGGTACATAGTATATATAAATCTTCAGCTAATAATCTCCACAGCTCTCAGGAGATTTTGTAGCTTGACCACAAAATTGCAGAGATTAAATCTTGGAGATTATTTCATCAACTGTTGGGTGATATGATTAATTCTAGTTTTGAAACTGACATGTGCTACTCATGTAGCTGAATTTACGGCCCAAATACAAATTATCAAATAATGTTGCAGTAGCTAAGTCGACAGATAGTGCTTCCAATTTTCTAAGATTCATTAAAACATCATTCCACTTCCGTCATCAACTGGGAACTAGTGCTGGGCAAGGATATTTCTTTTCTTTTGCTTGTCTTTTTGGGTAACTGGTATTCTGTTTCTGTATTCTGTTGGTTCAAGTGGTACATGTTCATATATTTTGGAAGAAAGGGTTAACAAATTAAGTTCCAAGGCATTGAATCACAACTCCCAACTTGCAGATTATATGTTAGATAGTAGCTGTTGAATTAGCATGTTAACAATTCACTGAATAGTCTGTGTTTTCATGCTACCCTCACAAGCGACACGGAATCTAATATAAACCCTAATCCTCAATATTTTCGACCAGTTAGTGAAGCTAACATACATCTTTGGCTACATAGAAACCATTTGCTCATTCTGTCTACTATTGACCGATGGCATTCTTATACATTTAAGTTGTCCGTCTGATTAAAAAATTCGTGGAAAGACAACTAATTCAAAATTTCATGTAATTAGGGCCACATTCCCCAAATTTCACATCATGCCAAGCTGCCTACTGAGTTGCATATAATATGGCAAAGAAACTGAACAACAGAAATAACAGAATTGTTATAGATAATCCATATAATCCATATTTATAAAATAAATAAGAAATATAAAAGCTCGAGGTTAGAATCAAGAATGGGATAGTAAACTCTAAATTTCTGCGAATCGTTTTGATGTAAAGTAGAGTAAGTTTGTACAATGTAGGTTTAAGCCAATTTCCAACCTTTATCAGTTTGTGCTGGCTATTATGAGCTGGCTATTATGGCATGAATATATTTCACATCACCTATTTCCAATCAGCCAGGCCACTTTTTTCAAACTGACAAAACAGTGGCACTTATAACAGGCTAGTATAGCACATGAGGTGAAATGCATGTGCTCTAATCACATGACTATTTGATAAACTATCTCTTCATTTCAGATCATTGAAAAGCCTGATATATGAAAGAATCATCAGTATGGCTGACAAACCAATGATCCAGGTAATATACACTAATGATGATGTCTCTATTAGAATATTGAATGTTCAGTGCTTGATACCTGGTTCTGATATTTCTGGTATCAAACTATATTATCAATAGTAGTATCCATAAATCACGTAGTAATGCAGATCCTCATGAGTACCCAATGTTTTATCTGCCGACAGGTTAGCGGAGGCAATGAAGTTAACCCTCACGTTATATATTTTGAAACACATCCTGACCAGGTAAGCTCTGATGTAAACTGTCATGTGAAACTGCCATTATCGTAATTTTAAAGGATGCAGTGATCAGTATATTGGTCATCAGATATGAGCTAGATTACACAGACCTTACGGTTCTCAAATCAACTGGGAATACTTAGACTGTGTGAGCCAAATCATGATGATTAATGTTGGTAGTATTTTATTCTATTGGTTTAGCTCCCATCTCCACCGTTAGTTAACTTAACCAATTTCCATGAAGCTCTGATAAGGGTGTTCAGAAGTCATTCGAGGTCCAGAGTAATCTCTACAGAAATTCGAGACTTGATATTCAACACCTTAGAGGGTGTGGTGAGTACCGGCTACTAAGCCAAATGTTTTGTTCTCCATGACCATTCGCTCATGTAAACTATACAAATTGATAACTGAACATAGACTGCACTTCTTACTTATATATGACACAAGTCTCATGGCTGTTCTCTGTAGTTTAGCAGCTGGTGTTCTAGTTTAGTATTATTTCAGCAAAGCGGTTACTTTCCCGTATCAACAGAGCAGATTATAATGTACTGTACCATAAATTAGTCACTTGTAAAAACTAAAAAATCTATTCAATGCTCAATGGGATAGAGACTGGCAATAGAACTTCTCAAAACCGTAGGATGCACTCTCTTACACTGCATTTCATTTTAGCCTCTTACAGAAAACCAGCTTTCACATTGGACAGGGCCGGTTGGCGCTTGTGTCAGAGAATTGCAGCTGATCTTTGACCAGCAGATCTTACCACAGCTAACAGTAGACTATCTTGAAGATATTGATTTGCTTGTGACAGATTGGATCAGGCGATGTGTTGAATGCATTCTCAACATATCCAGTATAGAGCAACGTTGGAAACTGATATCGGCTTTTCTTAAAGGAGAAAAGATAGAGCAGCTACGCCAAATCTATTTCAATGAAGAATTCACTGAAAATTTTGTGAATATCCAGATGTGTGATGGAATTAATGTAGATGAGGAAGATCTAGAGGCAATACAGATATTTCTTCAGGAAATTCTCAAGCATGTCTCCATCACCCCTTGGTTCAATTTGGATCAACTGCTTACACTCTATGAAGAGAATGTCGAATCTGTTGAGCCAATCAGCGTAAACATGACCATTTCACTAAGAGGAAAACCAGAGGCTTCTAGCCAACCGGTAATATCACCAGAGATCTTGACAGAAAGGCTCATTGATCTGGGTATTAATATCCAGGATGATGCCTCAGGATTATATCATCCTTTCTACCGAGGTATGTAAGTCAACATGAATGCTTGCATGTGCAATGTAGTGTCTACATGGGCAGTATCTACATTGTGAAGTGAATATTATCATCCTCATATCATGGTTTGGAGTACAGTGATTTGCTGAAGGATTGTTTCATGACATTTTCTAACACTTGTTTAAAACCAGGTTCTCTCGATTTATGAGCAGCTGGTAAAATTTGGGAAAGTGAGCAACTGGATACGCTGTCTTAGCCTTGGACAATATTTGTTCTGCTCAAAAAATAATTTCTCTATTATGGCAGCCGATGATGCAGTCCCATAAACTGTCACATTTTGTGATTGCTTTCCTATCCTTCAATGTTTCCAATGCAATCAAGCTTTGCTCATCCCCCCCCCCCCCCCATTAGTAGCTCTCTGATCATTAGCCCTACTACATATATTTGGTTGGCACCTTAGCACTTTAACTCATCACTACAATTGACTGGACTATTTCATGGAATACATTCAGAATAGAGATTGCTATCAAGTTATTCCTGCCAATTCTCCTCATGCATGTTATGAAAGGTGAAGGGGAAGAAGATGGTGCAGAGATGATGGTTGGCAGACTGGTGAAGGCACTCGTAGCAAAATATGAATCAGGTGCTCATATCTCCTCTTGTATAATCTGTAGATGTAGCAGTAGCCTTTTCTCAGTAGTTGCAATCCTACAGTATGTGTTTTATGTATATTTTACTTGACTGTCATTAAAAGCCCCTTTTTATACTTATGTTATATCTGACAGCTTCTTTGGGCATTGCTGTACTTGATCTCATTGGCTTCAGTAATGTAACTGGAAGCTATTGGTCCGTTTCAACAGGGCTGAATCATATAAATAAGGGTGATTTTATTAGTTTTCTCTTGTATGCTTTGCAATATCCTGGATGCTTTACAATGCATTTATTCTTACTCTTGCTCTTGCCAGAGTAATGCTGTACTAGCTGGATACTCAGATTGACCATTTGGGCAAAGTTACTAGGTAACTAGTAACTTATTCACAGTGGGGGACCCGGTGGATACCCAGTAACCCTTGTGAAACTATAGCATTAGGGTACAGAGCAAAGCTCTCCTTTTTTGTGGGTTATAAATGATGTTTTAGAATGTTTCACAAAGAGATAACTGTATACTCTATGTACAGGTACTAACGCTGCTGACTCGGTACTGCCCTCTCTAACAGAAGACTTAAGTATAACTCTTAATACTGAAATGTCTGAAATGGAATATCCAGCTGGTAAGCCGTCATCTGTTAAACTGGATCCAACATTGGATTTATCTAACTTCTTGATGTTCTAGTAAAACAGCATATGCAAGTATAAAGTTGTGAATTGATGCTCACTACTCTTACAGAGATATATGATTATGATGTGGACGAAATTGGGCGTGGCCATATGACTCCAGAACAGGAAGTTGAAGGTATGCACGTTTGATTGGAATAGCTGTAGGTTTTGCTGTAATCATTTTAGACTTGTAGATGTATTTTATTATTTTGCTATGCATGGTTCACAGAACCGTGATACACAAATACAGTCTACAACTTTTTAAAATTAAACAATCTTTTTTATGGGTACTCAGTAAGAAATAACAAAGATTCTGTTGATCATTAGAGTTTTGGTTGGAGTATTATGGAAACACCTAAGTGTGTGTATAGAAAATTTTAGCTCTTGGGCTTTGATACTTGCTTTCATGATCATGCTTTTCCTCTTCAACTTCAACACTCTTCAAGATTTATGATGAGTGTCTTCTCTAGCGATTGTTCAAGCTACAACTTTGCCTAAGCAAAGGTACATAAAGCCTGCTTCATATGCATTTCTTTGCAACTCATGCGTAGTCGCACAAGAGTTGTGCTCTCACGTATCGTGCAACTTGGAGCGTTCACATGAATCTCTGTGCAGGAAACGGTCACTGCGCATGACTTAGTATTGGATGTTCCTTCAATTCCTGTTTGTTAGAATTCACTGAGGAATGGGCTTGACGTTGAGAAAAAGAAAAATTTTGTCGCCGATGTACGGTACGTCCATTCACATGAATCACAGGTTTGTTGATGTTCGGGCGTGGTCCAGGACACTTGTCTTGCGCAGTTCCCCGACTAGGACCGATCGAAACTGCCACAGCTATTTTCTTTGATTCACATCAATCGCAACAATGCGCTGTACTTCGTACGTCTGTGAACATGTTCGTGCAAGATATATGTGAAGCAGGCTTAACATATTAACACCTTTTAGGTTTACCTAAAATTGTTGTTTATTTTATTTTACCATTCGCAAATGTTATGATTTAGTGAGGACTGCAGGGCCAGTGCCAACATTGAGCATATTGCAACAGGTGGATTCCTCAACACAAGTTTCAGCTGAGGATCTCTCTCTCGAAGAGTTGATCCCCTCAAGGCCTGCTACAAGTAAAGTTCAAATATAGTTATGTAATATGTATTTATTATGCATCTCCGCTTTGATAAAATAATCGCTGTACGACTGTCCTCCATTTTTGCACTAAACATTACAATTGCACTAATACATGTATTATGTTGATGCCACTAAAACAGTTTGACCATGATGTGGTGCTGGTTTATTTCAGGGACAGAAGACATCCGTTATGGACCTCCATCGGAATCGAGGACTGCCAGTCTAATAGAGAGGGCTAAATCTAACGTACTAACTGGTATGGTGTATTCTATATTGGCTCATAGTATGTAGTGATATCAGTGTGGGATGTTTGGAACTACATGTAGGCGTCTATCCCTTATGTTTAAGATCTGGTGAATTGAATTGCTTAGTATTTCATTGAAAAAACATATAATTAAATTAAAATTAAGTTTTATTCGTGTAAATATTGGATTTTGCACAAAACTGTGGAAATTATACACAGCATAATATTATAAACAATAATATGCATCTACAAGTAGCTATGGGACACAGAAAATATACCGTCTGACATTGTTTATGTACACTATGTGTTATAGATAAGGCCTGTCCATCCGCTAGCCCTACTGCGACTGAGTTGGACTATCTCATCGTTCGTATGCTAAAGGATGAAGATGATACTAAACTGCGTATGGCTTATCTTGAAAAGGAAATAGATGATGCTGAAGTGGGTAAGTAGGAAATAGTATACCCTTATACATGGTATACATAGAAACATATTATTACTGTATGTAACATACTCCCTCAACTCATCATATAACATTCCAGCTGTTCAACATGTAGGCCTACATTGTACATAATAATATGCTGCATAACTTGGAAACAGACAACTCTTGAAATCCCAAACTTGATTGTCTCCAGGATAATTACCCCTGCCCTGTATGATGTACACTGTGTATCTGTGCAGTGCAAAATAGTGATGAAGTTTAGACCAATAAACACAAAGTATACATTTTGTTAGTCATGGATGGTAAGCTCTTTGACATAAGGTTACTCCTGGCTCCTGGTCACATGATAAAATAATGTGATTTACCAAGCATATCTACATGTACATGATTGTGTTCATTTACATCATGTGTACATGTACTGCACCTGCATGTAAATTTGTTTGGTTCGTTCTGACATTTAGATGTAAGTACTTACAAAAACACCAGAAGAGAAACTGAAAAGCTGAGCAAAAGGAAGATAGCTGAAACTGGTGACACATTGGCACAGCTGGCTGATGATCTATGTGATTCTTATGGTGAGCTTAGAACTGATTTTATTTATGTCTATGTGTGTCAGTTGTTCTGTATAGATGTGAGAGATAACAAGTATACCGATAGGTTTATCATGACAATATTTGCATATCTTACAGTAAACAGTCATCTCTCATATGAGGAGAAAGCAGAGAAGGTTAGAGAGAAGACTAGTGAGATTGCATACCTCAGCAAACAGTTACGATATCTAGCAGGTCAACTAGAACCATCTTTAATTCAGTCTACCTGCGAGTCTACCACCCGCTATGGGAATGAACCCCGAGGTTCAGAGGAACAGGAAGAGTCTGACTATAATGCCACCATAGGCAATGTCCAGCCAGTTCAACCAAGTGAGTGAATGCCCCTAAAACCTAACACGCACCCTGCTCTATATTATTTTAAATGCATTTTATATTTTATGTTCCATTATATTTTGATAGCAGTATTACTAACTTGTGGCATGTTTACAGTAAATAGTACTATTTGTTACCACAATTGTAATCTGTTATCAGTATTACATGGTGTACTGTAGGCTTGTCTGACAACTACATTCTACATTTAACATTTGCTCAGGGTTGAACCAAAATATGTAAATTTTATTTTCTACTGATTTTCTCATGACATGTTCTATAATAGCAAACTGTTGATCTTTTATACATATCAGCCTAGTTTTTATAACTTTTATATTTACTCGTATTCTTTATATAATATATTGAACTTAGTAGTAAATAAACAGCACAAGATGCACAACATAATTTTTATTACGAGGTGGTGTTTTTCTCTGCTACAACAAGCTGTCTGTCTACAAACTAGTGTGCTCCATCCACGTGGTCTCCCAACTGGTCATATTCCAGTATACACTGTACCTGGTAACTGCATCAAAATATATCATACAGTGCTGGTACATTTCATGTGTCTGTTACAAGAGAGCACAAATAAAACAAGATGAATAGTGTACGAATTGTTAGCATATTGTACAGTATAATAATGTGAAGAGAGGATTAATTGCTAACTATAGTATGTGTATTTTGAGACAAGACATTATAATAACAATGAATGAACTACAATTCATGTATTTCTAGGTATACATGTGTACATGTGTACATGTGTACCTGTGTACATGTATACATGTGTACAGTAATAGTGCACCATTAGTGGAGTTTAGTTGTTCAGTAAACACTACAATATAATGTAGTTACATGTACAGTACAGTATCTATTTGTGTTATAGCACATACATTGAGATTGTCTAATCTTGCATGTGTTACAGTATTATCATCAGAATCATGCATATGATAGTCTTACTAGCTAGACAATAACAGAATGACATGAAATATGAATTGTGTAAATGATAATAGTAATTACCCTAATTGTTGGCCAAAATAATGTTATGTACAGAGTGTTATGTACAGTATATTGTAAGTTCAGTAGAAACCATGTAATAGAATATCATCTTATACAAATTAATGACTTTCAGTCACCTCTTGCTGTATATACATTTAGACAGTGGAAGGAGAGTTTGTGATGTGTACTGATTGTCTGCTCATCTGGTTATAGGCCTACACTGTCATAGTACTAAGTAATACTATCATACCTTTCCTCATCACTGGGGTGAGCAATGGGCATACATACATTTAGTCCCAAGAGCTTTCAAGTTATCTGCAGCTTTTGAAATATGGGATTTTCTTGAATCACAGAGGGAGGTCTGGGTACCCCAGTAGTTGAATATCTAGTCTATACATGACACTCAAGTCATCAATTATAGACTGTGGAATGTTTCTATAATAGTCTCTATAATCTACATGTGTGGACTTCACCTCTACCTCCCGTATAGCTTGCTCTCTCACTGAATGTAGAAATGAGGTTATGTTTCCTTTGACTCCAGATTGTCTAAATATCTCAGTTATCTCCTCGTTCATAAGTTCCACTCTCCCTTTAAAATAGTCATCGATATAAAATAAGCTACGCTATTCCTTTAAAATAGTCATTGATATAATAATATAAGATACATTGTATAAGCAGTAAGTTATCAATAACGTTAGTATTAGTAGGAGTAAAACATGCAGATTTCAACTAAAAGTACACGTTGAAGTAATAATATTTTTTTCAAATTGTAAATTTGGTCAGATTCTGCCTTAACTGATCATGTTCTACTAGCCTACTAGCCAATCATCTGAACTGATCTGTTTGAAAAAATGTTATAAAAGCTAATTTCACCATGTCAGACTATGTATATATTAAAATGTATTATACATTGTACAATGTATAGTACTGTGCTATACATTGTACAATGTATAGTACAATACTATACATTGTACAATGTATAGTACTGTACTATACATTGTACAATGTATAGTACTGTACTATACATTGTACAAGTAACGTACAGTACTATACATTGTACAATGTATAGTACTGTACTATACATTGTACAATGTATAGTACTGTACTATACATTGTACAAGTAACGTACTGTACTATGAATTGTACAAGTAACATACAGTAGTGGTGGTACTTACCAAAGTAGTGATACGGAATGGTACAGATATCACAGCGTGTAGTGAGAGGTTCCCAATGTCTGTCTGGTAGTCCTCTCTTCCATGTATATAGAACACACTCTAGCACCTGTTGGAACGTGTCACAGGGTTTCCTATCACAATATATAGATGCATATAGAACACACTCTAGCACCTGTTGGAACGTGTCACAGGGTTTCCTATCACAATATATAGATGCATATAGAACACACTCTAGCACCTGTTGGAACGTGTCACAGGGTTTCCTATCACAATATATAGATGTATATAGAATACACTCTAGCACCTGTTGGAATGTGTCACAGGGTTTCCTATCACAATATATGCATGTATAGATGTATAGAGAGCACACTCTAGCATCTGTTGGAACGTGTCACAGGGTTTCCTATCATAATACATATGACGGAACACGACGCAGAGTATCCCAGCACAACATGTTCACCGATATATTTGTTAGTCCTATTGTCTTTTCATTTCTCTGATAGTAAGCAGATGAAGTATCCTATTTGCCACTTGTCAACTACATAACTACAGACATACTCTATATATATTCAAGATGACTCACCCAATACAAGCAGCCCTCACATACTTATAAGACGAGTCATTGGGAGTTCTCCCCTCTATCTTCTGTCTGTATAAACTAACCAAACGATTCCAAGGATTCCTCCCAAATGTAAACATCACATACTTTCTGTCTGTCAGCTCAGATACCTTTGTAAAAAGTAAAGAGACTATAAGATCCAATCTACAGTGTCATGGGATAAGACAGAAAATGCTAACAATACAATTGTATATATTACATGTAATTAAATTATACGCTAGCTTATGAAAATTCAGCCTAAAATCAAAGTTTTTAAAATGGTGATAAACATCAACTTAAATAATATAGTGTGCATCTGATAAAGTTTTCAATTCCCATCTGTTCAAGTTCTTAGACCTGTTTTACTCTCAAACTACGTAGTTGTTTCAGTATGGCCTCTCACAACAGAGTGCTTTCACCACATCTAGTTAAACAATGTAGAGTGTGTTTGATGGCTGGTCCTACCACCTACCACCTACATGATGTTATGATTATACAGCGAGAAGGTTAACAACTATGTAAATAACAATATATTGACAGCAGTTATCTTCTCCACATCATGAAATCAAGAGAAGATAACTACAGTAGTGTCTACTAATGTACGTAGTAATACTACACTACATGACATAGTCAGCTGGGTGGAAGGCCTGTATAAGTGAAACACTACCCAAATAATCTATTATCAGACCTTTATCTAGACCAGTATGTATTGTAACTGATTTGATTAATCTGGTATATTATCAGCACCTCTATATTTATATAATCATATGCACATGTATAAAGTAAATTCCATCCTTTACTGTAACTGGTGTTGGTGATTGACTGTATCACTTGAATAGAGACTAAACTTAGTCAACAATCACTAGTATAACCATGAGTTCACCATAACTGACCTTTGGATGGGGGGGGGGGGCTAGTCACTAGAGGTAGTTAGAACCCAGACTAATACTACTTGTCACTAGAGGTACTTAGAACCTAGGCTATTACTACTTGTCACTAGAGGTAGTTAGAACCCAGACTATTACTACTTGTCACTAGAGGTAGTTAGAACCTAGGCTATTACTACTTGTCACTAGAGGTACTTAGAACCCAGGCTATTACTACTCACCTTGGTTTGGAACTGAGCTACAGAGACGAACCCCAGACTGGTTGTGTTGGTACGACTTGAGTCAAACTGGATAGATTTGTCAGCTGATGCCACTCTATGCAGGAATAGATTCTTCCAGAAACTACTGCCACCTGGTGGGGCACAAGTTTAGTAGTACAGTACTGTTAGTTACTAGTGCAGATGTATACTGTAATGTGTACTGTTCAGAATCTCCAGTTAGCAATAGTACATGATGGTAAAATGTTCTACATGATTACATTATATAATATACAAGAGCATGGACTCTGTAGTAACAATTCCACATCTATAATAAACTAGCAATACTCAGTTAGCAAGATAATATTATAGCCTATGTTTCAAGCTTTTAGAGTGCTTGGTACCCAGGCTAAGCATACCAACATTTCCTTTAGTACTACAAGAGAAGACCAACATGCTGATCTAAGCCGTTTCGTTCTATAATGAGGTTCTATAGGCTTACATTGGACGATTTGTTCACTAGAATTCCATATCCAACAGCAGACAATTCCCGCCCTAACTTTGTCTACACTCTTACAGTACATGTATGCCAGTGTTGTGTGATATAAACAATCCTGTAGAACTTTCTTCCTTCCTGTATTCCTATACAGCCACAATCTAACCTGGTATATATGATATTGTAGCACCCCATGTAGGTCTATGTATATTATACGTTTATAGCCTATAGGTATAAAGCTATGACCAACCTTTAGCCTGTATACAGACAGCCAACTTTAGTTTATGATCTACTATCACTCTTTGCTGCTTCACATAGTGTGTCTGATATAAATGGTTATTCAACATCAATTGTTCATCCTACAAGAGAGGGCAAATCCAAATTAAATGCGCATACCAGTATGTAGTACTAGCAGCAACTAATAGAAAATAGGGCCAATCCAAGTTGACATAGATCTCCTCTATCAAACATAAAAGTGCCGGGGCTCCAGGCAGGTAGGCTTTGTATTGCACTAGAAAAACCCCTGACTATCCAAGTTTGATATAAGATTTATCTTGCCTCTTTTACCTGTATACCTCATTGAGAAGACGCATATTTTCTATCATACTAATAAAACAGATATTGGGGGGATGTGAGGCTTGTACTTCCTGTACTTCCGACTCTTCCCACAAACAGTGTACCTCCGACTCTTCCCACAAACAGCGTACCTCATGAGTATATAAAATGTAGTCCAGTGTATGCTGTCTAGCATACACTAGACTACATGAGTATATAAAATGTAGTCCAGTGTATGCTGTCTAGCATACACTAGACTACATGAGTATATAAAATGTAGTCCAGTGTATGCTGTCTAGCATACACTAGACTACATTAGTATATAAAATGTAGTCCAGCGTATGCTGTCTAGCATACACTAGACTACATGAGTATATAAAATGTAGTCCAGCGTATGCTGTCTAGCATACACTAGACTACAATCTTCAACCATTTCATAGCCTGCTTACCTTCAATAGACATATTCTAAGACACTAAGATAGTTGTCCTGAGGCTAGTGATAGACTCACCTTACTTATACGAGAGGTCAACGATGGACAAGTATGGCGTATATATTCAGCTCTCTTCCTGAGACGTTGTGTCACGTTACTATCCGCGTATACATGGACCACGGGTGTAGGTTGGAGTTGTCTTGTGCTGTTATCCCTCTGGAAACTTTGGGGTAAACTAAATCTGGACTTCTTGCCTCCATCTCCAAAGAGCAGAAAGTGAATGATAAGCAGGCTGCAGAAGATGACTAAGCAGATGTAGTATTTCTTTTTCCCATTTAGTGATTCCTGTTTGTCTCGTGGTTTCTCCATGGGCATGTTACGTAGATCTGAGGCTATTCAATTCAATACTCTCAGTCTTGGGAGACTTCTGGTGTCTGCACTGTCTGCAGCTCATTCTAAAACTAAATGAGCAAGCTACATGTAGGTGTGACCTTATGTGATACCAGTCAGTCCAACAATGTACACAGTTGGTCCTTTCTGTCATTACCCATTGTATTATTCCCTTTAGTTGAAAGATGGAGTCATGTAATTCATGGTTCTGTTATGTAACTGTATTCACTACATAACTGTGTACTCTATTATGATAATTATATGGTATTGTATAGTCTTAGCTTAAGCTATCATCAGGTTCACTAGTTCAGTTATTACAGCTTACAGTATGTACACAGGTTTATATAATACTCTATCACTTGTTACATAACAGAGGAGTAGAGTAGACAACTCTAGAAAGGCACACTTACAGACCAGCCAAGTGTGTGCAAACCTGCCAACTGTGTGTAAAGGCAGCATGTGTTATGATTTACGAATGTATAAAGGAGTGAGAGACCATGGTGGACACTTGTATTACCGGATGGGGTTTGGGGTTCAAATGTTTTCAGAACGTCCTGTTTCTAACTGTTTCTAATGCAAATTCATAAAATTTACAGTACAAGTAGGCCTACTACACGCATGCATACTCCAACTATTCCATAGTATTGACTGTACAAGTACTACAAGCATGCATACTCTAACTATTCCATAGTATTTACAGTACAAGTACTACATGCATGCATACTCCAACTATCCCATAGTATTGACTGTTGCCAACATGAAATGTAATAATGTACTACAGTTCGGCAGTGACCAGTTCGGCAGTCGCCAGTTCGGCAGTGGCCAGTTCGGCAGTCGCCAGTTCGGCAGTCGCCAGTTCGGCAGTGGCCAGTTCGGCAGTGGCCAGTTCGGCAGTCGCCAGTTCGGCAGTCGCCAGTTCGGCAGTCGCCAGTTCGGCAGTCGCCAGTTTGGCAGCCGCGTATAAGCCTGTGAATTTCCAGTATAAATATAATTATATTATATGCATAGTACATGATATTCATCTTATAATGTGTTATGCTTAGCATCAAGTTACTTTCGCGTCATAGACAATTTCCTTAGTAAGGAAGTGAAAAGTAGACTGACACTATACTATGTCACGTAGAGTAAGCTGTGAACTGAGTTGAATGACTCTCCAGAACAGGAGGTCAGCCTCTTGTACTACTGGATGTTGGTGCATGCACATCAATTCACAAAATAAATTAGTGGGACATTTTATAGGCCTACCAAATTGTAAATTATTACAATTATGATTATATTAATATAATATATAATTCATAACATTACAATATGTAGCTGTGGCTTACCTCTGAGATGTTCCCTCTACTCTCTATTCCACTCTCAATAATGTCCTCTGTCCACTACCCTCCTCTGCTGTCCACTACCCTCCTCTGCTATCCACTATCTGTCCTCTGCTGTCCACTATCTGTCCTCTGCTGTCCACTATCCCTCCTCTGCTGTCCACTACCCTCCTCTGCTGTCCACTATCCGTCCTCTGCTGTCCACTATCCGTCCTCTGCTGTCCACTATCTGTTCTCTGCTGTCCACTATCTGTCCTCTGCTGTCCACTACCCTCCTCTGCTGTCCACTATCCCTCCTCTGCTGTCCACTATCCGTCCTCTGCTGTCCACTATCTGTCCTCTGCTGTCCACTATCTGTCCTCTGCTGTCCACTACCCTCCTCTGCTGTCCACTACCCTCCTCTGCTGTCCACTATCTGTCCTCTGCTGTCCACTATCTGTCCTCTGCTGTCCACTATCTATCCTCTGCTGTCCACTATCTGTCCTCTGCTGTCCACTATTCTCATCTACTGTCCGTCCACCAATTGTCCTCTACAGCACTGTAGGCTACTACATCTACTCCCTACGCGTTAGTGTGGCAGTCTGGTTGAACAAGAACTGCAATTACTAGCTGCCCCTACTGCACTTGTACACTAGTAGGAAATGTACTAGCAGATACACACTACACTATAACACCAAGTAGTGCCTTAGTAGTAATAACATGCAGTCTTTATCAGCTACTGTACATCTGATAATGCTATGCATACATTTACATACACAGTGTATACAATGCAGTGAATAATTACTAGTAGTATACACGTAGTAGTACAGTCAACAATCCCGTGTAGTAACTAGTCAGATCTCTATAACTGTCCCATAATTCAGTTTCACTGGTTATTGATCAATCTAACCAACTGATCTAAGGACAGTTGTCAAACCGCTAATACTAAATTACATGATCACATTATAACCAGGCATGCTATAATAGCCTCAATTCCAACTCATTTCTCCAATGAGCCTCAGGTCATTCACCTTTAGACATTTATGGCTCTGATAAGTATACTTAGTAATAAACATTTCTGGTTGACTATTTACTCTTCTACTCAGTGGTCAAAGTTGGGGGGGGTCGTGGGGGGACGGAGTCCCCCCACCATAAATTTCAAGGGGTCCCTCAGACTGATAGACCCCCTACAGATTGCTATTATAATAAGTTAAATGCAGTGCCATTTATTTTCCTTCTTTTATAGCAACGAAGTATTCTCTTGAAATCTTAAATCTTGGACCATATTTTAACCTGAAGTTCTTGGATTTTGCACCATTTCGGTGTCTAATTTTGATAAATTTTCCGATTTCTGGGAGGGCGCTCAGGCGCCCCTCCCAAACCCATCCCGCCATTTGGACGGTTCGCTACCCTAGAGACCCCCCACCTCTTTTCTTAGACTTTGACCACTGCTTCTACTCAGAGTATTGACAATGTGAACAACTAAACTTGGCCTGGTTTTAGTCAACACCTTTATGTGGGTCAGAATATAGGTTCATTTTCATTATACAGTAAGTTACACCAAGGAGTAAGAAGGTTACACAGTAGTCAAAGTTGGGGGGTGGTGGGGACTGCGACCCCCACCATAAATTTTAGGGGACCCTCAGACTGAAAGACCCCCTACAGATTACTCTTATAATAAATCAAATACAGTGCCATTTATTTTCCTTGTTTTGTTCTCTTAAAATCTCAAGATCTTGGACCATATTTTAACTTGAAGTTCATGGATTTTGCACCATCTCTGTGTCTAATTTTAATAAAGTTTCCAGTTGTCTTCTCCTGTGTTGTAAGTTGTTTGCTCTTACCTCAACCTCCAGATATAGACGATTCTACTTTCTTAGTAGTATTGAGTAGCCGTTGATATATGAATTTTATAGGCCATAGAGTAAGGGCTTACTCTATAATCCAGATACTTGAGAAGACCGAAAGTCAGGCTAGAAGAGCTGTCATTAGTGCAAGTACAACCTCATACATGCCAAATAATTCAATAACGTACACCAGACCTGCCAAGTATCTGACTAGTCCAATCCATAAAATACTCTCTATTTATCAGAACACCTTCCATGGTTTCTAAAGACCAAGACTTGATTATTTTGTCAAAATCTGGATACAATACTAAAAAGTTTTTGAGATCAAAATCAATGTGAAATCTCCTTAGTTGCTGAACAACGGTACTACAGAGTACGCTACACAGTACACTACATAGTATACTACATAGCATTATAGTACACAGTACACTACACACTATACTACACAGTACACTACACAGTACACCACACAGTACAGTACTCTATACACTACACACTATACTACATAGTATACTACACAGTATACTACACACTATACTACACAGTACACTACACAGTACACTACACTACACAGTATACTACACAGTATGGTATAGAGTATACTACATAGTATACTACACAGTATACTACACACTACAGTACACAGTACACCACACAGTACACAGTATACGAGTACTACACAGTACGCTTTGTATTCTTGTGGGTGTCTTGTTCATCATTATGCAGCTAAAACCAGGAATTCCCGTAGAAATCTAATCTATTGGTTGCGTGGCAGTTTGGATTAAAAAGGTGGATATACCAACTGAGACAGGTCCCAACAATAAAATACTTCACACGATAAAAATCATTATATATTATAATATTTAGCGCACAGTTTGAGAGATTACTGTATATAATTTGGCACACCAAATTGATATAATAGATAATATATGGCCTACAAATACAGCCCACCAACCATTCAATTTACTTCTACCACATTTAGCAAGGACAGATAGAGCAAGCTTACATCGAAGTAGAGATCACTAATGTATTATGCACACTGTAGATGTCATACTCAGTCCTTAGGCTAGCACTTAAAACCACAGTCCATACTGAATCTGTATATAATATATACATGTATATATAATCTACATTATAGTAAGTAGTGTGTGACACTCCCCTGTCTATGTGTATTCCTTCCTGTGTACCGTGTAGAAGTACTACAGTTTCTGTATGACAATAGCTGAGGCACCACCACCACCGTTACATATGCTAGCACACCCGTACTCTCCTGGTTTAAGAGCATGGGCCAAGTGCTGAGTTATTCTAGCTCCAGACATGCTATAAGTAACAAATTGATGTGTGATGAGCTCAACAGTACAAGGTCTATATGTAGCAGATATATTGCCATGAACCCCACTACATCCCTCTATCATCAAAAACATAAACATCCAAAGCATATGAAATCAATAAGTGTAAACTTACTCACCCAATTGGGTGGCCGATGGATACGGCTCCACCATCCATATTAACTTTACTAGGATCTAAGTCTAGAAGTTTGATGTTTGCTAAGGCTACCACACTGAATGCTTCATTGATCTCCCACATGGCCACGTCATTCTGTGCTATGCCCGCATTAGCTAGAGCCTAGAGATCATTGTACATATGCATGATAACATGGAGTAAAAGTATAACCTATTCAATACACATGCATACACATAGAGTAGGGCAGTGAATACTGTAAGGTCTCCTTATGCTGTACATGAAGTTATTTTCTCATTACTAGAGAGAAGACAACTCCTAATAAAACATGTATTAATCAGCATACAATGTAGTATCAGTAGTCAGTTAGCTCATGTCATTACACTATGCCCTGCATATCAGGATCAGTTACATACAACTCAACATGATCCTGTTATAGCAGGCTAGTAGGTAGACATTCTATTAAACCTGTCTATGTGATCATATCACAGCATGCTAGTAGGTAGACATTCTATTAAACCTGTCTATGTGATCATATCACAGCATGCTAGTAGGTAGACATTCTATTAAACCTGTCTATGTGATCATATCACAGCATGCTAGTAGGTAGAGATTCTATTAAACCTGTCTATGTGATCATATCACAGCATGCTAGTAGGTAGACATTCTATTACACCTGTCTATGTGATCATATCACAGCATGCTAGTAGGTAGACATTCTATTACACCTGTCTATGTGATCATATCATAGCAGGCCAGTACGTTACCTTTGGAATAGCCAGAGCAGGAGCGATTGTGAAATCTATAGGTTCAGTGGCAGCGTCAGCAAACCCAACCACTCTGGCTAGTGGTGTGACGTTATGCTTTTGTGCAGCACTCTCTGTCATCAATACACACGCTGCCGCACCATCGTTCAGTGTACTGGCATTGGCAGCAGTAATAGTACCTAGTAAATAGTTACATTCACTAGTTATAAGTAGAGCAATAAACAGCACACTCAGCCTAAGAAACCTGCACATACATACAAATGTAGAATCTATACCCTGTAAACTAATACATGTATATATAATAGCATCTGTCTAGGGGACCCTCTACAGAGAGTGGAGATTTATTAGATTTGATTGTAATGTTTGTTGAATTGCTACCTCAGTACTACTCACAACGATAGTACAACTACTCAAACCTCTTAACAAGTATACAATAGTACAACTAAAGTGAAGCCTCTGAACAACTACAGTACAACTATAACTACAGTCAACCCTCTCACCTTCTTTCTTAAATGCACTTCTAAGACTTTTGAATTTATTGAAGTCTGCCTTTACGTACTCTTCATCTCTGGTTACCTCCACAGCTATAAAGACAATATACGTGTACTGTATGTACTACATGCATGTAATCTACACACAATACAGGTATATGACAATATACTACAAACTACAATATTATACACTATTCAGTAACTACCCGTGTATGTCATCTGCATATTAATGTAGTGTTTAGTTGTTTAGTTACAACAGCTCCAAGGTAGACTAGTTCAATCACACAATAACCTGTTACTCCAACATACACCTCACACTGCCTTATACTCAACTGAGCAAACTATCCCACTGATCAACATTCAACTCATATTCCTTAACTGAATGTGAGATGATACGCACTAACTCATTGTTCACAGAGTAGAGATAGAGGGATACCTATCTGCACAGACCTCTACACAGGCTATACTACCAAGCAGTAGCTGGTGAGTACACAGACCTCTACACAGGCTAGCTGATGAGGGGACTTACACGACTTCTTAGACTTGACAGTAACGGGTATGATCTGGTTATCAAATGCTCCTCTCTCAGCTGCCTGCTGACTCCTAGTGTATGACTGTATAGCGTACTCGTCCTGCTCCTCTCTGCTTATACTATACTTGTCTGAGCAGTTCTCTCCACACATACCCTGGTCAGACAGACAGAGAGATACAGATAGTACATGTCTGGACAGATTTGCACTGCCTATACTACTAACACACATCCCCATGCAGTGTAGTGTATATAGTTACGTGAATATACAACTCCGTATTGCATCAATGTCCACCGTATACTGTACAGTGCTATACGTAATATTCAATGTCTGACAAAGGAGAACAAGCACTCACCATGTGGAATTGGTTGTAAACGTCCCACAATCCATCATGAACTATTCCGTCTACCAGCTGTACACCTCCGTATGGTGTTTCCCCTCTCTTCATATAGTAAGGTACATTGGACATACTCTCCATACCCCCAGCTACCATCACATCCTACAAGACGAGACACTGTAAACTGTCCCCGATATTTGCATACATATATGAATAGAAACAGGGTGATTTATCTAAAACTATGTAGCCTACATGCAGGTATCCACACACTACAATAAGTTATAGCTATAATTCGACCTGTAAACCAGGATCTTTAAATTTATTCTCTCTTGCAACAACACAACCAACCAAACATCAATGACTAGTCTGGAAACCGTCACTTTTCACTTCTTCCTTTGACCAAGATCATACAGACTAAATAGCCTGCAACTGTCAGCCTCTATGTGATTGTATAAAAGGCAGAGGTCTTGTACAGCATACTACAACTTTTAGTCAATCAAAGACAAGTCTACAAGGCTGCGGTATTCTCCCATTATCCAATTATACATACATGCATATAATGTACTTACTTGGTGTCCAAGCATTAGACTTTGAGATGCCAGCATGATGGACTTCATCCCTGAAGCACACACCTTGTTGATGGTAGTGCATGGCACTGTGGTAGGTAGACCAGCACCCAGTGCTGCCTGCCTAGCAGGTGCTTGTCCTGCACCTGCACCAACAACATTACCTATGTACACCTGTAGTAATAGAGTAGATATTACCTATGTACACCTGTAGTAATACAGTAGATATTACCTATGTACACCTGTAGTAATACAGTAGATATTACCTATGTACACCTGTAGTAATACAGTAGATATTACCTATGTACACCTGTAGTAATACAGTAGATATTACCTATGTACACCTGTAGTAATACAGCAGATATTACCTATGTACACCTGTAGTAATACAGTAGATATTACCTATGTACACCTGTAGTAATACAGTAGATATTACCTATGTACACCTGTAGTAATACAGTAGATATTACCTATGTACACCTGTAGTAATACAGTAGATATTACCTATGTACACCTGTAGTAATACAGTAGATATTACCTATATGTATGTACACCCGTAACAACAGAGTAAACACTACCTACATGTACATTGTCTGTAATAAATAACCTATGATGGTAAGACAGACCTACGGATGAATGAGACAGTATGTAACCGTGAGGGAACACCGACGTACGCTAGAAACATGATCTGTATGATCATCCATTATCAATGGAGTGACAACTCCAACATGACAACATACAGTAGGTGTCTTCGCGACCTAAACTTCAGACCCAGGTCGATTTACGAAAATATTTTCCGGCACACATCTGTCACAGGGTCGCGAACACACCGGCCTGGGTCAAAAGCAAAATCCTCATTTTCGTGCAAAGAAATCATGTGTGTCGATCATCTAGGGATGGTTTCGTCCGGCCAAGCAAAATTCCAGGCCAATAGCCCTTCTGACCTGGGTTGGACGACCATCTTGTGATTTTTATTTGCGACCCAGGTCTGTCCAAGAGGCCACAAAGACACATAATAGTGTTGAAGGAGCTGTGGCCTACAGTGGCATTCTGTGACTGAAAAAAGAACAGTTTGCTACAGATTAACTACAGACTACTTGATCATCAGTATGATATTATAAACTCACTTCTTGAACATCGGAGGGTTGAATACCAGCCCGTTCCACTGCAGCTTTCACAGCATGAGAACCTAAGGCTGGGGCAGGTACAGCAGAGAGGCTGGATCTGAATGAACCAATAGGAGTACGCACTGCAGAGGCGATTACTACACCCTGTATAAGTTACAAATCATGAATAGCATCGGTGGCAATGTTTGGTAAGGCAATGTAGCATGGTAAACATAGTACACTTTTTTGCCAGCAAGTCAAGATATATTGAATGAACTGGTTGCATTTTGTAAGCAAAACAATGATTTTAATATGGACCTATTGTCTAAATGATACTTAAATAGTAGCCTAATCAGCTATAGCCTACAGCTTGAAACCACATTTAAGCTGATATGTAACATTTATTCTACACATCAAGTACCGTATGACATTATATCTGTGGGTATCAGACTTACATTAACATTCTTTGAAGAGTAACACCTCAATGAATTGAACATCTGTAACAATGAGAAAAAATTAATTTGATGCAGCGGAGCATGTGATGTGGACCTTCATACACCAATAGACTATATGAATATTAACGATAATGAGAAGGAATCCCATTAGTCGAGATGAACTATTGGATGGTAACAAGCAATGTCGAATGTGAATGTGACTCGAATGCAATGTTATGTAAGTTTGTATATGTCAATCTCAATCAGTCAATGATATGATATGATCATCATGACGGACGGTGAACTGAACTCACTTGCCTTGCCTTACACTACAATCATTCTTGTGGCCAACAAAATTTTTAAAAGTTACTCAAAATGAATTATAAATTAATGATTGACATGCATGATATTTTAATTTCAGAGAGAACTTACATGCTTTTGCAAGCAGAATTTATAGCATCTTGCAAACCCGTTTGGAACTGCCATCTTTAGCCTATGTTACCTACATATGTATAACCTGGGTTCTTACAAAAGGTGATTTCATTGGATAGAAGCAACTAACGTATCTGACGGCGATTCGAACGAATATATTTCCATTGATCTCTCAAGATAATTTCACCATGCATTTATATATAATCTGCATAATAGTAGGCAAGATATTCACGCTATGGGGTTTCCCATTTCTAGTTGGCACTAGTCTTGCATAAAGTCCTTGGTAGGATTGAGAAGATTTTTTTTGTCGTGAAAAGTATTGAAGACTGCATCACTGAGGTGAGTAGATGCTATTATTTTCATAAATTTTGAACTCTTCTCTGCAGAAAAATTAATATTTGTGCTTTTGCAAATCTTTACAGTTTGATTTTAACTTTTGCAATAACTAAATTAAGTGCAAGTTTAGTTTAAAACTAAAGTTTGTTTCATTTACATTTATAATACATGATGATTATATATTATAATATTTATAATTATCAAACTAATAGCGGGTAATTAATGAAAATACATTGTATGTGATTTGTGTTATAATTATGAAAGAGTAATATAAAATAGCTAATATTAATGTTAAACGATCAATCAACATTTATAATTTTAAATTTAATGCTACCGATATATAATTTAAAATAATACGAAATAAATGTATTGCATTTAAATTAATGATTATATACATTTGTTTAATTACACAATTTATTTATTGATTTTAGATTGCTTTTACGACTACACAAACATATTAGAATGAATGATAATGGTAAGTTTAGTTTGGCTTTTTTAAATTCTAATTGTGCCTATGACTAATTGGCTTCATACAATGTGACTATGTTGGAGATACTTGCATGTGGGAGACACTTGGGTGTTTTTATTACTTCCATCTCTCCATGTTATCAAGTAGGCTATTGTCTTTATGTTGAAATTTCAAGAAAAATGCATCATATTACTTGCTGCTAGTAATGTTTATGTTGCAGCATGCATGCCCTTGTAATTATTTATACATTGTATGTACTTAACAATTGTTAATAATCAAAGTTTTTCCTGTTTTTTACTTTTTGCTGATCTCACTATCAGATTAGATGGAATCCCTTATTCTTACAAAAACATATTTGAATATTCTTGTCTTGATTCGCATGATATATTGGTTATATTTGAGTAGATAGCACTGCTAGGGTACGTACAACTTCACAGCCAAAGTCGTCAGTGAATTCTGTCATCAGCGAAACACAGAGGGAAATGGATTCAGATAAAAGTAATGCTCTCGTTGAACTACATACCGAGTCTCACATATCGCTCAAACCTAATATGATTTTGTTCAATCCGTAACAATCAGTACAATTGTGAACCTCTGACATGACTATGCCTCAGCACTAGTTGTAGAATTGAATCTCCGTACCGAGATTTTGTAGTGTAGGCTTTGTCTCTGATTTGTTAAATTGATTGACATGAAATGTTGGGTTGGACATGAAGGTTTGGGGTAGACATTCTTTACTGATTCCACCTTCGATAACCTGATCTCCCCCATAGACACTCTGTTTGCACCTGGGTGTTGCGTGGATCTTTGTACTTCTGTAGACCTAGTCACATACTATGGAATCTCACCTTTTAGTGTACACTGACTGTTGATTTAATTTGCTATAATATCCTTCACACTATGATCGAACTTCACATCACTATCATACTGCAAAGTCTAGTCACTGATTTAGGTGGAAGTGCAGCTGATGAAGGGGAGCGGAAGACTATCAAAGGTTTCAACCCTGACTTTGTGATGAGAATAGTTCAGCTCAATGTAATTCTATATGCAGCTTGTTTCTGGATTCAGCAATCCTGCTTTCCTGTAAGTATATAGGCTATACTATATATGGCAAGCTGTAAGTATATAGGTTATACTATATATGGCAAGCTGTAAGTATATAGGCTATACTATATATGGCAAGCTGTAAGTATATAGGCTATACTATATATGGCAAGCTGTAAGTATATAGGCTATACTATATATGGCAAGCTGTAAGTATATAGGCTATACTATATATGGCAAGCTGTAAGTGCCAATGTTGAATTAGTCCATCTCTAGCAGGACTTTCAAAACAAGACTTGACGGCAGATAATCACCTAGCCGGCTCACAGATATACCCACCACTAGACCGTTGGTGAGGAGTATCAGATCTTTTCCCAATCCACTCTTTCAGTAAACGTTCTACAGAGACTTATGATACATCGACTAGTCATGCTGCATGAGAACTGAATGTCGAATATCTGGTACACATTATACAGCGTAATATATACACTCAGTGATTCAGTAAATCCCTGTCTGTAATATTTCAGTACATGAGTAAGAAGCTGGGAGTGGACACTATTACATATGGTTACCTTCAGACGGCCTTCGCTGTGGCACAGCTTGCAGGTGGACCAGTGTTTGGCAGGTGGGAACTTTCTCTAATAGTAAGAGTGTACAAGTGTATATAAAATGTTTAGTGTAGTACTACTACTAGTAATTATAATAATTACTAGTAGTACTTGTTAGTTATCAAACTGTTTCTAGGTGACATACATACTGTAGAGTGGCTACTTACCATCAATATCCTAGTCCTATGATTCATGCTGTAGATTTGGAGACTTGTTTGGTGCGAGGGCAGCTCTGAGTATAGCATTCGGTAGCGGAGTTCTCACATATACTACGTTAGGTCTAGCGGCAAACATACCAATGCTCTTCCTGTCCAGGTTCCTATCCATCTTCCTCGCCTGTATGCAAGGTCAGTGGTCAGTGGTTGAACCTTAAATGATTGATTTTAGTTTTTGACACATGTGGAGCTTCTTATTCAACATTTGGCTGTCATACAAGATATACACTGTTAGTCTTGTAGATCTCTATAGACAGGCTAGTCTGCATAAAGCATATACAATGTGCATAGTATACATAGTATGTTATATACACACAGGTACTATCAGCATATATGTTGTGTCTACATAGTATGTTATATACACACAGGTACTATCAGCATATATGTTGTGCCTACATAGTATGTTATATACACACAGGTACTATCAGCATATATGTTGTGCCTACATAGTATGTTATATAATACGTAGGTAGTCAGATGGTTATAACAGATTTGGTAGCCCAGGAGAGGAGGGCTGATGCACTTGGTAAACTAGGACTATTTTATGGTATTGGAATGGTGATAGGACCTGCCCTGGGAGGGCAGATTACCAAAACATTTGGGTAACTCTATTACTATGTATAATACTATTATATATATCATATGTATATGACCAGCAGTATCAGAGGTCTATGATAATATTGCATTTTGAAAATGTTACATTCGCCGGTCTGGATTTGCCTGCTGAAATTATCAAGATGTATTTTCAATCTATTCCACGATTATTCGTCAAATCAAACAACAGTTACCTGACTACTACATACCTACATGTACCTACATACCTACACGTACCTACATGTACCTACTGCTGCTACCACTGTTGTTACTACAGTTACCTACATGTAACTACTGCTGTTTGTAGGGAGGAAGCAGCGGCTCTGACAGCAGCAGCCGGATCTCTAATTAGCATTCTGATAACTCTCTACTTTGTACCTAAACATGTTAAGCATGTCAAGGTCGAAGGTAGGTCATCTATCACCATTCTTCTCACGGAGCTCTCTGGTCTGAGTTCATGGCTACCCATATTCATATTTCAGTAAAGTAATCGCAGTAACATGCTTGATAGATATTCTGCAATACAAGAATGTATAGTGGATGGATGTTGTTAATTGTAATGCATGTATTTTGATAGTCGTTATATATTGGTATAATAAGTTAACAGCTGATCAACTGTTCCCACAATGCTATGGATCAGAATATCACAGTCCTACTAGTTTCCCTACTGGGTATAGAATCCTGACTTTTTAGTATTGAGTCTTTGTACCTGCTCTCATGATCTCTAAAGATATGATCTCATTGTAAATAACATTGTATTCTATTGATCTCTACAGATCAGAAGGTAGCCAATGTGTTCAGTGTAAAAGAGATAACAAAACTATTCAGTAATAAAGGGGCAGCCTTCCTCATGGCAGTTAAGATAGTAGTAGGTGAGTATTCAGTCAGTATACATGTATATTATATAGTAAGTACTGTATGTGTAAATACATTGTACACGTGTATATATAAAATATAATATACGTATAGTATTAGTATAAATCAGAAGCGATCTTGTGGTATGGTGAGATTTGAACACGGTCACTCAGTTAGCAGTTAGAGCTGCCATATTGGAACTCTCAGTGGCAGCCTAAGGTGTCGTGTCATCTCTCATATCACATCATCTCAATGAACACATTTGGTATATAGTACCTTTGTTCATGTATTGATAGGGGTTTATTCTCTGATATTGCATGAAGGTATTACATACTCATCCTCTATAAACTCTATTTATACACTATACTGGCAGGATTCATATCTATACGTATATATTATGTATTAACATGCTGTAGTAGTGTCTATACGTATATATTATGTAATAACATGCGATAGTAGTATCTATACGTATATATTATGTAATAACAAGCAGTAGTAGTATCTATACGTATATATTATGTATTAACATGCGGTAGTAGTATCTATACGTATATATTATGTAATAACATGCGATAGTAGTATCTATACGTATATATTATGTAATAACAAGCAGTATCGAATAGACTTAAACTTATTTGACAACATATTAATTTATTTATACCTAGAAAGTATATACCTATACTATCTACACACACACCATGTTTGTAAGGTGTTTCTTTGGTTGTGTATGGCTAGTTTGTTATGCACCCTCTATTTCAATTTCACAATGTACATTGTTAGATAGATATAGAGAGGATAACTCTGTTCTTTTTGTCGCATCTCATTTGGAATTAGCTAGTGATGTATAATCTTATATTGTATCATATGATATTCAATCATATCTCAACTTGCCGCTTCTATTCAATGCTGTGCAGCTCTCTCTCTATTTCATTATTAGCACTGACCTCTATTTCATTATTAGCACTGACCTCTATTTCATTATTAGCACTGACCTCTATTTCATTATTAGCACTGACCTCTATTTCATTATAAGCTCTGACCTCTGTTACAGGAATACCGATTGGTGTGTTACAAAGTGTATTCTCTCGAGTGGCTATTGATCAATTCTCATTGCCAGCCAATTACAACGGTTTCATCATGTCATACATAGGCATCATCTCAATGGTGAGTCATGTCATACATAGGCATCATTTCAATGGTGAGTCATGTCATACATAGACATCATTTCAATGGTGAGTCATGTCATACATAGACATCATTTCAATGGTGAGTCATGTCATACATAGGCATCATTTCAATGGTGAGTCATGTCATACATAGGCATTATTTCAATGGTGAGTCATTTATTTCTTGTAATTAATTGACTTTCTCCAAATATTTTTTTGTTTGATGATCTATAAATCATTCAGCAACTCAATTCCACGTCCACAAAATCACCCAACCCTGACTGGGATATGAACCCGGGACCTTTACGGCATCTAATCGTCTAGCATTACCAATACACCAGCCCAGCAACCTTAATTCAATATTCAAAGCTTAGATTGAAAAAATGCATTTATTTGTATGTATTTGTGTGAAGGTTGTAAGTAACATTTCAGCATTATGATTGGCTACAGACTCATTCTAGTTGTTTGCTCAAACAATAATCATATTGTCTACAAAATGGCACGATTTATTATAAATATCAAGTATATTCTACTCTCTGTGGACCAAACTAGGTTGCTCTTAAAACTCTAAGACTGGTGCTTGACCTATCTTCATCGCAGTTATTTTACGTTAATTGGGGACTTTGAGCAATGTTTTCTTGACCTATAATTGCCCAAATTTGTAGTAAGTACATGTAGGTCTACCGTTAGATTGTGTGTATTTATATGTATATAATATGTATGTTGTTTTAGTTAGTACAAGGTGTTGGAGTCGGTATACTTACTAAGAAATACTCGGACATGGCTCTGATGAGGTTTGGTACAGTAATAGCCACTGTCGCCTATATACTTGTAGTAAGTTTCTATGTGTGTATACATGTATATGTAGTGGGTAACAGTAAGGTAGGTTATGTATATGTAGTGGGTAACAGTAAGGTAGGTTATGTATATGTAGTAGGTAACAGTAAGGTAGGTTATGTATATGTAGTAGGTAACAGTAAGGTAGGTTATGTATATGTAGTAGGTAACAGTAAGGTAGGTTATGTATATGTAGTAGGTAACAGTAAGGTAGGTTATGTATATGTAGTAGGTAACAGTAAGGTAGGGTATGTATATGTAGTAGGTAACAGTAAGGTAGGTTATGTATATGTAGTGGGTAACAGTAAGGTAGGTTATGTATATGTAGTGGGTAACAGTAAGGTAGGTTATGTGTATGTAGTAGGTAACAGTAAGGTAGGTTATGTATATGTAGTGGGTAACAGTAAGGTAGGTTATGTATATGTAGTAGGTAACAGTAAGGTAGGTTATGTATATGTAGTAGGTAACAGTAAGGTAGGTTATGTATATGTAGTGGGTAACAGTAAGGTAGGTTATGTGTATGTAGTAGGTAACAGTAAGGTAGGTTATACATATGTAGTAGGTAACAGTAAGGTAGGTTATGTATATGTAGTAGGTAACAGTAAGGTAGGTTATGTATATGTAGTGGGTAACAGTAAGGTAGGTTATGTATATGTAGTGGGTAACAGTAAGGTAGGTTATGTATATGTAGTGGGTAACAGTAAGGTAGGTTATGTGTATGTAGTAGATAACAGTAAGGTAGGTTATGTATATGTAGTGGGTAACAGTAAGGTAGGTTATGTATATGTAGTAGGTAACAGTAAGGTAGGTTATGTATATGTAGTAGGTAACAGTAAGGTAGGTTATGTATATGTAGTGGGTAACAGTAAGGTAGGTTATGTGTATGTAGTAGGTAACAGTAAGGTAGGTTATATATATGTAGTAGGTAACAGTAAGGTAGGTTATGTATATGTAGTAGGTAACAGTAAGGTAGGTTATGTATATGTAGTGGGTAACAGTAAGGTAGGTTATGTATATGTAGTGGGTAACAGTAAGGTAGGTTATGTATATGTAGTAGGTAACAGTAAGGTAGGTTATGTATATGTAGTGGGTAACAGTAAGGTAGGTTATGTATATGTAGTGGGTAACAGTAAGGTAGGTTATGTATATGTAGTGGGTAACAGTAAGGTAGGTTATGTATATGTAGTAGGTAACAGTAAGGTAGGTTATGTATATGTAGTAGGTAACAGTAAGGTAGGTTATGTATATGTAGTGGGCAACAGTAAGGTAGGTTATGTATATGTAGTAGGTAACAGTAAGGTAGGTTATGTATATGTAGTAGGTAACAGTAAGGTAGGTTATGTATATGTAGTAGGTAACAGTAAGGTAGGTTATGTATATGTAGTAGGTAACAGTAAGGTAGGTTATGTATATGTAGTAGGTAACAGCAAGGTAGGTTATGTATATGTAGTGGGTAACAGTAAGGTAGGTTATGTATATGTAGTGGGTAACAGTAAGGTAGGTTATGTATATGTAGTAGGTAACAGTAAGGTAGGTTATGTATATGTAGTGGGTAACAGTAAGGTAGGTTATGTATATGTAGTGGGTAACAGTAAGGTAGGTTATGTATATGTAGTGGGTAACAGTAAGGTAGGTTATGTATATGTAGTAGGTAACAGTAAGGTAGGTTATGTATATGTAGTGGGTAACAGTAAGGTAGGTTATGTATATGTAGTAGGTAACAGTAAGGTAGGTTATGTATATGTAGTGGGTAACAGTAAGGTAGGTTATGTATATGTAGTGGGTAACAGTAAGGTAGGTTATGTATATGTAGTGGGTAACAGTAAGGTAGGTTATGTATATGTAGTAGGTAACAGTAAGGTAGGTTATGTATATGTAGTGGGTAACAGTAAGGTAGGTTATGTATATGTAGTAGGTAACAGTAAGGTAGGTTATGTATATGT
Source organism: Bugulina stolonifera (assembly GCA_935421135.1). Taxonomy (NCBI): domain Eukaryota; kingdom Metazoa; phylum Bryozoa; class Gymnolaemata; order Cheilostomatida; family Bugulidae; genus Bugulina; species Bugulina stolonifera. Next base: position 15,854,927 of record OW285195.1, on the reverse strand, counting down.
AGTGGGTAACAGTAAGGTAGGTTATGTATATGTAGTAGGTAACAGTAAGGTAGGTTATGTATATGTAGTAGGTAACAGTAAGGTAGGTTATGTATATGTAGTAGGTAACAGTAAGGTAGGTTATGTATATGTAGTGGGTAACAGTAAGGTAGGTTATGTATATGTAGTAGGTAACAGTAAGGTAGGTTATGTATATGTAGTAGGTAACAGTAAGGTAGGTTATGTATATGTAGTGGGTAACAGTAAGGTAGGTTATGTATATGTAGTGGGTAACAGTAAGGTAGGTTATGTATATGTAGTGGGTAACAGTAAGGTAGGTTATGTATATGTAGTAGGTAACAGTAAGGTAGGTTATGTATATGTAGTGGGTAACAGTAAGGTAGGTTATGTATATGTAGTGGGTAACAGTAAGGTAGGTTATGTATATGTAGTGGGTAACAGTAGGGTAGGTTATGTATATGTAGTAGGTAACAGTAAGGTAGGTTATGTATATGTAGTGGGTAACAGTAAGGTAGGTTATGTATATGTAGTGGGTAACAGTAAGGTAGGTTATGTATATGTAGTGGGTAACAGTAAGGTAGGTTATGTATATGTAGTGGGTAACAGTAAGGTAGGTTATGTATATGTAGTGGGTAACAGTAAGGTAGGTTATGTATATGTAGTGGGTAACAGTAAGGTAGGTTATGTATATGTAGTGGGTAACAGTAAGGTAGGTTATGTATATGTAGTAGGTAACAGTAAGGTAGGTTATGTATATGTAGTAGGTAACAGTAAGGTAGGTTATGTATATGTAGTAGGTAACAGTAAGGTAGGTTATGTATTCACCACACTGTGACTTCCATCTACTAATACTAGTAGGTTAGTGAGTCAGCTCGTCACATACAATATACAGCATACCAATCATTAACTGTTACCAATTCATTCTGTCACAGCTATTGTGATGGCTGATCATTCTACTCCCTGACTTTTTTACCCTGCTGTAATAAATTACTAGTCTCATAGTCTGAGAAAGTGCACGCCATACACTAAATCTTATATATTTGTTTGCAGTCGCAGGTAACAGATATAACTCAGTTCTGTGTAGCCATACTTCCTCTCATAGTTGGTATGACTACAGTCCAAGTGGTGACTGGTGCCGCCCTTACTAAGACTGTCTCCTCTAGGGATACTGGTGAGATCCTGAGGCTATTTCTATTACTCACATAAAGATTAGACTAAGTACTAAAACTCACACCTTGGTGCTGTTGTGTAGAATGATTATAAATGTATAAATTAAATAACCAGTCTATTATGTGATTCTATCTGAACCATCCATGTTTATGACATGACATCAGCTAGTTTTTCTTTTAACAAATTTTAGCCTTAGTTCTTCTGCTTTTCAGGTACAATGATAGGACTGAGTATGGCTACCAACTCTATGATAAGAGCAGTCAGTCCCACCATGGGAGCCTATATGCTGGAGATGTGGGGCTATCCTTCAATTGGGTACACCGGTGTTCTTGTATGTGGTGTTGTCTGTGGACTACTATTTGTATATTAGTAAATTCAGACTACAAGTAGGTAAATTATATTACTAGTATAATAGTTTTATGTTATATTTGGTGTAAAGTAGTTAACAACAATATTTTTATATATATTATTAAAAAGACTATTATGTATGCATCTAACCTGCGCACCAGTAGTTGTCTACTCTACCTTTTATTGTGGCAAAGGGAGGGCAACTTCATACTACAAAATTAAATCTCTGTAATTTTAGGTATTTAATTTGTTGTAACCAGCCATGCATCAGTTTATACAGAATTTGATTGGCTGATCTAATTGTCTTCTGCTGCATATCAGGAGAAGGTAACTCTATAGTCTATGCATTCCAACATCCATGATATACTAGATATTGCTCTAATAACTGTGGCATGTTTATAGAAGTGTACTTGGTAACAACTAAACCTGTAAACCAATATTGTCTGTTAGCAGTGCAATAGCACCTACATGTATGCAGGTCTATCTACGGGAATGTTACACCTCTTAGTTTTCTTTCTATTTTTAACTAATAGTGGAAGTGTTCCTAAAAAGAACAAGTGAGGTTTGCTGACAAATTATCGTCCTTCTTAAGTCATTTATCTACCCTTTGATTTGTTTTGTGATAAAGAGGAGGGAGGGGTTTGTGGGGGTTATCAGAGTAGATTGTTATTTATTAATAGTGGCAAGTGACTTTGCTCTGTAACCTACTTTACTGCAAGTAACTTGGATCTGCGCCACTGATAGGCTTGCAGGTGACAAAAGTATGACTCTTTATTGATCGATCAAATTAGGGATAATTTAAGGCTACGGCCTGTTATGCCTGTACTTTGTCGTTAAGTTATTTACATATTTATGTAGTTCATCTTAATTTATTTATATTTATAGTAATTCTATGTTTAGGCTAAATGACTAAAACCAACTGATTGCTGTTTGATTATGAATGAGACAGTCAGAGTCAGTCACTGTGATACTGTAATACTGAGGCAGTCAGAGTCGAGTCACTGTGATACTGTAATACTGAGACAAACTATATCTGTGTGAGTCATCTAAGTAATATGTAATAAATCTTTTAAATATTTTCTTCATTATTTTGAATTTTGTTTATTTATCAGATGTTTATTTAGTTTTTAAAGTAATTATACGTTTCTATAGGGAGAATTATCTTCTCTCTCTTGTTCTCTTGTTCAATGGTTACCGTCAAACTTGGGAACTTGGGAGCTGTCCAAACAGTAAATGTCCTGAGATGAACCGAACAGCTTATCAAACTTCATCTGGTAGTTAGCGAACAGGAACCTATTGGCTTCACCTTCCGACCTGAAACTGTTGCTGTTCTTTTTTGCCTCCTGCACTAAGAAGTTGCCGAAGTACTGGGCAATCAAGATGCTATTCACATTTGGGTCATTGTTTAGCGATGTCACAAAGTGGAAGTTGATCTTCTCTGGGTGCCACTGGAGTGCATAGAAAGGGTATTCCTTGGCCTCCATAGTCGAGACGAACTCTAAACCTCTGCTGTCCCTATTGGTTGAGAGGACTGTGTAAAACTCATTCAGTTGTTTAGTCTTTCTATAGGTGTCCATCGACAGGCAGAGTCTGTGGTAGTTGGGAGTAACCTTCTCCTTGCCCAACACCTGTCTTAGCTGTGCTGGCAATCTTTTCAGCAACTTGCTGTCTCTGGCAGCAGACGTATAGTTGAGAGGAAGCAAGACACCTTCTGTACCGGTACAGTTTGTGAGCACGTCTTTCTGGGGGTGCAGGGGGAGAGTAGTCATTTCTTCGAGCCCCTGGCATGTTCCCCACACAGGGAAATGATGGCCTGCGTCGTTCATCTTCATCGCAAGGCTACAATAAATACGCAGATACTAAAATCTTGCTCAAATTATTCCTTTCTATTGTTGGGTATTATTACTAGTTATCCAAACGTCTTCTTCTAGCTTAGCGCATCATTTCGTAGTAAGAGCTGTGCCATATCAGAATAAATGAATTCCATATAAGGTAATATGGAGGTGTGACTGCACTTTTTGTATTAATTAAAATTCTTGATTGCTCAAAATTCTCAATTGGACAACTTTTAAATGGTCAGTTCACACCTGCATGTCGTGACCGTATCGGACCACATGAGACTGTCTATTGATTATCTTAAGTATCGTCGAGTGTTTAACTGTATATATTTAAAATACAACAACTATTACCGTTGTAACGTCTGTTGTCAGGCAGAGTTGATAGAGAAGACAACTCTCAACTTACTCAAATATCTTTTTGCTGACATTGGCAAAAGGTGACGTTACGAAGTTTTCAAGGAATCCCCCTGGTAATAAGACCCCGTTTAGCCTGGGTATCAGTTGTTCATAGTAGCTGTCTGGTTGATCAACAAATATGGGGACGGTACCGGCACCACCCTGTTCAATGAACAAGTTGTATGTGCTCGACGCATATTGCTCTACAACAAAGAAGATTCTTCTACACATACTCTGTATTTCAGTTTCATCACTTGAACTCAATATCCAGTAGAGTATATAGCTGCAGACATGTATGCTATATATAGCATTACATGTCTGCCTATGACTTGTACAATATACTACTATAAAATGTAGTATGTAGTAATTGGCTGTCTTCGCTTGTATGAACTCTATACACACATTGCTTCTCATTTTTTTACAAGGCCGTGTTTGCCCCGTTCTATATACTGTATGGAAAAGAATTTACCCAATCATTTCTTACATAGAAGTTACAAACGAACCAGTCTACTTCAGTGGGGTCAATTCATTACAAGAGGTCATCACTGGTTCAAGATTATACGTTGTTATTATTAGACTGTACTTACTCTGACATATGGGGATGTCTACATACTGTAGGAGCACTCCTATGATTGGCTGATACTTCCTGTCGCATGACACGTCTGTAGCAAGCAGTAGGACCAACAGGAGACTGACCTCTCTTATGAAACCCATTCTATCCTGTAAGATACAGAAACAGCTGCGTCTCCTTTCATAACCAAGCCTTCGTAACCAAACTAGACAAGGATTATTAGTTTTCTGTCTCGGCAATTGCCAACAACACTGACAAACAATCTGAACCTTTGCCAGTTCAAGATGCTATAACATGTTGACGATCTACCAATGAAAACACAACACCTACCTGCTACCTACATACCTACACAACACCTACCTGTTACCTACATATACCTGTATCTACACTACACCTACCTGTTACCTACATATACCTATACCTACACTACACCTACCTGTTACCTACATACACCTGTACCTACACTACACCTGTCTGTTACCTACACACACCTTTACCTACACTACACATACCTGTTACCAATACGACACTTACCTTTTGTTACCAAGAGTCAACTGTGCGTACATGCTACCTGCTAGTCACGAGGTCGAGGAACTACTGATAGTTTCATAAGGATGTATCACACAATAGTTTAAAGTAGTTACCATAGATAGGATAGGACACACTGTGTTATTTATTTATTTCATTGCATTCCTGGTGACGTAGTGTCACCATGAAACTTGCAGTCATACTATATGCTTTATGTTTAGTCCTGATACAACTTAAGATATTTATTACTAAGCCAAGGTTTTTGTCAGTGATTAGTAAAGCTTTTTTTACAGAGGGGAAAGGGGAGGATTCCCCTCCCAATCTTGGTTATAGATACATTATTTGAAATTACAGTCATTCTGGTAGCTGGTGGCACACCACCATATTGGGGGACTGCGTGTTCATTAGTTTATCGAGGAAACATTATTCTTGACCGATAGATTGGAAGAGTAGTTAACGATAATGTAGTTATGTGTTAGTAGAAAGACTATTATAGGGACTCATAAAATATACTATTTTATGTATAGATGAGTGCTAGTAGTTGTCTCCTCTACTCTTTGTTATGACAAAGGGAGGGCAACTTCATGCTACAAAATTAAATCTCTACCATGCATTAGTTTTACATTAGTTTTACATTTAGTTTTACATTTCATTAGTTTATATACAGAATCTGATTGGGTGCTAGAATTAACTTCTGCTGCACTCGTTGCATTTCAACATCCATGATATACCAGATACTATTCTAATAACTGTGGGCATATAGAAATGTGCTTGGTAACAACTAAAACTAAATAGTATATAATAATATATACCAATAGTGTCTGTTGAAAGATATTGTAATAGCACCAGTGCAAATCCTTGCAGGAGATGTTGCACCTCTTAATTTTATTTCTATTTTTTAACTAATAGTGGAAATATTCCTAAAAAAAACAAGTGAGGTTTGCTGACAAATTATCGTCCTTCTTAAGTCATTTATCTACCCATTGATTTGTTTTGTGATAAAGAGGAGGGATGCTGGGAATTATCAGGGTTGTATTAATAGAGGCAAGTGACTGTTCTGTAACCTACCTTACTGCAAGTCATGTTTATCCAGTAACTTGGATCTGCGCCACTAACAGGATGGCTAGTGATAAAATTGTTACTGTTTAATGATCTATCAAATTAGTGATAACAGCCTGTTATGCGTGTACTTTGTCATTGAGTCGCTTACATAATTATATTGTATGTAGTTCGTTTTAATTGATCTACATTTATAGTAATTCTGTGTCTAGACCCTAGGGTAAATAACTAAAACTATCTGATTACTATATTTTGATTTTAGATGAGAAATTTAAAGCCGAGTCACTGTGATGCTGTAATACTAAGACAAATTATATTTGTGTGGTTCATCTAATAAAAATATTTATTATGTAATGAATCTTATCAATGTATTTTGATCATTTGAATTTTGTTTATTGGTGCGAGTTTATCATATCTATAGATTCTTCTGGGGACGTATGGGAGTAACAGAGCTGCTAACCAAGTTTATTTCACTCATTGTAATTTGTAATTATAAATAACATTGCCTAAATGTTAATATAATTGTAAAGCCATTTGACTAGTGTGTAATGATTACTTGGTGTTATAATAGGGAAAATTATCTTCTCTCTCCCGTAATATTCAATAATTGCTGTCAAACTTGGGAACTTGGGAGCTGTCCAAACAGTAAATGTCATGAGATGAACCGAACAGCATATCAAACTTCGTCTGGTAGTTAGCGAACAGGAACCTATTGGCTTCTGCTTCCGATTTGAAACTATTGCTGTTCTTATTTGCCTCCTGCACTAAAAAGTTGCCGAAGTACTGGGCAATCAAGATGCTATTCAGACTTGGGTCATTGTTTAGTGATGTCACAAAGTGGAAGTTGATCTTCTCTGGGTGCCACTGGAGTGCATAGAAAGGGTATTCCTTGGCCTCCATAGTCGAGACAAACTCTAAACCTCTGCTGTCCCTATTGGTTGAGAGGACTGTGTAAAACTCATTCAGTTGTTTAGTCTTTCTATAGGTGTCCATCGACAGGCAGAGACTGTGGTAGTTGGGAGTAACCTTCTCCTTGCCCAACGCCTCTCTTAGCTGTGCTGGCAATCCCTTCAGCAACTTGCTGTCTCTGGCAGCAGACGTATAGTTGAGAGGAAGCAAGACGCCTTCTGTACCGGTACAGTTGGTGAGCACATCTCTCTGCGGCTGCAGAGGGAGAGTAGTCATTTCTTCGAGTCCCTGACATGTTCCCCACACAGGAAAATGGTGGCCTGCGTCGTTCATCTTCATCGCAAGGCTACAATAAATATACAGAGATTTTCTTCAGACTATTCCTTTCTTGAAAGTGTTGGGTATTATTACAATCATTCAAACACTATTTTGTTAGTTAGCACATCGTTTCATAGTCAGACCTGTTAGATGTTACAGTAAATCAATTCTATATAAGGTAATATGGGAGTGTGACTGTACTTTTTATATGAAGTTGTATTTCTTGATTGCTCAGTTAAGGACAACTCTCAAATGGTCAGCTCACTTCCGCATGCCGTGAGTTGTAACCGTATTGGACTTTCAGAGCTTCTCTATTGACATCATAAATGTTGTCATGTACATAGATATACATGTACAATACAACCATGAATAGGTTGGTAGAGAAGACAACTCTTAACTTACTCAAATATCTTTTTGCTGACATTGGCAAAAGGTGAGGTTACGATGTTTTCAATGCCTCCACCTGGTAATAGGACGCCGTTTAGCCTGGGTATCAGATGTTCATAGTAGCTGTCTGGTTGATCAACAAATATGGGGACGCTACTGGCACCACCCTGTTTAATGAACAAATCGTATCTGCTCATTGCGTATTGCTCTAAAACAAAAAAGATTCTTATACACATACTCTGTATTTCAGCTTCATTATCTGAACTCAACAACTGACATGCTTGCCTATCAACTGCTGTCTTCAATCGTATGAACTCAATACAAAATACACACAACTGCGTCTCATTTTCTCACAAGACAATTTGCTTCTTTTGATGCTATATGGCCAGGAATTTCCCAAATCATTCCTTACACTGAAGTTGCAAGCTTTTAAATCACGTCTAATTCAAAATGCCATTTTTCGGTCAGGTCAGCTCATTCCAAGAGGTCACGGAGACACCCAAAGTAGTTTGAGATTAAACTGTGCTTACTGTGACATATGGGGACACCGATATGTTGTAGAAGCACCCCTATGATTGGCTGATACTTCCTGTCACATGACACGTCTGCAGCAAGCAGTAGGACTAGCAGCAGACTGACTTCTCTTATGAAACCCATTCTATCCTGTAAGATACAGAAACAGCTGCGTCTCCCTTTGTAACTAAGCCTTCGTAACTATGCCTTCGTAACTAAACAATGATCATGATTAGTTCAAACGAATCTTATACTAGCTTTCTATCCCTGCAATTACCAAGAACTTACAAAAGAATCTGGATCTTTGCCAGTACATGATGATATAATACATTGGCAATCTGCCAATGAATACCTTTAGTTTATTCTAAGTTCAATTATGGACTAGTTGCATTTTTTGCTTTATCATCGTTCATATCTATTTATTATCTCCCCTTGTTATAACTGACCATCTCAATAACAATCAGTTCACAGTCACTGAGCATTGCTGGTTACTAGACAACCAGACTGCGTAGCTCTAGTTACTAAATATATGCATCACCAGATGGGGAGGGAATAGCCTAATCAGTTCATTGCACTAACAATGCTCTCCCTACCTAGGTTTTAGGTACTACCTCCATGGTCAATATGTTTCTGTACATTCATATTGTTTGAGTTTGTACATAATATGCTACATTGTAGTATGAATAATGATTTGATAGTGTAAAAACTAAAATTGGTTGACTTTTGATCTGTTATAATGACAATTCTCTCTGTCCCCTGACATAGATGGTTGAGACCTGTACTTACTTACATGTACTGTACCTGCACTACACATACCTGTTACCTACATATATTATATCTGTACCTACACAACAGTACCTGTTACCTACATAGTATACCTGTATCTAGGTACACTTCTACACATACCTGTCACCTACATATACCTGTACCTACGCTACACCTACCTGTTACCTACATTTACGTACCTGTACCTACACTACACTTACCTGTTACCTACATATACCTGTACCTACACTACACCTACCTGTTGTTACCCAGATAATCTACCTGTACCTACACTACACATACCTGTTTTCTACATACACCTGTACCTACGCTACATCTACCTTTTGTTATCTATACTCACCTGTGCATATGCTACCTGATAGTCACAAGGTTATGTAACTACTGATAGTTTCATTTTAGTGTGTATGTGTATGTGTATGTGTATGTGTATGTAGTAGCTACCCAGGTATTTGCTTATCAATAATGTCAATATCTGGGTTATACAAACTGTCAACTAACAGGTGTGTGCAATAGGTGTATAACTAGGGTCTTCGCGACCTCTTGGACGGACCCGGGTCGCAAATAAAAATCACAAGATGGCTGTCCGACCAAGGCCAGAAGGGCTATTGGCCTGGGATTTTGCTTGGCCGGACGAAACCATCCCTAGCTCATCGGCACGCCTGATTTCTTCGCGCAAAAACGAGGATTTTGCTTTTGGCCCAGGCCGGTGTGTTCGCGACCCTGTGACAGATGTGTGCCGGAAAATATTTTCGTAAATCGGCCTGGGTCTGAAGCTTAGGTCGCGAAGACACCTATTATATTCTTTAGGTATCGATTAACTATATTCTGCCTCATTACACATATAAGTGGAGATAAATCTACTGAACTGTTCTGCATAGCCTTGTTTCTTCATAATATCTCTAAATTTAAACATGTTTGGTTGGGCTTTGGCTATAGGCATTCATTGTTCATTATTTTCAACTAAATTCTCACACACCAACTAAAGTTAACATTTCAATGTTAGTGTTAGTACCAGGCATCGACAGCATATGCATGTACTATGTACATGTACATATATGCAGGGCTGGTACAAATGCTATTCCCTATATTTAGATTTTACTAGCATATGAGTCAGGCTGACCAAGTCTCCCAGATTCCGCAGGAGACTCCCTGATTTTCAACTCAAATTTTGGTACCCCACCCCACCCAAAATGGACACCCCCACCCAAATGCTGAATCTCCCTGATTTTCATCAGTCGAACTTGGAAAGCCTGATATGAGTAGAATCTCTATTCTTTTTGGTGAATAGAGAATAGCGTTATCCACATGTATCTCTAGCAAGTCCCAACCCTTTATATGTAATATACATGTTGTTGTGTATCTAGCACACAGTATTTACAATGCATATGAGCTAAATGTACACTGGCATTACATATAGTTGTCATAGTGGGCATATATTATTAGCTTTAATTATGTTCATTTTAGGACAAATAATAACATGATTTCTTGTAATGATACTATATATTATTATGTAGTATCAGTTACGTAGGTAACTCTATTTTATACTTGACTTATTACCAAGGTTCTAATTGGCCAATCAGATCGTGTTGCTATGTAAGAAATAAAAGTTTCATTGATTCTATTGGCTAGAGTATTATGGCAGCAGACAATATGACTTGTGAAATGTAAACATACATTCTATTTACTATTGTATCTGACTTGTGTCTATTATTTGCATACACATTGGGTGCTATAAGTGATCACATGACCAACGTAGAGCAGGTTATAGTGCATAGCAACCAGGTGGTTGGCAAGTGCTCTAAATTCAATGTGCTCTTGGACTCACAGCACTGTATTCGCTGCTGCCTCTGCTCTGACTTCACAAACTCCACTGGTAGATTGAAGGTGAGTAGATATAACCTACTGTAGTTGCTATCGTATACTCAGTAACTACATTACTACAGAATATTATTTATTTCAGTTCCTCACATTCAACACCACAGCTGTAGATGTAGAGGTAGCCTTTTGGTTTCATAAACTGTTTAGTGTAATGTACATGTACATAACTTCACTCTTGGGTAGAGGGCATTATATACTAGTGTACTAGTGACAGTAGTTATATATATTGTTATAAGGTTGGATTATACTAGTATAATACTAGCACTGGCTCCAAGTTTGTTGTCTTATACCTGCATTGGGGAGGTTTAACAGAATTCCCACCCTTCACAAAAGGAGACAAACAAGGCCTGCTGTAATTGATAGGCAATTATAGGTTGGTACTTGGTAGTTAAAAAGAGCAAGAATGTAGAGTTGAAGTTGTCTTCCCGTATTCATATCTTCAAATACTGTTACATAATAACTATAAGACTAATTAACATGTTCATGTACAATTATATTATTGTGTATCCATTTTCAAAGCAAAAGAGGCGGTTAAGTCATGTTTTATAAAATACACTAATGATAGAATATAAACATTGCTTCCAACTGTAATAACAACAAAACAACCACCAAATCACTTTGATCCATTCAGCATTGTTTATAGTCCAAACCTTCAAGTATAATAACATTTTGTCTAATGTGGGTTGTTATATACAGTATTGACTTATTGATTCTGTATGTAGAAACATTAGATGATGACTATTATGTACAATTATATTATATTGTATGATAGTAATATATAATATATTCAAAGGGAAAGTATAATAGCAGGTATGAGAATTTAGTCTAAATGCTTTTATTGTACCTGCAGGTCTACAGTCAAGTAGTATGGTGAACTGCAGCTAGAAAATACCTGACATTGTGTATTGCTATTGCTATTAGGTTCCCTCTCCCTTGTTCAACTATCTAATAACCTTTACAGAAGCTTTTACTAGGAGAATACAGTCAATATGGTGTACGAATATACAAAACCGAGAGGACCAGTGGCGGCCATGTACAGTAGCCCAGGGCCTGCATACAAACTACCTGGACTAGTGGGGCAGCCGAACCACGACCCTAGATCTGTACATGAGAGGAGACCAGCCTTCCCATTCAGTTAGTGGAGACAATACCCCAGATGCACCATGTGCATAATTATACTGTAAAATATATGCTGTAATTAAACTAATAATTCTAACTACACCCGTCCTCTGCATACACTATATACAATTGTATGTATAAGTACCTAACCAACCTACATACTGTTGTATATGTATGTATAAGTACTTAACCACCCTATATACTGTTGTACATGTATGTATAAGTACTTAACCACCCTATATACTGTTGTACATGTATGTATAAGTACTTAACCACCCTATATACTGTTGTACATGTATGTATAAGTACTTAACCACCCTATATACTGTTGTACATGTATGTATAAGTACTTAACCACCCTATATACTGTTGTATATGTATGTATAAGTACTTAACCACCCTATATACTGTTGTACATGTATGTATAAGTACCTAACCACCCTATATACTGTTGTACATGTATGTATAAGTACCTAACCACCCTATATACTGTTGTACATGTATGTATAAGTACTTAACCACCCTATATACTGTTGTACATGTATGTATAAGTACTTAACCACCCTATATACTGTTGTATATGTATGTATAAGTACTTAACCACCCTATATACTGTTGTACATGTATGTATAAGTACTTAACCACCCTATATACTGTTGTATATGTATGTATAAGTACTTAACCACCCTATATACTGTTGTATATGTATGTATAAGTACTTAACCACCCTATATACTGTTGTATATGTATGTATAAGTACTTAACCACCCTATATACTGTTGTATATGTATGTATAAGTACTTAACCACCCTATATACTGTTGTACATGTATGTATAAGTACTTAACCACCCTATATACTGTTGTATATGTATGTATAAGTACTTAACCACCCTACATACTGTTGTATATGTATGTATAAGTACTTAACCACCCTATATACTGTTGTATATGTATGTATAAGTACTTAACCACCCTATATACTGTTGTATATGTATGTATAAGTACTTAACCACCCTATATACTGTTGTATATGTATGTATAAGTACTTAACCACCCTATATACTGTTGTACATGTATGTATAAGTACTTAACCACCCTATATACTGTTGTACATGTATGTATAAGTACTTAACCACCCTATATACTGTTGTACATGTATGTATAAGTACTTAACCACCCTACATACTGTTGTACATGTATGTATAAGTACCTAACCACCCTATATACTGTTGTATATGTATGTATAAGTACTTAACCACCCTACATACTGTTGTACATGTATGTATAAGTACAAGTAATAAGTATGGTAAGTATGAGTAGGCCTATGACCTATATAAATACTGTTATATACGTAGGTGTACACCATGGTAAGTATAACCTATATACTGTTATATACATAGGTGTACACCATGGTAAGTATGACCTATATACTGTTATATAATATGTAGGTATACACCATGGTAAGTATGTAGACGACTGTAGTCCTGGACCAGCTTACCTCCCCAACCCAAAGATCTTCAGAGATGGTACTGATGGAACACCTCACTACTCTCTCTACTCACGGAATGCCGACCTCTCAGCGTAAGTGATAACATGAGTAGCACGTACCCCTACCACTCACTCACCTACATACGCTATGTACATGTAGCCTACTAGTACACAGAGCTCATCGTCATGATGTTATATAGTGGAGCTACGGCAGTAATACCACCTCATCAAGGTGCAAACCTTTCTTCTTATAGCTATGGCAGATCACTCAATATGCGACTCATATAGGGTTGAGATTGATGATACACTGACCTCTACCTGAGGATATTAGCGTAGAAAAGTTTTAGTGAAACAGGATTTCTTCAGATGCAAGATTTTTACCTGTAGCCGATAAATCTGCCAGTGAACCTCTACTCACATTGCGGAATCAAATGGGAGAAAAAACCTGACTGTTTTGTAACCTCCTCTTGCAGAGAAAGAAAGTATAATCGGCTTACTTGATGTCGTATAGGCAGTGAATGCAGATATACTTGTGCTTCATCACTGCATTCTGTTTAACTGGTTGTAGATTCAACGTACCTGGTGCTGGGGCATACAAACCCGAAGCTACTGGTCAGATGGGGTACTTCAGACATCCAGCTTATAGTTTCGGTAGCAGACATAGACACAGGAGATCGGACAACACTCCGGCACCAAATGGTTACACACTTCCTGGTAAATACAGTCTAAACCGTAATACTAATACGTTGACTGGTTACTCATGTTTGTTCTATTATCGAACGACGCTGGTGTTACTGACTAATCATACTTGGATACTGACAGTCTTTGCTGGTCATAAACAAATGTACCATTAGTTCAGGTCTACTACTGCTGCAGAACTGGTATGGTCATCCTAAGCATTCGATTGTAGAAGTACAACCGCTGTTACTAATGACTCAAGGCGTTTAGTGTGATATCGCATGGCCACAGTAGTAGGTATATTGTAGTGTAGTATTACATGGTCACAGTGGTAGGTATATTGTAGTGTAGTATTACATAGCCACAGTAGTAGGTATATTGTATGTAGTACTACATAGTCACAGTAGTAGGTATGTAGTGTAGTATTACATGGCCACAGTAGTAGGTATAGGTATGTGTTATTGTTGCAGGAATGACTGGGCAGACTAAACAGAGTGGTAAGAAACAAGCTCCGTGTTACTCTCTAACCGGTAGAAGTAAGATCGGAGGATTCCACGAGGACTTGAGGAAGACTCCAGGGCCAGGAGCTTATAACACAACACACCCGAGTACTTTCAAAGAGAAGAGACCTGAGTACAGTATGACAAGTAGGAATGGTATGCCTGGTGATAACACACAAAAACCTGGACCTGGAGCCCACTCTCCTGAGAGGGTAAGTCACTAACAACTGTGAGTGGCAGCTGTTCTTCTCCGCCCTATCGTGATGTCATTACTCTGTGTCATCTGCCAACACAAGATCAATGCGCAGGCATCTTCAGTCTTTCTTATCAATGGAGTTTATATTTTGGCCATTATTGTTAGAAATAACTATTCTACATGTCACAAGCAAGAATTAGAGAGGTAATAATAAAATAGTTAGTAATTCAATATAGTGCACAATGGTATCCTCCTTACCTGCATGTTTGGTTTATCTGCAGGTTATCGTGTCAAGGAAGTCAGCACCTGCTTACAGCTTTGGTATCCGACATACTCAATACGAGGCTCCGCTTATTATAGACGTACAAGAATAGAGAGAGGATAAATCCTGTTAACATAGTATTATTCTGTAAAGTATACATACCCTTAGTACTAACATCAACATCGCATCTCTAACTCAAGGATCTCATACTATATAATGTTATTTATTACAACAATTTTCAGCATAGTTTGTGAAAGCATTTCGGGGTTACGAATGGTCTGACTTACTTTGGCAAGTGGTTATAATGTTAAATGGAACGTTGACTTTCATAGCATTCTAGTATTTTATGACAGTCCTTGACAGGTGACCTTTTCCAAAGGTCAAAGAGTATTTATATTTCAGAGGTAACTCTATAAACTTCACTATTACATTAAATGTAGAAACGCTGTGGGCCTGTTACAATGAATATTCTACCTGAAACTACTAATCTCAATGTATATAAGTAGCTCTAATTATACATGATTATATGTAACATATAAAGTTATCTTGTACAATTATGTTGTAACGTTTCCACAGGTTTACCCTAGTCAACCTGCACTACTCACTATATATATACGTTACATCAGCACATCGAACCTAAGATCATATCTAACCCCAATTTTTGAATATTTCCCTACTCTAGCTCAGTACTTTGACAACTAGGGCAGCCCAACTGTTTAGTGACAGCCATATTCCAGTTTGCAGACCAATGCCTTTGTGTAACTTAGTAAAGTATGGGCATATGAATGGTAGAAACCAATTTGCTCCTTTCCAAATCAGCTCAGTCTGTATTATAAGCTGGCAAGGCCACCATACTCTTATATTGTTTGTATTTATGTCGTATTTCGTTTATTGAACTGTGTATATAATATTATGGTAGCCAATAACAGCACAACTGAGCAGAGCCCTGGGTACCCGAGTACTCACAAGAAGCCATTACTTATATTTTTCATCTGAATCTTGTTTTTGAATGCTTGAAATGTGTGCTTATATGAATGTGATTTCTATATACTTGTACATGTACTTGTATGCATCTATTTTGTTTACTGTGTAATTTATTGTTGTAATAAAATCATTAAACTTCAGTTTAAGTCTTGTTAACAAGAATATGAATATTACAAAGTCATCATGATATTTAAAGAAGAAGTAAACAAACTTTACCCTTTGCTGTTACATAATATTTTAAGATCATAAAAATCAGTACAATTACCATAGATGATAGTAAAATATAACTATTCAACTATCTTACATCAAATGTATAAATAATTAGACCTATTCACACCAACTACCAGCATAAACAGTCACTTCACCTTGGCTGATTTGATAGTCTAGCCATTTTCTTCTTTTTAAAATCAGGTTTAGATGGTAACTCGTACTGTCGAGCAATTTTATCACTAGTTTTCCAAGTGTTCTTCGGGAACGTCTGTTTCTTCCCCTCTTTAACCTGTAATCATAGCCTAGAACTCAGTCTACACAAGAAATGATCATCTTGTCCAGCAAGAAACTAGCTCTAAGGAGGATATAAGTCATTTAAAACAATAATATACCAATGCAAAGTCTACGCTATTTACAGGCATATTGTAATTACCATATTTGGTATTCCTACAGAGGAACAGCGCAAGTAAAGTAAATATTTTGAAGTTAAAACCAAGTTCTACCTGTATTAATATACCGTGTTTTGAGCACAATTCACCAAAAATGGATTTTAAAACATTAAATTTTAATTTTACAACAATATTCATATATCCATACATGTATTTGATAGTATAATTTGTAATTTATATTATTATTCAGATAATTTTCTATTTACTCTTCAGACAATATGGCTACACATTATAGACGCAACTACAGTGTAACTTGAAGATAAAATGGCATAAGATGTTTGTACTACTAGAAAGGATAACTTACCATATCTTTAGCCATGGGGTTTATAATTGTACCCACAGCAGTCACGACTCGAGGTTTACATAGCTCGTTGTGTGCCAATGTGGGTACAAAGTCTTTACCGATGGGGTGTGACATCATAGCCGTAAATGCAGAGGACTTATAGCCTAGTTTCTGTGGGTCAACCTAAATAAATTATACCAAGTGAATTGTGAAGTAGTGAGACACATGACATTATATACAGTTACACGGACTATAAATATACCAGTGAGTTAGAGGTCTCCTCTATGCACTCCCCACACTGAACAACTATAGAAATCTAGGTCCAAGGGCTAACAGCCTTTACCTGATACTTGGCTATTGGCTGACTCTTGATAGCCTTCTCATTAACAATAACTCCCTTGGGATACTTCGATTGTTTAGCTTCCCTCTCTTTTTGTGCTGCTGCCTTCTTGAGCTCTTCAGCTCTACGCTTCTCTTTCTCATATCGACTACAACACAGCAATGATGTCTTCACAATCTAACAAGTACTTTATCCATTTTTGTTAGCTTAACTGACTACAACTCTAGATTTATCAACTGCTATGGGGGGAGCCAAAGCAACCTACAAGCACAAGCTGTAAACACACACAGTACTCACTTCAACTTCTTCCGAGGTTTCTTGCCAGCCTCAACTATACCAGCACCTCCCCAACTGCCCCACCCGGGGAGAACACTGAGAGCAGCTGCAGCATCAGCAGCTTCATTCTCTTCCTCAAATTTACCTGTAAGTTAGTAAGTAATTAAGTAAGTGAGTAATAGTAAGTACTAGTAACTAAGTACTAGTAAGTAAGTAAGTACTATACAGTGTATAATATTAAAGTACATGTTGTAAGCAAATTATATTCAAATAATTTGATAACAATAAGCATGGCAGTATATAGACTGAGATACCAGACATACAAATCTACTAACGTTTACGTTTGGCAGAGAACTCCT
Organism: Bugulina stolonifera; assembly: GCA_935421135.1. Taxonomy (NCBI): domain Eukaryota; kingdom Metazoa; phylum Bryozoa; class Gymnolaemata; order Cheilostomatida; family Bugulidae; genus Bugulina; species Bugulina stolonifera. Next base: position 15,837,081 of record OW285195.1, on the reverse strand, counting down.
CTACAACATCATCATCAGCGAAGGCCTCCGCTATGTTTAGTCTGTGTTCATCATCCTCTTCCTCCGAGTCGTCAGCGGAAGGTTTCACTTGTCCTGAGAGGTCAGTGCTGGGTATAGAGATAACCTGGTAGAGAAAAACAAACTTATAGAGCACAGTCTACCGCTTACAGTGATGGGGAGTGTGACTAGCCTCGGTGACTAACAGCTCTACTAATATATCAATGCGTCACCCTCGAGTACATGCACAACATGTCTACACTACCCACCTTATTTGGGTCTATATTCTGCCTCCTACTTGCTACCACTTCCTCCTCATCACTAGACTCATCGTCTGTCTGCTGATTGGCTGGCTGTTGTTCAGTGGACATGCTATGGAACTGGTCATCAAATCTATCCACGTCTGCCCGTGACTTGATACGATTCGTTGACACCCCATCCATTAATTCATCTGCAATAACCGGACACCACAATAGACGCAGCGTCACGAGTGTTATAGAGTACCTGATATACAGTAGATTTATTTAGTGACTGAAATGTGTTGAATCACATGACGGAACTCTCAGGCGAACTGACTGCATGGACTGGAGTTAGACCTGCTGATGCTATACATTATATTATATAAACACTGTATACTAACTACTGTGCGTAGGTAATCATTAGTATGTGCATGGGTTACCTGCGTCATCCTCTAATTCTTGAGCTGCCGCTATAGCCTCAGCTCTGCTCTGTTCTGTATCCACATCTGTATCAACACTCATGGTTTGGGATTTATCTCTCTTGCTACTCAATTCCTTGGACACTGGAGGCTTGGAGTTCTTCGCTCTTACTGTCTTCCTTTCTTTACTGCTACTACTGTCAGCTGTTGGTATACGTGTTACATGACCGGTAGTAGCCTGAGTAACTAGTGTATGACTACCACCAGAGGTGGGGGCGTCAGTCACTTCTTCAACAGGATTCTCATCCTCACTTGACGCTTCATCAAATGCCTGCGTGTTGAGTAGAGGCTGGGGTGGAGCTTCCTTTGATAATTCTACATAGAGCAAAGTGTACTTAGGAACCCAGGCTATCGATATACAGAGTTTTCAGGACATGACATGGTACTCCATATCAGCGTCAACATACATGTACATGTGGTTACTGCATGTACTAACTACTACTGCCACCCCCACCGCTACTACTGCTACAACTATCAGCATACTTACTGCCACTCAACCATGGATTACTGGCAGAAACAGACAAACAAGAAGTTGTCTCCTCTCCACTGTCGTCACTCTCATCCTCCTCCATGTTCACATCTTCCCTCATCTCTCCTTCACTCTCACTCTCCGAGTCTTCCTCTGCTTGCTTAGTCATCAGTTCTACTCCCTGTAACATATATGTGTATGTAATATCTACCCGTGACCTATATATATGTATGTAATATTTACCTGTGACCTATACATATGTATGTAATATTTACCTGTGACCTACATATATGTATGTAATATCTACCTGTGACCTATATATATGTATGTAATATCTACCTGTGACCTATATATATGTATGTAATATTTACCTGTGACCTATATATATGTATGAATATCTACCTGTGACCTATATATATGTATGTAATTTCTACCTGTGACCTATATATATGTATGAATATCTACCTGTGACCTATATATATGTATGTAATATCTACCTGTGACCTATATATATATGTATGTTAATATCTACCTGTGACCTATATATATGTATGTAATATCTACCTGTGACCTATATATTACGTAATACTTAGTGGGTGACCTATGTAATGTATTATATAATACTTAGTACATACCTTGGCCCTCATCTCATCCAAAGAGTCTTTAATCTTCTCATTAAACTTTCCGTACCTCTTCGCCAACTTTGCAAATTTACTTTTACCCTTGTGTCTAAGCGTAGCTCTTTCCTGTAAACAGCACAGTCATGTAGATGTAAGTATAACTATTTCCTATAAGCACAGTCATGTAGATGTAAGTACGAGTATAACTACTTCCTATAAGCACAGTCGTACCTCAACTCTTGCTCTCTCAATCTCTTCTGCTTTCTCTTTCCACAGCTCTGGGTCGTCGGCTCTCAGTTTCTCTAGAGCTTTGAATGCTTTCTTTTTCCTCTCAATCTTCAGGTGTCTATGATAGCTAAACATCCACACATGGAAAGACGGTATATTTACCAGAGGTATTTATGATAGCTAAACATCCACACATGGAAACACGGTATATTTATCAGAGATGAAAATACATTATTATAAAATTATAACCATTTGGCATACGGCAGAACTGTCTACCAAAGTATGACATAACGGCACAGACGGCACAGTAAGTATATTATAACAGCTCATATAGAAACAGAACAGCGAAGTAATTATACCTCCGACTTTTTATCTTCCCTTGTCGTCTATTTTTAGAGGCTACGTCTGCTACCATCCTCCTGTGCTTACGCCTCAACGCCAGCTCTTCCTTTGCTGTTTCTACATCCATTGCTCTAACAACAGACAGGAAATGAGGTCATGTGACTTGAGAGGGTAAAATAGAATAGATAGTTCTCATGCACATTACAAAATAATACACCATACAGATATTGTATAGATCACATGGGCTACTTGCTACGAATTTCATGCACTCACTTCATTGCTTGCTGTTCTGCTTTGGTCAGCACTGGTTTGGCTGCTTGCTCTGCCTGTTCAGCTACAAAACCTGGTCCTTTGAGTAGAGCCTGTATCTCCAATTCCATGGCAGTGCGGGGCTGGTGTGACTCAGCCTCTCTTTTCCTAAAAATATTTTCAAAACTCAGGCAATTACACTGCCATATTCCACACACAGACGTTTGTTATCTTGTTCTTGTAAGTATATAATGTAGATGAAGTTATAGACATCAGAGATGCTTACGCTGTTGGTACAGATATCTTTGATCTCTCCAATGGAAACTGCAACTGAGGTACAACCCTGTTATCTTCTACAATTGTTTGCCATTTCTCAACCTCTGCAGCAGTCTCTTTGTACTGCACTGACCTCTCTGCCTAAGAAATGCAACCACACACAGTAGCGTGGTATTAGTATACATGAAGTCTTGTATAGAAGTAGGCTACCAGAATGGTGAAGATGGAGAATCTAGATATCTTACTAGATCTCCCTGGTACAGTATAATATACAAGCATCACTCTGACATACCATATTCAGTGAATTATAATATTATGAGATGAGTATCAGTATATTATTATTGTACCTTGGTGACGTGAATTCTCTCTAGAGGTTCTGGAAGTTTACGAGATCCATCTTGTTGTTTAATGTATTTCTTTACATCCTGGCTGGTGGATGTGCCCAACGACTGCAGTAGCTGACCAAAGTGTACTTTCTTAGTGTCTGTAGTTAGACCAATTTTACATAGAAGTGATAGTTACTAGTAGGCCTACTCACACTATCTGTATTTAATAACTAATCGGCTGACCGACTATAAGGTCACCAGCGCTCTTTGAATCAAGGATTCTGAGTTTGGAATCAATCACAAATCACAATCACAAGGTTGCGAATCACAACCTTGGAGATCTATGCCTGTCTTGAAATCTGACTAAACTATTAAGACGCACTGCTGCAGATAACACTGCGATATACATGTAAGTTTACAGGTTTAAACAACAACAGCCTACCTCTGTTATGGAACTCTGATGTCCTGAGAGCTGCCTCATTTCTTTGGGTGATAGGAGCTTTCTTGCCATCCAAACTTTGTATAGCTTTTAATAAAGATGCATGTTTAGAATCCTACAAATTAAGAAGATCACAGTTCATCTAGTACTAATGAAAGACAAGTACAATCAAGAACAATACATAATACCAACACCAAAATACATTAGTACAGAAGCAACCTCTGGATATCTTGAAAAAAAATAGCCGTTCTAGCAATCGAAGTGGGGCCACATAAAAAAACATGTATCTAGATCAGAATTTTGTGCTGATTTCAAATATGACATTTCTACACCTCCTAAGGTGCCAGTTCTAGGCATAATGGCAAGTTTTAGTACAATTGTACAGATTTTACCGATTTCGAAAATTGTTATGTATAACTAGGACACCACTATCACACACTTCTAATGTGTTTGAGAAACTCTGTTTACATTACATAATGTAACATTCAACAAAGGAACACATTTTAAAATAGCATAAAGCTAGGAATAGTTTGAAAAATATCTGTTAATTTCCGCTACTGAACTCATGAGATTCCTACAAGAACCTACAAGTCATAGATTTCTACACCTCTCTATCTACATTTCCTACTTGTTTACAACCCACACCAATAGGCTAGACATGAAGAGTTGTGAGCAGCAATAATAATAATCCAGTTAATGAAAATATTATACAAATTCAAGTGACCTCGGAGACTAAGAGGCCTTTTAGAAGTTGATAAAAACACTCAAATACTGCCATCAGAGTTGCTTTCAAAACTTGGTAGAAATGCATTACTGCTGGTTGCATTACTAGATATGCATGCAGGTACAGAACATGTTGCATCAAGGATCTGAGGATGTAGCCTAGGAATTCGATGCTGCTTGGATTAGTCGGCAATGTGATAGTTCACCTTAGAACCGCACCTCCACCTCTGAGAAACTGATTGGTATATCAATTGATAATGTACATGTACATGTATTAACTCCTAGCTTGCAATTTCATGAGTTTATATTTCTTGTAGTGACCAGTGAACGCTTACAATTGCCATAGGGGAGTATTATTTGCTGTTAAATCAGTCATAAGCATTCATCTGCATACTTAAGATACATAGATGTAAGCCGAGATGCATATATACACTGTATGAGGGCCTACGTGTATATCTACTAGGAGGTTAAGAAGTATTAAATCATAATTTTTTGAAATTATAGGCCTATAATACATGTCCCTATTAATAGTACAGAATATGCATAATATAGGCACTGTAGTTGGGACCCAAGGATGTTAGTAGCCTGAAGACTGGGTTTAGTTGGCTTGTTCATGTGAATGTTATACAAGCAGTTGGTGTGTTGTTATGCCCAATTATTACCCTTTACAGTTTTTTATGTTACTTAGTGTTACTATAATTTTGGTTTCAATTATGTGGAAAGCTAAAGGCTGTCACACAAATGTGTTTTTATGTAAAATGCTTTGTAAGTTATTCAATCAAAAAACACCTTGCCTGTTCCTAATATCTGGCATCATCATGGTTTACCATGCTGACTCTGAGGCTCCCCTTTGGCATTTTTCTCTTCTTGGTCCCCATGAATTTTATCTAATACCCCATCTACGTTTCCTAGATACAACTACATATTGTAAGTAGGCCCCCTACCATGTAGTAACAGCCCAGTGTACAGAGATTACTTGTTTTAACTGCTAGTGTTTGTAAGGAACTTCCTAAGTGGGCATGGTTATGGTTTTGTCTGATCTTTTTATATAAATTAGTAAATAATGCTTGTCTATGGTGACACAGGACTTTCAGCATGCACACTTTCTGGTGGACTTGGTGATTTTATGATTTCTTTCGGTTTATCAAATCTATTGACAATTTGATCACACTTTAAATATAGAGCAATAGCCACATATTAAACTTGTGTAGCATGAATATATAATTCATCAATAGTTTGCAATTTAACATCAAAATGTGACATTATTATGTAGTTTATTTCACCTACCACTATTAGTTATGTTCAGTACTAAAAGCAGGAAATAAATAAATTACACTACTTATGAACATACATGGCCAATTTGAGAACCAACTACTTTTTGGTCTACTTCCCCGTTGACATTGCATGTAGCATGATTTATTGAATGTTGCTCTCTAATACTGCAAGTAGCCTATGTTATATAGTATGTATGTATGTATGTATGTATGTATGCATGTATGGGTATATTATCTACTGTACTGTATATAGATATAGGTGTATTACATATACCAAAATACCTAGAGTAATGAAGTATCGATGACTTTTAGTTGCTAGAGCCGGTTTGTTCATCAATTTTGAAGAATTACTAGTTAGGAAAAGTGACACAAGTTCTCCTTGAGTGAATGACCAATTTTCTATATGCAGCACATCAGAACACATTCACACCTATTCCCCACTTTTGGGGGTTAATATGGTGAAGAGAATAACATTACTGGTGTGTCTTTGATATTTTCACAGCAGTAAAACAAACAGCTATCTATTGTTGTAGCTGTTGAATTACCTCAGTCTAACATATTATAAACCTCCCACAACGCAGTTCATATAGCCATTAGGGCATTATAGCAGTAGCAATCCTAAACAACAATATTATAACTGCATGTATCTAGTGTTATATTACTAGCTATGTCTAGTAATACTAGTAACTGCTATTTGGCCATGTGCAGCTGTTGTTATTGTGGTTACTATAGAAATCAGCAGGCATAACCACTTCTAATTGGACAGTGTTTGCCGTTACGCATGAGCACTAACACTAAAGCAATCTTTTCCGGCTTATCAATGGCGATCTGACAAATGTTTGTTATTTTTACTTGCACGATAAATCAATTGACCACAACAACTATACTGGCACGATGAGAGGTGTAGAAATTTGCATATCAAAATATTTATGTATAATTAAGAGTTTCATGCAAAAAATACTTGGCCCCACCTCAATTGCTAGAAATCTTTATAAAAAGGGAGGTTGCTTCTGTACTACATGCTACAACTCTAGTTATAGGTTTAAAGCTATTAAACAATACATGCAATGGAATAGACATAGACATGAGTCATTTGATGCAAGCCTTAGTCTAAGTTAAAGTAATGGGCCTAACTACATCAATGCAATTAACTTTATTACTGATTATTCGATACGAACATTTGTTTTAACCTCTTCTGTTTCATGGTTATTATCTTTGACTTTATGTGTGCTGGCCGAGGTCTTGATGCCTTTCTGTTTTAAAATTCCTTTGCCATTCTTGGGTTGAGCCAGCTTATCGTTAGTGAGATCTGGACTAACAGCAGCATTATCATGATGAGGATTAGCTTTCGAAACTTGACCTTCAGTCAATTCAATGCCTGTCAGATGCTCATCCTGATGAGATTTATTTGTAACGGTTACTAAACTCTCCGATGTAGTAACATCTTTGCTAACTTTTTTCAACTTCTTAGTTATTTTGCCTTTTGCGACTTTAGGCTTTGCCATTTTCTGGAATTATTGAGCTATACCAGTCAATATGAATACAAAATAAACATCTACTCCGAGCCTAGCCAGTCCTGTCCAGTCTGAGTCTGAATCTTCCAAATCCCTTTTCACTGCGTCCTTCAACCCTGCCGGTTTGTACTATTTCACTATTGCACAAAAGTTATAAAATGACTCATAAGTGTAGTGGCTCGACAAGTGGTAGCACAATGCTATACATATATTAATAAACCTGGTGATATCACAATGTGCAATAATATATTATTGTAAAGTTTAATTTCTGAAAATTAAATATACACAGTGATAGTACACGTGAGTTAGAACGAAGACCGAGATTTTTTCTCTGAATGGCTGCCGAAGGACAAAAAGGCATTATTTACATGCAGTTAACGATCTATACGGGGTCAATAACCTATAGGCCCAAGGCTAGACATAAATACTAAAAAAGGTAAAAAAGAAAGGCACGGGGATCTTGTCAACGAGTTTTAACCAAAGTTTTTGGTAACTTTGTTATCTCCATAGAGCTACTACCCCTATCCTTCCACCAAGCGACTGTTAAGTAGAGACCCATGTATTCAAAAGTTTAAAACAGTTCCTAACACCAGATTTTTTTGTCAAGCTTGTCATATAGTAATCACCATGTTGTCGAAAAGCAATAAACTGTTGCTTTTCCTCCGTCATAACATATCCCATGTTTTCAAACCATTTTCCACCGTTTCTAGAGTTGGATTGCTTCGTCCCATCACTCTTTCTAAAGTGAAGAGACAGTTGTAAGTTTAAGAAGATGTATTGAATCGTGTGTCACGTTTATGTTATTTATCCTGAATGAAATGAAGTCATTTCATAACTAACGGGTTTGATAGTTGCATAGCTCATAGTCAGTGATGTGATAGTTACTAACTCACCCCAAACCCCCAACTAGGGTCGGCCTTTTACAAAAAGAATATGATATGATATGAATCATATGCAAAATTAATTGTAACCAAATCTGAGAACTTGGTCTCCATTACATAAGTATAAAAGGGCAGTTATACATAGTAAATTACAGGTTACAATGGATAAGGTACAGTACAAGTATTGAGTATATAAATAATGCAATCATTAGATTATACACGATAGTTACAGGTAGAATGTGACAATTTAAGTTACTGTAGTGTTAGTAGTAGTGTGGCACGAGATGACTATGTCTATTGCTAATGTCTGGCCACTACAATATTAACCATTTTAATCCAACGCTGAAGCTAACACGCATCTTAGACCACATGGAGACCATTTGTGTGGACCTGCTCAAGCTGTTTCTTTCCGATTGGTACCCTCTCTAGATTGGTCTAATTTAAATATTTGTGGAAATGAAGATTTTAAGGCCCCATTCCTGATGTAAATTCCCCCAAAATTTTATGTTGCATCATGCCTTGTGATTGAAGTGCCTAAAGACACAAATATTCTGAATTATTTGATTTAGATTTATAAATTGTGTCTATGAGAAATAGAGGCCAGAACAAAGCATAAAACCTTTCATTGTTTTACTGTAAATTTAAAAGTAAAATTGATAACATAAGGAGCAAGTAAACGTTTTCATTGACTGATGAGTCACAAATGAGCAACATGATTGGTCTATTTAGATCTACTTGTATAGTAAAAGTATAGATGCACCAGTAGCAATGTTTAGGCTGTGATGTATGCACTATGCATCTACTACAATAGTTAGTAACAAGTAGGCTGTTGTCCTTCTGACTGCAGACAAATCCACACAACATCCCAAAGATGCGGCTTGAATGAATTCTTTGATGATGAAGAGAATTGGGAACTTTTTACAATTAGTGTTGGGAGACAGTGGACTAAGGCAGAGCTGAGGACTCGTAGTAATGAGGATCTTCATAAACTCTGGTACGTTTACACAAGTTTAGTGATATGTACATCTGTCTACCAGTTATGGAACTGGTATATACCTTTAACTTACTATCTACCTGGTATGTACCTTTAACTTACTATCTACCAGGTATATCCCTTTAACTTACTCTCTACTTGGTATGTACCTTTAACTTACCATCTACCAGGTATGTACCTTTAACTTACTATCTACCTGGCATGTACCTTTAACTTACTATCTACCAGGTATGTACTGCTTAAAGAGATGAATCTTCTACTTACTATGAAGGCGGAGTATGACAGGCTGTATGTAGAGTTTCCCTCCCCTGAACGGCTGGAAAAGGTAAAGCTATTAGTAGTAACCTACATGTGCTGTATATACACATACGTATACATGTACTTTATGTACTAGTTTGAGTACAACAACCAAACTGTTAGGCCCCTATGTGCCTTTACTTTCCTACTTACCTACTTACTATCTTACTTACTGTACTTACTTGCTTGCTGTACTTACATGTACTTACTATCTTACTTGCTTGCTGTACTTACTTGCTTGCTGTACTTACATGTACTTACAGTACTTACGGTACTCACTGTACTTACATGTAGGTAGAGGTGAGCATGGATAACCTAAGGGACGTTGTGGACCAGAGAAATGCTGCCCTCTCTCTATTGGAGACAGGGGAGCCTCCACATCCTAGGTGGATTGACGACATAGACGAACTAGATCGTCCAATCAGAAGGCTTGAAGAAGAACATATTGTACCAAAGGAGCATAATGAGGAATTTCTGTATGTGTACTACATGTATATCACACTATGATATAGAATACATGTATATCACACTATGATATAGAATACATGTATATCACACTATGATATAGAATACATGTATATCACACTATGATATAAAATACATGTATATCATACTATGATATAGAATACATGTATATCACACTATGATATAAAATACATGGTTCCATACTGTACAGTAGTGAGGCCCAGTGTTTCGGTATCATTCAGTTTTCATTTTCTCTCGGGTCAAAAATCCATGAAATTTCAAAATGTAAACCGAATGCGGCGGGTCGATTCAATTTAGTTTTTATATTTGAGTTGTCTCCATTCCGTAGCATGCCCATTTCCGGTGGCTGGTGTCGCATACACTTTCATGCATATTGTGCCTCTTTCATTCTTTATACTTTGATATCATCCTTGCCATTCAGACTGCTGCAACCATTTTTGTCACCCAGTGGGGGATATGTTGTAGTTTTACTCAGTTTTTCGTACTTGGACTAAGGCCTACATGTATGTATTATAAATATTAGTGTTAAATAGTAACAATTTAAAAAATAAAATTGACCGCCATCTTAGTTGAAAGTAGAGGGTGACAACTCCCAAAATTGAGCATTAGCGATTTGATGCGGTTCTTTTACCAAAGGTGGGGAAACCGAGCAGTAGCAGACAACTTTGGCATCATTCTGTTTTTTTGGAAATACAGCAAAAGATGCCGAATCAAAATCAGCCAGCACTACTGTACAATGTAGCGCTGCATAAGACAACATGGTATGATGTAATGTACATGGTTTCAGTGTTATGATAAAACTAACGCATTCAGTTGATACTCTATTAAGCCAACTAGTTGTCTCTAATAGATATTACCATTACCTTCTACACTGTATATCCAACTTGAAAGATGCAGTGATATTTACAATTGTAAGTATAGATAACTACATGTATACTGTTTATACAGTGATATTTACAATTGTAAGTATAGATAACTACATGTATACTGTTTATACAGTGATATTTACAATTGTAAGTATAGATAACTACATGTATACTGTTTATACAGTGATATTTACAGTTGTAAGTATAGATAACTACATGTGTACTGTTTATACAATGATATTTACAATTGTAAGTATAGATAATTACATGTATTATACTGTTTATAACTTTGCTATCTAATTTATTTATTACAGAAAGAAATATGACAATCTCGGTGATTGGACGCGCCAGTATAAACTTATGTGGAACGAAAAAGAAAGAAAACGAAATTTTGTCAAACAAATTAAAGCGTCAGTTTTATATAAAAAGCTTATTGAGAAATATCCTCACTTGGAAGAAGACCCAGAGTTCCTAAGAGATTATTGTAGAAATAAGATGGTTGGTCTCGACCCCAACCCTGACGTAGAGCAGCTTATCAAGGAAGAGAATGAAAAAGAAGGCATTTACTAGAAAAAAAACTTTGATAGTGAATTTTTGTTCTTGCTTATACTCCTTCCAGGTTTTGCAATACTATGTTTTGATTGTTTTGTACAAAGAGATATTAATTAAAATAATATTTTATCCCTATATTGTTCTACTGCTAGTTTAATGAACTAAACAGCATAAATATATACGCAAGTAATGTTGTGAATGTATACATGACTAGTGCCAACCAAGATAACCTAGGACACTGTGTAAAAAACAAACTAAATACAACTATCGCTGAGTGGAAAAACAATTTAATTCAGAGCACTGATCTATATATTACTACGTACTAAAAATTTACATTGATTGCTTTCATTGTGAACCACTGGTACTTCAAAATAATATGTGTTGTGTTTAGTATGGATAAAACAAACGATGCTGTTTTTGGAAGGAGTTATGTTCTCTCTTTTCAAATACAACGTAGCTATATCGAAGTTGTCACTCCCTTGAGTAATCTCTCAAATAAATGAGCTTTTTATTAATACTACTATTACAAATTTGTTTTGGGACCTAGTGCAACTCTTATTAAAATATAATCTTTTTCGTGTTCATAGAAATATATTAATAGTTATAGTCACATATTTCTTGTCATGATAGCCTTTTTACGCAGCTACATCTTGACATCATTTCTGGGGAAACCCAATCAGTATCGTTTCTAGTGAAGTAGGTAACTGAAAGGTAGGTGTTTCCACTCAACTCTGCACAATCTTTTGCATTGCTAACTGGCTTGATGAGAAGGCCTGTATATTTGCAAATCTTAACTTCTCCAGCAATTAAATAGTTTCAACTTGGTTTCGTCCTTCCTACTTCAGGTATTAGCTTAATAAGCCATAACCACGATCCACGATGATCATCATCATGATGAAACTTTTCTCAATCAATGAATTGAAGTGGATTTATTTCCTCAAATTTGCTCCGTCATTCTCACTAAGGTTGTTTATCAAGGCCTGTCTAGTCTACGAATTTGATTGCTGATGGATGTTTGGATGCCTTTTCTGCTTGGGTCTGCATTACTTGTTGTATCCAAATGTCATGTGTATTTTAACTTTAACATTTCACCTCTCAGTTTCTCTTTATTGCTGGTACCATTCAATGAAATAGTATGACTAGGAATATCATTATTAGAAGTACTATTCATGTATGCACATGTGGTATTGTTAATAATAATGGGAGCATGGACGAATAAAAGAGAATGTTTAAAGTAAAGCCTGTGTTGATGGTTGCCAAGTTAAAAGGTCAAGATGGAAAAGAGACAAGATACGAGTATGATAGTATACATTACAGTCCTTGGGGCTTAGGATAAACAAAAAATGCTGATCTAGATAGAATTTATACAATCAGTAAAGATTAAATTTAAATTTCATTACTGTAAACTGTCAGTGCTAGAAGTGAGGGTACACGCAGACTTACTGAGCGTACCCACCTTCAGACCGTGATCGGCTTTGCAGTAAATATGTACCCACCTCATTTACTTCCACTTGTGATGAAACAGCCTGCCTGGACACGAACTGTACTCCTATCGTACTTACATTATCATAGCTGACATTATTATCCATGCATGACATTATCGTATCCATACTCATTCATGCATTCATTATTATCTTATACACTGCGTGTCTTATATATACTAGCAATCAAGCTTTGGGATTCCACTTATATTGCATCTTGGTTTTTCCCACATTTGTACATATTCTCAGTAATTGTCTACTCTTGCTTGGTTGTAATTTAATAGAGTCTTTTTGCCATTTATATAGTAACTTCATGGCCGACCTTATAGATTAAGCTCATAATTATATATGACATGTTTCTCCTTATTGTAAGCACATTTTGTGCCTAGGCCGACCCTTTATGTGGCCGACATCGGGCGGAACCATCCATGTTGTTGCATCAATTCCGGAGCCGATACCATGTCGGCCGGCCGATACCATGTCGGGCTCTTTTGGCCGGAAGTTTGTTATGTATATAAGGCAGTGCATTTTGTGTTGTAATTCAGTTGTTGATTGCGCTTGAATAAAGCAACATCTCCTAATTCAACCTATAGAGGCTTACTCTTTAGGCGGGTAACTCCACCTGAGAATCCCCTTGGGATTCAGTACGGCTCGAGTTCACCTCATCCTAGGCTAAGCATATCTCTATCCACCCCTTAGACTTAGGCCGATCCCGGGTTCTAATGAACCTAGCGTCGAGCTTAGGATCTCAAGGCTAGACAATCTTTCTCTGCACTCCCTCGGAGTATAAACTCTACATGACCTACGTCGGTCCTGAGCTCCAATGAGTCTCGGCATCGGCCTACGTCTGATATAATCTACACTACAAAGAGCACATATAACTGTTCACTCTTTTATGTAATGAGCAGAAGGTACACTTGGTCGGTCTCTACCACCTTCCAAGCCCTTCCCATACTTGTAGCCCTCGACTCTCGTATGTAATAGCACTCAAAAACATTACACACTTTTAGCACCTAAACCGTTATTCTCACATATATATTAAACACTCCTAGTGCTGCTGAAGGCTGATGCATCACAAAACTGTCTCTCAGGAGCTACATTTAGGACTACACTAGTACATGTATGTACTCAAGCAAGGCATTCATGTCACTTGTTGATTTTCATTATGTACATGTACTTACATGTAGAAGTTGCTGAGGTTTTGCTATTGTCTTACTGGTTGTATGTAACCTAACATGGACCACAGATGACAAAAGAGCCAAAAATTTGAATATGTATTGAACTTTTAATAAGTGTGAATTTTCCTAAGCCCGACTTTTTCTGGTCATACCACCATTCAGAATGAGTCGGTTGTGAGTAGCCCTGAATGGTGGTAGTTTGATGTTGGAAATACAAGATTGTAGATTACAAAAGATGTGCTATCACATTTTGTAGTTAAATAGGACCACTCTCATTCAATAACTCTCTTATCTGTTTTTTAGCTTAGTAGGAAGCCATGCTGTTAGTTGGCAGGTCTGTGTAGTATTTTCTTTTACCTAGTTTTCGTGGAGTAGTACTTGACGTAGAAAATTTTATTATCTTTCATCGGAGTGTGTTCCATACTTGCAGGAATACCTGCAAACATGGCAGAAGTAGAAAACACGGCAGAGTCATTGGGGCAGACTCCGTACAAGTTTGAGGTGCAAGATTTGGCTGTACATGAAGTGACAGTGTACAAGGATAGAGCGGAAGTGAAAAGGATGGTGCCTGTGCTTGTTAAGACTGTGGGTGATGTAGAGGTACAGATACAAGGACTGTGTAATCTTTGTGATCTTGACTCTATCAGGTAAATTACTAGACTTCATGCAATCCGCATCTTATATTAGAAGTAGTTGTACCTTGTTATATATCCAGACATGTGCAGGTGATTGTCAGGTGATTTATGACTGAGTGCCGTCTCTCTATTAGAGTGGAGGGTAAAGGGAAAGCTGTGATAACTGAGGTGAGTTCCCTTGAGAAGACAGAAACTAAGAAAGCTGATCCGAATGCAATGAAGAGTGTAAGAGAGGAGATTAACGACCTGGAGAAGAGGATTAGAGTTATTGAGACGGAAAGGGAACGGGTGACGAGGAGAAAACAGTTGTTTGTTGGACTCGCTGATCAGATCAGGAATCCTTCTGCAGACACATCCAAACAGGTGACCTTATGACACATCATCTAAGCAGGTGATTTTATGACACATGTAAACAGGTGATTTTCTGGCACATCCAAACAAGTGACCTTATGACCTTCGTTGTTTCTATCTCCATTGTCAAGTGCAAGTTACTTACAGTTATCACTTCCCTTGTGATATATTTGTATCAAATTATTCATTCAGTGTTGACCAAACTCGTCATCATCCTATACATTGAAACTGTTTTTATGTCACTAATGTTAATGAAAATATAATCAACACTAATTGCAATATTATCTTTTCACTATGCAGTAAGTTTTTGATCTTTTTTATATTCAAGTTTTATAAAAAACAGCGTAACATGTGCTTTTAGGTTAACCATTCTGTATTCAACAAGCCAATGTATTGAGTTTTCTCTTATATATCGGCAGAGTATGGTGGAGCACTTACTATCTAAGCCGGGGCTCGACGGTGTCATAGATTTTATGAACCTTTACTCTGACCAGCTCAAGTATTGCGATGAAGAGGCATTCAAACTAGAAGCTTCCATCAATCAACTTAGAGAAGAGATTAGAGCTCTGAGAGACAAAGAGATGGAAGCTGGTCGGAGTAGCAGAGAGACAAGATTTATTCGGTACGTCTTGTTACCAGAAGACAGAATATATTACAAGAAGAGGTGCATCATGGGATTCCATTTCTACTTACTATACTCTATAATATAGCGTATGCCATGCTGTATTATACTCTACATTGGCTATAATATAGCATATGCCATGCTGTATTATACTCTACATTGGCTGTAATATAGCATATGCCTTGCTGTTTGTTGATGTATTAGGTAATACTTCTAGAATGCTTTATTTAACTAACTAATTTACATTTGATTTGATTAAAGAGGCATGTCACTCAATTTAAAGAGGCAGGTCACGTTTACTTCTCATAATTATTCAACTTGTACATAACTAACTCTCACTGGTAAATATTTCAGGCAAACATCCATACTGATGGATGTAAAAGAAGCAGGAGAAGTAGTTCTGACTGTCACCTACATTGTGTCGGGTGCCACATGGTATCCAAAGTATGACATCCGGGCTTACAGTGCTGACAAAACTACAAAGGTGGGTCTATGACAGGTGTAAGTATGCACCTTTCTATAGTATATCAGTGCAGGTGCCCGAGTATGACATTATGCACCTATCTATAGTATGTCAGTGCAGGTGCTTGAGTATGGCAGGTGTCAGTATGTACCTTTCTATAGTATGTCAGTGCAAGTGCCTGAGTGTGACAGGTGTTTGCAGGTATCCAGTATGATGGTATATCAGTGCAGGTGCCCGAGTGTGACAGATGTCTGCAGGTATCCAGTATGATACACATGTTCTGGTGTCTCTAGATCACATACTTTGGAGTTGTCAATCAGAGAACTGGTGAGGACTGGCCAGACGCTAGACTAATTCTCTCTACAGCTCAGCCAAGTATTGGGGGGAACATGCCAGAACTCCCCTCACAGATTGTCGACTTCAAGATGGATAGACCATCACCATCGTATGTATTATATTATTCAATGACCTACTAGTGACTGCTATATGCAATGACAATGACTCGACTTTAAGCTAACATTTCTTTTATCCAGACCAATGAGAATGATGAACAAGGCAAAACGTTCATCCAGAAACTCAGACTTGCAGTACGACGGTTTCTCTTCCAACGGTATGGTGGCCGACTCACTGGCCCCAGAGATGCTCGCTCCTATGGCTGTAATGACAGCAGACGTAAGTTATACTTACCTGCTGCCTCTGATACTCTGCTAGATACACAGCAGACGTAAGTTATACTTACCTACTGCCTCTGATACTCTGCTATTTACTGCTAGATACACAGCAGATTCTCACATGGTCTGAGTTATTCAGACTTGTCATCTCTCACTTCCTGTATATTATTTACCAACAAATGCACTGCAGAGATGATACTGTTCTGCAATGATATTTAGATTCAAGGGCCAAAACATTATGATAATTTATAAGGCGTGAATTTCAATTTTATTTTTGATAGGAGTTATTTTATCATGGAGAATTCCTGTGAAGGAGACTGCAACTCCAAAATACTCGTTTGGTGACAAGTATTTTGGAGTTGCAGTCTCCTTCACAGAAATTCTTCGTGGAAAGATAACTTCTATCAAAAACACAATTGAAATTTATGCACTATAAACTATCATAATGCATTGGCTCTTGAATCCAAATATCATTGCCGCCTTTATCATCAATGCTGTAGATTACATCTAGTGACATACTGTAGATTACATTTATTAGTAATATGCTGCAGGTGACACAAGGAATGCTGAGTACTATGTATAACATCCCCAGACAGGCAACTATTCCAAGTGATAAACAAGGTGAGTGCAATTACTGTCACATCTGTTCAACACACTTAGCCTTAGTCCTATACCTGAGTAGCGCACTTAGCCTTATTCCTACCCCTGAGCAGCATACTTAGCCTTAGTCTTACCCCTGAGTCGCATACTTAGCCTTAGTCCTACACCTAAGTAGCGCACTTAGCCTTAGTCCTATACCTGAGTAGCGCACTTAGCCTTATTCCTACCCCTGAGTAGCATACTTAGCCTTAGTCCTACCCCTGAGTCGCATACTTAGCCTTAGTCCTACCCCTGAGTCGCATACTTAGTCTTAGTCGTACAGCTGAGTAGCGCAAATAGTGCCAGTGTCACAAGATAGTAGTACTTGTGAGAGTTCGGTGAAGTCACTGTAGTCAGAGATAATCAAGTGACACACAGCTTGGTCTATCTAGTGCAGAGAAGATGTAGTGTGTAGTGTAATATGTCCTGTTTATTGCTAAAAGTTAACTGACTCTCTATAAAAATGTAGGTGTTTATATATGGAATGGGAAAGTTCTAGAAAGTTCTCTACCAAAAATATTACATCACTAAAAATGACAATCATAGTCAGCTGATAGAACATTCTAGCACATTCCATGGTATGCAAGTACTCAGTAGTAGTAAACATTATGTATCATCATATATAAAAAGACGAAACGGTCCGCGGTCCGCAGTCCGCGGTCTGCGGTCTGCCGTCCTCCAATCAGATTCGGGGTCGAAAATCGGGACGACTCATATATGTTGCAATGCTGCCGGTCAGGATCTCGGCTCCGGGTGGTGCTAGGACCTCGGGACCGGGTCCTCTTGCATCGCTGCCGGGGCGGGTCCCTAGCCTTAGGATCTCGGCCCCGACCCAAAGGTGGGGTGGGTACACAACCCACCCCACACGCCAAATAAGTGTTGGATCTCGGGCTATGCCGACGGCGAAGACCCTCCCGGACCCATATATGTTATAATGCTGTCGGCGAGAATCTCGGTTCTGGGTGGTGGTAGGACCTTGGAACCGGGTCCCCAGGTATCGCTGCCGGGGCGGGTTGGTAGCCTTAGGCCCTCAACCCTGACCAAGGGCGGGTGGGTACATGACCCACCCCACCCCACACATTGGTGTTAGAACTTGCGCTATTGACTTGGAGTTGTCTTCTTAATGCAAGGGGGCACAACTCCTCATGGAATCATTGTAACATGCCTGTGCCACCAGAGGTCATGTACATGTATGACCGCAGTACATGAACACAAGCCATCATTTGATCCGAGCGAAGCGAGCAAATTTTGCAGTGAAGCTTGCGTCGCAGACCAAGCACGAAGTGCTTGTAGTTATAATAATATGAAAGGTATGCTAGTATAAACAATGTATGACTCATCATCACTACCTCTCAATATATGTAAATGGATGAGTATGTTGAAATATGCATAAAAATAATATATTATTCTTACAATATGCCCTTATGGCTATCACTCAGAATTTGTGACAGCCAGTAGTAGTACCAGTAGCAGTACCAATAGTGGTATTAGTACCAATAGCAGAACCAGTATCAGTGCCACTAGAAGCATCACTATTAGTACCAGTGTCAGTAGCAGAATCACTATTAGTACCAGTATCAGTGCTAGTAGCAGCATCACTATTAGTACCAGTATCAGTGCTAGTAGCAGCATCACTATTAGTACCAGTATCAGTGCTAGTAGCAGCATCACTATTAGTACCAGTATCAGTGCCAGTAGTGGCACTAAGAGTGAATTATGCAGAGTTGGAAAGGATTATTCAGTTTGTGTGTATTTGTGTATAGCTTTGGTTCCTCCAATGTTAAAATGGCCTTCTACAGATAATAACTTTATCTTCTATATTCAAACTTGTGTGACAAATATTGTACCACGTGTACATGTATGTGCTGTAGTGTGTATCGGTTACGTCTGCAACAATTTGAGCTCTCTATTCAGTTGTTCAAAGTTTTATTATTTGGAGGAGTTGTCTTTTCACTGTGATGAAAAAGAACACAACTCCTTGGCATTATGCTGTAGTTTGTTTTTGGAGTTATCCTTTCATGGGAAAGTAGTGAGAGCACAACTCCCTGGTTATGCAGTTCTATCAATGTGGTATATTATGACTGTACTCTACTGACTGGCATTGACCTCTCCACATACTGTACATTCTACTTGTAGATCACAAGGTTGTAGTTGCTATAATAGACCTCAAAGCTGACTTTGAGCACTTTGCTGTACCTAAGATGGTCCCCAACACTTACCTGAAGGCCAAGTTAACCAATACCAGCTCCTACCTGCTTCTAACAGGCCAATCCAACATATTTGTGGACAATAACTTCATGACCAAGGTACTCAGGCAATACTATCTTATATACACATCAGTAATAGGACATAGATAGGCATGTAAAACTGTGATACAAGGTAGAACTACATGTATTATAGCCCACCATGATAACTCTATACCTAATACTATGATCTAGTCAGTACTTACCTAGTAATGTTGACATGTGTATGTTTTAGTCAACCCTGCCTACAGTCAGTCCAAATGAAGAGTTTGAAGTCTCTCTTGGAATGGACTTTGCTGTGAGGATTAGCTATAAACCTTGCCAAAAGATAGTCGGAACATCGGGTAGGTGTGCTAGTAGTGTGGGACCATCGGGTAGGTGTGCTAGTAGTGTGGGACCATCGGGTAGGTGTGCTAGTAGTGTGGGACCATCGGGTAGGTGTGCTAGTAGTGTGGGACCATCGGGTAGATGTGCTAGTAGTGTGGGACCATCGGGTAGGTGTGCTAGTAGTGTGGGACCATCGAGTAGGTGTGCTAGTAGTGTGGGACCATCGGGTAGATGTGCTAGTAGTGTGGGACCATCGAGTAGGTGTGCTAGTAGTGTGGGACCATCGAGTAGGTGTGCTAGTAGTGTGGGACCATCGGGTAGATGTGCTAGTAGTGTGGGACCATCGAGTAGATGTGCTAGTAGTGTGGGACCATCGGGTAGGTGTGCTAGTAGTGTGGGACCATCGGGTAGGTGTGCTAGTAGTGTGGGACCATCGGGTAGATGTGCTAGTAGTGTGGGACCATCGGGTAGATGTGCTAGTAGTGTGGGACCATCGAGTAGGTGTGCTAGTAGTGTGGGACCATCGAGTAGGTGTGCTAGTAGTGTGGGACCATCGAGCAGATGTGCTAGTAGTGTGGGACCATCGGGTAGATGTGCTAGTAGTGTGGGACCATCGGGTAGATGTGCTAGTAGTGTGGGACCATCGAGTAGGTGTGCTAGTAGTGTGGGACCATCGAGTAGGTGTGCTAGTAGTGTGGGACCATCGAGCAGATGTGCTAGTAGTGTGGGACCATCGAGTAGGTGTGCTAGTAGTGTGGGACCATCGAGCAGATGTGCTAGTAGTGTGGGACCATCGGGTAGATGTGCTAGTAGTGTGGGACCATCGGGTAGATGTGCTAGTAGTGTGAGACCATCGGGTAGATGTGCTAGTAGTGTGGGACCATCGAGTAGATGTGCTAGTAGTGTGGGACCATCGAGCAGATGTGCTAGTAGTGTGAGACCATCGGGTAGATGTGCTAGTAGTGTGGGACCATCGAGTAGATGTGCTAGTAGTGTGAGACCATCGGGTAGATGTGCTAGTAGTGTGGGACCATCGAGTAGATGTGCTAGTAGTGTGGGACCATCGGGTAGATGTGCTAGTAGTGTGGGACCATCGGGTAGGTGTGCTAGTAGTGTGGGACCATCGAGCAGATGTGCTAGTAGTGTGGGACCATCGGGTAGATGTGCTAGTAGTGTGGGACCATCGGGTAGATGTGCTAGTAGTGTGGGACCATCGAGTAGGTGTGCTAGTAGTGTGGGACCATCGAGTAGGTGTGCTAGTAGTGTGGGACCATCGAGCAGATGTGCTAGTAGTGTGGGACCATCGAGTAGGTGTGCTAGTAGTGTGGGACCATCGAGCAGATGTGCTAGTAGTGTGAGACCATCGGGTAGATGTGCTAGTAGTGTGGGACCATCGAGTAGATGTGCTAGTAGTGTGGGACCATCGGGTAGATGTGCTAGTAGTGTGGGACCATCGGGTAGATGTGCTAGTAGTGTGGGACCATCGAGTAGGTGTGCTAGTAGTGTGGGACCATCGAGTAGGTGTGCTAGTAGTGTGGGACCATCGGGTAGATGTGCTAGTAGTGTGGGACCATCGAGTAGATGTGCTAGTAGTGTGAGACCATCGGGTAGATGTGCTAGTAGTGTGGGACCATCGAGTAGATGTGCTAGTAGTGTGGGACCATCGGGTAGATGTGCTAGTAGTGTGGGACCATCGGGTAGGTGTGCTAGTAGTGTGGGACCATCGAGCAGATGTGCTAGTAGTGTGGGACCATCGGGTAGATGTGCTAGTAGTGTGGGACCATCGGGTAGATGTGCTAGTAGTGTGGGACCATCGAGTAGGTGTGCTAGTAGTGTGGGACCATCGAGTAGGTGTGCTAGTAGTGTGGGACCATCGAGCAGATGTGCTAGTAGTGTGGGACCATCGAGTAGGTGTGCTAGTAGTGTGGGACCATCGAGCAGATGTGCTAGTAGTGTGAGACCATCGGGTAGATGTGCTAGTAGTGTGGGACCATCGAGTAGATGTGCTAGTAGTGTGGGACCATCGGGTAGATGTGCTAGTAGTGTGGGACCATCGGGTAGATGTGCTAGTAGTGTGGGACCATCGAGTAGATGTGCTAGTAGTGTGGGACCATCGGGTAGGTGTGCTAGTAGTGTGGGACCATCGGGTAGATGTGCTAGTAGTGTGGGACCATCGAGCAGATGTGCTAGTAGTGTGGGACCATCGGGTAGGTGTGCTAGTAGTGTGGGACCATCGGGTAGGTGTGCTAGTAGTGTGGGACCATCGGGTAGGTGTGCTAGTAGTGTGGGACCATCGGGTAGATGTGCTAGTAGTGTGGGACCATCGGGTAGGTGTGCTAGTAGTGTGGGACCATCGAGTAGGTGTGCTAGTAGTGTGGGACCATCGGGTAGATGTGCTAGTAGTGTGGGACCATCGAGTAGGTGTGCTAGTAGTGTGGGACCATCGAGTAGGTGTGCTAGTAGTGTGGGACCATCGGGTAGATGTGCTAGTAGTGTGGGACCATCGAGTAGATGTGCTAGTAGTGTGGGACCATCGAGTAGATGTGCTAGTAGTGTGGGACCATCGAGTAGATGTGCTAGTAGTGTGGGACCATCGAGTAGATGTGCTAGTAGTGTGGGACCATTGAGCAGATGTGCTAGTAGTGTGGGACCATCGAGTAGATGTGCTAGTAGTGTGGGACCATTGAGCAGATGTGCTAGTAGTGTGGGACCATCGAGCAGATGTGCTAGTAGTGTGGGACCATCGAGTAGGTGTGCTAGTAGTGTGGGACCATCGAGCAGATGTGCTAGTAGTGTGAGACCATCGGGTAGATGTGCTAGTAGTGTGGGACCATCGAGTAGATGTGCTAGTAGTGTGGGACCATCGGGTAGATGTGCTAGTAGTGTGGGACCATCGGGTAGATGTGCTAGTAGTGTGGGACCATCGAGTAGATGTGCTAGTAGTGTGGGACCATCGGGTAGGTGTGCTAGTAGTGTGGGACCATCGGGTAGATGTGCTAGTAGTGTGGGACCATCGAGCAGATGTGCTAGTAGTGTGGGACCATCGGGTAGGTGTGCTAGTAGTGTGGGACCATCGGGTAGGTGTGCTAGTAGTGTGGGACCATCGGGTAGGTGTGCTAGTAGTGTGGGACCATCGGGTAGATGTGCTAGTAGTGTGGGACCATCGGGTAGGTGTGCTAGTAGTGTGGGACCATCGAGTAGGTGTGCTAGTAGTGTGGGACCATCGGGTAGATGTGCTAGTAGTGTGGGACCATCGAGTAGGTGTGCTAGTAGTGTGGGACCATCGAGTAGGTGTGCTAGTAGTGTGGGACCATCGGGTAGATGTGCTAGTAGTGTGGGACCATCGAGTAGATGTGCTAGTAGTGTGGGACCATCGAGTAGATGTGCTAGTAGTGTGGGACCATCGAGTAGATGTGCTAGTAGTGTGGGACCATCGAGTAGATGTGCTAGTAGTGTGGGACCATTGAGCAGATGTGCTAGTAGTGTGGGACCATCGAGTAGGTGTGCTAGTAGTGTGGGACCATCGGGTAGATGTGCTAGTAGTGTGGGACCATCGAGTAGATGTGCTAGTAGTGTGGGACCATCGAGCAGATGTGGTAGTATTACGAGATCATTTACTAAAATAATCAAAGTGACCAATCAGTTTAGTGACTACGGATTACAGAGGTTGTCATGGATTGTAATGAGTATAAGTTTGACGTACTACATTAATACTTTTTCATCCAGGTATTTTTACAAAGACGGCAGCCACACAGTTCAAGCAAGTAACGGAGGTGAAGAACACTCACCAGTACCCAGTGAGGATTCAGATTGAGGAACAGCTGCCTCGCAGTGAGACAGATAAGATTAAGGTGAGTCATCGCTGCCACCGCGTCTCTCTTCTATACTATTATATAACATAACTAAATACTATGGTTTAGACTATCTTCCTCCACTAGTGGTTTAGTAATACCATGATGTGGAATAGTATAAATATTGTTTGACTTGTATTTGATTTTGTCTTATTCGTAACTGAATGGCAAACTAGTTTGGCTAATTGCCAATGTGAATACACAATATCATTCATTGTGAATCTCCAGTACTAAAGTCTGACAATCATGGCAATGTGCCAAGACCATGGGAATGTGGTCTGTGAAAACTAAAGGTCAGTAGAACATTTACGAAGTACGTATATTTGATATCTATGTTTAACCTCATACATTTACAGGTAAATCTTATGTCACCTGCCCTTCCAAAAGAGAAGGAGAAAGAGAAGACAATTGCTGCCAATGCCCCTGTATCCCAGAATGCCAAGGGTAACATTGTGTGGAGAGAAAGTATCAAGGCAGGAGCTACTCACACCTTCACCTTACATTACGCCATCGAGAAGTCAGCTGACAGCCGTGAGGTCGTCTTCTCTGAACTGTAAAGTGACCTCAGGTAAGTCAACTGTTAGCCAGTAGTTATCATATCATGCAGTATCATTTAACTAGAGTAGCCTTGTGTAATGTATTGTAATCTCAGGGATGACTCATTGATAATGTTGGCTTAGAGATCATTGTACTTTAATACTTCCATACTAAGTGTTGATGAAGACTTGTCGTAGATCCTAGTGGAGTTATCATTTCACAGTCTGAGTTAGTTTATGCAGACGTAGAGACCTGGTCATTGATCTGTTACTACTCTGTGCTCTACTTACATATGTACATGTATCTCACTCTTACTATTAATAGCTGACAGCTGCCTGAATACCAGCGTACGACTAAGAGACACCTGGTGGTGGAATATTCTCATAAGGTAACAATCATATGTGGTAATATTGATAGCCATTCTGTAAACATTTATTGTTTATTATTTTCATTCTCTACTAAATTTAAATAATTGTGTAAAATTATGTAATTTTTAACGATTTAATGGTACTTCTTTACTATATTTATAGTTTAATATATGTTATACTATTCTAGTTGGTGGCTGTACCATGTTACAATACAGCTGCTAGTTCTACTAACTACATGTATATAAATACATGTAACTACAAATTAAACCCGAGTCACACCATCCCAAGGTTTATTGTACTTTCAGGGAATTGTAATTCATATGAGGTGTGTCTGGGTTGGGGACAAAACTGGTCATTCTTGGCATGTTGACCACAACACTAAGCACGTGCATCCATTTCATGTCTTGCAATTTCTTGAGAAAACTTGCTACCTTGTGGCTGGGCTTTTGCTTTATTGTCACTAACATAATTTCTATTGCTTGCTTTATTGTGTGGATTCTCCTTTGCTAATAAGGCATATCTACTATTATTTTTACACTTAACTATTTTGCTAATGTTACTCCTTGATATTACCAATAAATTATGCACATTAGAATAACAATACACTCCACTGTATGGTAACATCCTGTCAGAGTGGTACCACTGTCTGGTAACATCCTGTCAGAGTGGTACCGCTGTCTGGTAACATACTGTCAGCATTCAGTTGGATGTTGTATATCTACTGACTCTTTAACTCCCAACTATACCAGGTCTGGCCAAATGCATTCAGAGTTTGTACTCTTGTTACTAAAATGGTAAGCATTAGTATACCATTCACTTTCAAGGGTGTCGGAGTGGCCCAGTTGGTAGAACGCTCAGCTCTCAATACAGAGGCTGTGGGTTCAAATCCCAACTGTGCCAGATCTGACGGCATTCTAGATTGTTTTGAGTATTTTATATTTGTGTCATTATGCTGGCTAATAAGTAACACATGAAAATACCACACTCTACTTTCAAGGGTGTCAGAGTGGCCCAGTTGGTAGAACACTCAGCTCTCAATCCAGAGGCTGTGGGTTCAAATCCCAACTGTGCCAGATCTGACGGCATTCTAGATTGTTTTGAGTATTTTATATTTGTGTCATTATGCTGGCTAATAAGTAACACGTGAAAATATCACACTCTACTTTCAAGGGTGTCAGAGTGGCCCAGTTGGTAGAACACTCAGCTCTCAATCCAGAGGCTGTGAGTTCAAATCCCAACTGTGCCAGATCTGACGGCATTCTAGATTGTTTTGAGTATTTTATATTTGTGTCATTATGCTGGCTAATAAGTAACACATGAAAATACCACACTCTACTTTCAAGGGTGTCAGAGTGGCCCAGTTGGTAGAATGCTCAGCTCTCAATACAGAGGCTGTGGGTTCAAATCCAAACTGCGCCAGGTCTGGTGGCATTCTAAATTGTTTTGAGTGTTTTATATTTGTGTCATTATGCTTGCTAATAAGTAACACATGAAAATACCACACCTTATTTTCCAGGGTGTCAGAGTGGCCCAGTTGGTAGAACGCTCAGCTCTCAATCCAGAGGCTGTGGGTTCAAATCCCAACTGAGCCAGGTCTGGTGGCATTCTAAATTGTTTTGAGTGTTTTATATTAGTGCCAGTATGCTGGCTAATAAGTAACACATGAAAATACCACACTCTACTTTCAAGGGTGTCAGAGTGGCCCAGTTGGTAGAATGCTCAGCTCTCATTCTGTATATTCACTCTTCCATAAAAATAGATCACTAAGAAATGTAAGGTTGC
The DNA here is from genome assembly GCA_935421135.1 of Bugulina stolonifera. Lineage (NCBI taxonomy): Eukaryota > Metazoa > Bryozoa > Gymnolaemata > Cheilostomatida > Bugulidae > Bugulina > Bugulina stolonifera. The sequence continues at coordinate 15,810,682 of OW285195.1, read as the reverse complement.
ATCACAAGTTTGAGGAAAAGGTAATTGCATAAAATATAAACTTTTGCATGGTTAGGCACAAAACAATAAGCTGAAGGCATAACAGAAAAATATAGTTACTAATCTGCATGTATAGTTACATGCATATGCATAAAATGTCTGAATATATAAGATTTTGGAAGTGACTACAAATATTAATTATGTACAATGGTTATAAAAGAAAACCCTGCAGGTTCCCCCATATATAAGTTCCTTTCCACTCGTTCCTTGACACCAACTAACACTTTAGGTACTAGAGCATTGATGTCTAGAGCATCTTTCTGTTGACCAATACTAAAACCTCGGTGGCCCTCATTTCTTCTTTGGCGGTGCCTTGGCTCCGCTACGTGGTGTTGCTGGACTTGACTTGGGTGACTGCTTCCGTGAAGAACCAGCGGACTTCTTGCCTTTCTTGAGTTCTGGTGACGGTTCGGGCTCAGGTGGAGCTCGTGGGTCTCTCTTCACACTCTGTTGACCTGTGGAGGAATATGCGAGACATTATCTGCATCATATTATTGAGTTATGTAAGATATAGCAGTTCAATAGCAGAGTATAGTTACTAATGAGTATATTTATAGTAGAATCTATTGATAGAATATCTACATGTATATTTATGCCTGAAAATCTGAAAAGGAAATTGAAGCATGATGCATCTACATGTAGTTCAGAGCTCTCTCACTGGTATTTGTAATAGTCTGGTTTCTAAATTCATCTACTATTTACAGAGCGGGTGGGTGTTAGACGTACCATTAGTGTTAACTGTTGCCTTCTTCTGTAGCTTGTCAAGTTTTTTAGGCCACGAGTAGATTTTGTTGTCTGAAGCATCAACCTCTTCTATCGCAGGTAACTTAAATATGGTCTCCGGAAGTCCTAAATCATTAAAAGAATACATGTACAGTAGAAAAATTAGAGAAGTGTTCCTCTCCTTTTTGAGAGAAGACAACTTTAGATTGCATTCATAATTCTGATAGAGCAGACTTTGATCAGACTGAGGGTAGCACCAGATAACCTCATGTACCCATGTCCTCCGCAATAAGCAGGAAATATATTGCACTACACACACATTTTAGTTCAGTATAAGGAATTTGTTGTTGTCCAACAACTTCAAAAAACTTTCTACTTGTAACTTATAATGGGACTCACCAGTCATCAAGTTATCACTGATGTCTATTTTGTGAAGTCCTGACATTTTCCAAATGTCCTTGGGCAGTTCGACAAGGTCATTACCCTTTGCATCCATGTTCTCTATTCTGCAAATATTAATGAACAAGAGCTTTTTAATATTGGCCTATCACAAGTTATATTTTTGACCATTCTCCTGAGGTTTTTCAGGTCTGGCATTGCTCTAGGGTACAGAATATTTCAACGAGGTGGACATGAAATAATATAGCCTCCATAACTTTCCAAACATCACTGCGGATTAGCAGTCGATTGCCTACCTGTATAGGACAATGATGTCTTCAGGTAGTTTCATCATTACATTGTCTGCTATGAGAAGGTTTCTTACAGATGCAAGTATGTCTATCTGGTCGTTAGGGAGAGACGTTATGTTATTGCTGGTAATGTCCAGAGTAACTATCTTGTTACATCTACCAAAGTTTGGAGGTAATCCTTGCAGCTGGTTGTTGGAGACCAGAAGTTCCTCTAAATCCTTGCATGTGAACAGACTCTACAGAAATGCGAGTATTAGATTAGAATGATAGAGTTGCTACTGCCATTGCACATGACTAGATACTAAGTAGTTACTAGTCATAATTACTACTACCATACCTCACTCTGGTATTAGATAGAATTACTGTTACCATACCACACTACAACATTAGATAGAATTATTACTACCATACCTCAGGTAGACGTAGCAGACTGTTATGAGAAGCGTTGAGATGCTGGAGGTTCTTGAATTCACCGATGTCTTCGGGAAGTTCGCTCAACTGATTTTCAGACACGTTTAGTCGCCTCATGGCTCGCAACTTTGTCAGTTCAGCAGGAAGTGATGTCAGGGAGTTACGTGATAAATCGAGGTCGTGAATCAATTTCAGCTTTAGCATCGTGTTTGGAAGCTGTGGAATAAATAGAAGCAAGTATGGAAATAGCTAGGGAGAATAACTGTACGTCTAACTACCCTCTACATGCTGTCTCTGTGCAATGTGATAACACAAACATTGAGAAGTCCAATTCTCTCCAACTTTCACATGTAACACGCAGCCAATGAACTCAATGGAAAATCACTATTAACGTAGTTTAACAAATTGTACTCCTAGAACATGCCTGGCAGACAGTTACCTCTGTAAGCTGCATAGAAGACATGTTTAGAACTTCTAGTCTAATCAGATCCTCTGGTATGACTTTGTGTAACTTGAAAAACTGATTTCCAGAGACATCTAACTCCCTCAACTGTTTCGGTACTTGCACATCGCTAATTGGGTTAGTTCCTAGCTTCAGTACCTGCAGTTGAACATAGGACAACTACATGTATATATATGTCGGTAAACAAACGCTCTGTGGTAACGAGTAACGGATTGCTTCTCTTTTATTACCAGCTATATGTATCATATAGACATAGACATACACATCTACTCATTTCTAAGACGTTTTAGTCTAAGGAAAAGATATATTTGGGTAGAAGTGATGGACCAATCATTAGGGGAGAAATAGTAGATACCAATATTCACGTAGTGTTCATGACCTTTACAAGGTATGTACAGCATATTACAGACTATTCACGTACCCGAAGTTGAGAAAGGACAGTTGAGAAGGTTTTAGCTATGGCTGCTATCTGATTGTGGGAGATATCAAAATGTTCAACAGTTCTAAATTTCCGTAGATCCACTGGTAGTTCCGTGATCTTATTGTGTCCGACTATGAAGTGCGAGAGTAGCTGGCCGATGCCGATATTATCTGGAATGCTGACTAGTTGATTGTTGGAGAGGTCTACGTGCTTCAGAGTCGCTAGTTCACCTGTCAAAAGGGAATCGGGTCCATGACACTTCAAGACACAAAGAAAACGTCCAAACTAAGCCTAATAGACCTCCAGAAACAAAGTTTTGGTCTTAAAATAGTAGATAGACTGAGTACCTAGTAGAGGTAGTATATAGAGTAGATAGACTGAGTACCTAGTAGAGGTGGTATAAATTCTATCTCATTGTGAGCAGCTTTGAGGGTCTTGAGAGAGACCATCCTGTGAATATCTTCTGGTAAGATGGTCAGGTGGTTAGATGAGATGTCCAAGTATTCACATTTCTTTAGCGACTCTATACCTACGTAAAGATATGACAACGTAGTGTATAACATAGTCTATAAATATGCACATGTACACTACGTGTATGTGTAGGTACCAGTAAAATATTGGATATATCTAACTGTTCAACAACAAGCTGCAATACATCATTGAATCCTATCACAGCATATTCATGAACACTAAACACAGACATAACAAAGTGGTCTCATATGTAACACAGAGAATCGCTCAGTAATTCCATCATATCAAGTAATGATAGCTTTCAGTCTATATTAGCATTGATTACTTGGTGATCAGATGATAGCATTTATAGTAGCCTGGGATCCATCTAAAACTCTGAGAGTGTTGTGGCTTGAATTATCTGAAGATCTGTAATAGCAGCTGTGTGAAACTAACCTGGAATAGATGTGAGCTGATTACTGCCTAGCCTCAGATCCTCAAGAGAAGACATGTCATTAAAGTTGGGTGGTAGTGAGCACAGCCTATTCTCTGATACATTTAGAACTCTTAGATACCGGAGGGTAGAGAATTTCTCTGGAAGTTCTTCTATGTTATTCTGTTGAGCGTGGAACTCCACTAGACATTTACCTTAAGGAATAAATACATAGTTAGTCATGTAACATAGATACATGATAATATTCACAGTGAACCATGTAACATACATGATATACCCACAGTTTAATCATATACTGTACAAATCATGTACCTAGATAATTATATACTAACTAAAATATCAAAATATACAATCATGTAATATTCTCTAATTTTACAAAAAATTCAAATTAGTGTCCTTTTGTCTTTAGTAGCAGGTGATTAAATTGTACAATTCCTAAGAGATGCAGTACTCTGTATACATAAGTATGCATGTGTGCATGTATGTGCATGTACGTGTACGAGTAAGCATGTACGTGTGCATGCGAGTGTTTATGCGCACATGTAAATTAGTACGTGTATTCGTAAGTATGCAGATGCACATGTAAGTATGTACGCTTGAATCTACATGTATGTATGCAATGATCTGACTGCTCCTTTCCTACAAATGCAATCTTCCCGGGAGAAGATGAAATCTAAACTTACTAAGTTTGCAGAAATCCTCTGGTATAAGACCAATGTCATTGTGTGAGATGTCTAGGAACTCCAGGAAACGCAGAGACCCAACGGATGGCGGTAGCTCCTGGAACTGGTTGTAGGAAAGGTCCAGGTGAGTCATACACTGCAGAAACTCAAAACCTTCTGGTAACGTCTGCAGCTGGTTCTTAGAGAGGAGGAGTTTGTTCAGATGTACTTCCTTCACCTACAAGATAGAGTAGCAACCAGTCATAGTATGCGATTAATGAGAAGTTGTTCTCTCTTAAATGGAAAGAGTGGATAACCTCTCAAATACAAAACATCACACAGAGCTTCCATGACATTCATACACTGTGTGTAGATGTATATGTACAACATATAGAAGCGCTGTTGTTGAATATATAAGTAGCAACGTTATAAAGTGGAATCTTCATCTTGGTGATGCTCATTGGATAATGAAACGCTATCTACTACACGTTAGCACTCATCTGCTACCGAATCTAACAAAAGGTTTGTCTCTACTGAATTGTCTTCTCTTCTTTCACAAAATAATAGAACATGAACAGCTTTAATCAGTTGCTTGCGGTACATGGGTGGCACCTTATATACATGTACACAGAGAGAGGACAACTCAGCCAAAAACAAGCATACCTTCTTTGTAAGAGCGATCTTGGGAAGCTCTTTGATAGCATTGTCACTGGCATCTACTTCTACTGGTATCTTGTATATAGTCTTTGGTAAAGTCTTCAGTAAGTTATTCTGTACATATACATAGCGTAGTGTCTTCGAGTCTCCTATCTTTGGCGGAAGCTTTCTTACTTTGTTTCCAGAGGCAATAAAAGTGTGCAGAGCGGCTGCCTTGTGCACAGCTTTAGGTAACGACTACAATAAAAACAAACTGAGTTAATGGAAGATATCATCTGACTGATCATGTCTGTCTCCACCCACACTTGCACTTGCACAGTATTCGACTGCAGCGTAAGGTTCATGAGCCGATAGAACCATTTCATCAGTAGGAGAGCTTATAGCATGTGTACCATTAGTCCATGATTTAGAACTCTGCTACGACTGCTGTTTTTTGATAGATCCCAAGTAAGCATAACAAATTAAATTTATGGAGCTCATGCTATAGTTTTAGCTAGCATACTCTCCATCAAAGTATGTGAATACATGTAGAATGTGCTCCATGGCAGTGAGATATTAGATCATACCAGGTTTACAAAGTAAATAATAACCAATCAATATAATAAATATATACATGTATATATAATATACATGTACATTGTACATTGCCAGAGGATAATGGTATTATCAATAGAGCAGCTGTTACCAGGGCATTCACATTACCTTTGTAGTCAAAGTGAAAGAAATACTTTATAGAGAAAATATTTACACAACTAAAATGAATGCTGCATTATATTCCTGGAGATCGCAAACTCGGCATAAGTGATTGACGTCAGACACGATCTGTTAACTGAAACACTCTTGTTTCAATGTGATTAAAATTTCCAATTTACTAGTTTCATGTATGATAGGTAGCATAAAGCGTTAGGTATGAAGGGCTAAATTCTAACATGTCAATTTGTATTTTGATATCTAATTTCACAAGACACATGTAATTAAAAATACCTTTAAATGTGGTGGAATTACATTGGGGTAATATGGACCAATAAAAGCAGACAACACATCGAGTCATTATCTAACTTGAAGCGAATCTGACAGAGGAGAGAAGTCATATTTTATATTCCTAAAATTCCACAGCTCATAAATAGAAGATTAGGAATCTTATTACATGTATTTCACGACTTACGGTGTAGATATGCTGGTAGTTTGTTTATCAAATATGGTTACATACATCTTGTATTTACAGCTCACAGTACCATTGGCCTTTAATTCACACCTAACTCTTACAATGCTGCTTTTATGTTTAGCTAATTTTGTTAAAGATTTAATGTGTTAAAAACTATGAACCACAATAATGGCCGCTGTACATCCAAACTGCCGCTCTACCAACTCAAGTCTATCGGATTAGTGAGCAGAGTGTTTAATTACTCGTGGAAATAAATTAACATCAGCGTTATTTTGTTTATTTATTGACCCTGGATCACCTGTGCACTAGTTACATTGGACAGAGCCTATGCAGTTGTATGCTCAATACAAATATCCACTGTATGATCTAATGCTGCTTATATTTCTATTAGTGAAAATACCTTGGATATTATACCAATAGACTTTGGTTGAGGCGTGTTGTCAAGTTGAAAGGACGGGCAGAGCTGGAAGGTCTGGTTCTCAGCCTAACTCATTATTTGCCCACTGCACAGAACTGGGAAATAAAGTAGCTATACAAAGACTTGAAGAGTTTGCAACTTTTTGCATAGCCCTACCTTCAACTGGTTATCAGAGAACAGACCTACCTTCAGCTGGTTAGCAGAGATGTCCAGAACCTCCAACATTTTAAGTTTACAGACTCCTGGAGGTATTTTCTTCAGCAGGTTTCCCTTGACGTTGATCCTCACCATCTGCTCACAGCCAGATATCTCTGGAGGAATCTTCTTGATGAAGTTGTTATCACAGATCAGCTCGACAATTTTATCTCTCAGTTCTTCATTTTTCACTACATGCTCTGGTACCACCTGGAGAGTTAGACAATATACATGTACATGTATATACGTATACTGTACACTCTGGAGAGAGTAGCGCCCTCTGGTGTTGTGGTTCACACCACTACATCAGTAGTGTACTGAACCTTTTCCAACTTATTAAACAAAGGGATCCCGTAGCGATTCTCTAGTAAGACACTACTTGGCAAACTGCACCACAACCACTCTACTGAGTCTGGTACGGGACGACATGTCATGAGAGGAAAATGGTAAATTGGACCATGTACATGAAGTTGTGACTGGTGAACAGTGACTGGTCATTCACGGGACGTTGGTCAGTAGCCACAATTTCTCACCTTAAAGGAAGCAGTTGTGAAGTTGAAGACAAGTTTCTTTGCTTCTATTTTCTTTAGTTCCGGATCCAATCTGGCTCCATTGATGAAGACAAACTTCTTCATGAATTTTGGGAGAGACACAAGTCGACTTCCAGGACCCATTGGAGGGGGCGGGTCCTCCTTCTTACCCCGTGCTGACTTTGGAGGCATGCTGGTGCTCGGTCTAGGTGTACCTGTCAAATATGCCATCATTCTATGAGCATGGATACAGTGTAAAACTAGAATACGGGTGACTATATATTATACTCTGTAAACTGTGACAATAGCTAAAGACTAAGATCAATTCAAAGATTTACATCTACAATGGGTAGACATCATTGTATACAATGGGTAGACATCATTGTATAGGCTGATATACAGCTGAAAGGAAACTATGAGGGATATAGACAAAGAGTGGCCGAGTCCAAATTAACCAATCAAACCTGTGGATTGAGCTCCTGCTGACTTGGCTCCAGATGATCTGGCAGTGGCTGCTCTAGAACCTACAGATCTTACACTGCCAGATCTGGAGGCTCCACCAGACCTCCTCCCTGCAGACACCGTCATTTTAGTAATAGGATATTATATTGTCTCAATTAGTTGATATATATAAACCTACGATGACAGCTATTACCACGAGAGTCTAGGAGTAAAGTGATACTGAGAGATTAGTTGCACATAGCAACCGAGAGAAGAGCTATCAGTACATGCAAAGCAGATGGAATCCTTTTGTTTTTGCTCAATTAGAAGATGATATAAACAATGAAACAATCAACAATAATATTGACTACAAAGTTAATTATTGAATATATTGCTTATCCAAGCAGATCCCGTGTACAGGTTTATTTACAATCCAATAATCCATGATGTGTATGAAAGGAGGATAAGGAGGGTCCCATTAGCAACCAGTAAACAAACCATTGATATCTTCGCACAAGTAATCTTATTTCTACCAAATCAGAGATGATGTAGAGATGCTGTTGCTACGTGTCAAGTGTAAATAAGATAAGCAAGGGCTGACATCAAGATTAATATTTATCATGCAATTCATATACATGTACATATACATAATATGCATGTATATATATATAATGCATGTACACCTATACAAATACATGTAAATGTTGTGTTTATTATATAATATATACATATAGTGCAGAATTAACTGGTGCACAGATATGTATGCAATGTTACACATGATGTATTAAATGCAATATATAACCTATTAAACTATATTATACTATGCACTTAGACATGTAACATGTACATGACCTGTAAGTTATTATACTTGTATACGGTATACAATAGACAAGTAACATGTAGACTATACATATAAACTACATATATATATATACTGTTACAGTAACAATACTCGTATATATACACATGTATGTTGATATATGCTACATGTCAAACATACTGTAGTACTTATATAACTGAATATATACTTACTGAGGTACAGTAGAACTACTATATTTAACAAACACTGCAGTGGACTGCCTATCTACATCTCAAGAAGTCTAAACAAGATTTTTCAAGAGAGACTCCTGGGTTATGCTACCTTCATGACCCGAGATCCTACACGCCAACACAAATGTGAATGACCTCCCCCAATGGTGCCAAGTGAAATGAACCTGGAAAGATCCTGAGCAAGAGAAAGACAAAACAGTCAAGACCCCAACTAACTACATGTACATGCATGTGCCGACTGACAGCAAACATGCATGTGCTGACTGACAGCTATTACCAAGTTGCGGCAGCAAGGTTATAACTTATAAGTAATGTCTACATAATACAACTATAATAAACTACTAGTGGTGGTAATGGAGCACACTATAATATACAGGCTATGTAGATATAATGTACATTGTAGGTTGCATCGTACAGGTAAAAGTTTACTTACCTTATATTAGACACCCTCTTTCCTCACACACTCCACTCTAGATATGTACCTGGTTTCTTCTACTTCTAAACCTCAAACTCACAGCATCGCCTCCATATTAAAATCACTAAAACTCGTTCACAGTTGAACACAGTGCCAGCCATGCAGTGGGTAGTTAGCTGGTTGCTATGCAACAAGCTTAGTGCACTATAAATGATCTCGAAAGTAGAGCAAACAAAGAGGTCTATTATTGCAGTCTATCAAAGAACACTGTATAGTATTCTATATTATTACATACAATGTAATGAGATTGCTAATGCATACAGAGTATACACTATTATACATGTATATTGTATAACTAATATCATATCACTATATACACACACAAGTACTAGATATACAGTATTATATATATAAGGCTGTCATTGATTGCCAACTGATAAAATATTCACATGTTATAATATTACTATATAGTAATATTATGTTAGTGGTTTACTATGTAGTAGGTAATATTGAACTAGCTTGGGCTCCAGTACCCCAGAGGCGGTCAGTAGCTATTCGTGTATTAATCATTAGTATAATGCATGTATAATAATCCACACAATATTTAGAACTTCGAACATGGCGTCATGGTCAAGCAAATTAGAGAATTGTTCTTGCTACCCTATAGCGAGTTTGTTGGGATGAGTTTATAAGAATGTCACACAATCTAAGAACCACTTGTTTGGTGACGGCTCTTTGAAACAGGACCCAAAAGCACAGTAAGTATACTTTATAAAGGAAGGCATGTATTTTGAAGCTTGCAAAAAAATTAATAGTATTCACCTGACGGAGGTGAATATTATTCTCATAAGATAACACATATGCATCATCTATTTGATGAGTAAGTTGTATACAACTGGAGTTGTCTGCCCACCTGAATCGCAGGTGTTATATTGTCAACATACGACATGTACATCGTACATGTGTATACTAAATGTAAGCATACAGTTATAATACATGATACATCCCATGGAAAATCTAGAGCTGAATTGGGGATTGCCTCCCCATGTTTAGATGCATGATACGTAGTGTGTCTATTTTATAACTTCACTATACTATAATAATATTCAGATGACATACTGTTAACTAGAGGATATTTCTTTGAGGCTACAAAGAAATTGTTGAACAGCCGAAGATTTGATGGCCTTGCCGTTCTTACTCTCCCTCTCCCACTTGAGGAAAGATTCAGATGTGACCAGATCCTCTTCATAAAGAGTGTCGAATATCTGGTAGAGTAGATCTGCAGTAGAAATGAAATGCATACTAGAGATTATCTACAGCAGAGATACATTGTACCATGAAGAGAAGCAATAAACATTAGGCTACACCCCCCATCTACATGTACTTAAATCAATTTCTTTAGTTTGTACATGTACAGCAACTGTCAGGCACAGAGCAGTTCAAACTTCATAGGATTCCAACGCGTCCTAATGATGCCGTATTAGATGATGACACATAAATAATATACAACAGCACATTGGGCGCATACAGTTCATCTACAAGCTTTAGCCCAATAGCCATGTTACTAAGGTACATGCTGCACTGTATCAATTTCTCACCAGCAGCTGCATACATCAAGTATGTAGGAGCATAGGCCCTGCTTCTCCATGATTGGTAAGCAGGTTGCAATTTTACAACGACATCCTAGCCTTTGCACATTAGCATATAACAAAACAGGAGATGGGAAATTGGTCTCAGGAATATTAGCATATAACAAAGTAGCATCATCTACAACATATCAAGCACTACCAAAAGGCTTTATTTTCGGATATCGAAACTAATGAGATATCAGGACTTACTTGCTGGGTGCTCTAACTTGTCCATCAGCTGCTCTAAGGCTACCAAAGCATATCCTGCTGCATCGACATCTGTAAGGTATCTCTTCAACAGCGGTATTCGATTCCTTAGCCGCTCTTCCTCAAACCTATCTTTGTCTAAAGTATAACATAATACATACTATAACACAGCCATGTACCAGTCACAAAGAATGTATAACTTGCAAAAATGTGGTGGTAATGTGGTGGCAATGTGGTGGTAATGTGGTGGTAATGTGGTGGTAATGTGGTGGCAATGTGGTGGTAATGTGGTAAAGGTATCAAGGCTTTCAAATACCTAACTGGACTCCTGTTTGCTAGAACACTGCGCTATGATTGGCTAATTATTCCCAGAAAGAGCAACTCACCGATACAGGAAGTAAAGAGACAGGTAACAAAAGGCTTGATGAAAGATTTTGACTTCTGCTGAGCTGATGGGAGTACCAAGTCCACTGCACTGAATATGTCCTTGCAGAGGTCACCAACCGTATGCCCAGTGTTCGGCTTGTCCAGCTCATTCATCATTGAGGTCAGTGTAACACAGAGTACACTCTTCTGGACCATGGTCACTCCTGTATCCGCCCTCTCAGGTGCTGCTCTCTCCAGCCTGAGTCAAATACATAATGTTAGCTTACTCTGTAGTCACATGTCTTACCAAACTTCTCAGCATTGGTCAGCTGTATGCATGTACAATACTTGCCGTTACCTGAAATAATATAAAAATATATTCGCTACTCATAAATACATGTACATGTACATGACTAGAGATCAATGCTGTCCTACTCATAAATACATGTACATGACTAGAGATCAATGCTGTCCTACTCTTCTTATTACGACAAAATTAGAATTTTTACCTAGAAGGCGTTTTAGGTGTTGCCGGTGTAGCCATCTTTAGTCTGTGAGTCGGTTGATGTTGAGGGACTCCAGTGGTATAAATACCTGAAGAGGTCCTTGATGAAGGGTTCTAAAATATAGACATACTTGTAAGGATGCTTGTAGTTGTTAGGATTTCATTATACTTGTAACATACATGGTACCTACATGTATATGTACATAACAATAAACGTTTGATATCCAAATGCTAATAAATATTTTTGACATGATAAGAATCACCAAATAAACTACTAAAGTCTTTCAACATCCGCATACTCACCACCCAAGAACTGACAGACTGGAAAGTGAATGAAGTGTTAAGAATCTATAGTACATTGTATCATCTCGGAGCCTGCTATACCTACCATTTTAGAAAGAACGTCCAGCCACCAAGAAGCCTGAGACTAAAAGAAAAGCAAAGAGAAAAGAAATGTTGGAACCTGCAAAAAAGCCAAAAGCTACAGAAAGCTTTTCAATACCAGACCACCTGGGTTGGTGTCAGTTTTGGCAAGGTCCCAAGGTGAATACTGTATATTATGTAGAAAAGTTTACCTGCAGATGGTTGCAAAAATTATTTGAATGTTTAAGAGAACCCCAGTTCCAGTTTTGAAGATACAATGAAGACTGCCATTACTGGAACAAGTAGCCCTGCAATACAAATGTATAATTAACCCTACTCCTTGTATCAACTGTCACAGTTACAGTGTACCGCTTACTACTCTATTCACTCTATTCAATTATGCAACAGTAGATAGTGTCTTTGCATAAAAATCCAAAGATGGTCATCTGGCCAAGGTCATAATGGCCAAGGTCCAAACGGCTATTAGCACACATAGCTTTTTGGCACAAAAATGAGAGTTTGCCCCGGCTAGTGTGCTAGCTACTCAGTGAAGGAAGTGGGCAAGTTAGCCTGTAACTGAAATCTAGGTTAGACTATAAGAAACCTTGCAATAACCTTATGATCTGGTAATTAGGCTATTTATATTGCAGTGTGAATAAATGAGAAGATAACTCCTACTAGACCTACTAATCTTGGATTGCTACACTACAATATGTGGTACTTCTACCAGTCAACCTCTGCCCCATCTTACTTCATGGTACATTCTTGTATATATTACTGGTATTATATGACTAGGTATTATATGACTAGGTATTATATGACTAGGTATTATATGACTAGGTATTATATGACTAGGTATTATATGACTAGGTATTATATGACTAGGTATTATATGACTAGGTATTATATGACTAGGTATTATATGACTAGGTATTATATGACTAGGTATTATATGACTAGGTATTATATGACTAGGTATTATATGACTAGGTATTATATGACTAGGTATTATATGACTAGGTATTATATGACTAGGTATTATATGACTAGGTATTATATGACTAGGTATTATATGACTAGGTATTATATGACTAGGTATTATATGACTAGGTATTATACGACTAGGTATTATACGACTAGGTATTATACGACTAGGTATTATACGACTAGGTATTATACGACTAGGTATTATACGACTAGGTATTATACGACTAGGTATTATACGACTAGGTATTATACGACTAGGTATTATACGACTAGGTGTTATACGACTAGGTATTATACGACTAGGTATTATACGACTAGGTATTATACGACTAGGTATTATACGACTAGGTATTATACGACTAGGTATTATACGACTAGGTATTATACGACTAGGTATTATACGACTAGGTATTATACGACTAGGTATTATACGACTAGGTATTATACGACTAGGTATTATACGACTAGGTATTATATGACTAGGTATTATATGACTAGGTATTATATTACTAGGTCTTATATTACTAGGTCTTATATTACTAGGTCTTATATTACTAGGTCTTATATTACTAGGTATTATACGACTAGGTATTATACGACTAGGTATTATACGACTAGGTATTATACGACTAGGTATTATACGACTAGGTATTATACGACTAGGTATTATACGAGTAGGTATTATATGACTAGGTATTATATGACTAGGTATTATATGACTAGGTATTATATGACTAGGTATTATATGACTAGGTATTATATGACTAGGTATTATATTACTAGGTATTATATTACTAGGTATTATATTACTAGGTCTTATATTACTAGGTCTTATATTACTAGGTCTTATATTACTAGGTCTTATATTACTAGGTCTTATATTACTAGGTCTTATATTACTAGGTCTTATATTACTAGGTCTTATATTACTAGGTCTTATACATGTACTACTGGTATTATATTATTAGGTATTATATTACTACTGGTATTGTACTACTGGTATTATATTATTAGGTATTATATTACTACTGGTATTGTACTACTGGTATTATATTATTAGGTATTATATTACTACTGGTATTGTACTACTGGTATTGTACTACTGGTATTGTACTACTGGTATTGTACTACTGGTATTGTACATTGTACTACTGGTATTATATTATTAGGTACTATTTTTTCTGGTGAATCACATTTATTTAGTCACAACTGAACACTTGAAACATTTGGAACACTCTATCTAGCCTGTGTTCTAAGTTCACAAAATATAGGAGGACAGCAGGTATAGCCTTAGAGTGTATAACTAGCCTTAGTTCCATAGCATATATGCAGGACTACACAAACAGACCACAGGCTACCTTTTAACTAGGAATTTTCACTTGACCAAAAAAAAGGTATTTTATAAACTGAAAACATTAAACTCTCGGTACCAGAGTTGAGTTTCCCTCAAACTGGTTCTCCCGTTTTGGGGTAAAATTTTTTTTGCAATGTTGCAACTTTTGCTTTCAGCACTCACAGGAGAAACAAAATGTCATACAAGTGGGTACAGATGGAATTGTGTTATTATTTTAGTTTATTTCTGTAGCCTGATCAAACTCCAGTATCTCCGTAATCTCCTTTAGAGTTATCTCCTTTAGATTGCCTGTAGAAAACAAAACAGTTTATACATTCCTTGTGAAATGAAAGACCACAATATTCACTTCGATATCTAAGTATGTAAAACAGAAACTGGTATAAAATGGAGTCGAAACCACACGTTGACCAGTTGAACAGCTACATGAGTAATTACACAACCAGTAACTGCATCCTATGCCTAAGTTCTTATATATTAATATTATATTCATATACTTATTTTATGAAGCTAGAATTAGACGGGCCCAATCATATGTCAGTAGTACAAAGAGTGTTTCCTTTTTTATAAATCAATTTTGTCAAATCAGGTACGTAAAATGCATTTCCACATACCTTTCGATTAGTTAGAATGTTATATACATATAATCCACTAATTGAAGGGTATGTGGAAATGCATTTTACGTACCTGATGTGACAAAATTGATTTATAAAAAAGGAAGCACTCTTTGTACTACTGACATGTTTTGACTTTGGACATGAAGCAGTAGAACACTTCCTAAACTGTGCACCTAACTAGATACCTACAGAAAAAGGTTGGGGTGTAGGCCTATACTCACCAGGTGAATGTTTGAACTGGTCCATTAGTTCCTCTAAGGCTATCAGAGCAGTCTCTTCTCTGTCTGCTTTACCATCCAGGTACTTGGCTAAGAGAGGTGTACGAGTCTTTAACTCCTCCTTGTCCAGTTTACCATTCACTGCAGTAAAATGTTTCACTTTGTATTAGTGAGAGGTTTCACTTTGTATTAGTGAGAGGTTTCACTTTGCATCAGTGAGAGGTTTCACTTTGCATCAGTGAGAGGTTTCACTTTGCATCAGTGAGAGGTTTCACTTTGCATCAGTGAGAGGTTTCACTTTGCATCAGTGAGAGGTTTCACTTTGCATCAGTGAGAGGTTTCACTTTGCATCAGTGAGAGGTTTCACTTTGCATCAGTGAGAGGTTTCACTTTGCATCAGTGAGAGGTTTCACTTTGCATCAGTGAGAGGTTTCACTTTGCATCAGTGAGAGGTTTCACTTTGCATCAGTGAGAGGTTTCACTTTGCATCAGTGAGAGGTTTCACTTTGCATCAGTGAGAGGTTTCACTTTGCATCAGTGAGAGGTTTCACTTTGCATCAGTGAGAGGTTTCACTTTGCATCAGTGAGAGGTTTCACTTTGCATCAGTGGGAGGTTTCACTTTGTATCAATGAGAGGTTTCACTTTGTATCAACAAGAGGTTTCTTTCACCTTCTATCCAATCGTTTTTTCACAAATACATGTACATAATTACACACTGTAGCTTATATTTTAGTATATACATTGTACGTGTATATTAACTTACCTATGCATGCCTTACACACACTAGTTGTGAGAACCTTTATAAATTCTGATGTTTGCTTCTCCTCCTCTGACAGGTGATTATCTACCCATTGAAAGATGGTGTCATTATCCATCGGACGCGTGAAGTAGCTATTTATAGAACTTACTACGTCCACAGTAGACTGAGGACCTATGTCCACAGTAGACTGAGGACCTATGTCCACAGTAGACTGTCGATCAGCATCACAATACTTGGGTGACGCCATTTGTGGGGAGCTGCTTGCTGATTGGTTGTTGTTTTCCGACTTTGATGTACATGGTGCTTTTACTGTTCGCTCTGATACTTTCTTCACTTTACTACATAAAACAAGAGTAACTATTTACCGCCAGAACAAGTGTGGATGCACAGTCTATATATCAGAACAGTCTATATATCAGTAAAGGGGTTACCTGGGAAAATACGCATCTACATGTAGCTCAGGTTAAAAGTTTTGATTTCTTCAAAAATAGACTGGGCTGACTTCCGACACCCTTATATTAGTTTCCAACTTTACAGCTAGACATCTGTAGATTACCTAGATGTAGCTCCTCGAGCACGACGACGATGAAAGTTTTTAATAAAAGTAGCCAAGTTTCTCTGCAGTTCTGCCTCCTTTTCTTCAAATTCAGCTGAAATTTCACACAACTTTTGAGGAGAGTTTCGTCTTCTCAAAGAAACCCAATTATTCTACAAAACATACAGGAAGTAATAATCCATAACGTTGGGTTAATAACAACGTAAACAATGATGTCTTCATCTAGAAAATTAAGCCAAGTTGTCATTAAGGGTAATCCACAGTAAAACAATCTCTTAGTTCTCACCTGCTTAAGCTCAACCAAATCCTTCAGAGTCATTCGAACTCTTGACGAGCAGTTCTGATTTCTAATCATCAACTTTATTCGGTACAAGTATGACATCATCATTTCCTGTATAGTCACAGGAGTATCATGTGACCAAAGAATAGGCAGGAAGTACGCGGTGAGTGCCAAGTTGTAGATCTCAGGTGCCAGGTTCAAGCTCAGACGAACCTCGTCTTCAGAGATTGTTTGTCAAATACATGTCTATTTACATGTATACATATTTATACAATATGTAGCCAATCATACGTAGAATGTGAACACTTACCTGGTTTTTCCCAGTATCCAACTTCTTTCCAATTGTGGTAAGAAGAACAGCTACATTCTCATAATCCTCCTCGTCATTAGTGTCAAGGACATCCGATATGCACTCTTGTATGGATGCCGTATCCACCAACTTATGATTGTATAATTCGCCAATAAACCTGAGAATAGTTATTATCTATTGACTGTCTATATCTACGCGCGACTGTCTATATCTACGCGCGACTGCCTATATCTACGCGCGACTGCCTATATCTACGCGCGACTACCTATATCTACGCGCGACTACCTATATCTACGCGCGACTCCCTATATCTACGCGCGACTGCCTATATCTACGCGCGACTGCCTATATCTACGCGCGACTGCCTATATCTACGCGCGACTGCCTATATCTACGCGCGACTGCCTATATCTACGCGCGACTGCCTATATCTACGCGCGACTGCCTATATCTACGCGCGACTGCCTATATCTACGCGCGACTGCCTATATCTACGCGCGACTGCCTATATCTACGCGCGACTGCCTATATCTACGCGCGACTGCCTATATCTACGCGCGACTGCCTATATCTACGCGCGACTGCCTATATCTACGCGCGACTGCCTATATCTACGCGCGACTGCCTATATCTACGCGCGACTGCCTATATCTACGCGCGACTGCCTATATCTATTGACTAACCTGAAACAGCTGCATAGAGTGAGAGACGGGGGTAACAAGAGGCACTAACTTATTCACACTTTTCACCAGTTTGTATTATTTGGCTGTAGTTTTCCGGTTGGAAAATACGGAAGTTTTAGCAACAATACGTAACATGCATGATGAAATAATTATCTAGAGGAAATATGATACGCGAGAACTGAGTGTGGAGTCGCCTTACCGAAAATTGGCTAGAATTTTGTATTTGAAGATCTTCAACTCTTCCTCAGCGATGTGGCGTTTGTGAGCCGAGGCCTGAGTCACAACCATTTGTTTGGCTACTTTCATATACGATATATATCTGTCCTCTTTGTAACACACCTCTAGTATGACATCCTTGAACGTTAGCCTCCTTCCATTCAGGTCCTCGATCTTGTATTTCTAGGGATAGACAATTACATCAACCAACCAGAATTAGCTTATTAACATCGGTGTACATGTAGCTGACAAGGTTTAGTTAGTTGACCTCTACATAGAGTTAAGTTGGAGCCATTGATAGCATATCTCTGTCCAATAGAATGTCAACTATCAACTTTAAATATGTCATAAGTAAATACCTGATGCAGCTGCCAGCACAACCCTGCAAACAGCTTAGTGTACATTGGGCTAGCAATAGCGCTGTCATACAGAGTCTTTCCAATCTCCTGTAGGTCTTTCACCGTCCTCACCGGTAGCTCAAGACACTGAAAGAGTTGTTTGTACCTTGGTTAACAACAATGTCAAGTCTGCGTCAGGTTCATAGGAAGGGGATAGCACAAAATCCATATCTAGTTTCTTGGAAGTCACTGTCAAGTCACTGTCAAGTCACTGTCAAGTCACTGTCAAGTCACTGTCAAGTCACTGTCAAGTCACTGTCAAGTCACTGTCAAGTCACTGTCAAGTCACTGTCAAGTCACTGTCAAGTCACTGTCAAGTCACTGTCAAGTCACTGTCAAGTCACTGTCAAGTCACTGTAAAGTCACATCAAATTAGTATTTATATTAGAACCGGAAGAGGTAAACCCATGTAGTGTAATAGCAGTACAAAAGTTAATTATGTCAAATGAACTTAAATGCATGCCAAGATGGTGTCCAAACGTAACAGACAGGCTGCACTAGAGTACCGGGTTGAGTAGATATATTAGCTACCTTATGAAGCAGTGTCTTATAGTTAGTTGGCGTGATTCTATTTACAATTCCCCTGAAAGCTTTGATAAGAGTTGGGTGGTTACACCTCCTCCCGTTAGTTGACTGCTGATTGGTACTCGGCCTCCAAGGGTCTTTATCACGTCTCAATTTATGTTTGAGGCCTTTCATTCTTATGTGCTTTCCTTGCTAAAACATGTTGACTATGACAATAAAACATAGAAATGGTTAACACCACATGTGTGTGCATGTCTTGCATTACTCTCAGTTCCAAGGCACTCCCCAAGATTCTGAGAGGGTACATAATTATGTACTATGCTGTATGACTAATAGCAAAATTAAACCTAGTTTAATTTTTATTGTCTTTTTAATTTCCAGTTTACCACCCAACCCGTTGAGAGAGCTAGGAATGGAACCTGAGCTACACTGTTAGTGGTAGCATGAATAGCCAGGTTTCAAGTGATGCAAAATGATAAGTAGATAGGCTGGGTATTTCTGGTAGACTTCGGTCGAAAACTCTATCGCAAGTTCTAGAAATGACCAACAACATCCCTTCCTAGCTTCCAATTTTTGTGAGTCAGAGCTTGGTTGTTGCCAGAGAATCAACATCACCAATGGTGCTAGATTGCTAATTTTAAATACTTGTGAGAATAATAAGATGATTTCATATATAGTCAACTCACCCTCAATGGTCTAAAAAAGCGAGGATTCACAGTTTTTTCCTTGCTTAGCTTGAGTGCTGCAAAAGCTTGTGGGTGAGAAAGCACGATGTCAGGTATATCTGGCAGGTGAGGTTTGTGTCGGGACTCTGGTTGCTGCTCCAGGTCTATGAGGAACTGTCTGCTGTAAGTGATTCTGTTAATAACAGGTCTGCTTCTCGGGAGCCTGGCGTACGAATACGGCGTAATGTCATCCCACATGTCCCATTCATCTCTCATACCTACCAAAAAGTTTGTGTACATGTTTGAGTTGGATAGAGGAGGTAGTTGTTACTAGTGGGTTGGGGGGGGGGGGGGCTTAGTTGTCAACAAGTAACCGCATAAGTTACTTGTATTTTCATAAAAAAAAGAAGAAACGGAACATGAATTATATGGTATAAGATGCAAGTGTTTCCATCCAACCATTCGACCAATCTGAAAACATACAAGAATATTTTTTGTAATCAATACATGACAATATGAATATGAATAGTCTTTGAGAACCCCTTCCAGAACGGTCGACTGGTGTTAATAGAGCCACTGTATTCACTACAGTACGTGTCACATGACTTGTACGTGTCGCACGACTTGTACGTACGTGCCGCACGACTTGTACGTACGTGCCGCACGACTTGTACGTACGTGCCGCACGACTTGTACGTACGTGCCGCACGACTTGTACGTACGTGCCGCACGACTTGTACGTACGTGCCGCACGACTTGTACGTACGTGCCGCACGACTTGTACGTACGTGTCGCACGACTTGTACGTACGTGTCACACGACTTGTACGTGTCACACGACTTGTACGTGTCACACGACTTGTACGTGTCACACGACTTGTACGTGTCACACGACTTGTACGTGTCACACGACTTGTACGTGTCACACGACTTGTACGTGTCACACGACTTGTACGTGTCACACGACTTGTACATGTCACATGACTTGTAAGAGATGCTGAGATTACTTGATGAGACCTTACTCACTGTAATCATCTCAACTAAAGCATATGATGGTATATTATTGTACTCTAAAGAGAGGCTACTCACCATAGCTATGACTCATATCAAACAGTGGGTATCTGTATGCAGAGTGCTGGGAGTGCTGGGGGCACTTTGGTATATGCTTCTCATTGCTTTTCAGTGCGTCTTCATTTATAACAGCCCGAGTCTCTGGATCAACAATCTTGATCACCGTTCTCTTCCTGTGAGGCAGTGGTGTGGGTGGACTGTAGTAGCCCTGGAAGATGCAAGTTTATATGTGGCTTTTTAAACGACTATCAAAGCATAGGAGGGGCGCCCAAACTATGGTCCTAGAGCCATATGTAGCCCTTTGCCTACAGGTTTGGGCTTCATGATGCATGGTTTCCGAAATAGAATACAGAAGTTAAGGAGAAAGGATTAGCTTTCACAGCTGGAAACCTTAGCGGTGGTGATGGAATGGTATTATATTCTACCTATATACTACCTTCCTATAACACTAGTAATAGTACAGTACATTGAACAAGGCTATATATTATATGTACATGTAAACAGAATGGTACAAAGTGGAAGAGGATAACTCTTGCATGATCAGTTTCCATGAAGTTGTGTAGACTGAGTTCCATATGGTCAGACTAGTATACATGTAGAATGAAAGTCGATTAGCTAACGTATCAAACTTTCAGCTTAAGTTGTATATAACAAAACATCTTCACTCAACAAGTAGCTAGGTAGAGAACTAAGTCCAAGGTTGATACATACCAGAGACATGTTTATTCTGTATATTACGAGGATTTAGAACAGATTAACGATGTCATAGACTTCCTCCTACAGTATGACGTAGTCTACAACATTACAAGCACAACGCAATGACATTAATACAATGCTTTCATCATACAACTATGTCCATATAAGGTATGCGTGTATGTTACCAGCATTAGATACAATACCCAACCAAGTTTACAAATGTACAAAGAGAATGATGATGATAGATGATATACAAAATGGAATAAAATATCAAAGTTTGAAGAGGGAGGCAGAAGATAGAGAATTTTGCAGAGGAGCAGAATGAGGGATCTGCCAGAAGGCAGACTACACCAGAGAGACAGACAGTCATGCTCACACAAACACTTACTAGGTGCACTTACCTATAAGTCCCTCTTCTACTGCCTGCTGCTATGCTGTGACTAACAACTTGACTCAAATGTAGGTAGATAGCTTCCATATCCACATCTATAGCTTTATTAAATTATAGCCTAAATCAGCAGAAAGCTACTTTTTCTAGAAGAAAAATCTACTTTGAAAGAAGCTACAATGTATAAATAATATTATAGCTTTGGATCCAGTCATTGCAGGATTATTGATGGTTGGGTATAGGCTGGCTGCTCCAACATTTAGCATAGCAAGGAAGACCTCAGTGAGTTATCCCCTCCACTATACATTACCTACTAATTCTGCTACCTTCCTATGAAGTACCCTGGGAAGTAGTGATTCTCATTGCATAAAAGAGAGAACACAACTTCTAACCAGGGTTAGAAGGGAATAAATACATTGTATATTGCTGTGCACTGTACTTACTGCTTATAACTGCTAATAGATGGCGACTTGCAGGCTTACCAAGTCTCCATGATCTGAATCTCCCTGCTGACTTGATGTAGTAGTTGACAGTCTACTACTGCCTGTATACTCAAAAGTTGTCTACTCTCTCCTTTGGCGTCAGACAAGGAGATGACAACTTCTGAAAGATAAAGAACTGATTCATAGTGTAGTAACTACATGTAGATGTACTAGTGACTTTCACCACTTATAACAATATTAAGTTGACAGTTCACAGGATATTTCAAGCCTATAATATCACCTGAATTGTGACATTTCCACAAGGCTTCTAATTTTTGCCTATTATGTTATTACACTGCATTTTGTAACTTGCGTTTTTTTATATTTTAATGTTTCCTCATAGCATTAAGGGACATTAGGGCTATTAATAAACAGGATATTGAATTCACTGTTTTAATACCATTACTGCTAATTATGTGTGTGGTTATTAGCATAATAAAACTGGAGTGCCATGTAAGCTTAAAGGCGTGGGCGGACTCTCTTATCCCATATATTTTAATTTATAGATTAGACTACCATCTGATAGTGCTTGTCAGTACAGAATATTGCGATAGGCAGGCTTACCAAGACTCCCTGATTTTTAACTCAAATTTTGGTACCCCACCCCACCCAAAATTGACACCCCCCACCCAAATGCTGAATCTCCCTGATTTCCATCAGTCAACCTTGGCAAGCCTGGTGATAGGGTAACTTGTGACCAACAGCTCTGGAAATAATGGTAAAGGTTTGAAATTTGAGCTTGAGATTTCAAATCAGAGTTGAGATTATATATACATATATGTTAGAGATGATGCAAGCAGATGTACATGTCTTTACTCTGTGTAATACGTTCATTAATATTGTTATGATACATTGGTGTGAATATGTGGAAGTCATTTACATAAACACACTTTGACAGGTAAAGAAATAATTTATGTTATGCTTCCATATGCTAAAGGAAAACATGTATTTAAAGTAATATAATACACAACCAGGTCACAGGAATCTAGACAGACATAATTAAATAGTAATATATATGCAATATATTATACACTGTATATTATATTGTTATAACCTAACTAATAATATCAACAGGCAATAACTATAAATAGTGTAACTATGTAAACACGTAACAATCAGAGTGTATTTTTAATACACAAGTACCCAGCTCTAGCAGTGATGCCTGGGTCACCCGGCCCCGAGGTCCTAGCACCACCCGGAGCCGAGATCTGGACTGGTAGCATTGCAACATATATAACTCGTTCTGATTTTCGACTTCAAATCTGATTGGAGGACGACGGACCGTTTCATCTTTTGTTATATGATGGCTGTATCACAGATAGGTACATGTAGGACGGTATAATACTATTGGTTGCATTATGTATGGATAATGTAGGCAGTGCATTGTGGGATTACATTATGTATGAGCAATGTAAGCAGTGCATTGTGGGATTACATTATGCTAATGATCTATTAGATTAGAAGTATATTCAATAAGATTAGAAAGTTATGCTTTGTTCAGAATCTGATGCCTATTCATGGTAAACTATTTCCACAAAACTTTGGCAGAAGTTGAACTATTGTGGAGATACACGTGTCAATCTAGAACTAAACTATTAGGTAAAAAAGCATATTTGTTGATGTAAAGTGAAACATAGGGCTGCATATACACATCGTAGGGGAACTAAGGCCAGACATACAGGTAGGGGAACTAACTACAGCTCCTTCAGCTTACACCTAGCCATCCAGGCTACACAGAGAGAGAATACAGCACCCAGGTTACAATGAGAATACAGCACCCAGGCTACAATGAGAATACAGCACCCAGGCTACAATGATAATATAGCACCCAGGCTACACTGAGAATATAGCACCTAGGCTACACTGAGTCCGCAAATGTACATGTAACATGTTAATGATGTAACATATTTTCATTTAGTCATCAGACATGACCGTGCAGCATTTCTAAGAGGATAATAATAGAGAAGGAAATATAATAAACAGAATCCATGCTACAGATTAATTCTGTTTTTGCTTTATGAAATAGTAAACACTCCCATGTGATCATGATGTAAACCAGCTGTTTGGTGTATCACAGATTAAGAGAAGGTGGTAATGTGTTACGTTACATGTCTATCTAGTCTACAGTGATCCAAATATTTACCAGTTCAACCCTAAACAATTTAATAGACAGATTGATACATGCACTTCCTTCATCGTTTATCACCAGAAATGTCAAGGGTTGAGCTCTGGGATGTTGGTTATTGATTTGGTGTAAAATAAGTTTAAATGCTTACCAAGAGTTGTGTACTCTCAGCTATACAATATATATGCTAATAGTCATGTGTGCCAACTGGAGAGGTATTATGGGTAAAGGTAAGGTCTGAGGCTACCGAGGTTTGTTATCAACCTAGTTGACTGGTACTACCTTGTACACACATGATAAATAAACTGATTAACTTGTTTTCTTATTGGTTTAAATAGCTAATATAATGTAGACATCATTTATTGCAAAAGTGGAATAGAATTGCTTTAATTTATTCCTGTACTTTAAATGCTATTAAACTACAAAATAAAAAGGGATTAAGTTACTAATGTATATCACTGTATCACAGTTGGTTAGAATAGCAATGAGTTCTCAGTCTGTAATTTATGTTACCACCATGTGACTGGGAGACATACCTGTTTACCTTGCTATACAGCAGGGCACTTGTTCACCTTGCTATACAGTAGGGCACCCGCTCAACTTGCTATGCAGTTAGTATTAGTAGGGCACTTGTATATAATATATTAGTTCACCTTGCTATACAGTAGGGCACCTGTTCAACTTGCTATACAGTAGGGTGCATCTAACTCAAAGAGTACCACCAGGCATATAATAGCTCTTTAGGAACAAAAGGGACCAATTAATGCTCAGTACTTCCCTTCTACTCAGTTGCACATTATAATTTATTATAATGATGCATAATATGCCTATTTTGGAAGTCAGCAATAGTGAATCAACAGTCAGACCTCAACTTTCAACCAGGATCTGTACACTATTGGCCTAATCAAAGAAGAACTTTCCCTTGAAAAGTCTACACTAACAGTTCGTACTTGGTATGCTATTAGACTCAGAATGCATGTCCCAAATAACTGCTCATTAGCAACCATTGGAAACCTATTTACATATGTTAGGGGGTTTGGCCATTTTCTATATGTTGTATAATGTATTTTCTGGCTAAAAATTTACATATAGTTTACCCTTCAATATAACCATGTCTATTAAAATGTCTATTAGATGTCCCTCATTGCACTGAAGGCTCTCATTTCCGTGATCAAGTTGGGCGACCAACCGAGAAGCGGTTTAGACAAAGGAGACTGAAGATCGCCTACTACAGGTACAGATTGCAGATATAGGTTGTGTGGCCGAGTGACAAGCACATGCGCTTGTAGACTCGGTGATATTTAGTAGATTCGAACATATAATATTGTGGGTGAGCACAGCTCTAGGGCAAGACCAGTGCTCAAAGTGTACAGGCTCGGCGAGCCTGTAAGAAATCACCACACCCACCTCCCACCTCATCTCAGAGCCTGTAAGAACTGCCATACACTTTGAGCACTGGGCAAGACTGAGCAGTAAATGAGATAGGATATTTTGTTCTTTGTCTAAGAAGTTGTCTACCATGTTAAATTTTGGGAAATCCCAATTGTAAACATCAGGATAGCTGCATTGCACCTCATGATGTTCGAGCTATGTCCAGGGATTTTGACCAACTCTACAATGGCGGAGGTCCTCTGTTACCAAAGCCGTGACAAAGGCATACAGCTATCAAACACCTAAACCACTATGGTGTCCAGTTATAGACAAGTACCAGTTCCCTTCATTCACAGTAAGTCTACCAGGAGTGATACCACCATATCTACACTCTGATCACATGTCTAGTGGGTACAGATGATGGTAAGCATCTACTATTTTTAGCAGTCAAAACAGTAATCCTTTCCTTGGTAATCAGTCAAAATCTTTAGTTAGACCAGTTTTTTGCCTCTACTATCTCTTCAGTAAGGGTGATTAACGACCCACCCCAGCTGCCATAGTATGTTCTAAATGCAGTGCTGTCATAAATAATTATCTTAATATGGCTGAGGGGCATTTAAAGCTAAATAGATCGTTTTGCATTCCTCTCCCGTTACATGACTACTTTGATGCTGCCAGGTAGTAGAAAAAGCAACAATGTAGCCCAGAAGTGATTACCACAGAAGTTGTATACCCTTGAAAGACAACACCACCACAGTTTCAACAGGGCAGTGTTTGAAGTGGAACAAATGAGGTAGGTACACGAGAGTACACCCTGCTGACCGTGTACCCACTAAAATTGAGGTGGGTACACACTGTATACTCATGTATAGCCACACTGCAAAAAGGAACAGAGTCTGAAAAGCTCAGTGTAAGCTGTCCCAGCAGGGGCTAGCTGATTGCACAAGAGATTGTATCCAAACAACTACGGGAAGAGAACTGGAATTATTCTAAATGCACTGAACTGAAATAATGAACTTTGATCAAATACACGTAGCATTTCACTTATCCTGATTACAAACTCCAGTCACAGTATTTATTCTCAGTCTAAGCAATCAAGATGGAGACTGGAGTCAAATCTAAGACGTAAATCAGAGATGTGTGTGTATAAGAACCACAACCAGCCAGTTCTGCGTAGTTTTTGTACAAATATATATTATGTTTTATTACAAATAGACTATATACAATAACAGGCTCACAGCAGAGTTTGTAGACAATTGCTTTATTATAGTTATTTCTTGTTTGGGTTTTTGTAAAGATTATTAAACATTATTTTATGCCAAATTAACAATATTATAAGAAGTCGATCATGGTTGGGAAGGTTAACAAGTAATGTGATTAGTGTAGCGCAGTATGGAGACAGTATAATATAACCAACCATGTACCATGTAATAAATATGAATGTTAAGTAATGGTACACTGTAAATATGGACACCCACGCAAATTGAGTGAATTAATAAATTCATTTGCATGTAAGTGGAGACAGGAGAGAGAAAAGGGACATTTTGTGTGTGTATTGGACTTAGAATAACCTCTATTATATCATATATACTAACAGACGTGGAACACAACATAGCACAGTTATATGGTTTAGTGTGTGTCCACTACGGATACCACAGCTGTCTGTCTGTTTACAGTTATAAATAGTATAGTAGTGTAATCGTATAATAATGGTAACATGAGAGTGGATATAGTAGACAGATAGATGAGGGAGAGAGAGAGAGTGAGATAGTGGATAGATAGGGAGATGAGCATGATATGGTATGCATATGGTAGTTATGTAGCACCTTGTACCATCACCATATCAACCGTAGGCTCTGCTTCAGTTCTGGTCGCCAGGAATGACAGAGAAGTTTTCATCTGTAGAAATTCTTGTCGACGCTTATTTTCCCCAATTGAATTGCTAAAGGAGGGTATTGCCTATTTATAAAATGAAGTCGTTTGTTAGATCGTCATGATAAAATGTACCCAGTTGATACACTGCTTAGCTTAGTGTCTATTGGTTGTCTAATCAACTTGTTGTGAGTTCCTGAGCCAATCGAAGAATTTTCCTACAGATTTCACAGCAATTCCACTTTTACTCTTTTTCTCCCAGAGAAAGAATGACTCATCTGCTATCAAATCCTCATCTGTTAAGGCATAGCAGAAGTCACTGAGTAGATCTACAACAAAGTAGTGGTCAACCAGTTAGTAGTGATGATGCAAAACTCCAGGTTTTACATGATTATAGATGCCATCATTTATAGCTATTGTAGAGCTTGCCCAAGTTGAGAGTAAGGGCGGTGTGAGGCTGTATACTCACTAGCTGGATGTTCTAACTTGTTCATTAGTTCCTCTAAGGCTATCAAAGCCGACTCTTCTCTCTCAGGTTTACTATCCAGGTACTTGGCTAAGAGAGGTGTGCGAGACTTTAACTTGTCTTCATTAAAACTGCTGCCTCCATCTGCAACAGCGGGAAAGTTTAAAAACAGGAAACAATTGTCTGTAGTTTCCTACTAACACAACCACATAGAGACTGATAGAGATAAACTGTAAGGTGTATATTAGAGGAGTTGTGAGTTGGACCAACTGTCAACTGTTTTGGGCTGGTTCTTTCATTAGTTCTGCCACAGCGCACCTGAGCCACATCATTACCTTCTTTGGACAGTTCTTCCTTCTTATTACACATATATTATATTATATATTATTACTGAAATAAACAAAACAAACAAACATGGTAGTGTTTTTGCATACAGAGGGTGATCAAGGAATACGCGGACACGCATATGGTGGATGTAACTCACCTATGCAGGCTCTGGAGACGTTAGTTGTTAAACATTTTATGAATGACTGGTCATTGCGTCGGTCCTCTGAAAGGGTAGAATCAGCCCAGTCAAATATGACGTCGTTAGTAGCACCTGCCTGAAGGAACTTCTCCAGGGAGGCTGCTATGTCTACATTAGACTGGGATGTGCTGATGGAAGACTTGGTCACATTGGTATGTAGAGTGTATTCTAATTTCTGTATAGTACAGTACAGTATAGTATAGACAGAGTGCATGGATGTGCAGTCTACATTACTACAGTAAATACACCAATATTATTAACCAGAAATCTCCAAGAGACGAGATTCTTACAAGCAGGTACAGAGAGATACAGTACATGCACCATGTGCTGTAGATTACACCTGTACTCTACTGTATATAGATACATGCATCATATACTGTAGATTACACCTACTGTAGATTACACCTGTCATCTACCGTAAATATACTGCAGATACACCATGTGCTGTAGATTACTTAATGTTATTACTGCACTGCATATAGCTATGGAACTCACAAAGTTATGGTCTGTCGCTAGAACACCAAAATATTACCTTAGAGCTAATGAACTCTTCTAGATTCTCCCCTTCGGGCAGGAAGTCTGTCCACTGAAGAGAACTTTCTACCCATCGTTTGCCTACTTCTACGTGCCCCTGTTAAACATTTGTATACGTATTATAGTACTTCAGTAAACAAGCAGCAGCTTTCAAATTTTGGAACACCTACAACAGTTCAAGGTGCTGGGAAGGCAAAGAATGGACAAGAGCAATAAACAAGACAACATCTGATGAGTGCTATCACAGTAGAGATACTACAGGATTGCGTACTTACTGTAAGAGAACTAGCTTCATGTAGTATTCCAGCTGCCAGTGTAGCGGCTTTGCCTATGGAACGCAATGAAGCGCATACAGTATCTAGTTTAACTAGTGGTATTGAGGCAACTGTGAACATTGGTGCTATTAGTTGTGCTAGATATTCCCACACATTAGGGATGTCTATTGCCAAGTCATCGGCTATTTCTAGCACAGTGTCTATCCCTTTAAGGTGAAGGTCTAGTGGTAATAGTTCATGTTTTATTAGTTCTGCTAGCATCTGTCCTACGGTCTTCCTCGCTGAGCCCGTTCTCTCCAGTGTATAATTAATTGAGCATTCAGTGATAAGATTTTTATTGGATTGGGCATCTAAGTCACGGATGTAGTCCATCATCTCCTGCAAGTCATACAATGGGAGAACATGAGTGCATAGTTCGATAGCTGACAGATCAATGTTATATTTACTGTGTAAGTATTCATCTACAATACAGTATGTACTTACCTTTAGATCCTTGTTGTGTAAGTATTCATCTATAATACAGTATGTATTTACCTTTAGATCCTTGTTGTGTAAGTATTCATCTATAATACTCTTCATCTTTGTCTCCCACTCGTCCCTAGAGAGCTGTTTGACAGCGACGGGTGCGACCACAACCTTACTGCTGCTGTCTGAGGTTCTACGACTATCTGGTCTGGTAGGGGTGGGTGTACGCATGTTACGTCTACCTTCCACACTGTTCTCTCTTGAGGGCCCTCTAGAACCGGATGTCCTGGAGAACTGGCGAGCTGTAGCCAGTGCACTAGACCTGAGCACAGGAAGTAGATATAATGATAGAATGTACTCAGATGTACCAGGAAGGAGAGAATCAACAGAAGTTTGTGCGCAACGTAAACAAGATTAAAACAAGTCATCATGCACCCCTACTCACTGAATATACATACGTACATGTATGTACATGTATACAGTGGTGCAACCACTAATAGCTCTAGTAATAATAATTTAAGTCTGATTAATGTAGCATTGCAAAGCATAGAGAAAGAGGATTCAATATGGCCGCTTAAAGATACAGCCTTTGAGAAAGGAAGGGAATCAATCTAATACGGCAGACGGTAGTGTGCCAAGAGAAGACATGTACATAGTAGCTGCTCGTACAGTATACTGGACAAACTCAAGAGGAATAGGAGTGCTAGTTGACACGACTAACCTCTCTTTCTCCATGGAACCACGTGGAGTTCCACCCATTCTGTTACTAGCACCACTACGATTGATTCCACGGCCCATACTACCTCTACCAGTGGGTAGTCTGTGTCCAGAACTGCTCCTCTCCATCTCGCCACCTCCACCTCCATCTCTGAGAGCCTGTAACAGAATAACAGGGTCACATACGAGCATACAGACACAAGAGCTATGTAAGAGTACGAATCTACCAGAGGTGACTAACTAACCACTCACTATAATATGATGCCTACGGAGTACAACAAATGAACGTATGGTAGAGTGGTAGAGTTTGCACCAGCAGATGAAACAGCTAATCATCTAGAAAACAAACAGCTTAGACAAGGGGTTCGGGGTTATTTACAAGAAATACTGAATGTCAGAGAATGAAATAAATGAGTGAGAGAGCCATGTGCACTCGGTTTGCCACTGCAAACATGCTCTGATTAGAACTAACACTGGATGCAGGCAGGCTGGTTCGCATACAGGCTGCTGCTGCTAATGGAAATGCGTGTTTGGGTTTATGAAAGCTTATTTAAGTAGCACAAAGTTGTAAGATTTAGCATACTGCCTTCAGTACGAGATGCATTTTTACACTTACATGTTTAGCTGCCTACAAATCATAGAAATGAAGAGATTAATCCCCGTGTACCTGACCTAGTAGGCTATGATATAGAGCAGCGGGCTGGGAGCTGATGCCTTAGTGGAAACTATGGCACCGGGGTTAAATGCTTAGTAACTACAGCAGCCATTGTTTGTTAGCAGTAGTGAGACCAGGGAGTGCTAGGGTGGAGTAGACTGTGGTACTTACAGAGAATCTGTTGGTAGGGGTGCTAGCCCTCTCCTCCTGCTGCTGTGGTGGAGTGTTCTTTCCAGAACCAGAGCTACCTCTTCCCCAACCACTGCCACCACCAAATCCTCTAGGAGGTCCTAAAGTGACAGTGTCACTTCCTGCCTGCTGAGTGAGTCGGAGTTTCTGGGGGTCGATACGCTGGTGGGTTTTCATGGAAGGTACCACATTCCAGCCGCTGGGACCTGCTCCTGAATCATCATCTCCCCTTCTCTGGTTCCTGAGAGTATAGAGACACCACATTAGTTCAGCAATATCGCATCACACGCAGGAAACGGAGATAATAATATGCAACATAAGCATGTATTCAGCACTATCAGTTGTTTATTTGCTGTCATATGACACCAAATCCTAATCTACAGGATATATTGTGGTGAAACAAATGGATTAAGTGACATGGAATTAAACAGGCAGGAAATGAACTACATAGTATGATACGTTATCAATATATTATAAGATTAATGTGTTATAATATGATAATGTTGTAATTATTCTACTGCTCATTATTATGGTCATTGTAGGAAATGCATGGGTTGTTATTGTTGTCATATTTCTTACTGGTGTTTATACCAGCCACCAGTTATATAAGATATTACGTATTGGTAAGCGTGTTAGGGAGTGGTACCTACCTTGGTGGAGGGTTTCTACTTTGACTCCCCCTACTGGGTATATTTGATTTCTCTATCATAGCCTTAGTCTCATGCGCTTCCAGAGCTGCCTCAGCGTGCACCTCGGCAATAGTCTTGGGGTTGTTGTCTTGCTGCTGCTGTCTAGGCTTCCAATTGTTCTGAAATACAATGGATGATGATACTAATACATGTATGTTCTACGTCCACCACTCTAACTATATGTTTGTCCATTTGAATTATTATTATATGATCAGAGGATCCTAAGTCCACAATGAAGGGGGGTAGACCTTGTGAGTGACTACTGTGGTAGTTGGTATAACTTTTCATGTTGACAGTATTGTGGACGTTAAATCCTTGACTGACTTGTTACTAACAATTAATTGTGTCAACAGATAGTTCAAAGGGTTTTTGGGATGATACGATTAGGTAGGGAATAGAGACTTGCAACTATATAACTACTATGATACAAGTATAAAATAACAGTAATACCACGGGTGTGTCAGACTGGTGAGATAAAACCTATTTATCATAGTATTGCACGAGGAAAGATAAGTGAGCCAGCCAGGTGGTTGGAACCCTCAGTAGGATCTCAGAGAGGAATGGAGAGGACAAGAAGGAGAAAGCTGATGAAGAACAGGAACCATCTATCATACTTATGTCAGCTTATGGTTAAGCCTCATGCAAACACCAATTACTCCGCTTCAAGTATGACATGGTAGAGTTTAGAGAGCCAATGTTATTATACAGTATTAGAGGAATGAATAGCTACATACAATCAAAGCATTCAGATAATATAACAGACAGTATTGCTAATCATAAACTTGTTGTGGGAGAAGGTAACTTCCGACAACAACTACTAGACAGTATATCTCTCTAATGATAGTGTAGTACTGAAACACCCTCACACCCAACAATGCATTACTTACTATACAATCTAACTAAAGTAGACACATTAGTGCCTAGGCAAGAGAAACCTGAGAAAGCTCAAACACAATATGGAGACGACATCAGAGATAGATAAGCTCGAAGAGGACCATGGACTGAGGAGGGTATCCAGGGTATCGGGAGAGCCAGGAGTAAATGCTGACAGGGCATCTACACAGCAGAGTGTGGTGTCCAGAAGGCAGAGCTTAGTGCTGTCGCAGCAGCCAAGTTTAGCTCAGACGAGGCGGCTGAGTTTGAAATCAAACAGAGACTCGGGCAAATGGTCATATGCACAGGGCACACACACTGCACAACCGTTTCTGATAGAACCACGACTACCAGGCCTACAATACACACAATTCTCAATACCATTTATGCCTGTATTTCTACCAATGCACACATCGTATACGTCCAACTATCTCTCCCGCAGGACCATGGTACCACCTCAAAACTACAAACCAAACTCAGTACAGAGTAAGGTGAGCTTGCACCTACCCTTTTCAGGGAGGCACTTGAAGACTAATATTTTTCTGAACACCATGTTGATTTAGTAGCCATCTTATTCCTTCAACCAGGTTTATTTTTTATTCACAAGGCAGCTACAACCCGACCGATGGCAACAGAGAAACCAACCAAAACAACTCCAGTTAAGGTTAGTAATCTAAACAGAATTGTTTATTAAATTTTCCTCATCTCATCACCTAGTTGGTGATCCCAAAGATCTTCCTTCATCACAGCACACGAACATGTACTTCTGGTTTCTGTACAGTTTTCTAACTGCATATTTCACTCACATACCAGCAGTCAGATGTTTTGATTCTAACTACCATAAGGTATGACTGATGGAGCATGCTTTAATCATGATTAAGAACAGGTATAACTAATGGACTGCCAACTGAAGAAACATTTTAGATATAAGATATTATAGTTGCAACCAGTAGTTTCATTGTGACAGAGCACTGTAATGTATGTTATAGTTGGAAACATACTCTCGCCAGTACATATTGGCTTGGATAGTGCTTCTGATTGGCTACTGTCTGCCATGCAGTTGCATAGGAATGGTGCACATCATTGTTGCCAGAAATGAATACCAGAAAGGCGAATA
Source organism: Bugulina stolonifera (assembly GCA_935421135.1). Taxonomy (NCBI): domain Eukaryota; kingdom Metazoa; phylum Bryozoa; class Gymnolaemata; order Cheilostomatida; family Bugulidae; genus Bugulina; species Bugulina stolonifera. The sequence goes on along the minus strand of OW285195.1, from coordinate 15,776,353 downwards.
TATCTGGGCAGAAAGGAGAAAGAGATCGGGTTGTGTTTGGACTATCATTGGGTGCGTATGTGGAGTGCTAGCCTGGGGAGCAGTTATTTACATAATATCAGTTTGGGTCAAATATGGAGAACATATATTGGAGATAGCCGACTATTACAGCAACAGATAAAGAGATTGATTGGTCATTTGACTAATGAGAACCGATCTGATGATATAACAACATGTATTTGAGAGAGAAGGTAACTCTTCTCTTGTTGGAAAATTTAGTTGCAAATGTAAATACACAATGTTACTGCTATAATAAAAAACAATGCATTCCAAAAGAGTGTACTATATTATATAACGTAATGCAATACTCGTAGGCATTACTGCAACAATAACTCCCGATTTAAAATTATATTACTGGTAAATACGAGCAAGTGGGCATACAGTAGCATAAAACTTATGGTTACATCTAGCCGAGGCATGAAGGGGAAACCAAAAAATGCCACCAAGGTAAGTTGGCATAGTATTCCTATTTATAAATGATCTCTGTAATGGAAGATTGTATAGTTTTGGTCTAGAAAGAGGGACATCTCCGAAGTTGTTTCATAGTAACTGGTATTTTCACTATTTAAATCTTGATTGATGTACCATTTTCTACTTCCACTGTATTATGCAACAGATAGCAAGGCCAATTCACAAACCTTACTAACCACGCATAAAGTGAGTTTTACATTTTTATCTACGGTTGTGAGCACTGGGTTTACAGCCATGACTGCCACTAACACACATTCGACATCACAGTTCACACACATTTCACTGCCGCTTCTTTATGCTAGGGAGTCGAGGAAGAGCCGTGGCTGGCCATAAACGTCTTTGGAACGGTACTAACCATCATGTGCTGCTGCCTACCTTGTGCCTTTGTCGGACTAACCAACATTATCATTGCCCAGACCGAATACAACAGCAACTCGAGGAGAGCAGTTGATAGAAAAAGCTATGCACTGTTGTGTCTACTTATTGCAGTGCTACTAGGTTCCTTTCTTCTCACTCTTCTAATCTACTTAGCAACCCTCTATGGGTCAGCTGAAAGCACATTAACAACCAGAAATGCAAAGATTCTCAGATGCTTCATATACAGAGTGCTCAGAAATGATGGGAATCTAGAAGACTGTGAACAGATATGAACAATTGCCAACAGATATCATAAACAATCTCACTATTATATATCTGAAAATTTAGCATGTCTTACACTTGTAGGATCACATAGTTGCGGCAAGTCTAGCAATAGCAACCTATTTTACATTTTTTTATAAATTAATAAATGGATGCAATGCTTACATATTAACTTGTGATTCATTTAAAGCATAGATTAGTGTAAGTGTTTGCAAGAGATTTTGTACACAGCCAGCAATGCTTTGTTTGGAGGAGACGTCAAGCGCAATTTCAGCATAAATCAGGATAAGTGTCACAGTTCCTTCAACAAACTAATCCTCCAGAGACTCTAGGCTAAGTGATCCATGAAATGACAAATAAAGAAGAGCAAACGGACAGAGATTTCTTATTTGGTATCGAGTTGAGGACAGAGATACACTACTAGCTAATGTGAGTCGACTCTTTGGATATATAAAATAATAATACTATTACTGTCATGTGTTTGTATTTGTGTGATGTGTATAGGAGCATGATTTAACATCCCGCTATTACACGCAATTGTAGAATGAAGCCAACTGCTAACGGAGAGGTCAAAGATGAAAAGGAGGAGATTGTCAACGTTAAAGTGGGTGGAGAGCTGAAGTCAGAGGAACCTGTGGTGTCATTCATAACAGCTCACCGAGATAGCACTGTGGCAGTGGATATGCCACCCATGGTAACGTCCCAACCGGTACGCCTTTCAACTCAGAAATTATAATCTTACCTTAATTTACACCAATCTACAACATTACCAGGACAAATCATACTGGGCCTAATCATTGAACTATATTTTATTTTTGCAGGAGGGTCAAGATGAAGTGCGTACATGGAAGGGTCATTATATTTGTTCTGTACTGAGCACGATATGCTGCTTTGGACCACTGAGCGTCATTGGTTTGGTGCATTTTATTGCTGCCAAATCTGAGCAACGAAAGGGGAACATGAGAGAAGCCCTGAAGAAGAAACGACAAGCAAGCGCATGGACAGCAGCAGCAGTAACCATTGGCATCATTGCATTCTTAATTGTTGGACTACTGCTGTTTATGGGAGTTTCAAGATTCATGAAACATCACAGTGAAGCGGTAGATCAAAGTAGAGCTATGAAACACAAATTGGCCGAGTTGCAAGCTGTTAAAGCAAAAGCTGGAATGAAGGCTCTGCCCACTCCAACAACTACAGAAGAACCCTATATTGCTAAACAGACTAGTGGTTCAGAAGCAGAAATGTCCAGCACCATTTTTTCCACTACGACATATCCAAACGATATCGAGAGTAGTAGCACAACCGACATGTCATCCACAACAACTGATATACCTTCAACAACAACTGATATACTGCCAACAACGACTGATATACCTTCAACAACAACTGATATACCTTCAACAAATGATATACCTTCAACAACTGATATATCATCCAGTTCCACAACTTACACAAGTAGAACTACAAGCAGCACGGACATACCAAACTTCATATACCTGTGGTACCACATCCCTGTTGTGCCAAATTCATATGCTGATTATTTCTACCCTCCCTTGCCATCTCAGCCCATGATTCCTGAGGATGCAGACTTCTGGGATTACGTTGATGGTGGGGCATTGGTGCCAAGTACTACATCATTCCCTGAACAGTGGCAGAACGCTGAGACAACATCAACTTCTACATCATCTAGCTCTACTACCGCAAATGAACCAACTATCACAGGGGACGAATTCTTCACATCGACTTTTGGTCCCAGTCCATCCACTACAACTGGCAGAAACTTTTTCACATCGACGTTCAGACGCTTTCCATCTACGACAACTGGAGGTGAATTCTTCACACCAACGTTCAGACGCTTTCCATCTACAACAGCTGGAGATGAATTCTTCACACCAACTTTCAACCCGACCGCTTCAACAACCGAAGGTGAATTTTTCACACTTCCCTTTGAACCATCTTCTATAACGGGTAATCTAGAGCCTTCAAGTACCACCACTGTACCAGCAACCAGCACCATCAGTGATACATTTTCAACTACAATAAGTAATGATCCAACTTCTACCGCCACCTCATCCACAACAGCTGAGCCAACTACCGCCACCTCGTCCACCACTGCTGAGCCAACTACCGCCACCTCACCTGCCACAGCTGAGCCAACTACAGCCACCTCGTCCACCACTGCTGAGCCAACTACCGCCACCTCATCAACAACTGCTGAGCGTACTACAGCTGAGCCAACTACAGCTGAGCCAACTACAGCCACCTCATCCACCACAGCTGAGCCAACTACAGCCACCTCATCAACAACTGCTGAGCCAACTACAGCCACCTCATCAACAACTGCCGAACCATCAACCACACCAAATGAACCAGCATCTTCTACCATTCGACCCTCCAGTACAACAACTGATGCCGGTACGACTACAAATGAAGAAGCAGAATTGCAAGAAGCTCAAATAACCCAACTAGAAACCACAACCGACAACAACTTAAACAACGCAACGTCAACCAGCAGCAGCAGTAGTACAAGCACAAGTTCCAGCACAACGACACCTGTTCCTGCTGACCCTGCAGCAGACCTGAATGAAGCTATACTCCCAATAGAGGTTATTGACACGATAACAAAACCAACTAACGAAATATCCAATTTTGATGTGGTTAAGAAGGTTCAGCCACGTGAAGCAGCATAGAAACCAACCCCACCAGGCAATATTCTTATCGTCAGTTTTTAGCTACCGATACTCAAGTACGAAAATAATAAAAACCGTTAATTTACAACTATTTTCATAATTTGTTACTATAAATAAAAAGCTATTTACTAGCAAAAAGTCAGGCTTCTACTTCTGCGATACAATTAAAAAGACAGCAAGCGCAATAAAGAGGATAGCCCTATGCATAAATCACATTACCAGGAAAACATATTTCACAATAATCAGATACATTGGCTTAGTTTGATGGGATTAATAATGAGTCTATGGTTGAGAAGCTTAAGCCTACTAGTAAAACTATCTAATGGAGAAATGTCTGGGAGTTTCTTAAACTGTTTTATAACATTTCAAAGAATATGAACTGAGCTTATGGCTTACCTAGTAATGAAACCTGTATATTCACTTTCCCATGGATAAAAGTACATTTTTGACCATTGGCATTCTAGCATACTATCAATACAATGGATCAACTGCATTATATTCATCACATTGGTTTTGTCTGCCATGTCAGTCAACTATACAAATACAATGCAGATGGGACCAGAACAGTCTAGGTCCACTGCTTACCGCCCATTAGTGTAACAATAATCACAGTAGTTGTCTTTCCAGTTCAATGTGCATAATTATGCCTAGCTGATCTGAATTCTTACGCTAAAGCGAAAGACACTTTGAACCTCTAATCGATGAACTAATAAAACTGTTACAGCCACATACTGGCTAGTGTGACACAATAACTAAGATAGGTTACAACCAACTGCTGTGTCACACAGAATGGAGTGTTATAGTCATCATTCACATTAGAAAGTGACTCCATTAGAGTTGTTCCCTCATTGTATAGTTACTAAAGAGTTGTCCTCTCTTTCCCAAAGACTTGGTAGTAGGAGACAACTTCTCTGTAGTCCTCAATAACTGAGTAGACCATCTCTAAACTACATTGGAGTTGCCTTCTACTGTTAGTCTGCTTCATAACAAACTCTTATGCTTAGGCCACATTGACGCGAATTTTCTTGCGAGTAGCGAATTTTGGCCAAAGGCGAATTCGCAAATCGCAAATTTTGTGCGAATTCGAGCAAAATTAGCGATTTCGCACTCGCTGATCTTAATCAGCTAATTCGCAACTCGCTAATTTGTGATTGGCCAATTTTTACTTGTCACGTTACTGTCACGTGTTCAGAGCCACGGATTTTCAATCAATCATGAGTTTAAATTATTATATTAAAATATTTATTTTAACTAATGAATAAAATGACTACTTCCGTTTGGAAGAATTGTGTAAAACGAATGAAAGAATAAAACAATCATTTTATCCTATTTTAATTATAATTTTATTTTACATTTTTTCGGAGTTCTAGTTCTGCAGTGAATGAGAAACGTGACCGGGGATAATAATTTTTGATCCCTCATTGGGTGAAATCAATGCGAATTCGCCTTTGGCCAAAATTCGCAATTCGCAAGAAAATTCGCGCCAGTGTGGCCTAAGCATTAAGAACTGCAAACTTCAATTATTAATCAAATTGGTCAGGGGACAGCAACTCCAATATTGCAATATGACTACTGTTGGAACAAGAGAGAACGCTAGCTTCTTAAGCTTCAGACCACGCAGAGGCTAGATTGGACAGTAAATGAAAGAGTCGTAGACCACGCAGAGCAGAAATTGGGCAGTCATTTGACATCTCTGCATCCCATTCACATAGAACTTGAGCAATGACATTTATGCAACTTCAAAGTGCACTAACAAGTGCAAGAGCACATGAGTAGAGCATGTCTGGTGCATAGCACAAAAGGCCGTTGATGAGTGTGGGTGACTACATAAAACTACTTAGTTGTAAACAGGAATCTCTACATTCAATACAACAAACAATAAAAGTAATAGAAATTATTGTAACTTATACTTGGTATTCACTTTATTAATTAGAATGTCTCACTTATCCAATTACTCACACATAGTGAACATGACGGTTAAATTTCAAGTATTCCAACCAAAGAAGATTAATTGTCCTGCACCGCAAGGGAAACAGGCAAGTAGGCCATTGTTTGGTTAGTCACGCTAAGCGTTGACTCACTCTGAGCATTAACTATCATAAGATCACTCAACTGTGTCTGTCTACTAATGGTCTCCATGGTATATAAGCGGATGCATGTTCTCCATACCACCAATACCACTACACACCACACAACGATACACACTCAACACACAACGATACGGACAACACCACATCCAACAGGTAAGCTAGTAGAATATTTCACAATCACAATAGAATACAAATTTAGATTGAACAATATGGCGGCATGTTCTACGTCTTAGCACAATGTGTTTGAAATTACAGAATGAGACCGACAGCAAACACTGAAGGCACGAAGGTTGTGCAGCTTGGAGGTGAGAATGCAGAGAAGAAACCTGTTTTATCGATCATACCATATGGAGAGTTAGACAAATCTGTCACCCTAGACATGTCCCCAGTGATGGCTGGACCCATGGTGAGCTTTAAAATAGATCTACTCAATTACTATTCAGTTCTATTGGGATGAAATAATTATAGTTTGTATCGTACAGTGGGTATGGGTACTAACGGTTCCATTTAATATATTTTAGGATGTGAATAACACACTGAAACCAGTAGCTGATTACAAGTGGACAGGCCAATATGTGTTCTCTGTGCTGTCAACTATATGCTGCTTTGGTCCACTCAGCACGATCGGTTTGCTACACATCCTCTCAGCTCAAACAGAACACAGAATGGGAAATACTGAGATTGCTAAGAGCAAACAGAAGCAGGCAAAGGTATGGACAATAGCATCATGGGTCTTTGGTGTCGTTGTCATCGCAGCCCTCGTCTACAATTGGTTTGGACCATCGATAATCCATTCCAGCTCAAAGAATGGCATGGTAGATTCTCAGGGCAAGGGTCACCGCACGTTGAAACCCAAACCATTCAGCATGTTCGTACCAGAGCTTGAGTTTGAGATGAACAGAGAGAAAGCATACCAGAAGAACTCCATGTTTGTACCTGAACTGCAGTTTGAGATTGGCAAGGAGAAATCAAAGACTACCACCGAACCATTCGTGGCCGAACTCCACTTTGAAATTCAGAAGGAAAAGACGGTCAATAAGGATGAGAAGCACAAGGAGGAATCCGTGTCAGATGTCGTGAAGGAAGCAGAGAAAACCAAGTAGATGTGGAGCATATAGACATATATAGTTGACTTGTCTGTTCTTAACACTTTCTACAGATTATTAACTAAATATTCCTTTTCTCAAATTTCCAGTATGATATTGTAAATAAGATTATTAATGCCCATGTACATACACGTCACATTTCACATAATCTGAAATAGATCATTTTATGAACCAGATGCTATATTTTGTTAACATTTATATACAATAATAGATGTAAGTTTCTTATATAAACTTTGTAATGATGATGAATTAAACGAAATCTTTGGCTATTAATTTTATAAAACACGCTGATGGGATGAGTTCAGTGGCAGTCATCCTGATTAATAATAATGACTTTGGTATAAAATGCAGCCATCTTAACTACGAGACAGACCCATAATTCATTACTTTGGGTAACATTGTTATTTCCAGGGCTAAGTAAACGTCCAATACAAATTAAATTCTGTAGCAAGCAGGTAAGTCTATGGATACAGTTGGACATGTGCCAAACGTAACCATAACAACTAGTTGTTATTTCACTACACCCTTGAAACATATGTCAGTCACGTACGCAGTTAAAATAATAACCACAAATAAGGTTTTATGAAATGATTTCTTTTTCAATGATAAATGGCCGGTAAGCACTGGACTTGTGGAGGCAGATAATTTATAGAAACCCAAACCAATTTCTAATGACCCTACAGATTGATATGACGCTAGCTCTGGTAGATTGCAGTTCATAGGGCGGCGAATCATCAGCCTATGGACTCTAGAAGTGCCGATAAAAAGCACCCAACGAGAGAGATGTCACACAATATCTGATATGTGTCCTCTCCCGAAACAACCTTGAACCTAATGGGGGAAATTACGCAATGTGGAAAGTACAATCATGTTCTCAGGCTTTCAGGTGAGATTACAAAATGAATTTCCTTTATTATGCCGAAAACCTCCTCCCATATATAGAATGTCCAAAACTGATGCCAACACACCTCCCAAACAGAACAAGCACCTGCTTTTGCTCTATTTAAACCTCACCTTCTACTTGTTTGAACAACAGACATCTTTTGCTTGAAAAACCGGTTCTTCAAGCAATAGGATCAAGGATTTTGTAATCGATTTTCAAAATAAGAGTTACTGGAGTCTTTTCAGATATAACAGAATAGCATGCCCATTAATCAATATTATTATTGTCCTAACATGAAGTTGGGTTTATAAGTGTGAGGAAACAAGTGCCTTTGGTGGTACATCTTACGTTAATCTTGATCAGAGGATATTATTTACATTTAATCCACAATAATGATTGTGTAAGTACTAAGGAATTCTGCATCCATTGCATGGTGTTGTTTCTCTGACAGTCATGTGACCATCAGGTGATAGTGAGAGAAGAGCACCACAGCCTCGTGTCAAAAGTTAGTCACCGTGGTAACACTACTCAAGTATTTCAACTTGAATATCATTTCCATCCTAGTTAAATTTGCATTGTTGAGTTGAGTTTAGGAAGCCTGCTCAGAATATTGCATACAAAACAGCAGTTGCAAAATCCAATAGACAATGATGAGAAATTACTAGTCATTATCTGTCGTGGCACTGCCAGAATATGTCATACCAGAGAGATGGTGGAGACAATTGGAACTGGAGTCATATTTCATCCAATAAGCAATGAGAACAAATCAGGCCTACGTGAACAACAACTCTCTCAATAACCTAACTACAAGTCGGACTATTACTCTTGTTACTTTCATATAAGATCTGATAAACAAAGAGAGAGAACAAAGATACTCACCGCTCTCAGCTCTATAATGTCCTTCAAAGCGAACCGCACCCTGGATGAGACTTTCTTTGTGTTTTCAGAGAGCTCCTTCATTTTGTTAAAGTACTGTGACATCAAATTCTGAAACGCAACCACATTTACACTTGTGACATCTCATGTGAATACCAGCTTAAATAAATGACATCTTGACATTCTGAGAAATTGTTACTACCAGATGCGGAACATTCTCCTAAGTATATATTTCACACTTTAAATCTTAGAGATCAGATAATTAGTAAAATATTGATGATTAAAAAAGTCGGCCCATATTCCTAATTAACCGGGGAAATAACATAACAGAACATAACGTCATATGATGGCAAATATAACCATGAAAGTATAGTAATGTCCTAAATGCTGATAAGATTGAGTAAACAATCAGTTTCGCAGTAGTGATTTGGTGTAATTTTTTAGTTTGAATGACACCTTAAAATCTTGAGTAACTAATGGTTGGTAGGTCTCAGTTGATAAGTTCACATTTTTTACAACAGATATTACCATTTATATATATAAGTCGCAATAAGTATTGATAACCCTTCAGCAACTTCTTGCTGCTACCAATCGGAATTTCATCTGACAACTACTCCATATTTATACCTGAGCTTTAGGGTTGTCGAGGAATTTCCCAATGGTTCTCAACAGCTTACAGAGACATTCGTACCCCTCCTCATCTGTGGACTTCAACAAACTCACTATGCAGTCATGCATGATTTTACCTGTCAACATCTGCAGTTTGTATAATTCACCTATAAATCTAAAAAATAACAATCTTCCTTGTGGAATAAATGAATATATAACAAAATAACATAATGCTACAATTATTTTAATAATGACTTTCTAACGAGCAAAAATAGAAAGTATGCAAATGCGCCGGTTTTTAAGCATTGCGCTCAAGCATGAAATGGTTTACTGTATTGATTGTTTCTTGCTTATTAATTCAACTTGCATATATCCCATTGGAGTGTTGGTGAACATCGATTATGAAAGCATCCAGCATCTACATTTGAATATAAAATAATTATTTATATGAATAATGCTCTAGTATTCTATAGTTTCAGTCTGTCATGGTTGTTATCATTGAAGAATTTAGATGAATATTTAAATTTAAATCTATAAGTGGAGCGAAGAGGGAGTAACTTGCTTTGCATAGTTCTGGAAAGGAGTTGTTGTATTTGTTTTGAATACAGGTAATGCTATTACCACGAACCTGGATATGAAATACAGGAAGCTATTAATGGCCACACTGTTTTTTCATCTCACAATCACCTTTTGTAATGGGCAAAATTTAAATAATATCTTAATAGTTTTGGAGAGGAATAAACCCTTAATCTCTTGTTTGTATATTAGGAGAAGGCACATTTGAGTTACACCAATGTAATTATCATTCCTACCACTAGACACATGTGAAAATCAGATGGTACAGGGATTCACTCCGTTATTCATGATGGTGTATAATTGAATAGTGCTTGCATCAAATACCGAGCAGGACATTTTGCAAGCCACTTGATTTCATTAGAGGTAAATTAAATGCTTGGTGAACAACAAGCGTGCATAACTATTATGTAAAATAATAGCTTTTGTTGCAACAATCACCGAGGACTGTGGGATCTTAAGGCAGAGGTGGACATTTGTACCACACCGATAATAACATGGATAGAATTAAATAGTCCGGATTTTTGTCATGATTATGAACTTATGATTATGCATGAAGCTGGGTACCAGTTCCCACATACATTATCTGAGCCTCTATTCCAACACGACTACTGGTGAACACCGGTTATACGTCTTTCAGTGGTTTATAGCAGAGCCGTCTATTGGGAGAGTTATGCCACCGGAAGTAGACAAGAAGCCATATTGGGCCCAGTAACAAAGGATTATATTGGTCAAATCTTTCTATCGGTTATTTTGATTGGTTTTTAAAGGACCCAACATGGCCCATAATGTTCTCCCAGCGACACTACTCTCTTAATAAACGGCTCTGGTTTATAGTAGATTCATTACCTGATGTTGCCTAGTTTTCTACGTCTAGCCTTGGTGGCAAATAAATCGTACTCTTCTTTCAGTTTCGTCCTCTGCTCCCCTGTTGCCTCCTCCAGAGCTTTCTGCTTGGTGACCATATCTTCATCGTCAGCCGCGGAGCTCTCAAACTCCTTCTGACATCGCACCAGCAGAAGCTTACGGAAGCCGGTCTCTCCCACCTTAAGATCCTGCAATGTTGAATGCAGATGTTAAAAGTTAAAAATTCATACTCGCATATGATATGCACATTTGTGTAAACTTTAACTATACAACATCATGATGAAACAAAAAAACACGCTTAGCCAAAATAGGAAACTCCTCTGTATTTATATTTGTGAAATGATAATGCAATATCTATAAATACAAATAACTGATAGTTTTAGTTACAAAGGACAATTCAAGCTCCAAGTAATCCATTAAAAATGCTGGCGCTGCTCCAACTAACTTCCTGATGGCATACAATTATACCACTACACATAATTCAGCTAGTTGAACATTAAATACATTCCATGTGATATATATATATATATATATATACATGTATATTAAATCCTCATGGAGTACCAATATGCTTGTTCAAAGACTCAAGATACGCCCAGATACTCTGTATTGTGCACCTAAATAGTCCCAGTGATTGGCTCTCGCGCCAGCTGACTTCAGCAATGATCGGATGGCGAGTTCAAAACTACCCAATCCGAATCTACTTATTTTATCAACATCGGCGCTGCTTTCAGCAAGTTCAATCAAAGCCATTATAAAATCAGCTCATATATATGCATATTATGTAACTGAAATGGCGAATAGCTGACGTTGCGGGGATTTATAACTGCTTTTGCCACATGTGCAGGACATATCTTCAAATAGCCACTAGTTTTCCACCAGCCATAACCAAAAGATGGAATGGAACCAGACCACAAATTAACTATCACATTACCATAATAGGCTTTGATTAAAACAGTGGGTAGCACAATGTATAATAATTACCACATAAATTATGCAGGAATGGTGGTGTTGCAGCATTTACATAATTTGATATAGGTTTATAATACAAACACAAAGATTGATAGCTGCTGAACTTCCATAGTATACACCAGGTAGCTGGCTCACCTTGGAGAGCTTGTGGCAGAGGTTAGCATAGGTGACACTAAATGTAGGTTCAGCTATAGACTTCTCAAACACTAACTTCATGATTCCATCTAACTCACTGTGAGTTTCTACCTCCATAGACAATATCTGCAGAAAAAAATACATGTATGATGTCTAGCTAAATATAGGGATGATTACACAATGCCTCTACCAATCAATGAAACAATATAAAATTAATAATGCGTAACTCTAAATAGAGGAAAAGAAAAATAGGATGAGTCATGCATAAGATTTGAATAATAGTGATTCAATCACATGTTACAAGTAAAAACAGGTTACCACATGAGTTCATTTAGTTTGGTTTTATTTACACTTGGATTACTGTCACGCTAATCCCCTTATAAATAAATAAGCAGACAAGACCACACGTGATTCTCCATCTTTTATCTACCATTGAGCTAACCAGCCATCTGTTAGTTTCCCTTCAATACCTGTTATAATGTAAAGGCAAAATTTGCGCTATTATTCAGCTGTTATTCGCGCTGTTATTCCCCGCGAAATGACAGTGGAGCAACAGGTTGTCACAAAATTGAGCGAAAATGCTTTGTTCGCCTAATATCAAGCATTTTTTAACTCCTGACGTTTCGCTCTCGTTAACGCTGGCTTCTGATTGACCGGCTAAGTTGTAGCGACTCCGTTCCGCAGTTTTGTCTGTAAACAAAAATTCCAAATTGAGTCGCTGTTAAAATGTGATGTGCACGTAGAAGACAGATACTAAAGACAATTGCTTGCCTTGGCACACATGCTCAGACTAGAAACCATGTGGGGGATATATCGCTAGTGTTACTCAGTGACAAAACAAAGACGCCATGCTGGCAAAACGTGGTAGAAACGTGGCGAAACTATTCGCTAGTCTGTTTTAACCATTAGTGTTATTGAGTTAAAATCTTCCAAGTAGGTTGTTGCTGAAAGGGACTTGGGCTCGGGATCCAGGTCTCCTTGAAGTCGGGAGTTGCTGTGGAATGCCCATTGCAAGACATGCCAAAAGAACAAAATGAATGCGCAGTACAGCCCGTGGGTCAGGTGTGACGCAGATACCCATCATGCTATCCTACATATTTCAAGATTAAAACTAATTAAATAATACTTGGCCTAGTGCCAGTAGTTATCACTACAACAAGTACCACTACCACAGGACATTCTCTACTTGGCTACTGTGCTGAGGAGAGAGATGGATATACAACTAACCTGAGCGACTATCTTCTGGAAGGTCTGGGGTGTTATCTTATTCAAGTAACCTCTGAACACCCTGAGTAGAGCCTCTTCCTTCTGCTCTGGAGTTTTCTCATCGGCTGCTGCTGATGCTGTTGTACCAGCCTTGGACACTGGCTTCCATGCATTCTCAGACCTGCTGAGCTCGGCCTTAGCACGTTTATATTCTATTACAGCTTTACCTGCAGCACCTTTACTGTCTCTAGACATACTTGCACCTTTACCACCCCGACTTGCTGAGTTCCTTGGAGACTACATAAACAAGAATTAGCATGTGACCAATATGAGGTGTTTGTTGAATCTGTTAGTGTATTATAATATAAACAACAGGCCATTTAGTAGAGGTCAGAGAAGAATAAACTCAAAGCAGAAAGAAGCACAAGTAAACAAGAAACAAGCAACAGATGGATCTAACTAGCCCGAGTACAAACCAGAGAGTATGCAGCCACAGTAGATCTGACTAGAGGGTCTAGCTTAGATGGGTACGTTGACTGTAATGTGGAGAGGAAAGACAACAGTAATGATGCCAGCATTGTATGCAAATCACCACTTGTAGCACGCATACCACTACCATCACTAAGGCTCTAACTAGAACTAGCACACACAGCAGCACTCCACAAGCCTCTACTGTCTAAATATAATGTACACCGTAAAGCGAGATTAATAGGCCATGGCCCACAATGCACCACTCATACACAGCTCTACCCACAATGCATTACTTACTGCAGCTCCTTTGAAGTAAGCAGGATTCAAATCTCTTCTACCTGGAGGTCTCATCTCTCTGCTGGTATGAGGATGTGAGTTGATGATATCTGTGAAGTTGGGTAAACCCTCGGGTTTCTGTTGAGAGAGCAGAGCTTTCTGTAGACTCATTAGAAAGTCTCTGTCGTACACTTTCTTACCTCCATCTACAATCATTCACCACAGTATAAACTACTAGCTAGACCAGTGGGTACATAGGCTAAACCAGTGGGTACATAGACTAGACCAGTGGGTACATAAGGCTAAACCAGTGGGTACATAGGCTAAACCAGTAGATACATAGACATCTAACAATGGATAGAGACAGCAGGAAGTCTATTATGTAACCATAGACAAAAGTATTTATTCCATTTCTTAGAACGGATTTGCATTTTATACATGCATGCATTGTACACCCACTGCTGTATCTACACCAGCAGGCTATCAATATGTCATAGATCATGTTCAGTTCGACAAGTGGCAACATGGCAGACAGGATATAGCTATGTTACTCGTGGGTAAACAATCACCCACACATATATACGGGACACTTTTTGTTCAGTGTTTAACAAAAAACCATCCTAGTTTAATAATATCCATGGACGTCATAAGTTAACAGAATCTCTATACATCAAAAGACCTGTCATATATATATGCCTATGCAACACGTGTGACAATCTGGAGTAGATATAATAGTACTGACGGTGATGGACATGCCATGGATAAGCTCACAAGTATATAATCCTATAATCTTTGGCCACGTTCTATCACTTGCTTGTAAATGGGTGAGAGTAGATAAATGTACGTACATGTACTTGTGTGTTAGGTCAAGGTCGGATAGCAAACTTACCAGCACTGTCTACCTTGTAGGGCTTCACCTCTGTTAACTTAGACATATCAGCTGCCACACTCTTAGACCCCTTCATACCACCGGCTAACGGTACCTTGGATCTGATAGCTGCAGGTCTCAGAGGGGAGGAGGGAGCAGTCACCCTCTCCTGCTCTACTGGGGTGGTGGATCCCGAGCCAGACTGTGCACTAGTGGATGGTACAGGAGCTGTGGGAGGAGTGCTAGGTTTATCCTCTGAGGGCACCGCAGGGGGCGGCATCAGTTCAGCATCTGTGGGAGCTGAGCTGTGTACGCTGCCGTTCACCTGTAACACAATAGTTCTCTTATACACTGCAGGTGGTCAGATAAACAGCTAGGTGCATTAGATGTGGATCAATTCTAGTGCTGTCGGGAGGATTGCTACTAGGGGGTCAATACAAAAGCACTTCCAAGTCACTGCAGGTGGTCAGATAAACAGCTAGGTACATTAGATGTGGATCAATTCCAGTGCTGTCGGGAGGATTGCTACTAGGGTGATAATACAAAAGCACTTCCAAGTCATCAACTATTCTACCAAAAGGTAGCCTATGCTTCCATTCCAATATATTTAGGATTACCTAGCCTAGCACCTGCACAACTACCCGCTACACTTACCTGAGCAGTGACGGTAGGTGCTGGTGCAGGGACGTCCTCCTCTACCGGAGCTTCTTGTTTGTTTACTTGAACAGGAGTGATTGGTTCTACTTTCACTGAGCTAGTTAGCACTTCCGTAGCTGATACATCTTCACCAGTTGGTTCTATGGGACGAGCAGGAGACTCGGATGATGTAGTACTGACACTCTCCGGGATGTCAGCAGCTGCGGCTGCTGGCTCTACTGCTGCCGGAGTTACCTCCACCACAGAGTCTGCACTATGAGCACTGTCTACTGAGTCTACCTTCACCTCTGACTGCATGGTATCAGACACCTGTAGTTGGATATAAAAGCATGAGTATAAGAGCATAGGTAGATCAGAGACAGTATTAACTAAAGCTAAGGACCAGAAAAAGCTGAAGAAATAGAATGGAAAAGCTGACTGGGATTGGAGACCAGCCAGCCTGTGCAACCCACAAGGGCTGCAGGTAATATACAGTATGGAGTGGGGGAGAGAGAGGGCACAACTCCTACCCACAATTAGATGACAAAGGCAGGACAACTCCACAATAAATGGGATATTTTAGTCTTGTGTGGAGACAAACCTAAGAATAGCTGAGATAGAGCACTCACTGTTTTGCTAGAAGACTGTACTACTGGAGGGGAGCTTGTGTCTTCTTTCACAGGGGCTGGTTGAGCTGCAGTGGCAGTAGGTGGAGAGGTAGATGCAGCACTGCTGGCAGGTGCCTGTTGAGCAGGTGACACATTAGTCTCAGTATCAACTGTAGCAGGTGCTTGTTCTGCTGACTTCACTGTGACATCAACATCAGTGGTCAATTTGACAGGAGCAGAAATAGGACTAGAACTAGGTTTATCGTCAGTAGATTGGCTGGAACTAACATTATCCTGATCACTGACAACCTGTATGGAAGATAGAGGAGTGTACTTAGACACCTGTGGTGGACAGTAGAAGACAACTTCATGGGCTACAGACACATTGTTCTCATAGCTGACATTACCAATATACTTGATGCTCTCACCACTTCAGGTTGATAACGCAGTGGTCCACTTTGTGGAATCACTAGGAGTTGCCCGCTCATTGCTTTGAACAAAAGAAGACAACTCCCAAAAGACGCAAAGCAAAAATTAGTATGCATGTCTTTAGTTGGCTATAGAAAAATTGGAAGTTGTCTTCTTATTCAATTCTAGGAAATGGGACGACGACTCCACAAATGACAAACTTGTTTAATTTTTCCTTGGCGCAGAACTTATAAATTTCCAGAGTTCCACCTTTTTGCGTAGTGGTAGTAGTAGGAGTAGTAGTAGCACTCATTAGTACACTCACCTGCACAGTGACTTCAGGCGTCGGTTCACTAGTGGCCACACCATTCATAATGGGAGGAGAGGCATTAGTGGGCCCAGATAACTTCGAGGTGACCATCTCTTTGAACTTGTTCCTAATGTCATCTTTATCTTTATCGTCTATAGGCGGTGCAGCCTTTACCTCCTCTACCTAGTGTCACATAATTGTTACAATACAAAATCTTGGAGCTACCCCAACAACACATGTGCGGTAGTAGTGGAATGAAACCAGTTTCATGTCTGCATACGCAATAGCGAACAGAGGATTGCTGGCAATGAAGGTGCTACACAGTGAAGCATTCAGCCTACCAAGCCAAACAGTCACATTCTAGTTTATCACATAAATATATTGCATCATGAATTACCGGCTTCATGTCAGAGAGAACAATAGGTAGTGTGTAGCATAAGCCTGTACTGATATAGAGAGAAGACAACTGAAAGATGATTAGCATGAATAGTACGGTAGACTACACTTACTTTGGTCTGAGCTGTCGGAAGGTCAGTAGTATGACTAGATTCTGTAGTAGACATTGTGTTAGTTGTTGCGGGAGGTGGAGGTGTACTGGCAGCGGCGGAGTCTGAGGCAGCCACGTCTTCCTTGTTAATCACAGTGTGAGTGTCTGGGTTGACTATAGCAAGAGGTTTCCTCACTCTCTTAGGGAGCGGCTGAGCTGGCTGCTGCTGCTGAGGAAGAGGCACAGTGTGCAAGGTGCTCATGTGAGGCTGTGTGAGTCTAGGTGTCTGTTGGTGCTGCTGACCCATCTGCTGGTGCATAGGATTGTAGGCCTGCTGAGAATTGACCTGCATCTGTGTTGGTTGGCTGTGCTGAGATGTGCTGCTAGTTGGGTAGGGAGTTCCTCCCTGCACCCCAGCCTGGTTCATCTGATGTGGTGTTGGTGGAGTAGAGGATATACTAGGGGCTGAGGGAGGTCGTCCCTGGACATTCTGTTGGGCCTGAGGCTGTGCAGGCATTTGGTTGGTCTGTTGGATCGGTTGTGGGTAATACACTGCAACGAGATTATAGCGAGTCATGTACAGAAAATGAGTTGGTAATCATTGCAATACAGACCTAGCGATGTGCATGAATTAGTCTACCAATGTACACCGGCTATTACTCTAGTTGATACAGCTAGGTAGAGGTCAGAATAACCCCCAACTCAGGTACTCACCCGACGCCCAGGTAGTCTCTAATCCACAGAGAGCAGAGGCTCGAGCTGCCGACATGATACTCAATAAGCTATACAACTAAACAGTGGACAGCTAGATAGCTATAGACTGGAAGGGTAGGAAAGAACACTAACAGTGCCACAGTCACTTGCAGGGCTAGCAAACTGACGGTTTTATTGCATGGGAAATGGAACAGCTGTGACTAAGACATAACTCAGTGCCGTTAATAGTATCTATTCTTACAATGTACTAGTATTATAACAGATATACAGGCAGAGGGAGGGCACATTACATAACGCATCAGATCACTTCCGGCATTACAAAGGTCATGGTAACAAGTCGACTGAGAAAGAGACATTAGACATGACACAGGGAGATAATCACTAATAACTTACTACCACTAGGTGGAGCTCCACCTGACTGTTGACCAATGGCGGCAGCAGCGGCTGAAGACTGTTGGAATACAGCATACGGTTGTTGCCCTGGATAGGGATTCACATAGGTAGCTGTCGGCATATTTGGGTGCACAGCGTACTAAAATATAAATACTGTATATACAACTAACAGTCCTGGTACACACACAGTAATATTAAATGTGTAGATTAGACTAGTATAAAGATGTGTGCATGATTGTCATAGACATACATATGAACCGTCTTACATGATCCCCAACCCTCCGAGATAGAAAGACATGTCTAGAGAATTCATATTTACATTTAAGTTAGTAATGTAGTCCTTCCCTACAGCAGATTGGTGTGGTCATGGTCGCTGGTGACATCTTTATAATAATGAAGAGGAACCCTGGCTATATCAAATCCATACGTCATATAACTATTCTACATACTCGTCATATAACTATTCTACATACTCGTCATATAAATATTCTACATACTCATCATATAACTATTCTACATACTCATCATATAACTATTCTACATACTCGTCACATAACTATTCTACATACTCGTCATATAACTATTCTACATACTCGGCCACTAGGGTTAATACTTAACATTGACAGAGAGGCCTCATGTAGCATTATTTAGTATAAATGAATATGATAGTCTAACCAACTGCTCCATCTGGCTATTGTATGCTGTTAGTACTAGTACCTAGTATGTGTATGCTACTAGTACTTAGTACAATCTACAGTGTATACACAATAGTCAGCCCTGTAATCCAATCAACTAAATGTACACAGATAGACAGGAAGACTTGACCAGCCATGTTGTATAACACAAGTACAATGAACAATGTGTGAAGGTAGACCCTATTAGCCACCCAGTGTGTGTATGGATATAATATTTAGGAATATAGTTGTTGGTAGTAGCCTATAGCACAGCACACTGTATTAATGTGCTGACCCTCAGCAGTTATGTTGTGTATTATACACGTATATACATATAATACATCAATGGCTAGTATTGCAGTAACTAATAATAGATGCATACCTGGCACTAAAATACTATTAATACTGGAACATATTATATAATAATGCTACTGATAGATTATGATTTCAGTACTATGTAGTTACAACACTTGAACATAGGTGTAGGTGGCAGCACTACCAACTAACCCACCGATCAAATCGGAGAAGAGACAGCGACCTGGGGTGGACAAGAAGGTCAACACTTCCCACTCTACTCATAGACGTGAGGGGGGGGGGGAGGACTAGTGAGTGGTGAGAGTTATGCAGGTAATAGAAGGGGAACAATTAGCTCTAAATACTGACTAACAAATACAAAGATGATATTTGGGGTGACATTACACATGTGCGGCATGAGCAGAGAAATACAAATACCATGTTACATAAGTACAAGGAAACTAGCCATACAAAGGAAACTGATAGAAATGAATTTACTGGGCATGATTTCACTGCACTAAATGTGCTTCCACCTCTGCATCTCATCCATTTTGTGCAGGGCAGTCTGTGTTACTACTATCGCTGCCTGACTGCCGCTGCCTGACTGCCGCTGCCTGACTGCCGCTGCCTGACTGCCGCTGCCTGACTGCCGCTGCCTGACTGCCGCTGCCTGACTGCCAGTTGTAAGCACGTGGTTATATATAACCTAGTATACCTCTATTGTTAACTCAATAGTGTCTGCTATACAAGTACAACAGCTGATTAGCTGCTACCTTAGCAACATCCATTCAACACTAATACTAAGAAGCTGGTTTGAGGAAATAAGCCTCTATAAACACTGTAGGCAATATACGTGTGACTACTAAATAATGCAGCACGTGACTGACTGTGACTGACTGAACGGAGAATAAAGAATCCAGTAGCTAATACATGCATACTTTGACATTGGAATTCTGTCATGAATCATCCAACACCAGCTGATAAAAATAGTAACACAGAGTCAGACCACACTGTTTCAATGAGGTGCTGCCAGTTGGAGTTATCCATCCAAGTCAGCACCAAGTAATATATATGTTACATGAGCTCATGCAGTATATAACAACCAAGTGTCATGGTCACATACACCTCTGCGAAATTCTTTGCCAAAACGAAGTCTTAGTAAGACACTTCAAAACCAAGTGGAGTGTTGATTGTTTGCATTGAGTGGTTAGTTGGGGTAGACTAGGTGTTAAGATTAAGAGCAGACTGAGGTGAACACCAGCTTCCCAGATGTGCAACCGTGTTGCTGTTCAATCCGCTATGGAATGGAATGGACTCGCTATGGAATGGACTCGAAGCAACGCTACCGGCTAATGCGACATTACATAACATTAAGAAGAGAAGACAACCACAGACGGGCCTCCAATTCAACAAGGAAGTAGGTTCACATGAAGACTGCTGTAAAAACAGCACACATCGGTACTAAGGGTGGTCTACATACCAAACTATGCAATAACCCATAGCCTCTCCTTCTTTGATCAACCACAGACTGGCATTTGAAAGGTCTTACCTGTATCAACATGGTGACAATGTATGCCCCTACGGACAGCAGCAGTTAGAACCGAGGAAGGTAGTAACTGCTGGCCAGAACCAGATTCACAAACCATTCCAGTCTGGACCCCCCCCCCTCCCACCCAACTTCTCAGACTTTACTAGGGCTACCTCACAGATTTAACTAGGACTACCTCACAGACTTAACTAGGGCTACCTCACAGATATATTATAACATAAGCAGATCTTGTGGAGTCAATTACACTAATGTAGCGTGAGGCCATTAGAGTACCAGGGGAACTCTTCAAAAGTCCACTAATCATGACAAAGGAGAATATAAGTCACATAACTTTTGACAGCTACATACTGACATAGCTGTACACGGTACTGACCTGAGAGAGCAGGGCAGATGCACACAGGAGAGCAGGCAAGATGTAATGGTCTACTTTGGTCCAGCCCAAGAAATATCCTAATAATAAACACTTTCCAATTGAGGGACTGTGGCTAGATGGATCCACACCCCATGTACACACTAGTCAGCTAGTTAACAAGTCTCTATCAAGTCAAGCTTGTATGAGCTGGGATCTAAGTGGAAGAGCCTTGTCTTCCACTGCAGGAGCATGTGGGCCCAACAAACCTACAGCAACCAGCTCCAACGAGCAGTAACAACAACCAACTCTATAGACCCGAATGCTAAAAGAGTTACAAAACATCCAGCTACAGCCCACTATCATTGCAACTAGCCCAATATTATGGGAACTGCTCTCTAACAGGATGACACCTGTAGTAGACTTCACAATCACCTCAAACCATGCTGGAGGTCAGTGATATTGCTATGGGAATGGATACCACTGTTAGTGGACTATACTCCGTGAGGTATGCCAGTATTAGTACAAGTGTAGTTTTGCAATTCGTTCACATAACATATAGTGTTATACACCTTCTCATTGTGTGTGTGATAATGCAGCATACCATCCAACTACAAATAAAGGTGGCTCTCACAATGCCTTCCTTATTACCAATATATTCTTACAGATAGGAATCAGGTGCCAGCAGGTGATTAGTGAGAGTGATCATGACATTGTGATGCTACTCACATACTACTAAATGTAACTAACTACATCCTAGATGGAGAGGACATTGTTTGGATAGCCTTCAAGTGAACTCCAGCATCAAGAGGGAGGTATTGAAGGAAGAAAGAGTGCAGCCAGTACATACAATATGTGGGTAGAAGGTAGAGCAAGCACAGTTGATTACATAATGCTAGTGACCAAGGGATTAGCCATCATAAGTAGTGACTGCACAGATAATACAATAGCCCAAAAATAAACAGGTCCGTACACAGCTTTGATAGGGACAACAACAATAACCTGTTACATAACAGTAAACAAGAGACTTGAGTATGCAGCTGTTCTATAATAGTCTAGCCCCAGTATTGTCAGGAGAGATCACTCTGCTGCTGAATAGAGATAATTATACAAGTACTTGGACTGTGAGATGGAACAATAAGACTGACAGCTAAATTGTTGTCACTGACAAGACCTGAACAAGGGCTATATTATTATTATAGCAGCCAGTTGTTTACCAAAAGATTCTTCTGGTGCTGTAGCACTCACTGTACCAATATGTGGTAGAGTGCCAATAGTCATATAATTATAGTAGTAGGTTAGTAATTACATGTACATAGTTTATAGCAGGAGAGCCTTATCTACAGAAAGTGAATGAATATTTATTTAGATTTCTAGGAATGGCTTGTATAGATTAGCAGCTGTGTTATATAGTCTGTAGTGACTGCATTCCTACAAGTGTATGGATTAATGGGTGATTAAATGCTATGACAACAATTAGTAGTAACCCTGCCCTACTACTACTAGCCAGAGTAACAAATTAAGTATAATCAATCCCACACTCATGTACAACTGTGTGACCGATTGTAAGTCAAGGTAGTTAACAGATCTCCTCACACTCCTATGATAGATTATATCTAACAAGATAGTCTAGTGTGGAGTTGTCAATTCTAGCACTTCCTTTACCAGTGATGTAATACAACTATGACACTTCCTCCAACCAGTAACAGGATTTAGTATAGAGTATAATATACTGGCAGTAGTCTAGTATATTATACTCTCTACTAGTAATCACAATGTATACGTGGTGTACTGATATGTTATAGTGGTACTTGTGGTAAGTAGAAGAGGAGGCCAGACACAAGGCCACTACATCATCTAGTTGGCACGAGTACTAGTAAAAGTAAGAATAATATTGGAAAACTGGTCGGGGAAAGTCATTTATACACTCCAGTGACTCAGCAAACTAACAAACAATTGGAATTCCCAGCATAGAAAGGCCAATATAGACCAATGGACAGAAAATCAATAAGGAAGAAAGTACAATGTAGGTATATGACCGAGTAACAGGGACACAACTGGTTTATAGGAGAGAGGGAGACAAGTCTGTCAGTCTGTCTCCAATGTTTCAACACTGGAGATTACAAGTTGACACCTAGGACAAAGGACAACAGTTATGTAATAGTGAGATGGAGAAACTCTGGCACCAGGAGGGGAGAGGAGACAAAGAGATGAGAGAGAGTCAATAACTGATGGACATGAGCATAATATTATCCTCCTCTATTCAGAAAGCACTGGACACATGACAGTATAATTATTAGTGTACTAAACTCAAATCCACAGAGCCTACTTAACCTAAGATCTTAGTAGATGACTGTGTATAACGATTTACCTGGTTAGGAGCAGCCATGTATATTTGTTGTGGGTACTGAATGGGTATTGACATGGCTGCGGTCATCTGTTGCATATGTTGAGGCCTCTGCTGTGGGTGATGAGGGTGTCTGGTAGATGATCGGTTCTAATGAGGATAGAAACGGACAAACTATAGATAGTACAAAACCCTTGTATTGGTGAAAGTCACATGTTTGAGGCATGGACAGACAGTCGATTTCAGCTAGAGCATTAAGCTAGCACCAGGTTCATTAAGTTCAAAATGTTGAACTTTTTTGACCCAGCCGCAGGCCTAGTATAGTTTCTATGTAGCCTCAAGCAATGTGGTCAGTGACCAACACTCCTGCTGCCAGCTCGGCCATGAAAATTCCGATTTCAAACACAAGCAATACCATAATCAGTATACTATGCTATACTAATACTGTATCACTATACACCCAAACAGTGTATAGAATAATCAGAAAGGAAAATGTCTAGAGTGAAAAAACATGTCGATAGCAGAAACCTAACATAGAATACATATGATCAAAGTTTAGACCAAGTGTGATTGCAGTTTAGGATGCCAGAAATGTTGGTTTAATCAGTTAATTGATCTGGTGTTAGTCCACATCTAGTACTTTACTTACACCAAACCTAGAGTATCGACCCTGTATCCAGGATAAGTAACGGCACGTGTATAGTAAATATTTTCAAAACAAGCAGCAGTGATACAATACGTATGTGACATATCGACTACCATCATAACTGCAACAATAGTTGATTAACAATATCAGGGTCCTAACCGCGTTGCACTAGTTTGAAAATCATGCAACTCGGAGATGTTCAGCAGAGGTATAGAGAGACAAATTAACCAGACAAACCTGACGGTGCATATTGTTATTATTAGGTGCAGCAGTATATGACATCTTATATTTGCTTCAACTGTTGTGTTCTTAGCTAAAACACAAGATTACACGAACATGAGTATGGTTATTCATATGAAAAATGAGCCGCAACATTTAAAAATTAAATGCATTACTCACAAATATAAAGCTAAAATAACCTTAATCATTATACAGAAGTGTACAATGGAACATAAACTAGAAAAACACCAATACCAAAGAATTTCAGCCGGTCTCAATTTTAACTATACTATAGGAAACAATCTTGTTGACTATGACTATTCCATAGAGAAATAGACCTACCTACCATACACAACTATGACTAAGTCGAATGAACAAATAATACCAACATTATAGTAGCACAGATGAAAACTCCATTGCAGATTTTAATGCCACATTAAATATATAATAGGTATGGTGCAGGACCATTCAGTAAAATACAACAGCGTTATTCTTCTACAAAATTGGAGCAAGAGTTGTATTTTTGTAGAACTCTCCAAATACAAATATGAATCTCAGTGTATTGAACTGTAGACCCTAACAGCACTGCACCTAATTGCTACTGCTACAGACCAGATGCATATGACACGCAATAACAATTATTTATCATGATGATCAATATTAATATTCTTAATGCCAATCTCCAAAAACCTCTAAAAAACCCCAGAACAACAGTGGTAAGTATCATGGATTTACTTATGCATTATTCACTTAATATCTATCTAGACCTACTAATTATGGCTATGAAGTAATCATGGATTAAACTAAAATTTAATTGGTGGTGATCGTGTTAATGTCATTGTGATTGTAAACCTTGGGCACGAATAACAGTCTTAGTGATAGAAGTGAAACAGATTAAGTAAGCAAGTCAGTCAGTGGAGTAGCAGTAGACTAATAGAAAAAATTGGACCTAAAAAATTATAATAGTTTAAAAGTAATAGAATCAAATCAAATAAATCCATGAGAATCAACTACAAAAAGAAAGTTCCGAATTTAAGTAGTGGTACCAGTCTAAATTTAAACTAGGTTCACTGTGCAGCCACTGGCAAACCTCTGTCAATAATAATATAACAGGCTGGTAGAGCATTACTGAAGTAATAACAGTTTTCTTACGTTCACTTTCTTTGAATGAATTTAAAGTTGATGTACTTGTGGTTGGGTTTTAACCCTGTCAGTGGACGTCCTCGGGAAGTGGACTTTACTGAGAAGAAACCATGCTTGTCCCTACAACATAGATGCAATGACAACTCAAATGTTTCGCTACGGGGTTTATTTGTTAGTTTACCCACGATTCAGTGTGGTAAATGAATGAAATGACAGGATGACATGGGATTTTATTTCCCAGTCACATTTTTACTCACCGATATTCTTGGGGACAGCTTCGGTATGACGCGGTAGACTACGATGAGGTGCTTCCGTTTATGTGACCTTGACATGTTTGTACAGATGGGCGTAACTGTTTCCGTTCGCGTGCTAGGACAGAAGGTGTCTTCGCGACCTCTTGGACGAGCCCGGGTCGCAAATAAAATTTACAAGATGGCCGTCCGACCCAAGTCAGAAGGGCTATTGGCCTGGGATTTTGCTTGGCCGGACGAAACCATCCCCAGCTCATCGGCACACCTGATTTCTTCGCGCTAAAATGGGGATGTTGCTTTTGGCCCAGGCCGGTGTGTTTGCGACTCTGTGACGGATGTGTGCCGGAAAATATTTTTGTAAATCGGTCTGGGTCTGAAGTTCAGGTCGCGAAGACACCTACTATCCTTGCTAGGATTTTTCTCGTGATTATGTTTTATTCTTTTATTACCTCACTCCCATTCAGTTAAATAATCGCTCAGATAAGACGTGTTGACTGTGGAATAATGGCAACGCCTATGTCTACACTTTGCTCCATTTTAGATGGGGGTTTGGCTTCCCAGCTAGTTGCCAACGGTTATTCATCACTGAACTCGGACCCTTTGTGGAGTGCACGCCTTCTGCACACAGACCAAGCTGCTATTCAAGGTGCGTACGATTTTTTAAATTATCATTATTATCATTGTGAATTATGAGATAAAAGACGTTTGCGCGTGTCTGCAAATTACCTGGATCAATAGCAAGAATCATGACTTGGTAACTAAACTTTAACTTGTAGCTAGTCCAGTCTGTGAAATTTTGGGAATTAAATTATTAAATTTAATGTCAAATTTTATCGCTAGCCTATATACATTCATATTTAGAAGCTCACAGAGAATTCACAGAAGCAGGTGCAGACATAATTGAGACCAACACATACCAAGTGTCTCTACAAGGGTTTAGGGATTACCTCCACCTCTCAAATCCGGAGACTTTGCAATATATCAAGGAATCGGTGACTCATATAGCTAAGCCTGTGGTCGAATCATACAGGAGGAAAACAGGCAAGAATGTGTAAGTACACTCTTGTGGCTATTGCAATGCCATCTATGGTTGGCGGCTCTAGACTATCAGCATTGACAATACTCTGCAGGGCCGTAACTTTAGGGGCGGCAGAGCGGCATGGCCGCCCCTAAATTTTAAAATAAAGTGGGCCAAAAATGGTGTTTTTGAATTCAGGGGTATCAATTCTACGGCGGCCATAGAGTTATGTTCTCCTATGACCGCGGTAAACAAGTTTTCCTTACTACGTATTTCTAAGGACGTAGTATAGAATATGGTTTATGCGACACGCTACTTTCCCACAAACCAATCAAATTATCGGATAACTAGAAATAGCCAATCATTATTTACAATCAGGGTGATTAGCTCAAGGTTTGTAGCTACTTATAATTGCAGTTGCATAATATGTAGAATATATTGAATATAAAGCCAAACCGGTTCCATGAATTACTTTAATCTCAAGCTACATAACTTGGAATTTTCCGTACAGACTGAATAACTTGTTGCTACTTTTTAAGTTATAACTGCTTCTTTACAACCTCCGTCCTCCATTAAAAAAATGAACATTGTATAGGCTTCCAAGTAGATTGTTAGTATGTATGTGAGCAAAGCTTATTGCTAGATTTGGTGGCTACATGAGTGGGGTTTTGATATTATTAAAAATAGATATTAATAAAGTATAATAATAATAAATTAATATTTGTATAATAAATTATAATAATAATATATATTGTATTATTTAATTAATTGATTCTATTCTTATTCTTGTCAGTGTAGGAAAAAATATTTTTTTTGGAGAAAGAAAACGCAAAATCTTTTGGTGCTAGTGTTAGCAGACTTATCCGTTTATTATTTTTTTTGTTTCTGTATTTTTATTTTGTTTCATGATAGTATCCTGGTCAGTAGTTTAAGTAGACTAGTCAGTACTAGTAGGCCTAATGTCAGATCTAGTGTGCTTAAGGTGGCCTAGTTGAGATAATATAGGTCTAATTTCTAGTGAAGCTTTAGTAGTGAGGAATAATTACTTAGAGAACCAATTTAGCCTATATTTTTTCGGCGCTCAAACTTATTCTATATCTTTTTATGAAAAGCTCAGTTTAATGTATCACAGCGGGAAAAATTTCAACTGTCTTGTGCTACTTTGATTTACTTGACTATACATATCTAATATCCAATTATTTTGAGCAGTAATTTTACACCTTAAATGTCCCGAAATTGCATATCTACATAGGTAGTAATTTTCTAATTTTTTTCCGGGGGAGACCCCCGGACCCCCCTTGCGGGAGGGCGCTGCGCCCCTTCCGCACTCACCCCGCGCTCGGGCAGGTTGTTGGCCTGCGTAAACACCCGACTTCCAGCCACCCCAAAAATTTTTCAAAAGTTACGCCCCTGCTCTGGATATAAATTGTAGCATTATGCCCTAATGGTTTACTTGTATATCGACATCATGGCATGAAATTATATTGCATTATATTGTTCAAATAAGCTATCAATCGAATAATAAATGTAAATGCTAAAATGTAACTTGATACAGCGTTTAGTTGACAGGTTAATAGCAGGTGCTATAGGACCATATGGAGCTTGTCTTCATGATGGATCAGAGTACACGGGATTATACCTGGATACTATGACAGAAGAGCAACTTATTGACTGGCATCGACCAAGAATGAATGTAGGTATTTATAGATATCTATAGTAGTATTACAGACCTACTAGAATGAGGTCCAAACGCAAACAAAGCCACTCATCATGTTGCAAAGTTTGGAACCATGGGCTATCCTTGCTAGATCATTGCTTTATCCATGTAATTTCAGTGTTTTAAACTAACATTATATTGTTGTGTTTATATCATTGCAGCATGGAGCTGTATAGTTTTACTAACACTAAGCTGGTTTATTCTTTTAGTTTACTTATGTACATCGTATGTACTGTGACTGAATTCTTCCATAATATTCCTCTTTAAATCCAAGTTGTGTGGTTTATATTAGCAATTGTTTATTGTATATTGTATATTTATGCTGTACAGCATTGAACAGAGTGGTTTACCACTAACTGGTATTACAGGCACTGGCTGAGGCCGGGGTAGACATGTTTGCATTTGAGACGCTACCAGGAACAAAGGAAGGAAAGGCGTTGGTGAAGTTGCTAGAGAATGAGTTTCCTCGAATGAATGCTTGGCTCTCTTACTCCTGCAAGGTGAAGCAGTGTTGCCCTCTATATTAGTAGTGGAATAGCTAACATTTGTTAGGAGTTTTCATATCTTTGACTTTGGCTATTAATTTGGAATTATCTGTCCTCTAAACTTATTCTAGTTTTCTTGGAGTTGTCTACCTTTTACTATGTTCTCGCTTTGCACAGAATGGCCTATATACTAACCATGGAGAGTTACTGTCAGATGCTGTGAAGTGTGGTGTTGACTGTAGTCAGGTCACCCATGTGGGGGTTAACTGTACTAGCCCAGAGTTCATTGGATCCCTTCTAGACTCTCTACAAGTTTACAAAGAAAGGCAGCAGTTCATAGTCTATCCCAATAGGTTGGTATTTTCCAGCTCAATTGTTATGCGATGTAAGGTCTGTATGTAGTTACATTATTTGCAGGGTCTCAGGTTATTTTTATTCCCTTTTCTGGGAAGACAGTCACGCCCCTATTATGTAAAATTTGGGAGCACCTGAGGCTATGGTAAAGGTTTCTTTGTGTTTACAACCATTCTGAAAATCATAATGTTTTGTGACCTAAATTTCAAGTACAGGCTAACTTGGTAAACCCCAGGCACCTTTGGAATTGGAATTTCGAAGACACTATCAGCAACAAACTACAGTACTGGTAGTCTACAGCCTCATAGTATTATAACATTGCTGGCTATACCCTTATGCTCGGAGTTGTGTTCCCTTAACACAAGAAGAGAATTTTATCATACTAAATTGTAGCTACACTGTATAGTCAATCCTGCTGCATTTGCACCGAAATACAATCAAACTGTGCTGTGATATCTGTTGTACCTACTTCTATTCCTATACTGTAGTGGAGAACTTTGGCAAAGTGGAAGTGGTTGGGGTGGAGGAAGCAAGCTCTCTGATATTCAGTCATTTATGAGAATGTGTGTTGAGAAAGGGGCTAGGATTATAGGTGGCTGTTGTCAAGTGACACATAAGGAAATCCAGGATATGAGGAGAACTTTGGATAAAGTAGCCTGTAAATAAGTGAAATAGCCTGTAAATAAGTGGAGGCGATATAGCACCACCCACAACAATTTTTTAACTGGTGACAGTTTTTTTATTGTAATTTAAACTCTGTGCAAAATGTTGGGTGTACATTGCATTGTATAATAATATATTATTATTATTGTGACACAGAATATACTTCTGGTTATAATTTACATCTGTACCTCATTATTTGCTACATGTGCATTAATCTGAATAAAATGAGAAAATGCTTTAATGAAAATCAGAAATTAGTTTTTATTGTATAAAACACCTAAAAGTGTGGAAACAATTAAAACTAGAGTATGTAGAGAAGGATGCTTTAGATTGGTAGTATTGTAATGGTCAGGACCCTATAGCGTCCCAAGTGCCATGTAGTTGTCACAGCTCTACTTGTTTAGCCTTTAACACTTTGCACTTAGCTGGATGTTTTGACCATACCTTTATAATTCAATATCACTTATATACTTATTATGTGCATTACTGAGCAATTATGTCCTTTTTATACCCATGTAAAGAGGGCCGACCTCTCAGAATTACTTGATATTCAATTTGCACATGGATTGGATGATTTTAAGCATCTTTTGTTGTACCCAACATGGACATGTTTTGGGTCGGCCATCGGGCTTCCAGAAGTTCTTATAGTACATAAAGCACATTGTTTCATGTTCATTGTCTCAGTTGATGCTACTTCACTTCGTATTATTGGTCCCTCCAGTCATCAAGGTCCTCGACCTTGCTTCCAGAGCTTCCTGCTAGTTCGGTACATACTCTTTCTCAGTATAGCAAACAAGCATTGACTCGGGACCACATGGGTCGTCTTGAGTAGTCATTGGGCTACTAGTACCTGTTGATCTTTCATGTAATGAAAAGACCTAGCACCACTCATACGTTCTTCATTTTAGACAAAGGGGTCGTCTTAGGACGACATCACAACCCCCCTCCCAAAAAAGACCATTACAGTATTATGGTATAATTGTTAAACGGTAGCCTATTCCTGCTTTGCCTTTCAGGATGTCAGTGTTGTAGGAATGCATAAGCCGGAAGACATGTATACATTAGTCTAAGCATGGTTTGCATATATTATATGCATTGTGTTACTACAAGAAGGATGTCTATAGCATGTGCACATTCTTATCTATCTTACATCAGAACAGTTGATACTGATCCTGTACATACTATGTACTCATACATTGTATATCTAATGCGATGATGAAATACAGACATCCTGCCTAGAATAAGAGCGCCGCTCTACCAGTCTTTAATCTCTTAATTATTATCGGCCAATCACAAGGGCGTGTCTGTACTTCTATGCACCCTGTCAACATTCTGAGACACTGATTGACAAATTGCGTCAGTATTGTAAAAAAATTCTCTAGTTTGAAAGAAGTTATTTATGCTAAATTTGACAAGTTGTGCCGGGCCTAATATCTTGCTATCGAGGCTAGCCTAGTTGTTAAATGATATAAGATCAATCTGAAGTTATATGCCCTGATATAAACATAGTTTGAGGATGATGACATGTGAATTTGATAGAAATGATTAATCATTAATGATTAATTCACTACTCGCCCCCATCAAACACTACCCATGCAATTTACATGTAATGTCAGAAATAGTCATACATGTATGTAAAAGTACAAATGTTCAGATGACCTGCCAATGTGCATTCGTAAATATTGTAAGTACATGGCTGTATAGTTGCTGTGTGCAACAGTAGCCTTTATGAATTTAGTTGGTTTATTTGGGTGGGGAGGGGTCTCTCCTTCCTGTCACCCCTCAAACTACATGTAAGATTAAAATTACAACCTAATTCTACCTGCTAGCAAATTTGCATCCAGTCGGTTCATAGGGTGATAATCAGCCAAGACAACTCCTGTGATGGTAGTAGAGTAGACCGGGGGACTATCACTTGGATCAGAGTGGAATGCCCCCCCCCACACTTGACCAACATGCCTTAACAAGGAAACAGCTGATAAGGATCCAAGGCTACAAGCCCCTTACTTCAGTCTAGTTGGTCTAAAAGCACTAACCATAATACAACCCTACTTGTACAACTGGGTCTGGTGATATCCAGATCACAATAACTAATGCTGCTGCACAGAAATCAATATAATAGCAATATAGCACACTATCTACTCATCTAACATCACAAAGTAGCAAAATCTAACAAAATCATCATTATGATACCTGGACTGAAGTGAGTAAAGCAGTAACAACAGGTGCTTTCCATCTCGTAGCAGCAGGTCAGATTTGGAAGTAGCAGACTTTTCCAATAGTCACCGGTAGATAGAGCTAATATACTGAGAGATACGAAGAGGGTAAATAATTGTAATAATAGCTGAGGAGTGGCTTTTAGATTAAAATACAGTAATGCTATAAATTACTTATAAAAGGGACTGTAACTGGTCATGTGCCTAAGCACTAAACTATGACTACGGCTAGAAACTTGCAAACAGTAACAGTATCTGGGTTTAGAGAAAAAGAACTCCTTTTTTTACTCCATGACAGAAGTGCACCATCATGTAGACCGTGCTCTAGCATTCACTATAGACTGTGCTCTAGCATTCGCTATAGACTGTGCTCTAGCATTCATTATAAACTGTGCTCTAGCATTCATTATAGACTGTGCTCTAGCACTCACTATAGACTGTGCTCTAGCATTCATTATAGACTGTACTCTATCATTCACTATAGACTGTGCTCTAGCATTCACTATAGACTGTGCTCTAGCATTCACTATAGACTGTGGTCTAGTGTTTCTTACGCATAGTGTGGAGGATTAGAGACCTCTCAGGATGACTATCCCCCACAAAGCCCATGGATTTTATGAAAATGAAACGACAAAACAAGAAAAATCGTATTACATTTGTCTTGTATATATGAGCTTTTATTTACTTGAAGATATCATAATAGTAAAAGTATACAATATTGAATACATCAATATATATGTGGCTTGTTTGTAGGCACCACACTTTATTGTTCACCGGAATAGTTTCTCAGACAACTAACAAGTCTGAAGGTAAAGTCTGGAGGTAAAATAAATAATATTACACATAATTAATATAATACAATATGACGTAGTAGAAACTGTATGGTGCTGGTCCAAAGCTGCCAAGCTAAATGTAAATTGCTAGAATGTGTTCCAAGAGTTCTCTTCCTGTATTTACTCCTCCTCCACCATATTTAAATATTTTGTTTTCAGCTGAACTTAAAATTTCAATAGTTTGTGTAAAAATAACTTTGAATTCTGGCAGCTACAGAAGTAAAGCATTTATACTGTTTTCGATTTAATTGAACATAAATATTATTATTGCTTGTAGGTATTGGCTCCCTAGTCTTGGAAACTAGTTGGAGTGGTAATAGGTGTAGCAGCCGCAACCATCGGTAGAGAAGCGAGATGTGTGCCCCTGATAAGCTGAGAAACTTGATGTGTGTGACATAACGTAACTCTGTTGATGTGTAGCCTCGGGATCAACGAGGATAAATTCACTGAGGGAGGGCTGGTGCTGTAAGAGTTCAAACTCCTCTCCACTGGTCATGAAGTCTCCTTGTCTCTTAACGTAACCCATGCTACAACAGACAATAACAGCGCTGTTGAACTGAGCTCCAGTGTAGTGAGACAAAGTGGACCAGAGTTGACCAACCACTATCTAAGCACCTGCCAATACACTGCCACAGACTCCTGCTATCACTTGCTATCACTTGCCCCAATTCTGATAGATAATAGCTAAGATTTTACACATTACTTTATTTCTAAAATCAATGTTTAGTCTAGAATATTATCATGTTCGGCACTCACATGCCTATTGAAGTAGAACGCTTTGCTTGGTTTGTAGAAATGTGGAAGCAAGCGAGTAAAACCTGGCAAGTAGCTTTGTCATTGATAAAAAAAATTATCTAAATTTAAGCAAAAGTTGGCATTTACAAGAATTAAATTATAGAAAGCGTAGAAAAACATTAGAGATTGCGTAATAGTGTAATACTGGCAGTCTGACGGGAGGGATGAAAGTGGTGGGATGTTGGCGAGATCATGGAGGAAATGGGCAGAAGAGCAAACCATGGCTGGAGCCATATTTTAGTAAGTAATTTATTTATAATTATGTAAATTTTGAAACCAGACACTAGTGTGACATAACTGGTGATTCGAGTACAAAAGTGAATAAAAATAAACTTACAATTTCACGCCTGCCTCGCAATTTAATATTGTTTATAATCAGACTAATTTGTGAACAAATAATGGTATTCAAACTCAACTCTCAGCCTGACTGTGTAAATATAGATATGGTTAATTGATACATAAAACTCATTACCCTGTATTAATATAACATAATTTATTTTAGGCCATATTACATGGTTAAACATTATTTTTTGCTATACACTTGAGGAATATATATTAGACTTACATGCATATAAATTACAATGTATGTCACAAAACACAACATCATGTTACAGAGGTATTGCACAATATGTAGCAATCCCTAGTAAGTTTGATGCAAACCAAAATTTAAACTGAATTTTTCTTGTTATACTATTTATAACAATTATAATCTTTATTAAACATTGCAAGCAGCCATAAAATTTGCA
The DNA here is from genome assembly GCA_935421135.1 of Bugulina stolonifera. Taxonomy (NCBI): domain Eukaryota; kingdom Metazoa; phylum Bryozoa; class Gymnolaemata; order Cheilostomatida; family Bugulidae; genus Bugulina; species Bugulina stolonifera. Next base: position 15,741,727 of record OW285195.1, on the reverse strand, counting down.
CATATTCGAGTCAGTTACAATATTGATATTAAAGTAGACGTACCTGCTGATAGAGTATTTCTAAGCTGATAAAGTCTTCACCAAATACAAAGCAGTATCTATGATATACACAGTGTATATATTTTATAGCACACACTCTTTGTCTTGCCTCTCGAACTTCTAAGCTCAGTCTGCTCTGACTACACCAACCTCCTCATATTTATATAAGTTGTCCCTCTGTATGATACAAGCTATAATACGGTATTACCATTCTGTAGCGTGATCTAATCTATAATACTGTAATACGGAACTGTGTTGTTTTGATATAGAACGGTTGAACATACATTCCATGTCTATTGTTAGCCATATTGTTTTTGTCACTTCATGTGTCACACATAACCTGCTAAGCTCATAAAGATTCACAATCAATCATTATCAATCAGTCGATAGATTTGATTGGCTACTCCGGCTGGGCACTTGCAAGCGCCTCTCCTTTAACTCCACCTCCAATGCATATACGCCTCTTAAAACAATGGAAATTCTTAGTGTTTTTGCACTTATAAAAATTAAATTGACATGTACATGTACATGGGTATATTTTATAGAAGGAGAAAAACCATAATCTTTCGCTGACTGGTATCTCATGGCAATGCTAGACAGGAAACCGATGAACAGATCATATCCTGATTAGAGGACAGTGATTGGTCCATATCTGATGTCTCTTATCCACACAGACTAAGCACATGGTTACCAGCCCCTTTGCAATAGCAGTAGTCTCAGAAGAATAGAAGAAAATTAAATATATAATTCAATTTTATACAAGCCAACAAACATGCAGGTTTTGAAGGAACATGATATACATTATTTTCTCAAATGAACTAATTTTAAAAAATATTGTTTCTTGAATTTTATCATTACTAATTACTGCATCTTAGCAACTTTGTTTCATTTTGGTTGCCTATTATTATTCTAACCAAACTGATTCACTATTTTTGTTGGTAGCGGCATTAAAGCAGTGTCACTTGTACCAACTGTTACTAGCTTGATTCAACCCCAACGTTGAGTGCAGTCATGTTGTGACATCGTTATTTCTATAACTAAATGGAATGTTCAATCTTAAAACTCAACATTTCGTTGTAACTTTAAGGGATGTTTTCAGTTACGGTTCAAGCGGATCTTGACTCAGCTCCGTTTATTTAGTTCAGGATATGAATGTACTCAATGTAAACATGATAATAAATACGTATAATAAATGTATGTTCCACCCTTAGCTACTTCCTGTTTGTAGGAAGTGTTATATGGCTATTATACATTCCTATCGGTTGAGTATCATGCAATAATTCAGTCAGACTGATATAGAGTTGGGCTTTACACTGCTAGCTGCTGTTACATCCAGTAAAAGGGGCTCACGGCTTACTAGGTGACATGTCACTGACCTGTAGGAAGATTTGTCAACGTTTATTAGTTTGACTTATTATTTTAAGTGTGAAATTAAAACGGCACCAGATGTTTGGTTTATAAACCGAGCTCTCTCTAGAAAGCCTCGTCTTTAGTAGCTAACCAGTCAAGAATAAACAGAAAGTAACAAATGAAAAACCCTTGAAATGTAAAGAATAGCTTCGGCAGTGAAGGACACTTGCAGACTAAATTTTTTCACACATTTCTCTCAAATTTTTCAGCCCTACTGTTTCCATGAATCAAAGGAGAAGACAAGATTGCAGGCATAGAAAGGTTTACAGGTTTTATACGGATGGTGACATCTTTGCCCCCGAATAACTGGCAATGCTTTCTTTTTAAACAAAGTCAGTCAATAAGCCTATGTGCTTCGAATAAGAATACCAACTCAGGTCACATTCTAGTATTAGCTCTACCCCTCCTAGTGCTTAATGATTTGAGGTGGTAACGTAGTACAGATAATTGGCAATGGTGGCTCTTAATTAATTCTTTAATAATCTGGTGGAGTATGTGGAGAAGACTGAGAGATGGATTAACAACAAATAGAACATTATGTAATACATTAAAATCTTGGGAACTTCCGGCTCCCAAGCTGTAGTCAAGACCTTAGACAAAGCCCCTTTACCATGGTTGGCTAGTCAAAAGGAAATTTGAGGTAGACAGAATAATGGGCAGAAGAACTTACAAAAAGAAAGATTGTTCCCAATTGGCTACAGGAATATGGTTATTAATAATGTACTTGTATATAATATCTATATGATAGTATGTGTGTAAAGTACCAGTGTAAAATATGATAGGACTAATAGTCCAGTGCAGATCAACTTCACAGCAGTGTTAACCTTAGAAAGACAATAGCATAACAATAATATAACAATTTAGTATGATAATAATGTGATTATACAATAGCCTATTATAGTTGTAAATTTACTGCATTAGGACAAGACCACACAATGGCTTATGCATTCTGGATGGCATTATCCTTACAGTCTGAGGCTACACCATGAATGTGTCAAATAACCTGCAGGTACGGGATGTGGCTGTAAAAAGGCAGCAGGTAGTTGGTAGTTAGTAGATAGTTGGTAGTCAGTAGATAGTTGGTAGGCAGTAGGTAGTTGGCAATCGGAAGTTTATAATAATAATGGTTGAGGATAAACGCATTACCAGACACTCAGCATTTAGCCTGAAAACCCAAACTTGGGTAACAGGTTTAGATTAGTACTACGTACTAGTTCAATGACCTTCACCTCACAGCTACCTAGTATTACATAACACTGTTCCTGATGAATGTGGGGATTAGAGCCTTAGCCAACCTCTACCCAGCCAACCTCTACCCAGCCAACCTCTAGCCAGTTAACCTCTACCCAGCCAATCTCTACCCAGCTAACCTCTACCTAGCCAACCTCTAGCCAGCCAATCTCTACCCAGCCAACCTCTAGCCAGGTGATTTGGTAATAGTGAGACCTACCCCAGGTTACCTTCCTGTGGTCAATAAAATTATGTGAAGCTACTAAAACTTCCAGCAAGGATCCTATCTGTATCCAATGATGGACCACGCAGTATAGTTGCATTGTACTTGCCCTTACTCAGTTACAGGGAGGTTCAGTTATCACCTGTAGTTTATATGTTGACATGTGCTTTGACATAAATTACCATTCTCCGCTGTTTCCAATTTTCGGCTTGCCGTTCCATGTATAGCACCCTCTCAACATGCACTTCTGATATTTTAACTCTGCATTAGAACATGGCTAGACAAGAATCCTACAATTATTCCGGAAGTGACTTGCATTAAGTGGATAACGTTGGAGCATAGGAGTGTCGGTTTTCCCAACCTGAGTTAACAATTCACCGAATTTGCTATGTTGACTATCAACTTTTAAAGCCGATAAGTTTATCAGCCAACTAGAACATAAGTTTTTTCTACCTCTACTTGAACACCATTTATTTTCCCAATTAGTTGATTATTTGATCATGAATGTAACTTATTTCGGTCCTTTTGAACAGGATGAATGAATGGAATCAGTGCATTCTGGGTACAAGAATAACACCTCCAATGTACTAAATGAAGTAGCCTCGCACCAAAACAGATAAACACACTCCAGTCTGTAAACATTCTATTTTTGCTAAAATGTTTTGAGCAAGTTTTGGCTAGTTTATAATGAAAATAAAACTACCGGTACGGAGTGCCAGATGGATTGTTGGCGTCATAGTTGATTTGAACTTTCCAAAGGCTGTTTATGAATTTGAAAATAATATCAGCTTGGAAATTACATGATTACTCTTCCCACACAACACTGTCAAGAAAAGTTTTCGTACACACATGACTGTGAAGAACTGTTACTTGAGAGAAAGTGTTCTGGTTTTGCTAGGCGCGTTCCAAGCGGATCTCATCGCGGTGCCAAGAGATGTGGACACCGACATGTCTTGCATACTTTTCGTTGTCCACTTGTCGTGTCAACTGAAATATCAGTCATGTCTATTGGATCATGCTCTCATTGTGACAGCGTCAGAAAACTTCAATCTAAGTGTAGAATAATACTGAATTAATTTATTTAGAATTGTAAATAACATTGGATATGCCAGCTGGAAGAATTACGAATAACAACAGTTTTTGTTGACATATCAGCAGAGAACAAGGACGGTAAAAAATAAAACAGAATAAATAACAGAGAATATTCTAATTAAATGCAAGTTAATAATATCCATGTGTGATTAAATGCATTAAGTTATAGGATGTGCTACGTATGTGTACGAATACCAGCAATGATGACCACTTCACAAAGCAAATGTACCAACCAAATCGCTAAACCACATAACTAATAAGGGAGTCGAAAATTGAAATAACTGTCCGGGATCCTTTACCTTTGTGCTTATGGTGAGTTGTAGCGTAACGTAACGGTACATTGTGACATGGCGTCGTGAATGGCATGACGTCCAATAGTGCTGCAGCTTGTAACATGGTGTGGTATAGCTTGGTGTGGTGACTGTCTGATGGGGTTATCCCACAGCTAAAGGTAGATAGTTCACTCAATGATAATAACCTGTCCTTCCGAATACGCCCATTTTCGTGGTCCAAACTTTCTGAAATTCACCTTCTCATAATTTTTCTGCTAAGTTTTGAACAGCAGTTAGAATAACACATAATACTATTAACTATATATTGTATTCTTGGGACCGCAGTAAAGAAGCATCGCTGATCAGTCCAAGGTAATCTGATAGGAATAGCGCATTACAGTGTAAGGTAGCATAACTCCTGATTTAACTGAGACCCTGGATGTGGGTGAGAGAGAGAAGGTCTTTGGCCAAAGTTGGTCATTTTGCCTTCCATTATTCTTGTACTAAACATCTGAGAAACAGTGGAGAAGGTATAAGTCACCAGCTGAAAGCTGAAAGGACTGCTCACTCTGCTATACTCATTCTCCTCTGCCAAGAGCTTGTTTAACTCCAGAGAACTTCCTGAGGAATGAAGGACGCTTGGCAAGTATGGTGTCTCTGCAGGGTTTCTGTGTTTACGTTTATAAATATTGCGCCACATTGCCTAGTGTGAAGGTACTCAGCTATTATAAGTTCTAGTACAGAAGAGGAGTGGGAAGAGTACATCTATCTCCTCACAGCAGGCAAATGAGGAGAGTTGTTATACTTAGGTTAATCAGTTGAGAAAGCGAAATAGAATCTGATCACCGAGCTTCATTGGATTTAACTCGACATACTTTTTTTACTTTGTACATCAGAATTCAATGTTTTTTCTCATAGACCTACTAGTATTAGTCTACTCAGAGATCCACTAGTATTAGTCTACTCAGAGATCCACTAGTATTAGTCTACTCATAGACTCACTAGTATCAGTCTACTCATAGACTCACTAGTATTAGTCTACTCAGAGACCTACTAGTATTAGTCTACCACGTAATTTGGAGATGTAAAAACTACAATATTTTGAGATTAAACCAAAATATTGTGATGGTACAGGACATTTGTATACGACTCCAACTCCCGGACGAAGCTCCATCGCATCTTAAGTGCTCAGTAGTTGTTATAGCGCTACTCATCTGACACTCACATTCTCATAATTAGTGTTCGTATACTTACCTTTAACTGTACTGCATGTCCAAACCATTAATTACTGTCTATATACGTGTCTCCATGTGCTCATACTCACTACTTATTCATGTATTGTTTCACTATATAACTGTATATAACTGCATGAATGTTACTAAGTCTTTTTAATGCCTTTTATACCCATGTACAGAGGCCCGACCTCTCAGAATCCATTGATATTCATTTTGTACATGAATTGGACCATTATAAGCAACTTTTGTAGAACCCGACCTATTTTGGGTCGGCCGTCGGGCTTCCGGCGGCCATCTTGTTGCGCAACTTCCGGACGACCACACGTCGTCTTTTCCCGACGTCACGTCGGCCGGAAGTCCTTATACTATATAAAGGGCACTGTTTTACTGTTCATTGTCTCAGTCTACACTTGGCTTTCAATAAAGACACATCTATACTTGATACAGGGACTTTCTCTTCCTTTTACTAGGTCATTCGCTTAGCGAACCGCCTACTAGGTTGAACTACTCTCTTTCATTGTATAGTCTGAAGGTCGGACTTGAGATCAGATGGGTCGTCTTTGGTAGTATTTGGGCTACTGAGACCGCTCGATCTTTCATGTAATGCGAAGTCCTATTACCACTCATAGGCACTTCATTTCTGGGTCGATAGTCGTCCAAGGACGACCGCACCAAATCACAGAAACCATTACAATATGCAAAATGGCAAAGTCATGCTAGACTGTTTGGTGCTTAGGTTTGAATCACAAACATGTCCATCTAGCTGTTTTTATTTTGCCTGGGTTCCCACAGTTCAAGATAATATAGCTTAAATGTCTATCCACTTCTCTTGTTCATTATGAACCACAGTACAATTTTATAATGCTTCCAAAACCCAACATAAATACTAAACTTGAGAATTTTTCAGTATGAACAAACAGCGTATTATATCTTAGACCCAAACGGGCTACTGACAGTTATTTATGCTTACATCATTGGAATTGGTTTGCCGTGTTTACTAATGATGACATTGACCTAAATACCAACTTAATTGGCTACACTAGGCTAAGGTGAAAAACTAACAAAATCATGCTCAAATAATTACTTGAGCCAGGCCCAAAATTGTAGAAATTACACCATGAACATTATTCTATTATAATTGTATTCTTCTATGTTTTTTATAATGTGTTGCATTCAATACATACTAATGATGGAAGCCACATATACATTAATTCAATATTTTTTGCTTACCAACTGGCCAGCTGAGAAAAAGAGATTTGAGCGAAAGCGACTGACGTCTATAATAAATAAATCAATCAAAACAATCAGGGAGGTGGACTATGACAAGAGAATCTTCTGACTGTAAGAGTGCATTCACGAGTCACTCATCCAGTTAAGGGGTAACTCAGAGGATATGTCACCCCTATCACAGACATCATAGCATAAGTTAATACCGACAATAAACAAAAACCAAGGGGGTATATTTCCTTGATTAGTCACAGTCTGCTGAGCTTACTGTATCGCATACTGATTGTTGCTATACGTAGATTGATATTCTAATAGTGTATCCTCTCTAGTTAATCCTGACTTGTAAGCTGCTATTGTCCTTAGGATGGAATTTGGTGAGTCCAGGAGACAGAGGCTTAAGCGCTTTGATTGAATCGACTGAATGTAACTCTGGGATAAGAGAGTAAAGATCATGACCTGAACGGGCAGAGTAACCACCATCTCGAGTAGCGGAAGCTTGTACCTTTCACCTCACGTGTTATACAGGTTGGCAGTAGGAGCCGCCCTCACTAAGGCCACCAGAACTTGAATGACCAATTAGGACTCGGCGTTTGCGAGACTGCAAGCAGAGCGATGGTAGTTAATTTTGTCCCCTCTCCAATTTGCTGGGCTTTAATCCCGTTATCTGGACAAAACAGTCACTCATTTGTCCTTTATATCTTTTACCACATCTAGTGGTAGATGCTGTGTAGTATATTATAATATCCATCAACAATTAGAGCCCAGGTATCAAACCTCTCACGGAGAAACCCATTTCATTTACATGTAACTGAGTCACACTAAATAATGTGCACGAATACCCCTAAATATGTGTTTGCAAATAGAATTTATGTCTGTCTGCCACAATCCACCATGGCTGCATTTGGTGTGGTAAAGAGTTGTAACATACTGAACCTTTGGGGCCGCAGAAGTTCAGGGTTGCTACCTGCATCTGGTGATAAGGCAGCGTGTTGGACACAAAATTACACCAAGCTTTTGAGTTTTAATACTTTGGAACGTACCAGATTTTTGTTTCTGTGATACTCAATCCATATTTAATTAATTCGCTTGGTTTTGTGAGACCTACAGCCCAGATTAATCTCATGACTACGAATGAACCAGGTTTATTGTTAACTTTCCTGCTAACATTGCCAACGTTCTAAAGCAGAAGGTGGTTTGGAGTTGCGCATATGTCAAATGTAGGTCAAGGGGTTGACCTATTTTCTAGAAAATTTAGTCTTCCTTTTGGCATATAAGCATATAAAACGGATTTGAAATTAGCGTTGATATAAGATTAAACATTCTTTAGGATATTTTAAATAAGTAAAATTATTTATCCAGCAATCAACAGGTGCTGATACTGGATAGTATCCGGTTTGATAAACCAATGTGACACAACTCACGTCAGCTGGCTGGCTAGTTTTGCTACTTTCAATTGACGCATGTTCATGTGCAATGTCATCTAAAACATTCTTGTGTGTTGATAATTACCATGGGCTTAGACGCATCCATAAACAAAATCAGGAATATCCACACATCCGTAGGTATATGAGGAGTTTTATGGCATTGCATCCAATATGCTTGCTTATGAGAGGTATTGGGGCGGGACTCGGACCATATTCGTAGTTATCACTACGACAGCGAGTAAACTGAGAGTCGTGGTTCATCTGCATTCCATTTTCAAAGCGATAAATACGCTACAGTTGAGACTTGCTAAATGAGGATATCACTCAACATTTTTCAGCTCCCTTGCATAAATGATTGGTAAATTCATAAACAGCTACCGTTGGCTCACTGAGCTTGCCGAGGTAAATTTGACACTAGGTGTACCCGGACCTAGCACAATCTAGTTTTTTTCCCCAAGTATGCAAAAAACGTTGTAAAAAACACAGTTTTATATACGTTTGTATTCAATTACTTACGTATTATATTGTGTTCTTTATCTCTTGTCAAGTTTGATTCGGGATTATTTTTCTAGATGTATTTTATAGATAGCCTAAGCTCCAACAAATGGTTCTAGATATCTTCAGAGGTTTACTATTAAACTGCTGCTGACTACAGTCTTAAACTTTTGAACTGACAGCGACTAAACAAAAACACTCATAATCAGTATTTCTCAAAGTTTGTAACTTCTGTTTTCTTTCTTAAGTTCAGTGTTGTTAAAAGCCACTTAAAAGATAGTATGCTATATTGTAGATAAAATCAGATTGCAGTAACATGTATCCATACACATAATGTGTGCAGACATACATGTACATATAATACATACTTGCATGCACACACACAGACATACATGTTGTATATATACATGTATATGCTGTTCATACATGTGTATCTACATGTACATGTATATATAATGGATATCTGTACATACATTGTACATTTACTTTCAGATGACTGTGTTATCATGTCTTATTCAACATCTCAAGTGAACGTATAAATTGGATAGGATGGACTCTACTGTTGACCATTAAAGGTGTCCACCTACTACATGTGGACTATAATTCTATTGCACTTATACCTGATTCAAGTTAATCTGTATCATCAAATACCAATGCAAGAGCAGTATTACAGCTGCACAGGTAACTCAAGATGACAGATTGGTTTAGGTGCTGTTTCTTAGACACGTAAATCAATCCCTCATGTACTTGTATACTTCAACAGGAAACAAGTGCCCACGTGTACTGACATGGTGCTTGGTACACACAATACTGACCAATAGAAGGGAGAATATTTGACAACTAGACTACTGTATAAAAATATTTACCGGCTTTACTTCCCACAATTAAACCCAGGCAAGAAAGCAATGATAATTCTTTCTAGCTTAGGGTGGGTAAGGGGCACTTCACCAATGGCAAAGTGTTATATGAGGCACAGGAGCGTTATAAAGTTGGATGATCTTCCTAACAGCCCCAATGACCTTTTGGGGGAATTGAACCTGGGACTCCCACGTGAAAGTCCAGAGCCCTAACCACTAGGCCACAGCCACTCCCAGCTGGACCACAGTAGAAAGGTTAGAAAAAGGCAATAGTTGTGAGAATTGCCCCCAGGAGATAGCTCAGGTAAAAAAGTTATAATTAAACCTTATTGTACTGCAGAGACGGCAAGTTTGCTTGCATAAATTAATTTCTTTTTTTATTTCATCATTTCAAAAAGCTATACCGTATAACGTTGAATTCATCCAGTCTGGTTCTATCGAAATACGAGACATACGTGAGAAGTTATATATAGAATTATGTATTGTTCCATCAATCATTGTTGTTTTCAATATATTTGTCTACAAAATTGTATCAAGTTATCTAATTAATTGTAAATCTATCAGTGGCTATTATTGTGTAAGACATTAACTATCTACATAATAATTCTAATACCTTACATATCACCAAGCACCAAAGTAAAAATACCTGCCAGTTGTTTTGTTGTTGACATCACAGACAGGAAAGTAGAATATGCATAGAACAGCTGATTATGACAGGAGTGAATGCTGTCCATTCAATCTTTGTGCTCCTTCCCTATACGGGTGGCCACAGCGGATCCTACGCCTCCGTTCGCTCCTGTCTCCTGCTATTTCCATGGTCACTCCTGCTTCTTTCATGTCCTCTTTTATCACATATATATACCTTCTTCCCAGCTTACACCTGCGTCCTCTCCCTGGTATGTCCAATTCAAGCATCTTCTTTCCTAGATAATTCTGCTGTTTCCAACTCCTCTACGTACCTCTTGGTGGTTGCTAGTGTTTCTAGCCCATACATCATAGCTGGTCTTACAGAAACTTGGTAAATCTTTTCAATGGGTTCCGTCGCTATCCTCTTATCACATAACACTCATGAGATTTTCCTCCAAGAATTCCACTCGGCTTGCACTTTCTTCTTCACTTTCATATTGCTGCCCATTCAATGAACCTGTATATTGTGTAAAAGTGGAGTACTAGACACATCACTGGTGATGTCTGTGCTAGAAGTGGTTACTGGTTATTCATTTCAGTTAACTATTTCCAGTGTGTTATGTGTAAGAGATGCCTTTGAGTATAGAAGAATTATAATCAGTTGTAAATAATGAAATTATGAAAACAAGGTTCACAGACAAATACATGTTGTCGATTGTGGGTGGGGGGTTATTGAGCCACAATATGGATTTGTACATTTGTGATTGTAAAATTTTTTGCAAACTGTCATTTGATATTATATTGTGTTTTCTTGCTATACTGATTATAATATGTACAATAAACAGAATTCATTGATCAAAATTATTTACCTCCTAATTTTTTTGCTTATATATGATGATAGATTAATACTTATTGTAAAGGAAGGATGGACTGCTATACTTGAACAGCATTTCAAATTAAAAGAACATAAATTATAAATCTATATCCACAATGTTGAATATTTGATTTACAGCCGAAAATTTTTATAGTTAGAATAAAAATGGTAAAACACTGCAATAGGTATAGTTTGGTATAATAAGGAAAGATTAGCTATAGTTAGCTATAGTTAGGTATAGTCAGGTATAGTTTGGTATAATAAGGAAAGATTAGCTATAGTTAGGTATAGTTTGGTATAGTTAAGTATAGTCAGGTATAGCAAGGTATAGCCAGGTATAGTTAGGTATAGTAAGGTATAGTCAGGTATAGCAAGGTATAGTTAGGTATAGCCAGGTATAGTTAGGTATAGTTAGGTATAGTAAGGTATACTAGTAAGGTGTAATGGTGTCATATAGCTAGGTATAATAGCCAGGTATAGTCAGGTATAGTAAGGGTAGGTAGGCAAGGTATAAATTATACTACAGGTAAATATTGGCTTTCTAAATAGTTATATAAATTAAAGGGGCTCAACTCCGAATACCTTGCACTCAATAAAATGCTATGCATGTACCTGTATACTGTAATTATTTATACATACAGGTACATGCATAGTGCATTACAGTTAATTATATGTATAATTGTAATGATAATTAATTCTAGGAATTGCATTTTAATGGTAAATACATCATATATAAACTTTTAACTTTACAACTGAAATAACCAGCTAAGGCAGCAACTAGAGTAAAAGGATGATGCCTAATACAGTGGCCTTACCAATATCCCCACTTGATTGAACTTCAGAATTTATTTGGGTACAAACAAGAATTATAATAATAATTTGTCTGAATAAAGTACCAGACTAGACTAAAAATACCTGCATTAGCACTGTAACATTGTCCTAGAACAACCATTATTGATGCCTTGATATCCATAATTTGTATACTATATTACAGTTTTGCCTTGTACATGTATATATGACATTTTTAGCAGCAATGTAAGAAATCACTTGCATTTGAGTCAACTTGATTTTTTGTTGATAAAATAGTGTATCACAATTGATGGAACAAAACCAATTATTATAATGAATCAAAATCCCAGCCAACAAAATGATAAACTAGTCAAAACTGGCTCCATCAAATTTTCTAGAATTTTTTGTCTCAAAAAATGAAAGTCATGATAATTGTGGAATCCAACACTGCATAAGTACATGAGTTCTCTAAGCAATTGTCAACAAGCATAACATAGCAGTCTGACTGCTAAATCTAATGACTATTATGTCATTGTTACTAAAATCAATATTTTGCACTTGTCTATATAAAATAATAAAAGTGATATTTGTAACTGCTGCTTATATAACATTATTGCATGCAGACATGTTCAGTGCACATTATTCCAGATAGTCTATAGCGTTTATATTTATAATAAAATTATGTATTCAGTGTGCTTTAGTATAATTATGAAAAAATACTAAACATAACATTTGTGAATGTATTGGCTGAGAATTATAAAGTTATAGAGTGTTGTAATGCTGTGTCTCAAATTGACAAGTTAATTTTAATTTGTTGGTTTAGTATTTATATACTATTTACACCTACAATTGTGTACAGTTTAAGTTATCCAGCATTGGTCAACTACGGCCATGGGAAACGCGATCGGCATAATATTGACATGATCAAACAGAGAGAGTGTCGCCATATCTTCATACAAAGCTATACAAATCGAAAGAAGATAACCTGCCATGTACATGGAGGAAGGAATCAAAAGTAATACAGGTAGGAATTTAAATGAATTGTACTGAATTGTTCTGATCCGATTGTTGATGGGAGTTTCTTGAGGTGAGAAGTTCAATGTGAATCAAAGGCGTGGTGAGATAATGTGAGAATAATCTATGGTATTAGGATAGAAGGCATGGAAAAAGATTCCACTCAATAATTTGACTTTGTGCCTTCATTCTAATTGTCCAATTAGCAAGGTGAGCAGCATATGGGCTAAGTTGTAGTTCAAAGGAGGAGGGGGGGGGGGGAGGCTCATGTAAACACCAGGTGGCTTTGCAATTAGCCACATCTACATCATCTACTTCTGTCTGTCAGCGATCAAATGGGCACCGATCAAATGGGTGCCTGGCTTTATCATCAAATAAACTACTGGTTGGCTTTCATAACACTGTTTGTTCAACTAGATTCCAGTGCTTGTCTTATCAAGCTCCATTTGATTCATTTGTTGCATTGCAAGATAAATTAATGACATCACTACCATCTATGACATCATACTACCTATGACATCACAAATTATCATTATCATTACTGAACTGATTATTACTGAACTGTTGCCAGAATCGAGGTTAACACCCAGAGCTTATATCTGCCCACACTCCACAGGTGGTTGTTTATGGAGCCTAATGGATGAAATGCTTGTTTATGGAGCATCGTGGGTGAAATGCATTGTGGGTAGAATTAGAGTAGTGAAATGAAGACTTTGGCTTTGATACACAGCATTTCGTGAGTCAATGAGGTTTGAAATTTGAGGGAGTTGTGGGTGATTGATCTGGAAGAACGCATGCTATTAAATTTACAACAGATACTAAATTCATAAGATGTTTTGTACTGAATATAATATAATAAGCTATTAATGGGAGTTTTATGAAAACCATAAGATGCTCTGGTGCTTAGTATAGACTTGATATATGCTCTGACTACAAGTATAAGTATAATGTAACATGTTTACATTTACTATGCAGTATTTGCCCTGCATGAAGGTGACAAAGTTGTTTACCGTTTTTTGTTATTTTGCTGTATGCAAGCTGACAATGGGTTGCCAAATATTGCGAGGATTGTGGACGTCAGTTGCAGAGAGTGGCTCATTTGCCAGACATGTCAACTGTGACACAACGACGTGGCACTTTAGAGATTCCGCAGCATATGATATCACTACTGCTATCCTTTGCCGCTGCAAAGCAGCCAGGTGCTTGTTCAACCTTGAAATGGTTGCATGGTGAACATCACCGCTACGTAGAATGATGACTTCACTAATGCATATGTTCTGTACTTTAATCAACTATAATAATACATAAATAAATTATGAATATTACCTTGAAAATTATATCTCACTGATCACGTGAGACATTTTTGTTATCTGAAACTAAAACAATCGACTATGATAAATGGTTGAATTGTCTGGCTAGTGATTAAAATGCACATATTTTGTGACTGCTGGATGAGCAAGGAATAATTCATTATATTACACCGTTTATACCAATACAAATGATCAGTTAAATAAATATACAGCATATATAAAAATGTGCATTTTTATTATTTCCATGAAAATACTAGATGTACAATGTACAGCGGAATACGCCTTTGTGTACTATTCTATGACTCTTACGAACCCGGAACCTGGTTTACATAAATACATGTACATTAAGCAGTATAATTTATATCATTTCAAAACCTCGAGTCCAAATGTTTTTGCTTAGTAAATACGTCATGTAGCTACCAGCACATTACTAAGTAGCCACCATTCGACGCACAGGATGATGCAGATTACTTATTTCTTTACTATGCTCCGTCTTTTTTTGCAAGTACGTGGCATTTAAAATCTTGTCAAACATTATAAAAAATATAAGTATGATGAAAATATTAAATCAGTTACCTGTTCATCCAGGTACTTATTTCACCTTGTAATCAATATTGAGTAATATGTTTATGAATGCTTGTGGAGTGAACACGGTGCATGTCAGGTGTGCAGCTGGTGGATGACTATTGGTTTAAAACTGGACACTCTATAGTCAACTTTGTAATCGGTTTCAAGTAATTATTAGTTCAGTTTAGGTGAGGGGGGGGGAGTACTTGAAGGAAAAGGACCGACAAATCAAAGGATTTTTTCTACGGTCACACATCCTTGACACCACGAGGCATTAGTGTGTCCTGTTGGAGCTCATTGTTGTCAAATCCAAGCACCCAAGTTTACCCTTGGTCCATGACATGTCTCTGAAATATTAGGCCATCTTTTGATTGTGTTTGTTTTTAAATCTATAAAACTGTTGTGAAACAAATGTGAACTCAGAAGTCTTGGGCTACCAAAGCACTAAGCATACAGCCCTTCCCCTTGGTATATTTCATTAAGTTCTGGGACACTGGGTTCCCTTGTAAATGGAGTGTAAAATAGGGTGAGTCAGCTTGCTACCATTGTAACCACCTATATCAAACCATGAAGCACTTACAAGTAGCATACAGAATAACGGCTGACCTATATTTACTTCGAAAAATTTCATAGTAACACAACCAGAGGACCTTTTAAAGACTTCAGACTCTTGAGCTGGAAATATACCATATCTGAAACTATTAGCTGCAATTTGTAAAATCCAACAAAAATTCTGTTAGAAGTGCAATTAAAATAAGTGGATAATTAATTGTAAGTGTCATAAGCATTGCAACATGCAATGTTCAATTTATGAGTACAATTTATAGAGGTTTATTTTGAAGCAAATGTTTGGTACCCCATGATTCATTTGGACTTTTTTTATTTAAATTTTACAAAATAGACAATATTATTGTTCTAATAAGTATTTATAATCCAGAAGTGCTAACTCATCTTTCACAACAATAAATTACTCCTAGTGAAGAAAGATGGGTGGCAATAAAATGGGTTTTTTTTTGTTTAATCTGAAAATGTACATGATCAACAATAATATTTTAGCAGAGTCATAAATTAGGAAATCTACAAAAAGGAGAGTATTAGTGCCTCAATGATTGATCGAGTTGTGAGAGTGACATGGAAAATAATAAAAAAATACATGTAAGAACAAATCAGCAATATATTGAGCAATGTGCTTGTCAGGCAGATAATGTACTGCTTGGGATGACAGAGAGAGTTGTGATGCTGGTCCTAGTGATCAATATTTGAATGATCAAATATCAGTCAGTGTGTAGAGATCGTGTGACTGTGTGACTGTGTGACTGACTGGTTAGTTGGTTAGTTAGCATGGAATTAGTATAACGAATCAACAAGTTTATAATTTCTTTGTAGGTTTTGTAGACTAGCAGCAGCCATCTTGTCTGTCCTTCTAGCTATTGATGAGTCTAGTTCTCTCATTGACCTCTTCCTCAGCAGAGTCATCATCCACATGGTGAGTAAGTGAAGGCTTTTCTATCGGTACGTAGAGCTTGTTGTAGGACAGCATTATGAGAATCTAAAGCACATTTTATACAATGTACAATGTAAATACAATATAAGAATATAATACAATATAATACAATATAATGTAATTAGTAACAATTATTATTATTGTTCTACAACTGTTATATTTCTATCACTACAAGTATTTGAAACTGCATATATGTTAATAAAACTTAATGTGAAGTTAATAAAAATATATTATAATGAACATTTTTGCTTTTTAGGTAAAATTGTTTCTCTGAACTAAAGACTCTAAATCATAAGACAAACTAGTAGAGAGCCCAGCTCAACTGAATAACATACACATGTAAGTTGCCGATTTTCACCATAAAACAATTATTTCATGATTCAATAAATGGAGCACTTGTTGCTATGCAAACGGATTGAACAAATATGCGGAAAATAAAATAAAATTTGCAAATAAAATTCATTGTTGATAAGGAAAATAATATAATAATAGTAGGTAGGGCACTGCCCAACACATCGTTGCTTTGCATTGAACTTTGGAGCAAAAACCCTAGGGCCGATCTGGTACTGCTTAGATGTTACCTACACAAGCAATCATCAGGTCCAATATCACGTATTTTATTATATCACTGTTTCCAGGTGGAAGTACAAGTGATCTCTGATCACACTAATTACTCCAGGAGCTCAGTTCCACAGGGAACTAGGCTGGGAGGCTGCTAGGTAGTCCCATTGGTTTTTATCAAGAATTTCAGGCATCTAAGTAAATAGATGTGACTGCATTGAACTACTGACTAAGATGAAAAGGCGGCACCTTTTATATAAAACTGGTTTCCGCCCAGGGTCTGAGGGGCCAATGGGCCATCAGCCTACAATAAATGCCCAATTAATTATTTTAAATCTACAAAACCCCCTGACCTGACTGGGAGGAGCGACTAAGACATTATAAAGAGCACCCGAGGGGCCGAAATAAAAAGGTCGGCCCTTCCATGTTGGCAAGGGATTGCGACCTACACCATGATTACTCCATTAATACTTGATTCACAATAGAAGAGGTGCTTCTCTACAATATAAACCAATAGTCAAGTAACCCAATACGCTTAGAAGCATCGCTTAGTCCCAAAACAGTGACAGTTGGATACTAAAGTATAGTAGTAGTATGGTATAGCCAAGTACAATTCAAATAATTATAATTAAAAAGGGTCATCAAATAGAGAATTAAGAATATATTCAGTAGTTTGCAGTTGCTTATGCAATGTTTTGTATTTTAAACGGGAAATTTTATTATACATGCTCATTGCACACTTGGCTGTACTATGAGTTGAAGAGACTCTCACTGTATCCCTATTTTAATGACTGGGCCATACGATCACTGATGAAAAGTTGCATACTTTTTGACCGAACTCCTAAGATTTGAGTTGCTGGGTGTGGCCTGGCGTTCAGCATGGGGACTTTTGCCATGCTCAACCAAATGAATGGCGTGATTGGTGATTCATTAACCAAACGAACGCAGTGATTGGTGATTCATCAACATAATGCATTATCACCCGATAGATTCTAATCCCAACACATAGAGGGAAGATCACTCAATGACTGAATCACACAATATGCCGGAATTTGGACAATGTTCCACTGAATAAATGTGTGGAATCAAGTATATATTTGCTCATGGGCAGAAAAATCTTAGTTTCACAGGATCCTGTGGCTTTTGTTAAGTTAACTGGCTTTTTGCAGGGTAGTGTTCATTTAATATAGATTCCTAAGCATAAAGTTTTCTCACATTGGAATTATTTGATTTTACAAGTCAACAGTTTTTAAAAATAACTTTAATCTACATGCATTACATATAAATAAGTCATATGATTGACTGTCACTGAGTATGAAACTATTACTTGTGCAATCTGTAGGAATAAACCTACTTACCAGTGCTAACACATTCAACCCCAACATCACGCCAAACATGATATAGTGATGTTCCAGCAGAGAACTTGCCCAGTTTGGACCCAAGATGGACGCAATACCTCCTACAATCCTCCGTATACCATGTCCTGTACCTGTAGCAATCATACAGCCATGTCAACATTGTTCTCCACTATGTCCTTGCATCATTGCTACTATTAGACAGATGGTGATCTACGTAAGGGGCAGCCAACTCCTAATCACAGAGAGATTTTCTAACAAACATAATGTAGCTTCCTTCATTTGGTCTAGACTATCGATGGTTATGGTAGCATGCTACATGGTTCCAGGATTAAACGTTCACTGTCATTATTTAATGTGGGTTGTCACCTTCAAAGGAAGATAACTCCCACACTGATGATGCAATGCTATGGAAGAGTTGTAGACTGGTTAAATAGTAGTCAGGGAGTGTTATGAATAACTTCACATAATAATATAGGCTAACCTAAGTAATGGAGAGATAACTCCTAACAAAATGTAGGCCACCACTTGAAATACCGTACAAGTATATCACAGAAGGTATAACAATTTACTATAATATAAATGTAGGTGAACATGAATCTTCACATATCCACTTCTATTCAACTATGCCACTACTGTATACTATTACAGTAGTGGCATAGGATAGTGAAGTTATCTCACCTTGTATGTCAGGTTTAAGTAGCTTAGAGAATAGAGATATGTGGCAGACGAATAGGAACGGTAATCCAAATACATTGACAACCAGTGCTGGTACCAAAATAAGTGTGTTATTCAGATAGTCCTCTGTAATATAATATAGCAACAATATTACAATGCAGTGTTACGTTATGTAATGTATAATGTATGCAGAGTATAACATAACTGGCCTAGTATGATAGTTGAGAGTCAGGAGTAGAAATGTAACATCTTATAATGTTGGGCCAAGTGACCTGAACCCATTATTAGTGCCTAACTTTAACCAATAATAGTATATTAATGCCCTGGTAATTTATTTAGCACTTTAGTACAGCTTCCCATAGAGTAACTACATACGCACATGTACATGTATATATACATATAAATAGACATAAACTCAATGTGCAATCATAGTGCATACATGTGCCCTCCATGACTGTGATCACTATGATTATTATCTAGCAGTCCTAGACTTGGGTACAAGATGTATAATAGTGAGGGTACTTACTTGGCCCCTCCGCCTTGAAGGTTGGTACCCAGTAGAGACACCAGGCTAAGGTGATCACCTGACACACGGATCCAAATATGATGAGAGTTCTGTCTAGGAACCTCTTACTGCACAGGTGAACCATGAAGAAGCTGATCAGAATCTAAAGTCAAATAATCAGTTCAACTTGTAGTGAGAACTGGAAACAACCAGCAAACACATGTAACAACATGACAAAATATGACAACCAGCAAACACATGTAATAACATGACAAAATATGACAACCAGCAAACACATGTAACAACATGACAAAATATGACAACCACTTTAGAAAGTAGAGAATGTTTTGAGAAAATAATAAAACAACTAACAAACTAACAGAAACACCAAGTGTTAAAAAGCACAGAATTCATTAGGCTTATTCGGATTGCACTTGAAGGTAAAATAAATACATGTAGCTAATTAATATTAATATTAAATTAATAAATTAATATTTAATATTTAATTTTCTGCAGTACTCCACAGTGCATCATCTCTGCTTGTTACCAAAATCAGCCTCACATGAACTGGTGTGATATCAAAAGACGCCTATTGCTACCTTCTTATTTAATCAATAAAATGTACACTGTGTAGTAGCCTTTGTCTGTGTGTTGAAGTTGTCCTAAACAAGAGGGAGACAGTCACAACAGTAAGCCTATTATAAAGGTTAATTAAAAATTAATTTTGTATTTTAGGGAGATTGGCCTTTTTGTTTATATAATGATGTACATTTAGCAAGGAAACTATTTTCGATCAGAGCATGTCTACTGCTCACTAGTGAAGCTTCCTTTTCAAGGTTGCTGAGCTGGTGTAGTGGTAGCATGTTCTGTTCACTGTGCTAGGCAATTAGGTGCCGCAGAGGAACCAGATTCAAACCCCAGTCAGGGACTGGTATTTTCATGGATTTGAAACAAGTCTCTGACTGCTCAAAAATAATTTCCTTGCTAAAAATACATGAATACTGCATGTAATTGAAAACTTACACTAGCATGCCATGTAGACGCATATCACTACATGAGTGAATATGTAAGGCACTTACCAGAACTCCTGCTCCACAGAACAAGAGGCTGATCTGCTCCTCTGTCCAACCAAAGTATTTAGTACAGAGAGGAGTAAACATAGTCTGTAAATAGTAGAAAGTATACACATGAGTCAATGGTAGAAAGTATACACATGAGTCAATAGTAGAAAGTATACACATGAGTCAATGGTAGAAAGTATACACATGAGTCAATTGTAGAAAGTATACACATGAGTCAATGGCAGAAAGTATACACATGAGTCAATGGTAGAAAGTATACACATGAGTCAATAGTAGAAAGTATACACACGAGTCAATAGTAGAAAGTATACACATGAGTCAATGGTAGAGAGCATAACTACGCATGTAAAGGCGTACATTTAGTACACATTGTAAAATAAATAATATTATTCAAATATTTATCATAAAGGCTCACCTCCATTGCG
This sequence comes from Bugulina stolonifera, assembly GCA_935421135.1. Taxonomy (NCBI): domain Eukaryota; kingdom Metazoa; phylum Bryozoa; class Gymnolaemata; order Cheilostomatida; family Bugulidae; genus Bugulina; species Bugulina stolonifera. Next base: position 15,720,932 of record OW285195.1, on the reverse strand, counting down.
CACTGGTTAAATAGGGAGACCAAAGTCAGCATATATATAGCCATATACTCATGGTAGGTGATATCTACAGCATATATATAACCATATACTCATGGTAGGTGATACCTACAGCATATATATAACCATATACTCATGGTAGGTGATATCTACAGCATATATATAGCCATATTCTCATGGTAGGTGATATCTACAGCATATATATAACCATAGACACATGGTAGGTGATATCTACAGCATATATATAACCATATACTCATGGTAGGTGATATCTACAGCATATATATAACCATATACACATGGTAGGTGATATCTACAGCATATATATAACCATATACTCATGGTAGGTGATATCTACAGCATATATATAACCATATACTCATGGTAGGTGATATCTACAGCATATATATAACCATATACACATGGTAGGTGATATCTACAGCATATATATAACCATATACACATGGTAGGTGATATCTACAAGTAACACATCCTCTATATCAAGCAGGGATGATAAATTTATGTTTAAAATGTAAATGCCACACAACTTTAATCTGGATATAAATGATGACTCTAACAACACTAGCACATAAAACCAAACATACACCATGTGACCTTGGAGTTGTGTGCACTTGCACTACTAGGTAAAGGGAGAGAGCAGATAACTTCCTAATACTCACCTAATATAACTTGTTTTATGCTTCTGTGTTCAACTGTATGCTTAGATTCTATAGCCTGAGTATCTTCTGTGTTAGGGGGCTGGATACTCGTCTCTTTGCTTTCTTTATTAGCCTCTAGATCTGCACCATATACAGCTGTTCCATTAGCTACAGTATGGTGTCCATTAGCCACAGTATGGTGTCCATTAGCCACAGTATGGTGTCCATTGGATAAGGAATATTGTTCATTGATCGGTTGTATACCATTAGTGGGCGAAGTCTGTATACCATTAGTGGGCGGAGTCTGTATACCATTAGTGGGTGGAGTTTCTGACTCTGTAGCCTTAGAGGAGGAGCTGGATTCTACTTGTGATGCGGGTATGCGTGTAGTTAGAGGGTAGTACAGGAATACAACCAGAATCTCAGCTAGGAGCCAGAGTAGAGCCAGTAGTAACTACAAACACGGGTTGATAACTCCTAGACAAACGTACAGACATGAGCTGACAACTCCTAGACAAACGTACAGACATGAGCTGACAACTCCTAGACAAACGTACAGACATGAGCTGACAACTCTAGAATTCCCATAGTGAGAGGAAATCACACTAGAATGTGGACGGGACACAAATTCTATGACTCCATCATTGCAAGTTCTGAGTGAAATGCAGCACTGTGTACTGTTATATAGCACTAAATATATGTACGCACACGCACAGTAAACTGTGTGTACTGTGGGTATACAAGTCTAGAGGACTCACCCCTGGAGAACTGTACTGGTCAACTATAAATGGGCCGATATAGAAGTTGAGTTTAGTCAGAAATAAGTTGAATCCTGGACCTGAAAGCAGGAGTTAATGACAATATAGATATAAACTGCATCATGAACAGCAGTAAGGTAATATATCATACATCTAATGACAATATAGATATAAACTGCATCATGAACAGCAGTAAGGTAATACATCATATATCGCCATTGGTTATAAAGTGGAATTGTCTTATCGCTTCACTTTCATAATAAAAGAGTGGACAACTTCACATTGTAGTCACTAGTTAGCTGTATTTGCGTTATGATCAAAATGATAGGTTAGCCACTCTGATTTTCACTTGAGGAATCATGGTTTTGAATTAATACTACCAAATGGATCTTGCTTTCAACAAGTAACACTGTTACTGCATAAGAACAGAGTAATACAAGCACGTGTGCATATAACTGGTTATTACACTCACCCACTAGTAGACCAACTTGTCTCATAGCCATAACAGCTGATATAATAGAGGTCCTGGCCTCGTTGCTTGTACCATGTGATATCTCAGCTAGTACTACTGGGAAGTAGCCATTTCCTAGACCTGTGATTATACACCATAGATATAATACATGTGAATAGAGCTACCAGATCTGCTGCAGATCTCCTCTGATAACGTAACATACATTATAGTAGCTGTGGATCTCCTCTAATAACTTGAATACATTTAAGTAGCTGTGGATTAGCTACTCTTCCTACTTCCTAGGAGTTGTCTACCAGTTTCTCTTACTGATATTCTGTGCGCATACAAGTATTCACTTAGTTTGTTCCACTCATTCACCCCAACTAACCGTTACTCAGCAATGTGCAATGTACGTGATGGGGATTATTTACTTATATTTATGCATACATGCAATATACATTATAAACATGTATCCATGTATTATATTATTGCTCAATAGAATTATAAATAAACAATAAATACATTGCATCAGAAATTGCATATCTTGCTATGGAGACAGCGAGCAGTGGACAGTGACTAGCTGGACACTGGATACTAGGATGGACAGAACCAGGATCTTACATGTAAATGACTGCATGCATATTTTGTGAACATCACGTAGTTGTTGTGTATCAGACAGACAGACAGACAGACAGACAGACAGACAGACAGACAGACAGACAGACAGACAGACAGACAGACAGACAGACAGACAGACAGACAGACTCACCTGCAACTAGACGGCTGAATATAAGAAAGAGAGGAGATAACCCTATCCAATACATTATGCTACCAGCAAACTCGAATACATTGGTCAGAGATATGAGCAGTTTAGACCTTCTTGTCTTGTCATAGAATCTGTAATATACATGTATGTGTAGACATCATTGTTCCCTCTACCTGATTCTATTACATTAATGTTAGCCTACACTGTAGTATACAATATTAGCATTATACATCTAACCCAGTATCTCTCATAGAAGCACATGTACCATTACAATGACCTGTAAAGATGAACATATCTATAGCAATATACATGTACATATACATGTACAATATATAATAGTAATATACACTAAATATTATAGTAATATACACTAAATATTATAGCAATATACACTAAATATTATAGTAATATACACTAAATATTATAGTAATATACACTAAATATTATAGTAATATACACTAAATATTATAGTAATATACACTAAATATTATAGTAATATACACTAAATATTATAGCAATATACACTAAATATTATAGTAATATACACTAAATATTATAGCAATATACACTAAATATTATAGTAATATACACTAAATATTATAGTAATATACACTAAATATAATAGTAATATACACTAAATATTATAGTAATATACACTAAATATTATAGTAATATACACTAAATATTATAGTAATATACACTAAATATTATAGCAATATACACTAAATATAATAGTAATATACACTAAATATTATAGTAACATACACTAAATATTATAGTAATATACACTAAATATTATAGTAATATACACTAAATATTATAGTAATATACACTAAATATTATAGCAATATACACTAAATATTATAGTAATATACACTAAATATTATAGCAATATACACTAAATATTATAGTAATATACACTAAATATTATAGTAATATACACTAAATATTATAGTAATATACACTAGGCCTATATTATAGTAATATACACCAACTAGTACCTGCCAGCAACGGGTGAAGCAAAGAGTCCAGAGAAACTGAAGGCAGATATTACCAGCCCTAAGTAGAATCCGGGTGCATTGTATGTCTTTGTAAGGTGGAGGTATAGTGTAGGTAGGATCACAGCTACAAGGTAACACTAATGGTATTATAATATTACAGTGGTACAATAGAATCATCTGTTATATTCTGAGTTGATAGTAGCTCATTAAAACGTTACTTTTTCTGATAGAGAAAACAGAATATAGATATACATGTACAAGTAAGGTGTAGTTCAACAATACCAGCCAACGACAGAAGAGTTGTTACCTATCAGTAGCAGACCTACATGTACATGGTGGAGATAACTCATTATATACATAGTATATTGTGTGGTCATCGCTGGCAGAGTGCCAACAGAGAGCCGATTACTATACTACATTGTATACCGCAAACCCGTGATCACATGGGTACATGTACAGGTAGATAAGATAGCTCCCGACTATGTAAACATTGATATGCATTGTTCACTATCTAAGAAATTTCTAAGTCTGATAAACTACCTGTAGCTGCGTATAATATAGGTGATGACATTGTGCATATATGATGTTGTTATATATATAATGTAACATGCCTAGAACACTGTGATACCTACATAGGATCTATACATGCCCTACTTTGGGCCATAACTTTTCAGACACACAAATAATAGAGATAAATATAGCTCAGCATACATTAAAATAGCAGCTGGTGATATAATACGCATGCTACACATATAGACAACATTATCATAAGTAGATGTAATAAGACTGTAGAAGAGAATTTTGAACACATAGTGCAAAAATAATGTTATCAGTGTGGGCTTAGATATCAAGTTGGTAATACTCTATAGGTCAATGTATACTAGATACAGGTATACATTTGTATAGTACATTACATAAGGCAGTAACCAGTACCAGGGTCCAGCTACCCCCTCTATTATCAGTGGTATACCAACAACTGTCAGTAGATAACAGCATGCATATTCCATGTGATGGAGGTGTTACTATAATTTATCATATAAATATTAGATTGCTGATGGTATAATAACACAACGTGTACATGTAGTCATGTGTCAATTCATAACAGTCATGAGCATACATGTATGTACAGTGAGGTATGGCTATATGACACACACACACACACACACACTTACCGTACTCGACGCCACCGAATAGTGAGAGCAGGCCAATGGTACCCAGTGTGCACCTCCTCTGTCTCTTACTCAGCTTGTTAACTACTATAACGTCGGCCATGTTTGTATACTTCCAGCTGTAGGAGTGAGAGCGCGCACCAGTATGTCTATCCTTTATACCACCATTTTATTCTGGACAGAAGAGAACCAGTATGAATCATTGGGTTGTTGACCCTGTCAGGGAGTATCTGATGAGGTTTAGAACTATAATAAAGTGGCCAATAGCATGCGAGGTCACAAAACATCATCCAATGGGATATTAGGTTGGAATATAGCATACAGTCAAACACATGTGAGTATATAGAGCATTCCACTGAGGTTAGTAGTACAACGGAAGCATTTCATAATCCAATGTGACTAAGTGGAACATTTCTATGGATGAACAATGATTTTGTAATTATTTGCAAGCTAATCCTACACATGTCAACGTCCGTATGAACCCAGACTAGCGTGTAGGAAGCATCTGTGGCACTGGATGGCAAGTCAGCCTTCCGCCACAATAGTGAACAATACTGGTAAGCTAAAGGAATAAAATCCAACTCCAAAAGCACGTTTGTAGACTATAAGCTGCTATCATATTATATTATTAATATTTTATGGGTTGGTCACACTGGTGCCGATGTAGACACGAGTGTGGGAAGTGCTTGGGAGTGGTCGACCAAGTTGTACTTCCACCATTACATAAAGAGTGAACAGTTAGGTAGCTCTTATTAGTGCTGCAAGAACGTAGGCCCGATGGTTGGACTCATTGAAGAGTCAAGGATCGGTGTAGGTCCGATGTTTATACTCATGAGAGAGTGTTGAAAGTGTCTCATGTATCTCAAATGAGTGAATATTTCAGGCTTGATTTAAAATTAATTAATCATAATAAGAATCACTTTTAAGGTGCAAACACACGGGAGCGTTTTAGAATTAATTTGCCGCTCACGAATCGCCCAGGTGCCAACGCGCTCAAAACACTCAAGCTGAGCCAACAGAAGTATTGAGACGATCCGCTTGCCGGCGATTGGCTGCCGAACAGAGTTAGTAAACATAAACACGTGAGTTATGGCGGAGTGAATACTAATGGAAACATCATTCGCTAATTAGTAAATCGCCGCGCTCTTCGTTCGCCCCATGTGTTTATCGAGGCTATAGCGTTTGACGCTTGCTCAGAAAACGCTCGCTCCAAAACGTTCTCGTGTGTTTGCACCTTTATTGTGTTGTGCGATGTCACTGAACCGTCAGACAACTATTACTACACATGTACATTTACATTTATTGTTATAACAATGGGGATGAAATGATAATAATTAATAAGGATAATAGCTACTCAACTGTAACTGAACTGTACTACAATTATAATTCAATTGTAATAACATAAATGCTTAATATACTTGTATTTTTAGGGCTTAAGTACAAAAGCTAAGTGTAAAGTAAGTAAGGCCTATTAGCATAGGTATAGTATTGAATAGATTGGAGTGGAATTATCAACTATTATCATTAGATTATTAATAAGACTTCTAAGGATTAGAATAAGAATCCGTATATGAATAAAGTAAGGTTAGGTCAATTCAATTTTAATAGAATTGGATTATAAACTATTTATGGTCTCTTGCCGTTTCCCACTCAGTCGGTCAGTGCCAATGCCTGCCTAGGCTTACCTACTTATAATTTACATATTCATATTGATATTGATATTTCGATATCATTATGATTATGATTATTACATTCACTAAAGATTTTGCGAGACTTTAGCGACATGCATCAATAGATCTCACCTATTCAGTTCCAAAACAATATCATAGCAAGGGTGATGTAATGAGGTGGCAATCGCCAGAGGTCTTAAGCAATACAATTATTTTGCAGTGCAGAAATTTCGCTTGACACCGGAGAGGACAAGCCTGTCGCCACAAGAATTGTAATGTACTCTCGTACGTTTCTACTTTTATGGAAAATGGTAGTTTGCACCTGAGAAGTTTGGATTTAAACTGTTGACCCGCGTATATTTAGATCATCTAACCTGTAACTACAATTCCTGAACTCTGACAGATGTGGCCAGTTTTCCGATAGAAAATATTGTCAAAGATAGTGGAAGGGAAGATCGGACACTCAATGATAAAACCCTGTCCCACCAAATACGCCCAATTTGGCGGTCCCGACGTTCCGCGATCCACTTCCCGCCTTAAATGTGTTGAACATTTAGATAGCTGCTAGACTAGTTTTGCGAACCAACGGATTAACTGTTGCGCTCTTTCTAATAAGTAGACTGTCTATTCGATGCCGCTGTTAGCAATATTACCTGATTGGCCGGCGGAACACCAATAGCAAGAGCGGATTTGTGTACAAGGTAGCACAACTCTTTGCTTTGTTCGGACCGCGTTTGGAGGCGGGGGACGGACAGTTTTTGGCCTGAGTGTCTGATCTTCCCTTCTACTATCTTTGATATTGTGATACGATTAAACATGTGATAAATGGCGCAGCGAAATCTTATTCTGGCCTGCGATTCCGTTATTTATGTTGCTTTTAATGAATAACTTACCAAGTCTGGCAAAATAGCTAGGTACATGGCTATCTTTTCGCGCTATTCTAATTTGGAAAAGCCTGAGCCTCAATATTTTTTAATTATTATTATTATAGTATTATCTATTATGTATTTTTATTTATTTATTTACATTTATTGGAGTTTTCTGAAAGTTTACATATAACATTTGTGGTGGTGGTGGAGTCGCAATATATTTGCACAACAGCATTGAAGCGACCAGGGTATTGTTAGATTCAGCAGCTGAGGCGGTGTGTCTCAAAATCTCCACTGATAAAGGTAGAGACAAGATCATGATTCTGTGTGTGTACAGACCTCCAAATAGCAGTGACAATCTTTTGATTCCTAATTTGTTTAAGGAGGTTGTAATGTTGTCTTCACAAGAAAACTGTTCATTGCTAATATGTGGTGATTTTAATTTTCCACATATAAATTGGCATCTGGCTTCACATTCAGGATCAAAAGCTTTATATGACCCATTTTTATCCTCGTTGTATGATCTTGGACTAATTCAACACATATTTCAGCCAACTCATACTCATGGAAATATATTAGACCTTGTATTTAGCAATGAGATGATAGTACATGATATAACCGTGCATACTCCTGTAATAAGTGATCACTCAATAATAATAATATCTCTAAATTTATGTGCAGAGCTAACCAAGGATTTGAGTAGTCGAATAATATATAATTATGACCAAGTGGACATCAAACGGGCAAAGGAAACTTTTGGTCCATGGGAGGAAGCGATAAGGCAAGCCATTGAGAAGAAGGAACACATAGACTCTATTTATGATATGTTTATTCAATCGATACAAGATTTAAAGAACAAGTGTATAAAAACCAAAACTATTACTACAATTCCTAATAGTCCAGAATGGATGACAAAAAGACTCAAAAGTTCTATTAGCCATCAGCGCACACTTTATAATAAAATGAAAAGATTTCCATCAGACTATAACATCAAACAATATAAGATGTGTAGAAAAAAGAACAAGATTTTAGTAAAATATGCTAAAAAAAGCTTCATGAACCGAATGTTATACAAACCTCTCATGGAAGGTAATTCAAAATCATTTTATAAGTATCTTCGAGCATGCAGAAGTAATGACTCCAATATTATTCCACACTTGAAATATACTAACCAAATTTTCAAAACACCAGAATCTAAAGCCAACTGTTTCAATGAATATTTTGAGTCTGTGTTCACAGTGGATGATGCGTCTGTTTGTCAAACTCTTGGTACTTCATATGACAATACAATTGTCAGTCAAGAGATTACTGTGACTGCCAAAGGAGTTTTAAAGTTATTAAGCGACATTGATACCAACAAAGCAGGTGGACCTGATAACATCTCAGGTGTTGTGTTGAAAGTTTTTGCTCCTGTCATCAACATTTCTCTTAAAGATATATTTTCATATTCACTTTCATCAGGAGTACTTCCTTCAGTTTGGAGGCTGGCCAGAGTTCAGCCAGTCCATAAAAAGGGAAGTAAACAGCTACCTAAAAACTATCGCCCAGTCTCTTTGACTTGTATAACATGCAAGCTTCTTGAGCACATTATTTCCTCCCATTTACACCGTGTTTTACAAGAAGTAGACTTTTTTGCTGATGGTCAACATGGTTTTCGTCCACACAGATCCTGTGATACACAACTCGTCCATACTCTTGGACATGTTTCCCATTTGTATGATTTAGGTAACACCATAAACTTACTTATTTTAGATTTTTCGAAAGCATTTGATACAGTAAATCATAGGAAGCTGATTTTCAAATTAACACATATTGGTATCAACAGTACTATTGTCAGCTGGATTTCAAAATTTTTGAATGATCGAAGACAATATGTCATGGTAGAAGGTCAAGACTCCAGCTGTCGACCTGTAACATCAGGAGTTCCTCAGGGTTCAGTTTTAGGGCCACTTCTCTTTTTAATTTTTATCAATGATCTGCCTTTACAATTAAAGTCTCCATGTAGGTTATTTGCAGATGATGTGATCATTTATAATACCGTTAAAAATGCATCAATCTTGCAACAAGATCTAAATAAGCTAGAAATGTGGTCGGAGAAGTGGCAATTGAGTTTTAATGTCTCAAAGTGTAGTTTTTTACAAATTGGACGGAAAGGACGAAGTGATAAACAAGACTATTTTTTACACCACCAAATTTTAAAACAAGTTGAATTTCACATGTATCTCGGAGTCTGTCTGCAGTCAAATTTAAAATGGGATCGCCATATTAACAAAATTACCCACACTGCAACACTAAGGCTAGCTCAACTGCGCAGAATTTTAAAGTATGCAAATATGCCAACACGCAGAGTAGCATATTTAACATTAGTAAGACCTTTGCTAGAGTTTGCAAGCCAAGTGTGGGACCCTCATCAAAAAACTCTAATTAAACAAATTGAAAAGGTACAAAATAAAGGTCTAAGATTTATTTATAAAATTAGAGGGCAAGTTAGTTTTAAACAGCTGAGGGAAAAGGTAGGCATAAAGTCTTTACAAGAACGGAGGAAGGAGGCAAGATTGTCACTTTTTTCAAGGTGCCTGGCTGAAGGTATTGAGCCAACTTTTAATTATAATTTAGATAAGATACACAAAACAAGACAGGCCGTTAATACATATACACCACACATCAAAACAAATATCTTTTATTCCTCATTTTGGCCCAGAACCCTGAGAGAGCTACGGTCTGAATGAATGACTGAGACTAATAATAACACATATATCACAAAACATAAAAAAAAATACATATATATATAAATATCATATAACAAAGAAAAAGATTACAAAAATAGCACTTTTAACATAAAATTGAAAAAAAAAAAAAACAATCGAGTTCTCACGACTTTACGCACTTTTAAGTGCGGTCTCTGTGAGAAAATGCAAATTAAAAAAAAAAAAAAAAAAAAAAACATTTGTTAAAAGTAACTTGTTGACCGCACATATAAATATATATTGTATACAACTTATAAGAGAGAAAAGGGAATAAAAGTTATCAAAAAAATGGAAAGAGAGAGAAAAAAAGGAAAAAATCCATATTATTGTGTTCCCACATCTCTTCCGTTCCCTGACGGTCTCAGTGGGAAAATTTAAAAAAAGAGAATAAATAAATAAACGTTTTTATCGTTGTTTAACTGTATAACCATGAGATTATTATTATTTTAGAATTCATCAGTCACTGATGAATTCTAAAATAATAATCCACTGATTCAGTGGAGAAATTCAATACATGTAGCTAGCCAATAGAGACAACAACTAATGGATGATTAGGTCACACACCCTGTTTAATCAAGTTAATGGCTTTGTCTGCCTTGCCAGCATCATTCATGTTATGTTTTCAAAACTTCTCAAAGTAGTCAGAAGTGTCTGAGCTAGGTGCAGAAGTGGAGAAATTTGAGTTAGCTTTTGTTCTTTGCCAAAACTGAAGCACGAGGAGTTGTCTTCTCTATATTTTGTTGATAGACAGCCCTTACCCTAAACCACAAACAAGGAACTAAAGCTATCTAGATTTCTCCACTAGGGGCCTACTCTCAATGTTCGAAGTGTGGTTATATGAGAGTATACGGTGTGTACCCACCTCAATTTTAATGATTATACGGCCAGCAAGCGTGTACCCTCATTTTCATAGCTAGTTTTCCCCCAAACAGTCACTGTGGACCTGATAGTGTAGTGGTAGAGTGCTTGATTGTCATTCAAAAGGACATGGGTTCGAATCTCACTAGAGCATGATTTTTTCATTTTGGTAATTCACTAATTTCTTAGCTATTATAAGATTATGTGGATAGCTATACAATGCTAATCTGTAAGATTGCATGCACCGTGTACCCACCTCATTTTTTCCACTTCGAACACTGACTACTCTGCTGCACCTAACAGGAGTGTTTGTGGGATTTCCTGTTGCTGTCCCTGCTTGAGTTGATCCATCGTAGAATGGTTCAATGGTTTCAGATGGAGGTCAATTGCACATCAATCCGAGAGCAGTTGTTGACTAACGTGATCAATACCAAGTAACTTCATCAAAATTCATCAGGACTTGTTCAACATCTGCTTTATGTAGGCCAACAAGTTGGACAGTAAACAATACAGTGTACAACCTGATCATTTGTAAATTTTCTTATCAGAACTGAGCTGTGATATTCTATGTGTCATAAGGCTTCACTCACTGACTTCTGTACTCTTGGAAAATATTGTTTTAAAGTTATATTACATAAATGTAGTGTTACCGGAACTAAACCCAACTGGAGATCAATTTTAGACCAAGAATCCCCTCAATTTAACCAGTATTGTAAGATTTGGTTGTAGGAACATGCCCGACTCCATCTTGACAGTAATCTTTGTTAGTCTGTATTCTTGCCGTGATATGGAGTACACTCCTTCCTCCTAGCAGTAGTGAAGAATTATGATCTCCACTAAATGTTCTCCTGCTGTTTGCAGATCTAAACTCTTCATCCTCAATATGGGAGACAGTGCCGACTCAAACGTAGAATATTCACTGAAAAGTCCGCCAACAGATTGCATCTCAGCTGTGAAGTTTCAACCCAACTCGTCACACTTATTGTTAGTTAGCTCCTGGGATACTAGTGTTAGACTGTATGACATTCAGTCAAACACTCTGCGTATGCAGTATAATCATCCTGCACCAGTACTAGACTGCTGCTTTCATGATGCTGTGCATAGTTATAGTGGAGGTAGGTTACTCATACCTAATAATGGTGGTGAGTCAGTCATAGTTATAGTAGAGGTGAGTCAGTCATAGTTATAGTGAAGGTGAATATTAGTTATAGTAACAGTAACCGTCATAGCTAATCGGTTTAGAGTGTAGAAGGGTGCTAGAGCTACATATAATCTAAGTCTTTGTAGCTAAATACCTCATAAGCTATGTACAACTTAGTTCCTGTACGTTACTCCCTTCTATACTCTCTCCCATTCCCTTCTATACTCTTTTACTGCTCCCTTCTATAGCTTCTACTACTTCCTTCTATACTCTCTACTATTCCCTTCTATATTCTCTACCACTTCCTTCTATACTCCATATGAATCCATTTTATACACTCTATTATTCCGTTCTATACTCTATATGGATTCCTTCTATACTCTCCACAGGACTGGACAACACCCTCAAGATGTATGATTTCAATGCTACTAAAGAGTTTGTGGTTGGATCTCACGAGGCACCAATCAGGTGTGTCGACTACTGTTCAGATGTTAATGTAGTTATCACTGGTAAGTACAGCATAGTACCACATCGGTAGCGTCATAATACACTGGACAATTATCATATACACTGTACATTGTATGCTTATAACAAGAGTGAGATTCAGATTATCTGCTTTCCTGGATGGTGGAGTGTATATTGTTGAAATTATGATCTCATACAGAGGACTATTAGCATGGCCCTAGTGTGTATATGTATATACAACGTTGTGCCCTGTTACAGGTAGTTGGGACTCTACTGTGAAACTGTGGGATCCTAGAACTCCGTGTGGAACTGGTTCCTTCTCTCAGCCTGACAAGGTTTACACTCTGGCTGTGTCTGGTGATAAGCTTATAGTGGGCACTGCTGGACGTAAAGTACTGGTCAGTATACTTATACAATGCTTCTACTATATCATCCCAGTGTGGTGTGTAATGTAGTAGTTAGTATGGGAGTTACATCCCCTTAGATCAGGAGGGGATAACTCTTTCATTTCATCACTAAATTATGTTAGCAATGGATGTTGGGAGGTCAACTCGAGTTATTATGAACCGACTGATAAATATGTTTAAGTTTTGTGTGTGTAATATTAGTAACAATGCCCACTGTGTTATACTGCCTGTTACGTGTGGGCTGTGTATCCTATTACCCCATATGTTACAGGTGTGGGACTTAAGGAACATGGGCTATGTACAGCAGAGACGGGAGTCTAACCTTAAGTACCAGACAAGATGCATCAGGGCATTCCCTAACAAGCAGGTATGTAATAGCTTTAGTTCCTTCCCTTGTAGATTATATGTGTGGGTGGATGTATCCAAGTGTGTCCCTAGTTTATGAAATAAAAACTATACATTGCCCTTGTGACCTTCAATATTCACGTGTACAAGGTATTCACTGTTTGTGGTTTACTATCAATTACATGGCTGTGCATAAGGTGTCTTCGCGACCTCTTGGACAGACCCGGGTCGCAAATAAAAATCACAAGATGGCCGTCCGACCCAGGTCAGAAGGGCTATTGGCCTGGGATTTTGCTTAGCCGGACGAAACCATCCCTAGCTCATTGGCACACCTGATTTCTTCGGGCGAAAATGAGGTTTTTGCTTTTGGCCCAGGCCGGTGTGTTCGCGACCCTGTGACTGATGTGTGCCGGAAAGTATTTTTGTAAATCGGCCTGGGTCTGAAGATTAGGTCGCGAAGACACCTATAGTGATAGCCTTGGAGCTACTAACTATGGTAACTGACTGGCTAATATTAAATCTCGATTAGACAAATCCCCTTGACTACTTTCCACCATGAGTAGAATATAATGCTACTACAAGTACTAAAACTCAGTGTCACTACCAGCATGTGAGTGAAAACTATAGATAACAGGGTGTGGTGCTGGTGTTACTTTCACAATGTGTGTACTATTGACCTTCACCCCCGACTGTAGGAGTATGTGTTTACTATTGACCTTGACACCTGACTGTAGGCGTATGTGTTGAGCTCCATAGAGGGGAGGGTAGCTGTCGAGTATTTGGACCCCTCAGCCGAGGTGCAGAAGAAGAAATATGCCTTCAAGTGTCACAGAATAAAGGAAGAGAAAGTAGAGAAGATCTATCCTGTGAATGCTGTAGCTTTCCACCCGGAATACAATACATTCGCTACTGGTAAGAAGGGATAACTCACATATGCTGTGGTCTTGTACTATCATGGTGCTCCAACGTGTACTTGCAAACTACTGGGGTAGATAGAGTGATTGAAACACTTGGATGCTGATTGTACTGATGTGAGGATCTCTCAACTGTTGTCTTGATGCTTATTGGAACATGTATTTCATCACATTATCTGGTGAAATCAGTTTAGACTGAGGTCTTGGTGTCACCTTAAGGATGCACTGAGACTAGTGGTGCTTGACGTGAACATGACCTTACTTATTCTCATAGTATCTGGGTTTGATGTGAACATCCCCTTACTTATTCACATAGTATCTGGGTTTGATGTGAACATCCCCTTACTTATTCACATAGTATCTGGGTTTGACGTGAACATGACCTTACTTATTCTCATAGTATCTGGGTTTGATGTGAACATCCCCTTACTTATTCACATAGTATCTGGGTTTGATGTGAACATCCCCTTACTTATTCACATAGTATGTGGGTTTGATGTGAACATCCCCTTACTTATTCTCATAGTATCTGGGTTTGATGTGAACATCCCCTTACTTATTCACCTAGTATCTGGGTTTGATGTGAACATCCCCTTACTTATTCTCATAGTATCTGGGTTTGATGTGAACATCCCCTTACTTTTTCACCTAGTATCTGGGTTTGATGTGAACATCCCCTTACTTATTCACCTAGTATCTGGGTTTGATGTGAACATCCCCTTACTTATTCACCTAGTACTGGGTTTGATGTGAACATCCCCTTACTTATTCTCATAGTATCTGGGTTTGATGTGAACATCCCCTTACTTATTCACATAGTGTCTGGGTTTGATGTGAACATCCCCTTACTTATTCACATAGTATCTGGGTTTGATGTGAACATCCCCTTACTTATTCACATAGTATCTGGGTTTGATGTGAACATCCCCTTACTTATTCACATAGTATCTGGGTTTGATGTGAACATCCCCTTACTTATTCTCATAGTATCTGGGTTTGATGTGAACATCCCCTTACTTATTCACCTAGTATCTGGGTTTGATGTGAACATCCCCTTACTTATTCACCTAGTACTGGTATCTAGTTTTAACTATTCGGTGTAACTATAATTTACCTCATCGCTATGCTAAGTTAATGTGGCCTCAATTCCCTGTTTAACTTGCAGGTGGATCAGATGGCTATGTAAACATATGGGATCCATTCAATAAGAAAAGGTTATGTCAGTTCCACAGGCTACCTTCTTCAATATCTAGCCTCAGCTTTGCTGCCGATGGTGAGTCGTTTGAGGCCTTGAAGGGCTTGCAGTACCCTTCCCTTTTTATTCTAAACATACACTGTAGTGTAGAACCTTGAATTGGATGAACATTGTCTAATTATTGCTGTGATGAATTGAATATTGACTGCAGAGGTGATTACAGATGGTTACCCTAAACACTTAGCCGAATGCAGTCAGTACCACTAGTACTGGTACACTGTACTATTGCTGTGGCATATACAGAGGTATATCCCTAGTTCTCCCTCACAGTAGTGTACTTTACTCTACATTAATATCTATTCTCTTCACAGGTTCCACCCTAGCCATAGCTTCCTCATACTTGTACGAGGACGACAGTATAACCCAACCTCCACCTGACCAGATTTTCATTAGGAACTTGTCTACAGCTGAGACCAAGCCCAAGTAACACGACTGCAACAGACCGCAGGGTAATCTGTATATCATTTAGTTTTACCTGCAATCCATATCTGCTAACAGAGGTGTGTAAGCTGGTATCCTCTTTACTGTATATTAGATGGTATTTCCATATGAGACTTGTGCAATGGTAATGTAGGTATACATGTAGGTGTGTTAGTCTAGTTACTGTACATGTATTACTCTGTTACTGTATCACTATATTATTTCAAATAAACTGACAGTTAATAGTTATTAATATAAACTGTGTAGTCCCGTTTCAGTGACTGTCTTTCAGGCTCCCTAGCTCAATCAGAGAGTTCTGTTATACATTGTGTTATAACATTACATGGTGCCCAAAGAAGTACATGACTTTGCATTATGATGACATGCAATTCATATATTAGGAATTGTCCTCTCTCTACTACATTTTAGTTGATTAATGATTGTAATCAAGAGAAGATAACTCCAAGGTGCATTGTGGTCACTGATAAAAGATTCCCTTTAATTAACCCACAATATGTATGCCTGTCTGTCAGCTGATGCTAAAAAACCTCTACATGCATTTGTAGTCTCACAATCATTCCATTTGATAACTTTCAGATTTTGCAATAAGTCACTGTTCAATAATAATTAGCAAGGCTTGTAGTCATGAGTCATGTGAGACAAAACCATTGGATATTAGATTAGACATCAGATTGCAGAAATTCGTGTACTTGTGTTTTATTTCACTGCTTGATACACCATTGGTAATACAATATCATAGGTTTGTTTGTGATGCTAACATCTATTTTGTACAGTTAGCATTGGGATGAGTTGTCCCCTCATAGACTCTCCATAATGCATGAGTTGGTGTTCCATCTAAACACATTCTTATAGCCACACCTGAAACAGAGTATTAGATAACTCTAAACTGACGTATCTATACAGTGGAATAGTTATAGAAGCTACAACTTTCCTTTATGGTTCTGGGCAATGCTCAACCTCTTGTAATGGTTGTAAAAAGGTGTGAACGAAGCTGAAAGTTCATGTAGAATCGGTCACATGTACATCAGAGCAGGTTTGACCGTGGAGAAGTGATGCTCACACTTAATGAAAGCGAATTAGCTAAGTGCTCATAAAAATGTGTTAGAAATCTTGTACAAGTGTCTGAAGATGTCAATGTATAAATGTGTTGACATACCTTGCGACATGGTTGGTAGACTGAGGTCCTGCACTTGGCTGTCCACTACAAGTAATCTGGGATATGTCTGACTCCCATTGGCCATCTAGATAACCTTTGACCTCAAAATATCCATTGTTAGTCTGTGAACAGTCCATCAGCACATCCCACATCCAGTAATGGTCACCGTAGCTGCATATCAATATACATACACATGTAGTGGAGTTGTTTGCTCTTACTTCACATAGGGACATAATATCAGAGGGTTAAGTAAAACATGGTTGTACTGCACAGTTGTATCAGCTTAATTCACATTGGCCTTTGTCAGTGCTTACCGTTGTCTGTAATATATTTATAAACTTGGGCCATGTCAAGTAGGCAGAAATCATTTGTTAAAATTCATACATATATAGGTTGTTTTCTCTCTAGTCAATACTACATTTTACTAGTTTTTAAATGGGAAATTGAATTTCATTGTGTTTTCAGAGTTGTAGTACTGCAAGGTCAAAACATGCTATGCTTCCCTGATTTTGGAGATTGTTTTAAAGCTACATTTAAGAAGGCTGCATTGGTGTGTGATGATGCTTACGTGTTCTCGACAACATAGTTAGCACTGCTTGCACTGTTGGTAGTCCAAACCATTGGTGAACCTTGTGCACTGACTCCGTTATGGGTTCCTTGACCACTCTCTGCCCCTGTCCAGGAGAGAGTGGTATCTCCCTGCGACCAGGCATTGTAGGGAGCAAAGGCGCTGCCAGATCTAGGTGCTGGGTAGGTGATGGGCAGGCGGCATCTTGCTCCACAACCTGGTCAGGTAGAAATAGAGATAGGAATTCGCCTGGTGAGATTCTAGTCCCTAGATCTAGATAATACTGACTTCACGTAGCACATGAGTGTCATTATTTGGAGTTATTAAAGAACCACCCAACTACCTGTATAACCTGTTAGATACCAACAGCTGGTATCCTACTTTACCCAACGTACATCGGCACTACATTTCACAGGTCAAAGATTGTGGAAGGGAGTTAAAAATTTATGATAGTATAACTAGGATCATTACCTCCTCGCAGGAAAACGTCTTGACCAACGGCTGTTGTCTTCTGAATGAATACCATTGTTCGCTGAGTACCTACTGGTGCTGGTACAGTTACTCCAGGTGGTGGTTGGGTGATACCAGGTCCGGGAGCTGATCCAGAATCACTGCCAGCTCTTGAACCTTGAATATTAGCATCGTAATGACAGTGAAAGTATAAATAATATTATTTATTTTTTAGTTTTGATGTGATAGAACTGCTTTTAAAATATTTGTGATTGTTATGATTATCTGGTTGCTATGGGATACCTGTGTGGAAGGCAATTATTGGATTGTCCGAACCACCATCAATTTGTATGTTAGCAGAGGAATCAGAGCCGACAGTAACCGTCTTTCCTGTACATTGCCTGGAATTAAAGCAGTACAACAGTGATTAATCTACTACAACAGAGTTTAAAGCAGTACAACAGTGATTAATCTACTACAACAGAGTTTAAAGCAGTACAACAGTGATTAATCTACTACAACAGAGTTTAAAGACTCCCTTCTGCTTTGTTTCTGGCAGATTCATGCCCTCTGCTGGAAGAATGGATGTCACTCATGTCTTTCCAACTGGTCAACCTAGGTTTCAATTTCCTAGCATTAAATGTAGTGCGTGAAAGACATGTACATGAGCATGACTGTTTAGCAAACTGTGTCGTTTATACTAGACAATCAGATTTATACTGACCTGATGTTGGGAGGTTTGACAAACTATAATATCATAATAGATCGGATACAAACAGTTATTCTCTAGAGTATATAAACCTGGTTTACAATTAGTTGTGAAGTTGAGATATCAAGGACTATCATCCTTGACTCCTTACCCGTTTTCAAGGTTTCCACTGATGATGTCACAATATGTGCCACTGGGCAGTCCAGTCTTTATGTTAGTGTTCATATTTCCATCGTCTTTGTTGAAAGCAATAAAACTGGAGGATCCACGGCTGTATGCTATCTGGTTGCCTCCATTAGACCACCAGTTGTCTACTCCAGACGTTCCTAAAATATCAACACCAATTATTAATATGGACAATAAACGGTGATAAGCAAAACTTCTAAACGATGCCAGGACAAACCGGTAGCGAATTAAGTATTCCTCCATCTCTCTCAGTCGTACTGAAGCAACTTATGATCAGCATACAAACTTCACATACCAGCAGAATTTCTCCAGGCAACCATATTTGCAATTTGTCTCCATCTGTGTTCACAGATCCAGCCATTGTTGCAGATACCGCCATCTCCAGGAGATCCTGATGGTGGACCTGTCCAGTCCTCATGGAAGTCGTAACTACTCATAACCCTGGGTACACCGTACGGCCAGGAGAGCATGAATATCACTGACATCTTGTAAGCCTAGTTGAAAAATTGTAAGTGGATGAAGAACATTGGTAATAACATAACATTGTATTGAACTTATTGATAGGTAGTCAACATCTCTATTCTATGACTGAAGTTTCAATTTTTATGCTAGATGCCATAAGGCCACCAGTTCGAACCCCAGTCTGGCTTTGTCTAGTTTTTCAGTTCTGCTATGACTATACTCACTACTTCTATTATACCTTGGTCAGTTGTAAACCAAAGAATATTTCTTGGATCTGTCTGTTCAACCAAATTGATTTATGTTTCATTCAAACATACATGTATGCATATAGACCAGGTCCTCACGACAACAGGGATTTGTGAGTTATCAGCTCTTAATCTCATTAGAAGAATTTTTCTTTCTGAATGATTGGCTTCTACATTCTTATAGAGAGGGGGTAGTAATGTACAATGTAGCATATTCGAGAATACTTTGACCTTCACCAGTAAGTAGCAATTGCAGCAATTAAGCTCTTTAAGTGGATATTGCAGGCATAAGCTATGAAGACGTTAATGGTCTTATCATCAGTTACCTTATCCTCAAAAGATGACATGTGGTTGTTCACACGGATGTAATGCAATAATTTCTTAATAGGAAGCTAGTAATGGTGTTTGAATAGCTCCACGCAGATAGTGTGCTCAGCTACGATTTCAACGAGGTTATCGCTAATTTGCAACGTGTGGCGTTAATTGAAGACATACGTGTTCCCTTTCTCTAGTTCTAGTATCTGCTCCACGTGGAGTCACCACATCTCCTTACGCTGCACTTGATTTGAAATTTGTACTTATTTTTAAGACTGATTTGTACTAGAGACTGTAAACTTACTCTTGGGTCTTTGTACGTTATGATATTTCCTCCTCCACCGTGACCTCTCTGGTTGTCATGGTTGTCAACAAACACAACTGCATCTCCACTTGCTAGCATACCCCACGAGCTACCAAACGTTTTTAGATGAGTAAGTTGTACTTGACCTTTGCTAAAGATGTCAGCCATTTTTAGACCTGCAACGAAATATATTAGTGGTAGTTGAATTCATGTTTCAACTTTAGTACCATGACTTTGCTATTCTCCTAATTAACTCTGGCATTTTATTAAATCAGGTGTACCTTTTGCAAGGAGGCTGATATTTCTGAACATTTCCAGATATACCAATAAAGACAGGGGAATTTGAGGCATGGCAACTATGGAGGTAAACTCTCACCATATTTGAACTCTGTTACTCTTCCCACATGGACATAGTCTCCTGACTTGATTGGTTCACTTCCTGACAGATCTATTACTTCCTGGAATACAAATGGTTCGTCTCCAGTAGACGTTTTCTTAGTCTTCCCAAGGGTGGCATCCAGATCACCTGGCCACATGTGTTTGGCAGCATCCACACGGTACCCTATAGGTATGGAAACAAGTGACTGCTAGTAGCAAATAATAGTTACCAGAAGTAAGTGCATGCCATCCTATGATCGGGCAATGCCCTCCAATTATTTTAATTTACTGTATCTGAAGCCAAATCTTATACGTTCTCCTAACTTTAAAATCACCGCTCACACCTTCGTGATAGTGCTAGCGATTCCTGGTTTGGCAGTAAGCTACTAAAATTACTAGACAGAATTCAATGTCATACACCAAGTCATATATACCTTGACATATATAACATAAACAGTGGTCACTTACCATCGATACCAATATCCAGCATGTCATCAAAGAAACCGGCTATCTTGTTTCTGACATAATCACTTCCTCCAGCCAGATCCAGGAGTCCCAGCAGACGACAGTTTCTTACCTGCTCAGCATCACCGTAATTCTCGATGTTGCCGCTGGAAGTTGAGCACTGCCTTCCGAAGTCATTCGGTCCAAATGGTACACCTGGGAAACTCATCTCCTACAATGTCACAAGATTCCAGTTTCCTCTAGATTCATGTATAACTGCTGAGATGTGCGTTTAGGGATA
This sequence comes from Bugulina stolonifera, assembly GCA_935421135.1. Classification (NCBI taxonomy): domain Eukaryota; kingdom Metazoa; phylum Bryozoa; class Gymnolaemata; order Cheilostomatida; family Bugulidae; genus Bugulina; species Bugulina stolonifera. The sequence continues at coordinate 15,699,501 of OW285195.1, read as the reverse complement.
CTAAAAAGATCATTTAAAAAGTCAGCCAGTTTCACATCTTCACCTACATGTACGTCGGCACTACACACAACTCCCTGTCACTGCATCCATATCAACTAAACAGTGAACTTTAGATGGGCCAGCAAACATATTGCATACAAACTCAAAAATAAATTGACATGTACATGTAAAATTTACATTTGTACTTTCTGCTGTCAAAGCTTCAACTGACTCTTACAGTAGAACCCCTAACCTGTGTGTTGTAATAGCTACCACCAGTACCAAGTCCTGTACCAGAGTCTACACCTGCCATGTGGTTCACCACAGCATCAATATATATAAGAACACCTGCTGCTTTACACCTGTTCACCATGTCGATGAATGCTGACCTGTCACCAGAGGCGCTGTCTAGCTTATAGCTGATTGGCTGATACCGTTCCCACCAGGGTCTGTTGGGGCTGGTGACAACCCTGTGCTCATTTGGAGGTGATACCTACGGAACAATGACAGTAGTCAAGGTAGTAAGTAGTCGAGATAGTAAGTAGTCAAGGTAGTAAGTAGTCGAGGTAGTAAGCAGTCGAGGTAGTAAGTAGTCGAGGTAGTAAGTAGTCAAGGTAGTAAGTAGTCGAGGTAGTAAGTAGTCGAGGTAGTAAATAGTCAAGGTAGTAAATAGTCGAGGTAGTAAGTAGTCAAGGTAGTAAGTAGTCGAGGTAGTAAATAGTCAAGGTAGTAAATAGTCGAGGTAGTAAGTAGTCAAGGTAGTAAGTAGTCAAGGTAGTAAATAGTCGAGGTAGTAAATAGTCGAGGTAGTAAATAGTCGAGGTAGTAAATAGTCGAGGTAGTAAGTAGTCAAGGTAGTAAGTAGTCGAGGTAGTAAGTAGTCGAGGTAGCAAGTAGTCGAGGTAGTAAGTAGTCAAGGTAGTAAGTAGTCGAGGTAGTAAATAGTCAAGGTAGTAAATAGTCGAGGTAGTAAGTAGTCAAGGTAGTAAGTAGTCAAGGTAGTAAATAGTCGAGGTAGTAAATAGTCGACGTAGTAAATAGTCGAGGTAGTAAGTAGTCAAGGTAGTAAGTAGTCAAGGTAGTAAATAGTCGAGGTAGTAAGTAGTCGAGATAGTAAGTAGTCAAGGTAGTAAGTAGTCGAGGTAGTAAGTAGTCAAGGTAGTAAGTAGTCAAGGTAGTAAGTAGTCAAGGTAGTAAATAGTCAAGGTAGTAAGTAGTCGAGGTAGTAAGTAGTCAAGGTAGTAAATAGTCGAGGTAGCAAGTAGTCGAGGTAGTAAATAGTCGAGGTAGCAAGTAGTCGAGGTAGTAAGTAGTCGAGGTAGTAAGTAGTCGAGGTAGTAAATAGTCGAGGTAGCAAGTAGTCGAGGTAGTAAGTAGTCAAGGTAGTAAGTAGTCGAGGTAGTAAGAAGTCGAGGTAGTAAATAGTCAAGGTAGTAAGTAGTCAAGGTAGTAAATAGTCGAGGAAGTAAGTAGTCAAGGTAGTAAATAGTCGAGGAAGTAAGCTGCTCTGAGTAGGTGATTGCAATTCATGTATTACATGTATCCTTAGCACTGGTGCAAGGAATAGATTATCAGATAAAATACTAAAATTCATTCCCTGATTGAGTGATGTAGAACTCCATTAGTACATGCATGCTATTATATGTCACTGATCTTCTAAACAATTGTAAAAGCTTGCCTCAACTTGTTCACATCTTCAAGTAATTAGATAGTCGATACTTTACCTGCACTCCACAGAACCCCTTCGGTCCTAGGAAATTCTCACATTCCTTTGCAATATCAGCCCATCGCCATGAGAAAAGATGGACTAGTACTTGGCCCTCCCTACCAGCATGGCAATGGGGAGTTTTACGAGCCACAACTAAGGAACTCAGGGCACTAAGAAAAATCAATAGTGTGCACACCCTACCCATGGTGCTTACGGTGTCACTAGCTAACTAATGCTCTCCGCTACATCACAGCATTTATATTATGTTTGCTACATGTTATTTCTGGGAACACGGACATCTGGCTGTGTGTACATTCATTCTTGCATAAGGTAGATTGTGAAATAATGAAAACACGTGCACCTGCTGTCCGTTAAAGCAACAACAAGTGCAAATATTGTCAGCTATAACTACACACGTGCACACAACACTGTACCTGTGTGCTAGGGGGTTTTGACCATTTTTGATGTATAATGATGTTTTTCATGTAAGGGAATCTGGTAATCACCGGTTTCTTGCTTATGGAATGGAACACTTAGATCACTGCTGTTGGTCTCAGTGTTAGTCCTGTTAGAATACAAATACTTACCTATCTGCGGTAATAATATGTGCAGACAGTGTTAGTTGTCATTAGCTATTGTTGTAGGTTTTGTATATGGAAGATTTTTGCCTTTTTAAGCATTTTATGAGCATGATTATGATTGATAACTAAATTATACATGGGATACCAATCTCACGTTCTTTGTTTGTCCTCCTATAGTGCCTGTAGGTGGGAAGAGGGTGTTAGAAATCTACCTTGATAGGTTGATGTTCACAGACTAGACGCGCAAACAGACTAGCACATATCTTTACCGAGCTAATGAAAAGCCTTACCGATGTGACAATGTTTTGTTCATTAGACATAGCACGTTTGCCATATTTCCTTTATGAAAACGCTCTCTGATCTGAATGTTTGTTAATGCAGGGAACTATATGTTATATATTATGTTTGCTTACCGTACCTACATTGTATGCATACAAAGTATCACAACAGTGACACAGTTTGGGATATCTATTTACAGACATAAGTGCTTTGCTGCCCAATTTGTTGATGGCCTGAATAATGGCTTGAAAACAGCTGTAACTGATGATTGTACAATGTACATGTATGCACACTATAACTTACCGTACTAATCGGTTGTGGTTTTACGTGAAAGAAAGCAGCAGACTGCATATATAGACATGCAAAGCCTGGGATATCCACGACAGTGTAATACAAGGAATATAACAAAGCTACTGACAGTAAATTTTTATTCCAACAGGGGCAGGTGCCAATCACAGGCCACTAACAGTCCCCAATAAAAGTACTATAAGAACTGTTGCTGAATAGACAATTTTTCTAAAGAAAGCTATCAAAAATATAATATAGTACGTACGATATTTTATAATAACTTAGTCATCTATTGTTTCTATTAGTGATATCCCCTCCCTGCATCTTGGAGGTCAAAGATCACTTATATACTCGTATATTTGCCATGTACTGGCTCATTTAGCTAGCTAGTTACTTCTGATGTAAATATGTTTGTTGTGGAGTAATAGCCTAAGTAGCACTCAGTAGATAAAGTAGGGGCATTAGAACAGTCTTCTGCAAACACTGAAATAGTCTGTGTACCTTGTAATTGGTCTTGACACACCCCATCGACTGAAATAGCAAAAATAAACAAAGATTTTAGTAAACAGTGGTTGTGTTCTCTGCTAGATTTCCATTGGAAGGAATTCCTCTAGGAGTTGTCTGATCGCCGTTTATAATCAAATGAATATGAAATACTCTAGTAGCCACTGTGAGGTATGATCTCCAACTAAGCTCGTAGCAATGAGACTTCTGATACTATTATCTACACAAGTGCATCTATTTCCTAAAGCCATAGGAAAGTCAATCTGTAGATGCAATTTCTTTTTTGGGAATATTTTGCATCTATAGACTAGCCTGTCTGTCACAAAGTGCATAAGCTTTTTGGTCAATAAACTGGTAGTTGTCTTCTCTCTACTAATATTTGTATCACTTTTCTAGGTGTTATCTCCCCACATATTACTTACTGTTTATTATGTCAGTACTCTCAGAATTCTTCCTATTGGTCGGCTGTGTAATAACGCTGTGAATGTCACCAGGTGAAGTGCAAGGTTCTCCATCGAACAGAACTGACCACTTACAGCAGGTGCTGTCATCATTATCTACAGTAGTGTCAGCAGCAATTATGCAGTGTTTCTTCTTATATACATCCTGTACAGCTTTATGTGAATATTATATTACACTGTAGACCATAAGGCACATTTGCACATTGTACATTACAGTGTGCACATAGACGTTGTATGCGTTTACACCTGTATATGACCTATTTTAGCTCATTTGGAAACTGTATTACAGCCAATTAAAACTGTAATAAAGGCATGAACTGAGATGTAGTTATGTCTTATGATCAGCTCACAAGGGTTCGTACTGATACCACAGATAAACTTATACATCCCATAGATGGAGCGGCAAGGTGAAATGACCTTCAATAATTACAACTTATGTATGTTATATGATTTATCCAGGGGAGGATAACTACTAGCTACTCTAGGCGAGGCTTGAAATACAAAGTCATTGTAGAACGTCATGTCAACGTACCATCATCGTTGTCCTGCCTCTGTATCACCATGGCGACCGTATTGACTGTCACATGCACTCCTGAATGCCTAGAGAGTTTCGTGTATTTCCATGTCTGTCAGAATACAGTGGCCATGTAGATAAGCATTCCTTCAGTTGTTTTATATTTCTAAGAAAACTAATTTATTAGAGTAGCACTGAGTACCGGTAGTTATTTCTCCTGACCTACTAGAGCCAGTACAAGGAGGGTAAATTCCCTTACCATAGCAGGCGCGTGAGGTATTGCATGGTCTAATTTTGCTTGAGTAAAAATTGACTTTCTCAAATAATTTATATTTGCATCTCAATAGATGGGAATGCAATAATTGAATAAATGGAAATAGATTCTGGTCTATAATTATGTAGGTGCTGCAGCTATGAATGTAGAAGAAGTACGCATAACTTACAAATATAGCATCCTGTACGACACTTGTATTAGTCCCGGCAAACGAGTAGTGTTGGACGTTGTAGTAGTCTATGATGTTGATGTCAAATGGATTATTAACTGTACTCATACCTGCATGGGTTAATTTACATTATCTTATTATAACACCAACCATTGGAATATTATTTTACTACTTTAAAATATATACTAATCTAATTGCTTGAAATTTTAGTCAAACAACTGAACTGCCGTTTCCAGAAATTTAAGAAATATTATAGGATAGTCGAGGAGTAGAAACATCAAGACAATTATTCCTTGATACTATAGGAATCCAAGTAGAGTTTGGTATTATGGTAATATAATAATATATATAAGTAGAGTGTGGTATTATAGTAATATAATAATATAAGTAGAGTGTGGTATTATAGTAATACGATAATATAAGTAGAGTGTGGTATTATAGTAATACGATAATATAAGTAGAGTGTGGTATTATAGTAATATAATAATACAAGTAAAGTGTGGTATTATAGTAATACAATAGTACAAGTGGAGTGTGGTATTATAGTAATACAAGTAGAGTGTGGTGTTATAGTAATACGATAATATAAGTAGAGTGTGGTATTATAGTAATACAATAATACAAGTAGAGTGTGGTATTATAGTAATACAATAATACAAGTAGAGTGTGGTATTATGGTAATACAAGTAATACAAGTAGAGTGTGGTATTATAGTAATACAATAATACAAGTAGAGTGTGGTATTATAGTAATACAAGTAATACAAGTAATACAAGTAGGGCGTAGGCCTACGTCTATCCAACCTGCTGAATATTTCTTCATTAACCACACCTCCTCCACCATCAGGTTGAATGCTGTCAGGTCTTTTTCTCTCAGCGTCTCCAGCAGAGTTTGGTTATACATCTGCGGTAGACTTGAATTTTGTGCTGTAGTTGTTTGGCAGTTATCCACCCTTATGTCTACATCTATTGGGTTGCTAAGATTTCCATAGCATACTGCTGTCCCTTTAAATAAAGGTGAATAAATAGAGGTGAACAAACGACACCCGGTTTACTAGCTACCAAATGGTTTTGTATGCTAGCATCGTAATCTGCTAGGAGAATCTCAACTTACATGTGATTGGTTGATTCCATTGAGTAGCTCCTCCTCCTGACCGCCATACCAACATTTCAGCACTTCTCGGATTTTCACATTCATTTCCATTGAATGTAAAGTACCTTGAGTTAGTACGAAGTAGAAAGAATACAATAATAAATAACAATTGTTTCCTAATAGTTGATAAGTTTCCAATTATTTATATTTTATACAAAATTATTACATGAAAAGATGAGTTTGTCTATTTTCAATCCAATTGTTGATATCTTTATCGTAGAATAAATTAGTTGGATATAAATTGGTTGAAGTTTGCCTGGCCGGCTTACATCAAGTACCATTTATGATGTTTACCAAGCTGATACACCTAGGGTTGCGTGACACGGCACTCTCTCTTACTCACCATCTCTGGCAGAAGTTAGTCTCCGGTCCAGCCATGGTCAGAGAACCACTGTAAGTGACTTTGAGTATGTTTCTACTAAGGTACTTGGAATATGTAGCCAACTGCAACAAAGTTAATAGAACCTTAGCTAACCTTGTTATAATTCGTAGATTAGATTAGTAATTGTCTGCACATACTCTCTTTCCTTTCTTGTAATTGTTATTTTTACTGTTATGGTTGTTTAGACAAATTCATACATGTATTTACCAGGTAAAGTCATACAGACTCAAACTGAAAGTTTATACACTGTAACTCCTCTCATTGACGCGGAGACACCCTATATGGTGCATACATACTGTAGCACCTCCTACTGACGCAGAGACACCCTATATGGTACATACATACTGTAGCTCCTCCCATTGATACGGAGACACCCTATATGGCGCATAAATAGTTATGGATGCTTAGGAAAGGCAACGCGATACTTTACCGGTGAAGTTTCTTGATCGCAGCCAACGTCTGCAAGTATATTGGTCGTAGTAGTCTGAGGCACCTCGGTAGTTATGTTAACATTATATGATGCACCGATTCCTGCAGACAAACTCTCCCCATGTGATGTAGAGTTGACCACATCAGCTGACTCATTGTACTCATGTTGTTGACTGAAGTTTGCTAAAGTCGTGTATTCCGCTAAGCTAGTGCTAGGTTGGGTAGGTGGTACTATGGTGGTACAGGTCTCTACCAGGTTAAGTGTAAGCTTGCTGAACTGTTGAAACTTGAAGGTGCTAAGACCATAACAACTTTGCCCTGTGAAAGTAAATACTGAGCTAAGGCTACAATTAGGCTACATAGAGAACTGAGGTATGTACAGAACTAATGCTGTATGTACATGTAAATACATGTACAAACAGCATACTCTGTGTGTATACTACTAATACTCTGGGTGTATACTACTCATACTCTGGGTGTATACTACTAATACTCTGGGTGTATACTACTCATACTCTGTGTGTATACTACTCATACTCTGTGTGTATACTACTAATACTCTGTGTGTATACTACTCATACTCTGTGTGTATACTACTAATACTCTGGGTGTATACTACTCATACTCTGGGTGTATACTACTAATACTCTAGGTGTATACTACTAATACACTGGGTGTATACTACTAATACTCTGGGTGTATACTACTAATACTCTGGGTGTATACTACTAATACTCTGGGTGTATACTACTAATACTCTGGGTGTATACTACTAATACTCTGGGTGTATACTACTAATACTCTGTGTGTATACTACTAATACTCTGTGTGTATACTACTAATACTCTGGGTGTATACTACTAATACTCTGAGTGTATACTACTAATACTCTGTGTGTATACTACTAACACTCTGCGTGTATACTACTAATACTCTGTGTGCATACTGCTCATACTCTGTGTGTATACTACTCATACTCTGGGTGTATACTACTCATACTCTGTGTGTATACTACTAATACTCTGGGTGTATACTACTCATACTCTGTGTGTATACTACTTATACTCTGTGTGTATACTACTTACAGTTATAGACAGAGCTTGGTGTTAACTCTTCCACATACAACCAACTAGATAGATTCACTTGTGGGTAAGACAACCAAGTGTCACCAGAGACTCCATAGATACCATGAACAGAGAGACTCACTTCCAGATCTCCAGAACTAGCAACTTTGCACAACCCATAAACTGAAATGGTAAAATACAATGCAGAAATCTATGCATAAAGGCACCATTGAGTTGAGAGCAAGCTGGGAGGAGCCAGTTACTTGCACTTAGAAATGGGTTTTGGTCCAGTTAATCTTTCGAGTTCTTTTGTATGATGAAGTCAAGTCCGACACTACAATGTAACACCTGTGCCAGAGGTTCCACTAATCTAGCCTACGGTGTAGCTATACAGCTGAGCGTGCTGAACCAGAACGCAGGTAAATGTTTGATAGAATAACAGCATTATGTATCTTATCCTGTAGTTTATATCTAATATCTACATGTACCTCCACTCGGTGCTGTTGTTTTTGTAGAGTTATCACTGCAGAGTAACATCTCCACTGGTGCTGGATCGGAGCAGAGTTGGCCATTTATGGACACCCTGTATGAGATGCAGTAGTGTTCCTCATTATCAGGTGACGGCAGATAGCCTTGGAACTTAAGTCTCAGTACAGAACTAGACGATCTCTTGTTGTGAGTTATCTTCTGCAAAACAGTATTGCATTCATTAATTCGTGTGTTCTACTACCTAATTGCGCAAGTTAATTATAATGGAATGCGTATAACAGTTGTATTTCAGCTCAACTGTGACCCAGGAATGAGTGGGAATCACTATTGGGATGACGATTCCATTTTCAAACAGTGATAGATGTCAAATTAAACAAACTACTCCAGCATTGGAAAGGTTCTTCTGATGCTAAAACCTGCCATTTAGTATTTAATTTTAAGTTATTCAGTTCAAAATTAACCAGCTTTGCTAAGCGTTTGGTTTTGAGGCTACATGTATATAGAGAAGCAATCAGAATACATACAATTAGCTGGTGACCTTCTGCATAGCGGAACGTCTCCTGGGAGTGTGCCAAGTGATAAGCTGAGTGCATGTTCTTCCAATGTGGACATCTTGTGTGGTCAACTGTATGAATAGACACTCTAATTATTCATGAGTGGACTGAGTGGACAGTCTGATACAGCAGACTCCCTACTAAACTAACTCGCTGGACTCTAAGGTGACTCAGTACACTAAAATATTTTTTCCAATAATTTTGTCACTTGCTGTTACAAAAATTCTACACTGATTTGACATGCTGTTGATTAGATATGAAAAACAAAGTCCATTGAAATGGAATGCAAATAATAGTTTATCAAATTTCTCAGATAAATATGACAAATTCAACCAAAACCAATATTATCTTCTTAACTTAAAATAATCAATATAAATTATAAACTGCACTTAACACATTCACAGGTATCAATATTTAAAATAACTTCAGGGAAAAATCTAGAAATAAAAGCCAACATTCTTAATTTACGTGTGATAAGCTGAGTGTCAGCATAGCCAGAAGAAAATTGTACGAAAGAAGAAAATGAAAATATTGACTTCTATGTAATGCTCATTTATCAACCAATACATTTGTTTTGTGATACAAAGACTAGACTAGTTGCTCGAATTTGCTATAATGATTTGGCTGGAGTTATCTACCTCCTGGCCAATAAAGGAGGTAATACCTACATGTATCTAGCAAAAGAATTGCTGAGCACACTGTTTTAGTGTTCAACAGGTAGAGCGTAGGCTCTGTAGAGGTGGAGTGAAGGGGGAGGGGTGTGTATGGAGGGGTGGGTGGAGTGAAGGGAGGGGTGGGTGTATGAAGGGTGGGTGCACACAGGGGGTAAAGGGAGGAATGAGAGTGTATTTGAAGGGCGAAGGAAGGATGTGTATGTGCTATGCTTACCTACCAGCAAAGACTTATTAATGTGATCTGAAACAAAACTCCGAATATTTCTGAACTGTAAACTTTCATGCTAATAATAATCACCTCTTCTTGCATTTTCAGAAAGTGAAGTTACATTGTACGGTCTATCCAAGGAGTGGTGAAGAGAGTCAAGTATCTGACTAGACTAACCTGTACAGAGGGGCTGAGGCTCCAACAGTGGACACTCGTATACACACCTATCCTGTACTCCTCCACAGGATATGGACGCACAGGAAACGGACGTCTGATCGAGAGACTAGAATAAGAAAAGGTATGTACTCACAGCTGTAAACGAGGATGCAATAAATGCATGTACATGTATGTTCATTGAGCTTAAACCGTATATTATTAAAGTACATGTATAACTTTCCTAAATATTATATCAATATATAGCCATAGCAGTAATGGGTCATTAGAGATCTTTGCTTCCCATCTGTAATAGACTATCAGGTAAAGGTGTGTAAAAGTCCCCAACTCTAATAGCTACTACTTTAGAAAAATGGAACTGAGTCTAAGGGCCTTCAAAATCATTACTCTTCTAAGTGTATTTTGCTGCTCATAATCTAAAGGCTGTACATCTGTGAACTACAGTAGCGCTAGTATAAGACCTGTAGGTATTATGTGCTGCTTGTATTAATTTTCATTGACCATTCACAATGCGGTCAGTTATTTCTTTATATTGTTATGTACATACCATGTCCTATCAGCTGAAGCATGTTCCCAGTAATACCTGAATAACTGTGCATGTTGTATTGCCTTGAGAGCACGGTGCGTGTTATAATGGAAACAAAGGCGACTTAAATATGGCCTCTTTCTCGGAATACGACATAACATGATAGAGTCCTTTATGTTGTTGAGCATAAATTATTTAATAGTATTTATTATATTGATAGAACAGCTCGATAAAATATCTACTTGATAAATGTATTAATTGCATCAACTCTGATGTCTATTTATCTGAGTTCAGTTGCATCCCAAAAGACCAGAACTTCCAGTAATTTGGCAATCATGGGCAAAAGTTATTTTCAAAATTAATATTTTAAACAAACACGTAGTCACCGATATTTCAATGGCTTGTTATAAAACAAAACCAAGTTTGCTAAATATTTTGGGCAAAAGGAAATTTAAAAATACAATCGTGTAACCAACATATTGTCCTGCATGTCATACATCAAAAATAGATTGATGGTAAAAATATATATACATACTGTATATTGCTATAGTATGAAAGCGGAGTCTAGCGATGAGTATTTAACAAAAGTTAAGATTCTGTGTTAGCACATATTCCACTACCAAGCCCATGGGTCATGGGTGAAAATGCACCCTATTCTATATCTTTGCAGGATTTATGGCAGGTGCTCTCCTCAGCTACATGTATATGTGTTTTATTTTATTGTTTGATATGATCTTAGTATGTCTTCTATTACTAATAGTTTCATGTTGTAAAATGTTCCAGTTAAAGTCACTGGAATATAAAATATAACATTGATCATCAGATAAAAGACATACATGTGTTCTATTTTATGTATGTAAGGGCAGCTCATGCATCTTATACACCAGCGAAACGCTGATGTTAATGCTACCTATATTTCTAGTGGAGGTGCACTGTGACATGACAAGAAATTACAACAAAAAGGAATAAATTTAATCTGCTGTCAATATTTGTAGCTGGTGCCCAGATATAACATAGACTAAACTTACCTCATATTCCAATTTATTTGCAAATAAAGTCATTTCCTTTAGCATCGAGTTTCTGTTCGTCATTTCTGGGTTTGGTTCAAAGTTATATTTGCTCTTGTAAAATGAGCATTTTCGACTGCCCTGGTCAAAGCTGGTAGAGAGACAGTACCAGGAATTCTGGCATAGTGCCAGGCAATCAGCTATAGATCTTCCAAGTACTGTAGAGAGAAGTGGAAGTCTGGAAAGTTGAAGTGTCATGTCATCTCCTTTTACAGCAACAACAGCTCTGCAGTGAATACAGTCATGTGATTCAAACTTTTTTGCAATTGTAATACAGAGACTACACAAATATTTTGGGCAAAAGGAAATTTCAAAATACATGTAACCAACTTTAAGCCTACATTTTTGAAATGCTAAAAGGAGCTAAGATATGTTTAGTGCAAAAATCTTGTCTTATACCACCCCAGTTACTGTTAGCGCAGAGAGGGAGGAAGAGGTTATTTAAGTAAATAAGACAGCACACAATGCATTTGTTTATATGTTAGGTTGTGTTATACTTACCCTCCTTGACTGCCCGGACATGTTCTGACATTCCCAGCTCTGCTGCAGGAGATAAACCAGACTAAAAGCAGTAATTTGAGAGAAAATGCTTTCATTTTCTGGGTTGATTTTTTATGACGGTATATCAAAAAAGACTATAGCATGTTAGCAGTGATAAATATTTCAGTTAATACATTAAATATTCACCCAACAAGCCTACTCCGTGTTGGTTAACAAAGTGAATGGATACTCTCATTTAGAGAGAAAATATTGGAAATTAGTCTTCCCATTGGGGTTAGTTTGTCCTATGAAAGCAATGAGTTGATAATGTGGGCAATTATATGTGACACTCTATATTGATTATATTGATGTGTTGGCGTATCAAGTCTCTTAATTCAAGTGGATTATAAAGAATCCAAAAGTCAACACTATTTATCGAAGATGTTGACTTCATTAAACTAGAGATGGTTATCTGTTTACCTGCGGGTGCGTTCAGCGGTCTGTTTACCTGTGGGCGCATTCAGCGGCTATGTGGATGACTTCTTATGAACTGCTTGTCAAATGCCGCTGGCGCTATTCACGCCCACTGAGTGTTTTCTAAGAGAACAGTCGATCTAATCTGGTATTACTGTAGTGTTAATTTACATTCTATGCTGTCATATTGATACAGCCCAAGGAAACCATAATATGGTATGACGAGCCCTTTGTAAAAATATTCTAAAATTAGTTTTAGGTTTAATACCTGTGTTAGGTTCAATTCCCCATCTGTGCTACATGTACATTGTATTATATTCTGTGTGTATACTAGATGGTTGCATTCATTTCAGTATACAAAATGCTCTTCTCACATCCATTGTTGCCATTAGCTGATTTGTTCTGCTGTATAACTAAATGAACTAATTGTGGAATATTTGTACATAAGGCACCTCATAATAATATGATGAGATGTAACAAAGTTCATCCTAAAGTTGGGCTAATACACGTGTACTCACAGTACAGTAGGCGGTGGCTCAGTTGTGATTTTAACCAAACTTTTTGACCTACTGCATATGAGGATAATATCACACAGATATATAATAGCTCACTTCAGGCTTGCCAAGTTCGACTGGTGAAAATCAGGGAGATTCACCATTTGGGTAGGAGGTGTCTTCTCTTTGTCCGACGCCAAAGGAGGGAGCAGACAACTTTGAGTATACAGGCAGTAATAGACTGCCAACTCCTCCATAGTTAATACAAGTCAGCAGGGAGATTCAGTATTTGGGTGGGGAGGGGTGTCCATTTTGGGTGGGGTCCCAAAGTTTGAGTTGAAAATCAGGGAGTCTCCTGCGGAATCATGGAGACTTGGTAAGCCTGGTTCACTTGTAAGTTTAGACCAGCAGCAGTGCACAAACTGTGATTAGGTAATATAATATTGTGGATACGTGACGAAAACTCTTCCTTCAGTATTGAACATCATAAGGTGCAAGAACTATTTAAAACGCTTTATTTTACTTGAATTGGATGGAACTAGTTTTATGGGTACCCTATATTCTGCATAATGCTTGTTACAAGACTAGTTTTGATTTTGATGTATGTGAGTAAATCTAAAATTTGAATACTCTGCAGCTCAATGCAAGCCTTGTTACTATTTTTAGGATCCCTGCTGTCTGATTCCGACAGCAGATGTTTAAACAGCTGCCCTACCAACACGTCCATACAGTATATATGGTATACACGATGCACAAGGTGCACAAGGCACGCACTGTGCACAAGGCATGCACTGTGCACAAGGCACGCACTGTGCACATGGGCACATGGCGCATGTATTCAAACTTGTAGATTAAGAAGCAAGTATATCATAGTCAAATACAGCTAGAATTATATAATGATGTTTACGTCATAATACTCTTGTAAACATAGTTATCGGCCTATTGAAGGGGCAGGAAATCAGTCTAATGGAAGTAATTAGCATATGCTCACATTCAGCACTAAGTCTAATATAGCCTATTGATTTAATGGCTGTAGTGATTGGTGGAGGGGAGATAACTGACGTGCATGTTGTAATGATGAGGTACCTACCTCCTACAAACCTCCATAATCAATATAATCTATAGAGTTCTAGGAGGTGACGACGTCATTGGTTATGCATAGACAAGGTCAAGGAGAAATACCAGTGAAGTTGATAAGCTTGTTTGTAGCAACTTGACTGTTTATTTATTAACTACTCAAATAAGGTAGTCATAATTATATTATCGTACTGCATAGTCATATATTAGAGGGCAAGAGTATAGTTGAACAGCAATCTGTAAATACTTTGAAAATGAAATTCACAGGTTCGCTGTCGGCCATAGTATATGTAATTACATGACTGTACCATTACAATATTGCCCTTCACATTGCCCTTCACTGTGTTGAATTATGCATCATCTTAACTAAAATGTGGAATAATATATGTGACCCAGGCGCTCATTTTCAGACATTGTGCACACGTAGTCCTCAGATTTGGAGGAATAAAATGAGATTAGACAGATTAGACAGATTAGACAGATTAGACAGATCATTCCAAAAATAATGATTTTGTAGTTGTCTTCTCTTTGTCAACGTTATCTCTGCAAGCAATTTTCAATGGGCTGTCATCAGAAATTTTGTCTATCCGATATTCAGCCTGAGACTAAAACATGTGAGTATTTTCTGTTCTTAGGGTAAGGAAGTAGAAGTTTTAGGGGGTTGAACAGAAGGTGACTTCCTATTGGCGGATCAGTTAGAATAAAATGATTATCTTGTTTCCCAACTAAATACTCAAGTGTTATAAAATTTAGTTGAAGTATTCACTCACTTTACAAGAGGACTAGAGTGCTTAGATATGTACAAACCCAAGTCGAAGGCTCACAGGGCGTTGTATTAGTAGTGTAGCTACTCATCCAGAGATACACGGTACATGTGTATCCTCATTAGTCATGACAATCATTAGTCACTTGACAGTCAGATATACACATTAGTGTTTTGGAAATTTAATTTACCAGGAAATAATAACTGTTACTATATAAAACAATATTATTGTTTTATATAGTAACTATTATTATGATTCAAATTATCTATAAAGACCTATGATTAGCTCTTCTAGTAGCTAATCAGAGGTCTTTATACTAGATCGATCTTCTAGTAGCCTGTACAGTTTTGTGCTGTTAGATATAGTTGCATAGCAAGATTTTATTATTCGTGAAACTGAAAAATATTTCTGTTTGTATCAGTGTAAAAGAGACCTAAAGATGGTAGGAGTGTATTATTGGATGACAGTGGCAGGAATAGTTTGCTCTTTATTATATGGTAAGTGTTATAATGAGATAAATGTGTGAATCTATCATTTGTACCACTGTTTGTGATTGGATGACTGTATAGATTGCATTTATCGTTCTACAATCACTGCTCATGACCCTGTATCTAGTCTGTTCATTCTTATAATTTATTACAGTCATGACAAAAGATAACTCTAGGTGCATTTAACTGATTTGTTTCTCTACATAATTGATTCTCCATGATATCAGGAATTTCATCAAAATATTTAAAAAAAAAATAAATTATGTCAAGAACTTCTTTTCAATATGAAACTACTTATTTACACTTCATACAAGTAGAGTAGTACAATTAGTATAGCCAGTGTAGATCTGCACCGACTATACTACTAACACATACATTGTATATATAAGCTACACTGATCAGGTGTGAGACACAAAAACAGTACACTGTAGCTAGGTCAGAGATATCCCTAGGAGCACACCTGGCTGCTCGTCTCTGGGAGCTTGGCGCATAGTGGGTGGGCGCAGCATGTGTCCCTAGATGCGTGTGTCGGCCTTCTGTGGCTGGCGAACCTCTGGAACGGGGCTGTCACAACTCTAGTTTCGAACAATCTGATTAGCCCCATGTTTTATTACCTTATTTTAATATCACCACTGTTTAATAATGATGACATACACTAATAAATAAAAAAAAGCTTATCTAAGACGACTTAGAAATTTATTGAACTAAAGTGTCAAAGAAAGTGATAATTGCACATAACTAGTAGCTCAGTGTATCTCCTAATGTCATCCATAATACTCAAACTATATACAGTGCACTGCTTTACATATTCATATAACTTCTTTGCGAGAAAAATATTATACATACATACATATTGTACAAACATAAATTATTCCCTGATCTTTGGCTACTGCACTTTATTACAGGGAGTTGTCTTGCTAACCAACATTCAGCTACAGCTTGCTATTTTGCAATCCCGAAAACCGAAGACTTATCATGTGAGAATGATGAGGTGATAGAGTTGGGTCAGGTGTGGGTGGCCCGTAATGGACATAGCTGTGAACTCACTCTAGCGTCAGACCCTTACTGTGCTTTCCATCAAGTTGAGACCACCCACCCATACTATGAGTACCTACAGAGTGACTGTACAGGAAAACCAGCATGTGTGTTGGACAGCAGATACTTATGGAGTACTGCAAGGTTTGATATATCATGTAGCAGTGGTATTAGATCAATAGTGAAGGTGGACTACATCTGTAGCCTTGGAGAGAATACAGGTAAGGTTAGACTTATTGATAGAAAGTTAAATGCCACCTTCTATGACAACACATGGTCAAGTCATTGTAAAAGTAGTATATACAGCTGTTATTAGTAGTCATCACTATGTAGTCTGGTCTGTTTAATGAACAAGTAGATAATTATATTACATGCAATTCTTATAAATTTGTCCTAACTACACATTTATATATGCATTTTATTGTACTAAACTGTAATAATATATAATGTTTTTAATAATTGCAATAACGGATACAGAGGCACCAACTACCAGACAGATTATTACAACATCTGAGACAGGAAGTGCTCCTTCTTCCTCCAAAATTGTAACACACTCTGCCCCTGCTGTCGTATCCTCCACAAATGACTACAGTAATAGACCAACGGATGGGGAGCTTACAGGTACGTACCACCTTGACACGGGCATGTACCACCTGAACACGAGCATGTACCACCTTGACGCAGATATGCACCACCTTGACACGGGTACGTACCACCTTGACACGGGTATGTACCATCTGGACACGGGCATGTACCACCTTGACACGGGTATGTACCATTACACACTCTGTGTTCTAGGTCATGTGACATCCTGCAATAGCATATTACATTAGAGCTATCTATATACATGTTTATGAGGCACAGCCTGGAAAAAAATTGTAACTTTGTAGCGACAGATGAATACAACGTCTAAAACAGTAAATACATTCACAGAAATCCCACGGTAATATTAAAAGTATGAAGGTCGGCCATAGTTTTAGTATGAGAGGTGACCAGGAAGGTATTACTATTACCATCCACATAGTTCCTGTTTAATAAAATGCATGCTCTTGATTCCTCTTTGTATCCAAGAGGATAGACAGACTTTATATTACATTACAGGGACAACCGGGAGAGATGAGTTGCTTGTAGTAAAGATAGCAGCACCTATTCTAGGAGCACTGACTGTGGCAGCACTCATAGTTCTTGTCATCTGTCTCAAGAGAAAGAGGTGAGTCTGCAATTGGTAAATCTCTCGCTGTCTGGGCACACTTGTCACTGTCTGGGTACACCACAAGTTGATCAGGAAAATAAAGCATTAATATGATTGTTGGTGAAAACTTTGTCATAGCAGTACAATATAATAACAATGACTTCGGCCCAGAGCTATAAATAGTGTTTAACACAGAACTGCTTTCTGTTGGTATAGTTAGTTGGAGACCAAAATAGTAATTAGCAGCTCTCTTCCTCCAACAATTAGTTATAAGGTCATAAGCTAAAAGGTTTCTTAATTTGTGCAGTGTGTTGAGGGACTTGTTATATTACCATAGGCAGATACATAAACACTGAGGCACATGAACATGTATATGGTTGTGTTAGTAGACCCACCCGCCACAGTGATCTACTTGTCTACATGTACTTATAGATTCCATGCAGCTCCCAAAGAGAATAAATGTCTGAACACAGCCCACCCGAATCCAACTGACACATATGAAACGCTTACACAAGGTAATCTCAGGGTATTAGGGTACCATTAGCCTTTACCCTTCTCTTGATAGTACCTATTAGTGTGCAAAATTACAGTATATTCTACAAACTGTTTTAGCTGTTAGGCACTTCTAACCTGGCAAGAGTACTTAAATCCTAGTAATAACTCTTATTATTCAGGGTTTTAGTTCAAGTGAAGTGTTTGCAAATAACTATGCTCCCTCGGTTGATCAACTAGATAGCCTTATTTCCGTATACTGTATAATACAGGAGAGGGGGATGCTACGTACTAAACTCAGCTCAAACTAGACAACACTGCTGATAGAGAACCTCCTTTGTACGTTAACTTACAAGACGGAGCTGAGGATAACAGTGACAATTAATACGTTCAGATGACAGGAGCTGTCTAACCTTGCTAATGGATTCAACGATAGCCATGCTTTTACCTAAGTGGCACTATAAATCCATCATCCAAGAATTATTTTTATGGTTTTGTGAATTTTGATGACAGAAGAAGTTTTCCCTGTAAAACAGAAAAATATAGTTTTTAAGTATTTTCACTTGCAGTGAGCATATACTGTAGTAGGTGTCTTGACCTAAAGGGCCTCACAAACAACTACTACTGCAGTTGTAGTACACCTACTCAAAGCTTTATCTAACACAGCTACTAGATCAGTGTTGTGCGATTGGCAAAGTAACTGAAGGAAGAACTAATCGTGAGTGAATTATTGATTAAACTCTTAATAGAATATTTACCCTTTCTTTGTAACTGACTGCATAAGATTTATGAACAGGCAGATAATTATATATGTTCAGCTGATTGTATCTTTTCCAATTTATGTTTCTATTTTTCAGAATTATGGAATGTTTTTCATTGATTTTTGGAAATATGTGTAAGGACTGTCCTTTCAAAGGTAGATTAAGAGAATTGTAAGCTCATGCAATCTACCTATTGTGGAAACCGCTAAAGTAAAATATAAATAATTAAATTGCGCTTGGAAAAAAATGCCAGACCAGCACTGACTGAGTTCTGGTTTCAGGGATGAATATTTAAAACAGCACCGGCTGCCAGGTAAAGCGTGCAAATGGTAAGAATAAAGCAGAAGTGTATAACAATTTTATGTGCAGCAATCATTTAATGCGGTGTATTTGTATGAACATGACTTGTAGCAATCATTTAATGCTGTGTATTTGTATGAACATGTAGCAATCATATAATGCTGTGTATTTGTATGAACATGTAGCAATCATATAATGCTGTGTATTTGTATGAACATGTAGCAATCATATAATGCGGTGTATTTGTATGAACATGTAGCAATCATATAATGCTGTGTATTTGTATGAACGTGTAGCAATCATTTAATGCTGTGTATTTGTATGAACATGTAGCAATCATATAATGCTGTGTATTTGTATGAACATGTAGCTATCATATAATGCGGTGTATTTGTATGAACATGTAGCAATCATATAATGCCGTGTATTTGTATGAACATGACGTAGCTATCATATAATGCGGTGTATTTGTATGAACATGTAGCAATCATATAATGCCGTGTATTTGTATGAACATGTAGCAATCATATAATGCCGTGTATTTGTATGAACATGTAGCAATCATTTAATGCTGTGTATTTGTATGAACATGTAGCAATCATTTAATGCTGTGTATTTGTATGAACATGTGTCTAATATCAGTTAGTACTAATTTGCAGAGAGTGGTTGACAGAAACAATACCTTCTGAATTGTAGTTGCTACTTATACAAAGACTTAGAATACAAAAGACGTGCAGACTTACTTTGGTTACAAATCAAGCAGACTACAGTATTGGCTTTAAAACACTGGTTACGTGTATTATGAATAATGGACAACTGCCCATTAGCTAATGTACATGTATTATGTATTGTACTTCTTCTCATTACCAAACTAAAGCTGAATAGTTTAATGATTTTCGATCAGTTAAATGCTTCAACTGTGGGGATTGAACTCATACAACTATTGTATACTACATGACAATTATAGTTTAATTCCCACAGTTGAAACATTTAACTGATTAAAAACGTTGAACTATTCAGCCTTAGTTTGGTGATGAAAAGAATACATTAGCTGATGTGTGCAGTTTTCAATTATTCATGATAACTGCATAATTACAAACTGTAATGATTAAGACGTGGATAAGACCTGCAAGACATGCAAACCTATGCCACATGTATGGCAGGTACATTTAGCATAGGCAAATATATATAGTTTGCTGATAGATCATACAGACACAGGTACCTTCATCTGTGCTAGCACGTACTCACACAGGTGCTAGCAGGTGATTGCCTAGAGGAGACAGCAGTTACCACAATGTGTATGTTTACACTAAGAGTTGGTAAGTATCAGAGCAAGAGAGAGTCAACCGTTGTAAATCGTATTAATTTTAGTTGCTTTTGGTGACATTTTGTCATTGCAGCATCGCAAGGTTCATCTTCAGAGTCATACAATGTTGTAATGTTTTGCATGCGTGGAGAGATTCAAGAATGGTCTATTGAACTCTCCTTATTACATGTACTGAGTATAAGATAACCTAGTTGACTGGCTATGCTGTGCATGAGTGCTGACCCATAGGTCTGAGTTGTCCTAGCATGTGTATAATATCTAGCCTCAGTTGAGAGTATGCCAGTCGAGAAAAGATTACTCCGGTGTTCTTGATATAATATGGATAGGACTGTATCGAGCTCCAGCAGACAACTGAACTAACATAGAAAAATGCTTGTCTTTTATACAAAATCTGTTTCCGGTTGGTATAATACATGTACAAAACATTATAAAATATTGCCAATACATACAGTATAAAAGGTTTGCAGTTAAGTAGGCACTTGGCCTGTTGCGACGTTGCATGTGAAGAGAATTGAGGTACATTTTATACAAGTATATACAATGTCAGTGATGAAATGGCCATTTCACCTCAATGTGGGTATAAGCTACTAAATGAGCTATACAATTTGAGTGCAACCTACGATATCAGTCATAAAATATGGGTGTCGGCTATGGTATGAACCATACAATATATATATTCATTATTCTCCGTCCAATAAAATTAAAATATTTGCAACTTTGATGCAACATTCCATCTTTCTTAATCTAATGATTGAATCTGTTAGCTGTTTATATGGTACATATTATTATTATATGTTCACTTGACAGCTGCTCTCCTCTGGATCGTGAACTCCAATTTATGTGTCATCACAAAACAGACCTTCTCCTGGGTGCAGACACCAGAAGATCTGGAATTCCATGTCTCCCTAGGGAGAGCATATAATGTGTCTGATAACGGGTTCATGTTTTGGGTTCTACATGACATATGATAGCAAGTGTATTATAGTCGTCCAGTGTTTGGATCCTAAGCTGTTTGATGATGGGACTAAGTCTACAAGAAGAAGAGGGTTTTATCTAAATTCTAACCCGAGGAAGGATCTAGCACTCAGTAAGTGTGTGCATCTACATGTATTGTTTCAGGAAAGACACTGGTTGCTGTAATATGAGAACTTTTATGGCCATATATTGCATAATATACTCACTATTATCCTATAAGAATATTTGATAAAGAGTTATATAACATAGTAGAAGTACCTTTAAAAGAAAAAGTATATATTATATGGAATTACTCTATCTAACCCATGATCGTATAAACTATGTACATGTCTGGTAATATTCTTATTATACATTCTAGTCTCTGTTTGATAGATAAGCCAGCCTCCATGTCATCAGTTCGTGGTACTAAAGTACCTGAAAGATGCAACGATGGTGTATATGATACCACCGACTGGGATATGATATGTCACAGCCAACTAGATACAGTAGATCCGTGGTGGAGGGTGGATCTAATACAGACTTACTGTATACTGGCAGTCAGAATTCTCAATAGAAACCAAAATAGTAAGCAGTTGTATATCTGTAAATTTATTAGAGCAACATATGTACAGTGCATGTGGAAGCAGGTCTGCACTGCCTATACTACTTGCATGTATATCATAAGCATAGTGAGTCTTATTGGTGAACGCATTGCTGAGTTACCAGTATGCAATCCAACTGCATATAGTCCAGCATCATGCAAAACATATTTTTTTCACCTTACAAATTGCTCCACTGGTCTGAAATTAAATGTGGAAAAGCTGTAGTTTTACTCAAATGTTCACTTAGAGTAATTTATTTGTATTAAAATCAGTTTGAGTTCAAATCAACTTCAATTAAAATTGCAGTCATTTCACCAGCAAGGTCTATGTCAGCATGGGTTTGAAATTTATGCTTGACTTTTTACTAGTACTCATAACTAGAGAGAGGACGCTTACACTAGTATTTAGTAGTAGTAGTTAATTTACTAGTGTCATCCCATTAATGATAATTATACAGTTCGCATCTAATTAGTAAGACTGTTAGGCTGACATTCTAGAAAACTAAATTGTGTTGTTAATCAACTATTTATAAAAAAGTATCAAATTAAAACAAAAAAAATTAAAGTTAGAATGCTGTCATCCGTGGATGCCACCAAGTGTTCTGCAATTCTACACAAAACATCCATGTTGGAGCTTGCTCTCAAACCCTCCACAATCTCTTCTAGGCTACTGGCAAAGATCTAAGAATGTTAGAGTTACCGTCTCGGAGGATGTCAGTGGTATCTTCTATACCGTTGGGGAAGAAGACAACTTGTGTGGTTACTATGAACAAGTTCTTGATCAGTTCTACACTGCCATCACTTGTGTCCGACCCATAAGTGGCCGGTATGTCCAGATACTTATGGAGGGGATCAACACACTAAATCTGTTTGAAATAGAGGTGCACGGTTTCTGAGCGGACCAAATTTAATAGACACAGCTTACAGTCTGTGTGACATGGATTTGTCAGTGAAACGTTTAGCTTAGTGATAGTATTATATGATAAACTTTAATTTAAATAGGCCACATATGATTTATATTGGCATAGTGAATCCCAGCTTCACAGGGGAAGTAGTATGCTCAACCATAACAAAGGTAGAACATTCTTGTCTTGGCTGTTTGTCTTGTCTCACACCCAGTGAGGGCTCTGTTTGTAGATGCTTTCATATGCACCCATGTAATTATTGTGTTAATTCTAACTATAACTTTACACTGTTAAGTATTACAACGATTTTCATTTAATAGTTGAATTTAACCGCTTATTATTTGCATGCTTCGCCGTGTTTTGAATTTTGATCTTTATCTGGTGAATTACTAATAACGAATATTCACATTTAGCCCAAAGTGGTTTTCCTTGTTTGCATGTTACTGTATGGAAATATATCAGAAATAGATAACATTCTCTAAAGATGTGGCATCTGTTAGACAGCCCTCTTTATTGACTATATCTACTAACAGTGTACATACATTGTGATGTCCTTGAGCCGCTCTTTCTGGTTGACATTATGGGAGACACAATGTCCAGTGGAAGTCAATAAAAGTAACATAGTACGTGGTATAGCTTCCATTGAGCCAAAATCTATTCAGCTGTGAATACAAAGTTATACACATATAATATTACACAAATTAATAGAAGAGTGTATGACTGCATATGGTGATATTGCGATGCTATTACTGGTCCATATATATACGTATGTTATTACAGTTGCTAGCTTAACACAGAGTCTTCACTCTCTCAACTTTAGCGGTAAGTGTGATCCATCTGCATACTGCAGTCGAATCAACCTCATTTTGTAAGTTGCTTGTTTCCCCTGGAAAATACAGCCAAAAAACTGCTAGAGGAAGAAGCTAGTTTTCCACAGGGGTAAAGATGAGGATTCTGGTTTATTGACATAGTCGTTATCTGGTTGGTTAATATTGTAGAAGCTTCTAGAAGAACCTGTTCAGGGAATGACATCAATTACATTCCCGGAGAAAATCAGCCCTCAGTAAAAGAATATCTGAAGCAACATTTTACTGATTGCTACTACGTCATCGGTAGCATACATCTACAAAGACAGCAGTACCAGCTGAGAGATCTGCAGTTCCTAAAGGACGTCATTGATGTCTCTGGCTACATCAGAATAGAAGGTGATACTGAAAATCAAACCCAAGAGTCAATGGGGGTCAAAGCTCCGCCCATTATTTAGTAGGATTTTGATGCACAATCTGTTTGACTTCTCGATTAGAAATTATATTCTCTCAACGCTTTGGCAGAAATAGCCTTCAAACCAGCACTTGAATATCTTAACTGTGAATCTCCATTAATTAAAGATTTTATATATCATTCAGTGTAAACTGACTAGTGTACAAGTTGTCTAGATACATGTATAACAGATAGCTAATTGCATTGTTATATATACTCACATAGGTCATAGGTTAATCACAGTTGATCATATGATGGAATGTCATGGATCCGTTAAGAGGGCACAGAGTCATTATATTTTGTACAAAATAATGAGGAAGAAGATTTTAAATTATGCTGCGCATCATAAAATGACATACATGTAATATCATTTGGAAACATTGCCTTAGATGTTTCTTTTTATTTTTGAAACTTGGCTTCATTGTAATAAATTAATAATTTGAAGCAAGTTTCTAGCTAATTCAACTGCTAATATGTCATGGCATAGCCTGATCCCAATTGTGCTTTACAGGGCGGATTGAGGACGCCAATGGCAGGATTCCATTTGATAGTCTTAGGACCATAGCAGGCAGAGAACTCACACAGGGGCCAGATTTATACCGGGCCTACAATTTAACTATTGGACACAGTAACAATCAGCTCTACAGTCTGTACATAGACATATCAGGATCTGAACAGATACATGTCGGCTTCAAATCTCTTCTTCGCAAGTAGCCTACATGTATATACATTCTGTGTATATGCACTGTAATGGTATATTATAGGCTTATGGTATTAGAGGGCATATTATAGGCCTAACATCAAACAGGTAGAACACAAATCCTCACTTGTACAAAAATATTTGTATGCTGTTCAATGATGTAACATTGATATCAAGTGTGATATTGCTATACAGTGAGAATGAAATGAATATGTACATGTAGGTATTGACTGTAGTAGCTGACAGATGATAGGTTGTGATGAGAAGCCCACTGTACATGTACATGTAGATGTTCTCACCTAACTTTACTGTGTTTCAGATATAAGTAGAGGGAATGTCTACCTGCGTACGAAGTCATGCTTCCCTCGGACTATGAACTGGAACTTGATAATGTTTGACCTGCGTTTACAGAGTGTCCGGTTCCACAATGCAGGCAGTGCTTGTGAGTCCAGCGGTGAGTTATGTATTGACCTGGTCGAAGTTCTAATCATCCAGTACTATACTTACTCAGTTATACAAACCCAAAACCGTTTCATTCTGATGACTTAGGAGAACCAGCTCAGTAGTTTTTGACTTCATACTCCTATATTATAGTACTGTAAGCTGAGGTAACATGACTGTTATCAAAATTTTTAGTGAATTCAACTCAAAAATATATTTATTACTATTCTAGTATTTGCTCGCCAGCACTAGCAGTCTGGTGAAAGAAAGAGATTTTGAATCATCAGTACCTGCCTACATCATACATATAGATATTTCACAAATACATTCTATCTAGCCAAGTGCTTTACTGTTTATAAGGTTTACAAGTCTATCATGTCATAGACAATTCATTTCCAAAGCAGTGCCAGAGGATTCATTATTGGAATATATTATAAACCAAGAGAATAGAGGAGAAGTGCATCATCTTTCAGTAATATATTATTCTAGGGTCAGCTAAATGTGACGGATTGTGTTCTGGAGGATACTGCTGGTCACCTTTATTCCAGGACTGCTGGTTGGAGTGTCATACTCTCTGCAGAAGGTTGGGCTGCTATGATAGAGGAAAGGACAGCTGCTGCCATGCAGATTGTAGGGGATCATGCAACGGCCCCAATCCAAGTGATTGCAGATGGGTGGGTTTACTCTGCGATGTGCATGTACCTGTATACACACTGTAATTAAAGCCATTTTATATAACCACAACAGGCACGGGTAGTACTGAGGTATACGCCTAGTAGCTAGTCGCATAACCTATTGAATTTACAGCCTAGTACTCTCAGTATTTTTGAGCATCTGTTACGCACGATGCGTGAAGATGCCTTAATGTTGCTCAGTTTTCTTTGATCATATTTAAATCCCAGGTTACGTGAGTTTTGGTGATATGTTTCATTCGAGAGCAAATTATGCATGTATAGTAGTTATACTTATATCAATTATTTACTGCTCTCCTATCATAGTTTGATGGCTGCACAGGATACTACAATGATGAAGGGAAGTGTGTTGATCAATGCTACAGACTCCCCAGCTATGACGCCTTCACACATACATACAGCGTGAACTCAGATAGCAAAGCTGTGCTCTATGGAAAGTTCTGTCTTGACCAATGCCCTCAAGGTACCAGTCCGCTATCAGTGCCTCTCAACTAGCTTTGGTAATAGATCAGTTGTGTTTTCAAACATTTAGCAGGGCTATGGGTGTCTCATCACAGAAAGTTCCTCTGTGCTTTTCTGATTTCGGAAACTAGTTTATTAAATCCGTTATTTCAATGGTAGTATTAACCTGTTAGTAGAGACCTTACTCACACAGTGATTTGAACAAAGAGTGTCTGCAAAGGCTTGGTATTGTACTGGACCATGCTTAATTTTAGAAGTAAATCATGCAGTGAGTGGCATCGCTGTACAAAGTAGCAACTTAGTTAGTCATGTGACTGGAGAATATGTTGGTGAAGCTCAAGTAGCGATTGACGGTGACTTCTCCATGAACTTTGTATCTGTAACGCTACCAGACAAGAACCAGTGGTGGAAAGTTGTGCTGACCTCAGTGATAGAGTTCACACATGCTAATGTATACCTAAGAAAGAGTAACACCTGTATAGATAACAGAGAGGAGAGTACCTTAGCTATTCGCTGTTGTGAGTATAGGCAGGCGTTTACGTCCAATATTCAATGCTCAGTTCGTGGATAGAGATATCTTGGTTGAAGAATGATCAAGGGATTATTACATCCTTGTATTTGATTGCAATTATTATATAAAGGCTGTTAGGCTACAAGGCTTGAATCTATATCAATGAATTCTATTACTAGTGTACATCGTAGTTTAGTCTGTATAGATGAAGTACGGTTCAGTCCAACTACAGTTATCATGTAATTCCAGCACCATACGTACTCAGAGAGACTCACTATTTGACTAGTCAATCATATGATGAGAGAAGTGTACCACATCCACAGGCTCCGGATTGGAGGACATGCACATATAAGCATGACGTAGTGAAGCCAGAGTTCACTGTGGAATGCGACCACCAGGATAACCGCCCCTCAATCCAACAATTTGCCATAAGGAGCTTAGGCTTACACATTGATGAAGCTGGCATTCAGCTTAGAGAGGTGAAAGTGTTTGGAGTCAGTAAGTAAAGTTAGTAAGTAAGTAAGTAAAGTTATTTGATACATGCATAATAATGAGCATATCAACTGGCATCGTCTTTAACCTAAATCTGCTAGCTATGTGTAGAACAGGGTTGTAATTGGTCACCATTGCAACGCACCACATGCATTTCTTATCAAATGAGTCTGTACGAATTCAAATCAGTATTTCCCTCAAATTTTATTTTATATGCTAAGGAACTCTTACCTAAAGTGACAACTAAGCCTGTTCATCAAGCACATGACTGCATCTACATGTGTATCTGCAACCAGAGTTTTGAAATGATAATATAGCACATTGAATTAGTTCATAACCTCACCGATGGAATAAATGTACATCATAGGTCTACAGATGTTATCAGGAGAGTCTTCTTCAAGTGTCTATGGAAATGTAGAAAATCTAGAGATGATCACAGATGGCATACTTTCAACTGGTGTCACTTTATCCAGCTCACGATCTTCTTACTGCATGATTTCGTTCCAAGATATTGTCAAGTTCTCCTATGCCCAAGTGGATATGCATAGCGAGTCGTGCATACGATCACCTGTACCTTGTTCTTATTGTAAGTCCAACTGTGGCAGCACTACTCCTGTGGCTATGTTATAATTGTTAGGAATTTAGAGCAGCGGACGATCGAGTGAGTAAAGGTGTGAGTAGGTGAATGAATTGGTAAGTTATGGTTTATCCATGAAAGCAACTTTCAGCACTCTGCCTCTGCGATCAGCCTACACACATTAGTGGATGACTACACCACACCAGGTGCCAAAAGTGGAACATCGTTCACTCGTGTGTCTAGGCTTATTTCTGTGCATGTAGACGTAGATTTTGTCGTTTCCGGCTACTCAGGTGGCTGTGATGGTAGCATCTCCCGTTGTTTGTTAAGCAGAGTGTCAGAAGATAGCTGTTCAAGGCCAAATTGCTCTCAATGAACAATCCACAACAGTAGCTATGTTTGCCCACAGCACTGCAGTGTTCATTGCATTACTTCTAACCATATACAGAGAATAATATCATGCTCGTTTTATTACACTGCTACAGGAATCATTAGGAAAAACAATCCCAACTCTAACCTGGGGCTTACAGTTTCCTTAAGCTACTATAGTTACTCTCTTTGACTTGCATATTGGTGTGCTATGCAAATAAGAGATTAGATAGTTGCTTTGCTTTAACCAAGAATCTATTTTTACCAACAGCGGTTAACTATATAACGAGTAAGCATACACACCAGCTGCAGCCTCTACAGTATGAAAGTAGATCTCTCTGGAAACTGTGCAGTTCACAGGAACATTTCCTCACTGAGGAATACCAGTCAGTTACAGTCATATGCTCAAACAGAGGTACTTCTCCAGTTCGGCCATTCCTAAGACAGTTTGGGATAGTGCCAATATCCGCAGAAGTTATCATACTTGAAGTGCAGGTTTACGGCTATCTAAGGTACAACATCCAAGGTAAATAATTAACAGATGGATACCTGATAGCAGCACAGGTTACATGTTATTGTCTGTATGATTCAGTATAAGGTGAGACACGTGCTCCACAAACCTGTTATCTACTTATCCCTTTGGAGTCCGTTTTGACTACCATATTCTTGCTTAATGTGAAGATAGACGTAAGTTACTTTCTATATAAACACTACATAACTTATTATAGGCTCAGTATGGGCTCCACATGTTTACATACATTAACATGTATTAGTTGGTTATGCTTGGGTAAAGTAGTGGAGTCACAGTCACTCTGTAACTATCAAAGAGACTCATACGTAAAAAGGCTGAACCTACATGTACCAACATTGTATCTTGACACTATTTACTGTCCTCAGTTAATGAGTGAGACTTAACTTGCAGGAGCTTATTTTAAACACGAAGGAGCGTGTCTACATCAATGTCCACCTGGCTATCAGCCAGACCTCAGAGCCGAGTGTAAACCTTGCCCTCAGCATAAATGTTCAAAAGTGTGTGACTTGCGACACATAGATGAGTCCCAGGAAGCATTGCAGAAGACTAACATCCTGTCAAACTGGGAGTGGTATGGTTGTACTTATATACTAGGCAATCTCATACTACCTCGATCCATCTTTACTGAAGGTAACACCTACCATCTAGTGAAAGCCGAGCATCTCCAATAATGTATAACTATTAGAATAAATGACTCTAGTGTTGTTCTCATTGATAATATTTATGCTTGACTATATATTGTTTTATTTGCTGTGTACATCGTATCTATTGGAGAACTGTTTTGTGTTGCCACTGTGCATGAAAACTGTGAACATGTATATAATACTTTAGTACCAATTCTAAGCACATATAATCTGAACGTGATTACACTGTATATAGGCATGATGTTACACATCATGTAATACACCTTAGAAAGTTATTTACTGAAATTTAGTTTATAACTTTATATTCTCAAACTATACAAGTGCATGTATGTACATTTTTATATTAATTCTCTATTAGCTTAGATTTACTTCTCACATTGACTTCTAATAGAGATGCCTCCATACATATCACTGGAATATATGGAGAGATACTTTGGAAGAGTGGAAGAGGTCACTGGAGTTCTTATCATCAATCCTCCAGCTCACCTATCAGAGAATATCAACTCTCTCAGTATGTTCAGATCCCTGGAGATAGTCTGGGGTGACGGGAGGTGGATATCTCCAACATGTGACCACACAGACCCATGTAACGGGTAGAGTAGAATATTCACTTCCAAATTATTTGATAACTCAGATACTTAGCAGGCTGTACCAACCCTTAAATATGTCATATAAAATCTGTTAGAGAATTGTCATAGTAAAGTGGTTTCGTATCCTCATGTATGATTTGTCACTGCAGTGAGTCTATCAGAATTATTACACATATTTGTAGGTTCAAACTAGTGTGTGCTGAGGCGTAATACTTACATGTACATATACATGTAGGTCTATGTGTGTATATACGATGTATATGTAAGTATGTATATTATAATATAGGACTGAAATTTCCTAATCTCTGGGTACACTTCACATTGTACCGATTATGCATGTATATTTAACAATTTAGTGAGTACACGGTCTACATATCCTCTAATTCTATAACAACTCTTGGGATGCCGAATGTGATAGACATAGTTGATGGCAATGCTAGCCTAAGGACCACCTCTATGTGTCTACCCGACCCAACTCAGCTAAGGTCTGTGTTCATAGTACGGGATACCTTCCACAGAGACATAGAGGTGCCTTCTAACTGCAGTAAGTGTGCTTTTGTTCATAGACTTGAAAAATTCAAGTTATATTGTGAATTGAATGTGCTATCTGCATATAGACCAAAGGTTATATTTACATACCCGCCCAGATATCTGGGAGTGTATAGAGTTGGTATTTATCTGCACATTGAATAAAAACATTCTTCATAATTGTGTGCGTCTAGCCATACTGAAACTATCTGATAATTATATATTAATTTAAATAATATATTATAGTAAGTTCTTTGTAATTGCTATTCACTGTTAGCACTTTCTGGTAAAACACATGTACTACCATAGACTCACGTGTCTCATTTACAGCAAGTGAAGCAAGCACCTGTAGCAGTGAGTGTGCCAATGGATGTGTAGGAGCAGGTGCTAACATGTGTTTAAAGTGTCACCCTGCTGACAAAAACTGCAGAAGGTGCCAGAACTATGAGTTTGAAGATACGTGTGTTAAATCATGTGACATTGTAAAAGAGGCACTTACCTATCCTGCCAGTGGAAAGCGCTGTCTCAGATGCCACAGCCAGTGTGAAGAAGGCTGTGTTGGCCCTGTGAGTACATGTATTTTATACAGCATGTATCATATACACCGTGACTTTGTAGAGGCATTTTTTACTAGTTTGGAGTTATCATGACATTGTATAGGTGATCGTGCTTGTAAGTAGACCAGCATGGAGAGGTAGTAATACAATGTAATATAATCAATTATATATAGATATGGAAAATATGTGCATTGTGGAATGTGTTGTCATACTGTGGTATAAAGTGAATATGTATATACATGTACTACATGTATGCTGATGCAGTTAAACTTTGAGTGCACGTCCTGCAAGTGGTATGAGGTCAATGGAGAGTGTGTTAACGAGTGTCCACCTCCTACTAGTATATTGGCTGGAACTAACCACTGCATCACCTGTGTACCAAGGAGAGAGTGTCTCTACTTGTAAGTACTCATCTCTGATTGGTTAGTTTACTTTTGAGTACTCATCTCTAATTGGATAGTTTACTTGTACATGTATAATCTTCATCATGAATTGCACATGGCGGTGTATAATGTGTTTAAGGTTTAAACTCTCGACTCTGCCATATTTAGCTGAAGATCACATCATAGTTGGATTTCTATTTAGAATGAGTAGAGAAATAATATTATATTCTCACTACTTTTTCATTAATCTATTGCAATTGCCTGTAGGAAGTATTATAGATAACTCACATGCTACTGTGTCGGACTAAACTGTGACTGATAGTGAAATGTATTATGTTTTATTCTACACAGTGTATCATCTAGTGAGAACCCTGATTTAATATTCCTAAACCTAACATATGATGGGTTTGGTATGTTGTCATGGAAGCGGAAGACTACAGCAAGCTGTGATGAATACTGTATAAGACAGCTCAGTACAATAGTAAAGTTTCGTAAAGTAGATGGAAAAACTACTACATTGGACATGTCACCAGGTAAAACAAATATATAGTCAGAGTTTTACACTTAAATGCATGCTGTATGCAACCGAGTTAAACCTACTGTATATCTCAGCATTCACCTATGGGTCTATAATTAGTAGCTCTCTCTCTCTCTCTTCTGTGAGATGAGTGTTGGACTACAGCTTGTGTTTTCTGTTCTAATGTGCCACGGCCCTAGTTTAGAAAATATTACAGCAAATGATTCAAGATTGCCCATAAGTCCATGAAGTAAATGGACAGAAAGTAATTATTGGTTGGTTGCAGTTATTTCCTATACAGTACTGCAAAATATTTTCGTGTCCATGGTGCTTGAAAATTGCATCGTTATAGTGCAACAGCTAATAAAACATCCTTGCCTCATATCGCAGGTATAGACAGTATAGACTTGTATCAACCGAGAATTAGACTGGAGGTGAATCAGCTATACTATATTACTGTAACCTTTGCAACAGAATACTATATCTCAGTGCCACACCTTCCTATGTCTATATATCTAAGTAAGTAATAATGTATGTATATAGTATAGCGACATGTCTAGTGACACTGCGCAAGTGGTATTTCATTTGTTGGGCAGATGAGTTGACAGCCTCTCATCTCTCCAACCTACATCTATGTATCTCTCTAGCCTGCCTATCTTTCAACATGTCTACCTTTCAAGCTAATATTTCCTTTTAACTAAGGTAGCTTTGTAAACATAGGTTAACGCTTATATTGTGTACATTGCTACATAGCTACTTGACTTCTGTGGTTGCTATGGGTACTACCCAGGTTATGGAAGTTATTTATTATTTGGTAGGTGCTGCCAATAGTCTTATAGAGAAAAGTGTGAAGTTTGATGTACTTTCTCCGAAAGAAGCCAGGATCGTTTATCTTGTTGATGAGTCAGAACTGACAACCCACCCAGGAGAGTCACATGTAACAGTAGTTGGGAACCACAGTGTAGACATATTCAACATAACAGTCACAAGGTACCCACTAATTAATACGTCATAAAATGAACTAGTCCCTGCATATCAATGATCTGAAGAGCTGTAATAGCTTGAACAAGTAGTTTGTTAAGTACTGCCAGACTCTCCAGACTTGCAACTTGTGTGATTTTAATATGCACATGTGTGCATCTTATGGTAATGGAAAAATATTTTTTCCGGCCAGCAAGAACTTGATCAGAGTCTAATTTTTTAATAAATCTCAAGTATTTACATCTACAATTGTTGACAATAAATGTGGTGTGTGCACACCTGTGCGTGTGTGATACATGTTTGTTTTGTCTGGTTTATTTGTTGCTCAACAGATTTGACACTGTGCTATAGTTAACACATCTTGTTGAATGCGAGTAATTGATATAATATTTAACATTGCTATATGTTAACCACCGCATATAAATGTACGTCTGTTGTAGACACACAGTAGTTATCAATATATTTGTCTAAGTCTGTCTCCACCTCTATTCATCTCATTTGTGTTTGCAGTGAAGTCCTAGTAGACATACCGGAATCGGTCAGAACTAGCTGGTGGCGTAAAAGACTCTACAACTATAGAATACTGTTAGAGGTGGACTCTGCCTTCCGCCATGGTGAGAGATACACAGCCGAAATCAGGTTTGTGAACCAGAAGTATAAATGGAGGACCACATTTCAGAAGTCAGCAACGTACAACAAATACATTTCACGAGGTAAGCTTCATTAATTCTTTTCAGACTGTAGACAATATCTACATTTGTATGTTTGCTTGTACCAGCACAGTTAACATGACCTGATGATGTATGCAGTAGGCTTACACTAAACATCTGACTACATGTATACTATTGATAGTTTTTCTTCACTGCATATCATAAACTTCACCACCTCCTTCACATCACAGTTGCACAGGGAATATTGCGATTTTATAGTGGCGAGTCCAGCAATACGATATAAAAGATTTACCGACTACCAGGGTGAATTTTAAAGAATAAACATACTTGTACATGTTTGCGAAATTTTCCATGATTGGCATGAAGCTAGTATAAATAATTGTCTTCTTCGCTAAAATAATTGCTCAAACAATTAAAGGTTTCAAGCGTTGCAAACGTTATAACTGCAAATTAGATCTTATTGGTCTAGAACTTGTCATCTCAGTCCCAAAGATTAAACATTTACCCAATCAAGTATATATTGCAATGCAATTGTGTTCTAGAACAATACAACAAGAGTAAAGCTTTGAAGTTTGGGTTTCAAGCTTACAGAAGAGCTAACTTTACAGTAGATCCTGACATCGGCGACGAAAATAGCGTAGTATCTCAATTAGCTGATGTGGAACTGCTGACTCTTCTGGGTTTTGTTCTCTTTGTTTTTGGTGCTAATGTAAGTCACAACTTTACTACATATATACTGAGGAAACTTCCAGTTACGACATTGTTATGCAACATTCACACTGCCGTTTATACCAACTACTAGCGGCGAGCGGCCAACGCTAACCACAAGTTAGCGGCGGGGCTTAAAGTTCATGCAGCATGTTGAACTCGTTGACCCCTACCGCTCACTGGAGCATGTCACTATATAATGTAGTTGTGGTTAGCGTTGGCCGCACGCCGCTAGTAGTTGTTATAAACGGCAATGTGAATGTAGCATTACTGGCTACACTGCTATTGACAGAACTGTTACCAACCAGTTATTTCTATATTGATGTACAAGTATCTACTGCATCACTTCAGATCTTTATATGGAAATTTAGTTGAGTTTAAAGTGTTTGACTAGGTGAACCATGTGCCAGCCTCACTGGTACTATTATAATACGAGTAAACTATATTATAAACTGTTGCTGATAATTCTAGTGGTCCATAAAACCATCTGCAAACGGGAGTAATTACTGCACAGAAGCAACACATATCTGTTTCAGATGACAATAGTTGTGGGAGGGTACAGGTACTACCAGAGTAGAAAGATTCCATCAGTTCCAAAGTATCTTGACAAGATCAGAACCAAGTACCATGCTTATAAGTCACGCCACTCAGTGAGAGAAACATACAGTCAGTTTAATGAAGAGTTACACCCTGACTCAGAGTTTGACTCTTACTCTCACTCTGACTCTTACTCCGACTCTGAATCTGAGTTTCAGTCTCAACAACAAGATCTCATGTATTATAGTGAAGTAGACGAACGTAGATTTGATCCACGAACTCAGGGATATAGGTACTGAGTGTTAGCATTGTTAGGGCTGGCGTACCATTTAGTTCATATTAATAAAATACACATGATTTTACTGTTTATGTTACATTAAGTTGATTATGTCTGTTGTGTTGGGTTATTGAGGAAAGTCTAGTTATTGGTAACTGAAAATATTCCACCTAAGTTTAATCTGCCAACACAATAATATGATAAGTCATTTATCATATTATTGAAACATGCTGTTTTGAATCCATCTAATATAATATGTAATATATCTGATATTTTTAGATGCTAGGTCAAAGGTCGTCCACAATGTGACCTTTGGGCTAATTTACCAGTATTGATCAGCAATTGGTAGGTTCAATCTGGTATTACAGTGTATAGGCTTAAATCCTGCCAATATTTCATATTTAGGTGTCTGGTTCTCAAAGCAATACCCTAAAAGCAGAAATATTTTGCGGAAGTTTCGCGAGTTTGCTAATCCTGGAGCAATTTGCGATAGAAATATTTAGCGATCGCAAAATTGATGTTTAAGCATATTTCAGCATTAAAACCAAGCTTAGCTAAGCTCTATGTTTACTCAGATTTAAACCCCACTTACATACAGTACAAAACTGCAACTGACTCCTATATAGTGCAGTAAGCCCACCTGTGAGGTAAAGTAATTACCATAGCTTGTTAAAAAATCCTCTGATTAAGCACCTACTCTAGGCTACTTACCAATTATGTTATAGCAAATACTTGATGCTTTGTAAAATATCCAACTATGTATCATATAGCTATATAGCTGCATGTATGGTCTGTTTAAACCAGAAATTATTTAAATCAGTTTGAAAGCAGATATTAATAGCGATGGAAATTATTTGCGAGTTTGTCACTCCGAAATTCGCAAAAGTTAAAACTCGCAAAATGTAGCTGCTTTTAGGCAGTGGCTACCATTGGAAATAGTTTTCATAATAACTTGTTATAATTAAATATGTGTATGTATACAGCCTCCCTTGTTTACTGTATTCTAGTGCTTGTGTTTATAGTACATGATAGAACTACACTGTATATGTCATATTCTCCAAAAGGGCAGCACTGTGGAAGAAGTTCAATCCTTATTAAGAACACCAGGAAAATAAAATAAATCTACAGTCAAGCTATCCATCCTCAACCATAAATTCAAGTCAAACCTCTCAGGTGCATGTTACGTGTAGGAGACATTTAGTTGAACTTAATTTGATCATGCAGGAATATTTCGACCTATACATGTATCAATATATTGCTCAAAATAGTGGAGATTTTAATCTATGCTACAATAGTGAGGGACAGATCCTGAAGAGATTAAAAGTAAATGCATCACAATCTTCAATGATCTATTTTAGGTTCATAGGCTATAAGAACTCCTTCAATTTATCTACTCTTGCCTTTAGTTGAATTAGTAAGTAGACAACTTTTTTTGTTTACAAGAAATACGCAACAAATGTGTAGCACTTAACAATGTTTTCCGTTTTTTAAATTTGTGATATTGGTTGAAGTTGTGGGTCTCTGTAGCATGCCCTTTACAACTGCAGAAAATTGGAGGCCCAAAATTGCATTGCTTTTAATGCATAACTTACAATCTACAGTGCATTAGTATGAGAACTAACAGAGTCTCCATTTTAGATGTTTTGATTGGTATTTGTTGAATAAAATTAACGAGTGTGTAAGTCTAACATTGCTGTGTGTGTAGGTCGACATAATCAGACATACTGTCAATGACTTGTTCCATACACTTGACATGCATACATATAAAAATAATACATACGCATAAATTTACTGCAGCCAAGGCTGAGATGTGGAATACTGTTATAGATCTGTTTCACATTGTTCTGTATCCCTTGTTTACTGAACTTCTTCTTATCACAGTATCTTACCACTACAGAAAACTAACTAGACAACACGCTCAGCAAATAGCCTCTATAAGATACATTTAAATCAGATTTATTTCATTCAGGAATTATGATAATCATATAAATTCTTATTATCTGAAGTATATATTCTTGAATTACAGCAGAAACAGGAAGTGATCTCATTTTGATATAATGACTCCATTTTCTGTACAAGTAATCTCAGCATATGGAGTAGTCCAGGACTCGCCAATCCTATAGCTCTTCCCATCATAATCTACACATGAGCTCACTACAACACAGTGTGTATGCAATTTATAACACCATAAGCAGTTACATATACATATACGTTAAAACAATTCACTTTAAATCGTGGACCAACACTAACGCAGACAGCAATATTTCTAGTATGAGATGATCGAAGAGATCCTTACTAATACACTGTAACTATATTATTCATTCATTTATTTGAGTGTGAATTTTTATAAACAGTATTATGACCGAGGAAGACTAGAGACATCACAACATGTCTACCGACCTCTGCAGGTTCCGCACATGGCAGGACAGTAGTTTTTAAGGGCACCATAGAGACTACAGTACTTTTTAGGATAGTATCCTGTAGAACTAGGTTGTCCACACATGGCTACTTCAACAGGTGGATCACACATTTTCAGACCTAGCAAAGATAATGGTGTTATATTATACAACATGGAATAATCAATTGATATCTTTATGTACATAAGCTACATGATTGTACATGTTGTATGCTTTGTACATCTTGATACAAAATATAGAGCAATGGATAATATAATAATAATAATATAAATATAATAATTTGATATCACAAAGCAATGCTATACCCAGGGAAATATCATTGTGCATGTAATACTATAAATTGTTTTACCTGAAGGTCCTTTGGTGGTTGTACTCTTGGATTCCCCACCATTAGCTACATTGTAAATATATTACATGTACATTAAAATTGTTAAATTTAATACGTTACAACAATGCTAATGTTTACACGTAGACTACAACATGCACAAACACCGAAGTGTAGATGTAGATGACTGGGCAGTATATTATAGAGTATAGAGTATAGAGTATAGAGTATAGAGTATAGAGCGTAGAGCGCAGAGCGCAGAGCGCAGAGCGTAGAGTGTAGAGTATAGAGTATAGAGTATAGAGTATAATACCTGGACACCACTTGCACATGACTGGACAGTAATTGTAGGGTACATTGACATATTCGCAACTATCCTCTTTCCACTCAGTACCACAAACAGAATATTCTTTTACTTGAGAGCAATCCACTGAAATATAACCAATTTCGCGTAAGGTCACACTATAATACCAGCATATTACATGGAGATTTACATGTTATTACATTGTACCGTATTACATTATAATCCACACTAAATTACGTTACGTTTGTCTACGAGTATATTACATTACATTATATTATTACATTGAACATTATTATTATACTACGGGTACATTGTATCACATCACATCATATCATAAATTATATTATATTATATTATATTATATTATATTATATTATATTATCATATTGTATTATATTATATTATATTATACTATATTATACGATATTATATTATATTATATTATTATATTATATTATATTATACGATATTATATTATATTATATTATATTATATTATAGCACGTATATACATGTACTATAGATGGTTCAGTCTTATCAGTTAACAGTTATGATGCAAGCATCCAACCTATTTGAATCTAAAATTAGCCAAATAACTGTTATGTACTATTTTTGCCAACTTCTAACGGATGGATTTGTCAATTCATTTTCATAACTGTTGACCTATATACTGTTGACCTATATATTATTCTTATCTATGTTGACTTAACTTAAACTCCTTACTTACTGTCACACTCTCCACCTTTCTGTATCCATGGTTCATTTAGACAGCTACACTCACAGGTTTTTATATCCAGTGTTCCTCCGTTCTTGCAGACCTTCCCTCCACAATCTATTCAGTGAAGGTTGAATACTTATTTACACTAACATAATCACACATTTACCTAGCCTGCTTGTCTACAAGTCTATTGAAATCTACTACCTAGTCGATAACGGTTTGGTAGCAAGGGAAAGTAAACTTACCACACAGTCCAGGAGTTGTGCTCTGTGGACAGCTGGATGCTCTGTTACCAGCAATGTATGGACTGTAGATAGTGTCTTGATTATTTCCACTAAAGTAAGTTACAGTATTATAAATTATACAGTGTTCATTAAATTCAATACATCCAGTTATTTGCTAACATCTAGCTAAAGGTTCACTGTTGACTCCCTACAATGCGTTACAAGTTTGATGTTACAATACTGTATCTTGAACTAATGAAAAAGAATTATACTCATCAGAGATATTCTTTGATTCATTTTTATAGAAAGCTATCACTGAAATGTTGAAGGATTCACGATAATATGTGCAGTCAATGTAACAGCATACATCTGAGGCAAAGCAACTCCCCAGGTCTGAAGTCCTCAGTAATACAGGTTGAAAGGTTAGCCAGAACTGGCATTGATGGGATTTAATCACGAAGCCTCTGGTGTCAATCTAATGGAAGTACTCGTATGCAGCTCTAATTGAGTGACTAGAAATTTAGTGTAATATTTTACATGAAACAGTATAATTAATAGACTAAGTTCCAGTGCCTGCATATCATTCGTAGCTACTTTATGGTTTACGCATGATTTTTTGCAGTGTTACAAAGGCTGTCTGCAACCTAAGACTGTAGTTGTATACTTTTCTCAACCCAAAACATAGAGAACTTACCTTGTGGCATAGTTACAGGCATAGGACTCTTTTCCATCACACACAGCATAACCACACCCTATCCGGGCAGTCTCCGCCCACACCACCTGTGTATAGTGACCAACATCTACATCAGCTGTTTTCCCTTTTCCTAGAAAAGTGGTTCAATAGTCCAATATTTACCTCCATGCGCATGTAGGCTGTGCTATAAGAGAAATCTACTAGGTGTTCACTATGGGTTTTTCTTCTTCTCTTAACAAAATGATTCCAATTGTACTTTACTCGTGTGCTTGTTGTTCCTACTGCATGGAGTATTATAGGAGTACATTATGTGCTGTTTTAACAAATTCTACTCACCAAAATCCAGATACTTCACTTCTGACTGCCAATCATCTATGGCTTCCTTCCAGCTCTCTTGTCCAAATGCCAGGTTCTGGCCCACTGAATAGCTTCCTGCAAGGAGTAGCAACAATCCTTGTCTATTTCAAAATCCTGTTCTAGTTGCTACTTGTTAATACTGGAATTTAAGACAAATGAGGGGCGGGGGGGGGGGGGTCTGTACCCATACCAATCACTACACACAGCTAGTAGAATAGAATTTTGACCTGAATCCAGTAGTGATTTACATGTAGTTATTTTGGAAGACTTAAGATTGTCCTCTACTTTGTTCTGATATGGAGGCAAAGTCTAAAGTCTAATCTAAGTGTAATTTTCACTCTCCTAAGATGCATGTAGTTTGACAATATTGGTAGTCTAGATAGATTGGGAGCACTTTATTTTATTTTTTGTCAAAAGATTGAGTGCTATTCAAGGTGGCAACATAGCATTCACCAATAATACAGTAAAAATCTTCGAATTTATCTGCAAAGTGCAAAGTGCTTTGGCCAATGAACTTACTAGAGCAAGGAAGTGCTTTTTTAATGCACCGTCTGGTTGTTACTGGGAAAGTAGGTCACCGGAATACCATTGATCTAAATGAATCCAGGAATCTTGGCTACTTGTGAGATGGATAAAGGTGAATACAAAATATGCAATTGTATTTATACTTACTCGGCACGATTCTGTCCAAGCCTTTATCGTGGTCATCAATACAGTTAGATGCCCATTTCTGAGCAATCATAGCCAGTTCGTCATCCCAATACTGAAATGTAACAAAAGTTAGACTAATTTGTTCAGAGCACAGCCAATCAATCTTTGTATTCTATCCAAATCAGATTCCTAAATATACAAATAATTATTGATCTGCCTGGACTGTCTGTTAGTCAAAGTTTAAATATACACAGTGCCATATTATAATAAGACAGGAAACATCTAGTGAATTAGTTTTTTACTCTCTGGTTGAAGCTGATTCTATCACAGTGATCCTAACCTAATATGTATTACTGTGTCATGCTGTTGATGTAATATCAAGATTTCAAAAGTTTGGGTAGAAACTTTACTTCTTATTCTGATTTCTTACCATCTTCTGCATGTTGGTAGCTGCTGGTTGAACTGTACTTCTATACTTGTTGTGTAGATCAACAATTAGAGTTTTATCAGCAGCTGAAACTCCTTCATTGGTTGGTTTGTCTGCTCCTTCTCGGGGAGCTAAACATGCTGTATGAGTGCTACGGTAATCTCTGAACTTTGCAGGGCATGTCTAAAGCAGGGAGTAGCAATATTTTATTATTAATATGCTAGTTAGCTGCAGAGATTCTAAAAAGTTTTTAACTTTTGAAACTAGTTTTTAGTAGATCTCATTTTGCTCAGAGTATTTTATTTGCACTCACCGAGTCAGTCTGCTTGGTTAGAGCAATCACACCCCATAATACTATAAATTAGAGATAGAGGCAGTGAATTATATGCAATATCATAGATACTAAGCTGTCATGTGTTAATTCATTCCTTCTCTGTAACTCACGAATGTAAAACAGCTTCTTATGTTGAGAGGATGAAAATGGAGGGTATAATATTTAATAAGATTCTTATAAAGATATTATAAATGAGAAGATAGAACTAACAGTTAAACTTATTATAATATACTTACCGCATAAGATGAACTTGTGTGATGCCATATCTACAGAGTTGTTGTAGAGAAGAGATGATATTCTGTCTGCTAGAAAAGATTCTAATGATTTCAGTAGAATACTCATCTCACTTTTATACTGAAATTTATTGGCAGTTCCCATTTACTGAGTGTCAATGCCCTGCCATTACTGATACCAAAAATTGCTTTTTCAAGCTCAATATGCTGGCGCCCACTCAACATAGAGCACCGCCACTATGCACTTTGTTTAACAAAGCTGTCACCTTGCTGGTAAATCTGAAGAGCATAATTATTGCTACTTATACTTGTTTTCCACACTGAAGTCAGGGGAGTAACAGTATAGTTATAGTACAGAAATATATTGAAGAAATAACAAAAAATTTAAGAGAAGACTACTTTAATTGCATACTTCATATACATGTACATTTATAAATGTAGATATTGTTAGGATACATGTACATGTGTACGTAGATGTTGTTAGAATACTTACTAACACTGTTTGTGTTTCCTGGTATTAAATACTCAATAGCTATCAAAGTGAAGAGCATTTTAAAATACTTCAGTGATGATTGCCTCGGTTCCAAGGAGGTTTCTACGAACTCACAACTCTAGATTATAACAGTATAAGATTTTGAGTTCATAGAAACCTCCTTGAAACCTAATGCCCCAAATGAGTTTCCTTGGAAAAAATAACTATAATTATTATAGTTATTTATTTCCAAAGAATACAAAATGAAGTTATACTCTCACAAGATATTAATGGGTTATTGGCAGAAATCATCGAACTTCTGCTACAACGCACTTCTGATGCTAAACCACTGATATCTAGCATACGACTGATGTCTAGTATACCACTGATGTGTAGTATACAACTGATGTATAGTATACCATTGATGTGTAGTATACCACTGATGTGTAGTATACCACTGGTGTGTAGTATACCACTGATGTCTAGTATACCACTGATGTCTAGTATACCACTGATGTGTAGTAAACCACTGATGTCTAGTATACCACTGATGTCTAGTATACCATTGATGTGTAGTACACCACTGATATCTAGTATACCACTGATGTGTAGTAAACAACTGATGTATAGTATACCATTGATGTGTAGTATACCACCGATGTGTAGTATATCACTGGTGTGTAGTATACCACTAATGTCTAGTATACCACTGATGTCTAGTATACCACTGATGTGTAGTATACAACTGATGTATAGTATACCATTGATGTGTAGTATACCACTGATGTGTAGTATACCACTGATGTGTAGTATACCACTGTTGTGTAGTATACCACTGATGTGTAGTATACCACTGCTGTCATGTATACCACTGATGTGTAGTATACCACTGATGTGTAGTATACCACTGCTGTCATGTATACCACTGCTGTCATGTATACCACTGATGTCTAGCATACCACTGATGTATAGTATACCATTGATGTGTAGTATACCACTGATGTCTAGCATACCACTGATGTATAGTATACCACTGATGTGTAGTGTACCACTGATGTGTAGTATACCACTGCTGTCATGTATACCACTGATGTCTAGCATACCACTGATGTGTAGTATACCACTGCTGTCATGTATACCACTGATGTGTAGTATACCACTGATGTGTAGTATACCACTGCTGTCATGTATACCACTGATGTCTAGCATACCACTGATGTGTAGTATACCACTGCTGTCATGTATACCACTGATGTGTAGTATACCACTGATGTGTAGTATACCACTGCTGTCATGTATACCACTGCTGTCATGTATACCACTGATGTCTAGCATACCACTGATGTGTAGTATACCACTG
Organism: Bugulina stolonifera; assembly: GCA_935421135.1. Classification (NCBI taxonomy): domain Eukaryota; kingdom Metazoa; phylum Bryozoa; class Gymnolaemata; order Cheilostomatida; family Bugulidae; genus Bugulina; species Bugulina stolonifera. The sequence goes on along the minus strand of OW285195.1, from coordinate 15,655,737 downwards.
CTGTCATGTATACCACTGATGTCTAGCATACCACTGATGTGTAGTATACCACTGCTGTCATGTATACCACTGATGTGTAGTATACCACTGATGTGTAGTATGCCACTGCTGTCATGTATACCACTGCTGTCATGTATACCACTGATGTCTAGCATACCACTGATGTATAGTATACCATTGATGTGTAGTATACCACTGATGTCTAGCATACCACTGATGTATAGTATACCACTGATGTGTAGTGTACCACTGATGTGTAGTATACCACTGCTGTCATGTATACCGCTGATGTCTAGCATACCACTGATGTGTAGTATACCACTGCTGTCATGTATACCACTGATCTGTAGTATACCACTGATGTGTAGTATACCACTGATGTGTAGTATACCACTGCTGTCATGTATACCACTGCTGTCATGTATACCACTGATGTCTAGCATACCACTGATGTGTAGTATACCACTGCTGTCATGTATACCACTGATGTCTAGCATACCACTGATGTGTAGTATACCACTGCTGTCATGTATACCACTGATGTGTAGTATACCACTGATGTGTAGTATACCATTGATGTGTAGTATACCACTGATGTCTAGTATACCACTGATGTGTAGTATACCACTGCTGTCATGTATACCACTGATGTCTAGCATACCACTGATGTGTAGTATACCACTGCTGTCATGTATACCACTGATGTGTAGTATACCACTGATGTGTAGTATACCACTGCTGTCATGTATACCACTGCTGTCATGTATAGCACTGATGTCTAGCATACCACTGATGTATAGTATACCATTGATGTGTAGTATACCACTGATGTCTAGCATACCACTGATGTATAGTATACCACTGATGTGTAGTGTACCACTGATGTGTAGTATACCACTGCTGTCATGTATACCACTGATGTCTAGCATACCACTGATGTGTAGTATACCACTGCTGTCATGTATACCACTGATATCTAGTATACCACTGATGTGTAGTATACCACTGATATCTAGTATACCACTGATGTCTAGCATACCACTGATGTGTAGTATACCACTGCTGTCATGTATACCACTGATGTCTAGCATACCACTGATGTGTAGTATACCACTGCTGTCATGTATACCACTGATGTCTAGCATACCACTGATGTGTAGCATACCACTGATGTCTAGCATACCACTGATGTCTAGCATACCACTGATGTCTAGCATACCACTGATGTCTAGCATACCACTGATGTCTAGCATACCACTGATGTCTAGCATACCACTGATGTCTAGCATACCACTGATGTCTAGCATACCACTGATGTCTAGCATACCACTGATGTCTAGCATACCACTGATGTCTAGCATACCACTGATGTCTAGCATACCACTGATGTCTAGCATACCACTGATGTCTAGCATACCACTGATGTCTAGCATACCACTGATGTCTAGCATACCACTGATGTCTAGCATACCGCTGATGTGTAGTATACCACTGATGTGTAGTATACCACTGATATCTAGCATACCACTGATGTCTAGCATACCACTGATGTGTAGTATACCACTGATGTCTAGCATACCACTGATGTGTAGTATACCACTGATGTGTAGTGTACCACTGATATCTAGCATACCACTGATGTGTAGTATACCACTGATGTCATGTATACCACTGATATCTAGTATACCACTGATGTGTAGTATACCACTGATATCTAGTATACCACTGATGTCTAGCATACCACTGATGTGTAGTATACCACTGCTGTCATGTATACCACTGATGTCTAGCATACCACTGATGTGTAGTATACCACTGCTGTCATGTATACCACTGATGTCTAGCATACCACTGATGTGTAGCATACCACTGATGTCTAGCATACCACTGATGTCTAGCATACCACTGATGTCTAGCATACCACTGATGTCTAGCATACCACTGATGTCTAGCATACCACTGATGTCTAGCATACCACTGATGTCTAGCATACCACTGATGTATAGTATACCATTGATGTGTAGTATACCACTGATGTCTAGCATACCACTGATGTATAGTATACCACTGATGTGTAGTGTACCACTGATGTGTAGTATACCACTGCTGTCATGTATACCACTGATGTCTAGCATACCACTGATGTGTAGTGTACCACTGCTGTCATGTATACCACTGATATCTAGTATACCACTGATGTGTAGTATACCACTGATATCTAGTATACCACTGATGTCTAGCATACCACTGATGTGTAGTATACCACTGCTGTCATGTATGCCACTGATGTCTAGCATACCACTGATGTGTAGTATACCACTGCTGTCATGTATACCACTGATGTCTAGCATACCACTGCTGTCATGTATACCACTGATGTCTAGCATACCACTGATGTGTAGTATACCACTGCTGTCATGTATACCACTGATGTCTAGCATACCACTGATGTGTAGTATACCACTGCTGTCATGTATACCACTGATGTGTAGTATACCACTGATGTGTAGTATGCCACTGCTGTCATGTATACCACTGCTGTCATGTATACCACTGATGTCTAGCATACCACTGATGTATAGTATACCATTGATGTGTAGTATACCACTGATGTCTAGCATACCACTGATGTATAGTATACCACTGATGTGTAGTGTACCACTGATGTGTAGTATACCACTGCTGTCATGTATACCACTGATGTCTAGCATACCACTGATGTGTAGTATACCACTGCTGTCATGTATACCACTGATCTGTAGTATACCACTGATGTGTAGTATACCACTGATGTGTAGTATACCACTGCTGTCATGTATACCACTGCTGTCATGTATACCACTGATGTCTAGCATACCACTGATGTGTAGTATACCACTGCTGTCATGTATACCACTGATGTCTAGCATACCACTGATGTGTAGTATACCACTGCTGTCATGTATACCACTGATGTGTAGTATACCACTGATGTGTAGTATACCATTGATGTGTAGTATACCACTGATGTCTAGTATACCACTGATGTGTAGTATACCACTGCTGTCATGTATACCACTGATGTCTAGCATACCACTGATGTGTAGTATACCACTGCTGTCATGTATACCACTGATGTGTAGTATACCACTGATGTGTAGTATACCACTGCTGTCATGTATACCACTGCTGTCATGTATAGCACTGATGTCTAGCATACCACTGATGTATAGTATACCATTGATGTGTAGTATACCACTGATGTCTAGCATACCACTGATGTATAGTATACCACTGATGTGTAGTGTACCACTGATGTGTAGTATACCACTGCTGTCATGTATACCACTGATGTCTAGCATACCACTGATGTGTAGTATACCACTGCTGTCATGTATACCACTGATATCTAGTATACCACTGATGTGTAGTATACCACTGATATCTAGTATACCACTGATGTCTAGCATACCACTGATGTGTAGTATACCACTGCTGTCATGTATACCACTGATGTCTAGCATACCACTGATGTGTAGTATACCACTGCTGTCATGTATACCACTGATGTCTAGCATACCACTGATGTGTAGCATACCACTGATGTCTAGCATACCACTGATGTCTAGCATACCACTGATGTCTAGCATACCACTGATGTCTAGCATACCACTGATGTCTAGCATACCACTGATGTCTAGCATACCACTGATGTCTAGCATACCACTGATGTCTAGCATACCACTGATGTCTAGCATACCACTGATGTCTAGCATACCACTGATGTCTAGCATACCACTGATGTCTAGCATACCACTGATGTCTAGCATACCACTGATGTCTAGCATACCACTGATGTCTAGCATACCACTGATGTCTAGCATACCACTGATGTCTAGCATACCGCTGATGTGTAGTATACCACTGATGTGTAGTATACCACTGATATCTAGCATACCACTGATGTCTAGCATACCACTGATGTGTAGTATACCACTGATGTCTAGCATACCACTGATGTGTAGTATACCACTGATGTGTAGTGTACCACTGATATCTAGCATACCACTGATGTGTAGTATACCACTGATGTCATGTATACCACTGATATCTAGTATACCACTGATGTGTAGTATACCACTGATATCTAGTATACCACTGATGTCTAGCATACCACTGATGTGTAGTATACCACTGCTGTCATGTATACCACTGATGTCTAGCATACCACTGATGTGTAGTATACCACTGCTGTCATGTATACCACTGATGTCTAGCATACCACTGATGTGTAGTATACCACTGATGTCTAGCATACCACTGATGTCTAGCATACCACTGATGTCTAGCATACCACTGATGTCTAGCATACCACTGATGTCTAGCATACCACTGATGTCTAGCATACCACTGATGTCTAGCATACCACTGATGTATAGTATACCATTGATGTGTAGTATACCACTGATGTCTAGCATACCACTGATGTATAGTATACCACTGATGTGTAGTGTACCACTGATGTGTAGTATACCACTGCTGTCATGTATACCACTGATGTCTAGCATACCACTGATGTGTAGTGTACCACTGCTGTCATGTATACCACTGATATCTAGTATACCACTGATGTGTAGTATACCACTGATATCTAGTATACCACTGATGTCTAGCATACCACTGATGTGTAGTATACCACTGCTGTCATGTATGCCACTGATGTCTAGCATACCACTGATGTGTAGTATACCACTGCTGTCATGTATACCACTGATGTCTAGCATACCACTGATGTGTAGCATACCACTGATGTCTAGCATACCACTGATGTCTAGCATACCACTGATGTCTAGCATACCACTGATGTCTAGCATACCACTGATGTCTAGCATACCACTGATGTCTAGCATACCACTGATGTCTAGCATACCACTGATGTCTAGCATACCACTGATGTCTAGCATACCACTGATGTCTAGTATACCACTGATGTGTAGTATACCACTGATATCTAGCATACCACTGATGTCTAGCATACCACTGATGTGTAGTATACCACTGATGTTTAGCATACCACTGATGTGTAGTATACCACTGATGTGTAGTATACCACTGATGTCTAGTATACCACTGATGTCTAGTATACCACTGATGTCTAGTATACCACTGATGTCTAGCATACCACTGATGTGTAGTATACCACTGATGTCTAGTATACCACTGATGTCTAGCATACCACTGATGTGTAGTATACCACTGCTGTCATGTATACCATTGATGTGTAGTATACCACTGATGTCTAGCATACCACTGATGTCTAGTATACCACTGATGTCTAGCATACCACTGATGTCTAGCATACCACTGATGTCTAGTATACCACTGATGTCTAGCATACCACTGATGTGTAGTATACCACTAATGTGTAGTGTACCACTGATGTGTAGTATACCACTGATGTCTAGTATACCACTGATGTCTAGTATACCACTGATGTGTAGTATACCACTGATGTGTAGTATACCACTGATGTCTAGTATACCACTGATGTCTAGCATACCACTGATGTGTAGTATACCACTGATGTCTAGCATACCACTGATGTGTAGTATACCACTAATGTGTAGTGTACCACTGATGTGTAGTATACCACTGATGTCTAGTATACCACTGATGTCTAGTATACCACTGATGTGTAGTATACCACTGATGTGTAGTATACCACTGATGTCTAGTATACCACTGATGTCTAGTATACCACTGATGTGTAGTATACCACTGATGTCTAGCATACCACTGATGTCTAGCATACCACTGATGTCTAGTATACCACTGATGTCTAGCATACCACTGATGTGTAGTATACCACTAATGTGTAGTGTACCACTGATGTGTAGTATACCACTGATGTCTAGTATACCACTGATGTCTAGTATACCACTGATGTGTAGTATACCACTGATGTGTAGTATACCACTGATGTCTAGTATACCACTGATGTCTAGCATACCACTGATGTGTAGTATACCACTGATGTCTAGCATACCACTGATGTGTAGTATACCACTAATGTGTAGTGTACCACTGATGTGTAGTATACCACTGATGTCTAGTATACCACTGATGTCTAGTATACCACTGATGTGTAGTATACCACTGATGTCTAGTATACCACTGATGTCTAGCATACCATTACTCTAAAGTTTCCAATTTCTGATGCTCTTATTAACATTAATGAGATTCTAGTTTGTATATTCTACAGTCATATTAAATATCTATACTCTCTTTCGTGAGAAGAAAGGAAACCAGAAAATTGATGCATCCTCAGTTTCTTGGTGGGTATCCCTCAATATTGTGGTGAAACAGCCTCCGTGGTAATGGCACCTAGGCCAGCCACACTGACATTTAATTACCTATCCGTATCCATGCATTGTTATCCATATTTATCTATGCATGCATTATTATCTTATATACTGCGTGTCTTATATATATATATCTGTACTAGCAATCAAGCCTTGGGATTACGTTCTATTGCAACTTGGTTTTTCCCACGCTTACATACCTATTTAGTAATTGTCTGTTCTTACTTGATTGTGCATTATTAGAGTCTTTTGCCATTTTACATAGTACCTTCATGGCCGACCTTATAGATTTAGCTCATAATTATATACGACATGTTTCTCCTTATTGTAAGCACATTTTGTGCAAAGGCCGACCTTTTATGTGGCCGAGTCGGGCGGAACCAGACATATTGTTGCGTCCGTTCCGGAGCCGACCCCATGCCGGCTGGACGACACCATGTCGTACTCTTTTTGCCGGAACTTTGTTATGTATATAAGGCAGTGCATTTTGTGTTGTAATTCAGTTGTTGATTGCGCTTGAATAAAGCAACATCTCCTAACTCAACCTACAGAGGCTTACTCTTTAGGCGGGTAACTCCACCTGAGAATCCTTTGGATTCAGTACGGCTCGAGTTCACCTCATCCTAGGCTAAGCACATCTCTATCCACCCCTTAGGCTTAGGCCGATCCCGGGTTCTAATGAACCTAGCGTCGGACTTAGGTTCTCAAGGTTAGACATTCTTTCTCTACACTCCCTCGGAGTATAAACTCTACATGACCTACGTCGGTCCTGAGCTCCAATGAGTCTCGGCATCGGCCTACGTCTGATATAATCTACACTATAAAGAGCACCCATAACTGTTCACTCTTTTATGTAATGAGCAGAAGGTATACTTGGTCGGCCTCTACCACCTTCCAAGCCCTTCACATACTTGTAGCCCTCGGCTCTCGTATGCAATAGTACTCAAAAACATTACAATATCACTGCTTCATTCAACTGCATGAAAAACATTACCAGCGTTGCACATTTGATTTCAAAATAACAATATTGTTAAATGTATGTACTTGACTCAAGATCATCTATTTCTGAAAATGCGTGCATATACCCACATATAATGTATGATACATGGACTTAAAGATCAATTTTAGAAATTGTGGTTGTACAGCCAGCATAGCTAGTGGATGACATGCCACCATGTAATTTATGACTGACTCTATTCTAGCAGACTGACACTTGAACAGGTCAGTGACGCTAGTAGAGCTGCTGGTTTCTCTGACTCTCCACAGGGAATTAAGCTGAGAGTTTAGTTGCACCCAGCATTGGTTTTAATTATAATAATGACTATCTATTTTAGTAATCAAGGCAGGTTACCAGCTATTATATTACATGACCTTGTGAGAGGTAGTTTATAGCTGTTCATAGTTACATAGTATTATTGTATGTACATAATTATATACTGTACATGTATATCTATAGTTACATAGTATTATTGTATGTACATATATACTGTAAATATATATCTATCTAAGTACAGCTCAGTACACTCTAACTCTTTCTCACAGCTCTAGGCTTGACTCCTTGAAATGGTGAAATTCTGGTGGTGTGGGGTTGGCTCCTATAGCTAGATAGACCAGCAGGAATCAAATCTCATCATCATCACAGCAGTCTGTCGGTTCGACTTAGCATTTAAATGAATAATACCCCTCTGGAATGTAAAAATAAAACAAAATTTCTTGGTATCACCCTCGATGCTAACAATACTTTCAAACCACATTTGGCTTTACTTTATCGAAAACTGAAGCTTATTTTAATAATGATGAAAGCGTCTCTATTATACATAATTATTTACTGTTGAGAATTACATGTACATATTAATTTACTTCATAGCAAAAACATTGAAAATGTGAAGCAATTTTTATTTGGTTTCCATGCAGTCTATCTTGTTCAACTTATGTGACAGTTCCTTGTTAACTAATAACTATATAATCTATTTTTCAGTAGATGAAGGCGAGAAATAGAGACGGTTGGAGGCGTCTGATTAGACCAAAGAGAAGACAGTCGTTGTCGAACTGACAGACTGCTATGATGATGATGAGGTTTGATTCCTGCTGTTCTATCTAGCTATAAGAGCCAACCCCACACCACCAGAATTTCACCGACTCTGAGAACTCCTAGTTAGCCGACCCTGCTGGGTTGAGCTTGCTCACTCTCTCAGCTACTCAGTATAATACAGAATATATTACAGAATATAATACAGCATATAATACAGAAGCATAAATGAGCATCGATAAAGTTTATTTAAATGAAATATGATTTTACAAAATTCAGCTTCTACTATAATCCTGGAAAGATGTTTAATAACTTTATAAACAACAAGGTTACATCAGGTTCTAAGAAATTGCGATGAACTATAGAAATTAAAATCATTTACTGACATTATGTTGCATTGTGGGTGATATCTGATGCAGGTGCTGTTCAGGTGTAGGAGGCATCCTGGTACAGGTGGCATTCCAGTAAAAAGCAGTGCTAACTTCAGCCATACATGTACTTCAGAGTGCATGAGAATGAACTAGGAGCATAACAAGTGCAGGTGACCTGCAAGTTTCCGTTCGCATAATTATGACCTTGGCCAACTAAGACAAAAACTCCAGCTTGTGTCAGATAACATCCTGTAAGTTATACCACAGTACGACAATTTGCACAAGAAAATATTTCATCTTAAGCCAGTTTAATGCAATGCATTAATTACAACAAAGTTGATCTATAACAAGTACATCATGTAAAGACTGAAAAGCTATCTCACAGGAGATTATGCTACATGTACATGAATCTAATGCAGCCAGTTAGCTATAAAATATCAGCAAAGTATGTAGTATAATACAATCATGTATATTATTATTACAGCTAATAGCTGACCACTGGTCATTGACTACCAACCTTCAGTGACTGTAACTCCTTGTTCTGTGCATTTCATCTGACCATACGGTGTGTTCCAAGTTTCTTCAACATCATGATCCCCTCCATCATGATCAAGACAAGATGTAACTAAAGCAGACCCGGTAAGAGTTTGTTACTTTACAAGTATGTTACAATATTCACAGCATAGCAGTGGTGTTTTGGATAGAAACAAAATTTGTAAAAATTTATGGCTGGATTTGTAAATAGACCTACTTCTGCAGTCTTCCTTGCACATTCCATGACAGGCGTTACTAACTATGCTGTAACTGCAGAAAGACTTGGGATAGTAGCTTGGGCCAGGTTGTCCACACTTGGCAGCTTCTACTGGTCTCTTGCAAACTGGGAGACCTAGATATTAGAATACAACATCTAGTGATTATAAACACATAATAGTCTGGTATTACTAACATAGTTAACCACTCATATTCTGTTGGGCAGGAATAATAACAACCCAGGTGCTTAGTCCTAACCTATCCACCTTTACTACAACTACTACTACTATATTGAACTGAATTTGTAGGGCAATGGCTGTCCATGTACACTGTACATGTATTTACATTCATAACAATAGGCTGTGCTAGTAAAATCTAAATATCATAGGGAATATGATTTGTAATCAGGACTAATTAGAAGTTGTCCTCTCTCAATGGGTAATTAGTTTTGAGAGAGGAAAACTGATGAGTCACCATGTGTTTTATAATTAGCAAAAAGCAAAGCAGTTAAGACAGCTATTTTTTTCACTTCCCTTAGTCTTCATTTATCTGCAAAGTTCATATTTTGTTTGTATTATATTTCTAGAAGACATTTTTAGTGGTACTTAGCTCGCTGTGAATCCTCAATACAAGGAAAAAGTCTCACCAGCACCACTGCTTAAACCTACCAGGGCCCTATGTTTGTTTGTTTGTTTATTTATTTGCATCAAAGAATTGGTGAACAACAACAACTTGTAGAAAAGAAAAAAACAAAACAAAAGTGAGAAAGAAAAAGAAATTATACAAGCTAGTTTTAAAGAATGCAATAATGATGCAGGCCATGTGCACAATAGCAAAGCTAATGACATGCAAGCCCAAGTTAGCAGTTTATTTAATGGTGATAATCAATATCAGCAGGAAATTTTTAAAGGAAAACTATGTTAGACTGTCTAATAGGTGTTTTTTTAACACTTTTCTTTTAACACTTTTCTAAAAAGTACAAGGTTTCCTATTTCTTGAGTTTTTAAAGGTAGGTTGTTTCAAGCCTCAGAATTTGATAGGTGACTTGTGGCCTACCAACTGTAGTTTAGTTCCAAATAAAATATATATTTTCTAATAGAAAGTAGTTTTAGGCTGTTATTGTTAATAAGTATTCTACAATTGCATGTAGCTACAGATTCTGAATTCCAAGCTAACTTTATTATTGCATTCAATTTGTAATGTCATGATAAAAATTGTATCAGTATGATATTCGTGAATTTTGTGAAATCATTGGATTTTTGTTGTATACCCTTTCTGTGTAAACAACTGAAATTCAAGAACTACATTTTAAAGAGCAGTGAATAGTATTAACTGGTTAAGTATGGGCAAGAGAACACAACTCTGCTAATGCACAAACAGTAACTCTGCTGAAAGGGAGGCAGCATTGAACATAACCAGAATTCACATGTCATACTCCCATCTAAAAGCTATAAGTTGAAAAGCAACTATTTGAAGGTACATGTGTGTAGCACATAAAATGTATTATGTAATGTAACAATCACCTGATGGTACTTGTGTCGAAGCAGAGTGAACGATTTTTGTAGCACTAGTAGTAGTAGTGAGTGAGTTGGTAGACAGTGCAGAGGTTACACTCGAATAATCTGCTAAGATAACAAAAAATGTAGTATAATATTATTATGTAATATGATATTATATAATATGATGTATCATTATATAATATAATGTGATGTGATATGATATTTGTTAAGCAAGAGACTCTATTCAATATTCTCACATCCTTAACTCAAATAATTTGCACATATCTCTCTAAAGATGTCAGAACAGATGTAAATGTAGTTCGGCAATAGCTTCGTATATGGAAGGAAAGAGCATAATTACAATATATAAAATATTCCATACTCTGGGACATGTGCAAGTACCTACCTGGACACCAGTTGCACATGACCGGACAGTAGCTATATGGAACATTGGAGGACTTGCAGTAACTTTTACTCCAACTACCTCCATTGGTAGCGCAGACAGAATAATCTTCAGCTTGGGAGCAGTCCACTACAATACAGATAACAATGCAATGCATTTAGTTCAAATTAGCTACACACTACACACCGATTTATTTCCTGGTTTCATGAAATCAGTTACCAACAAATGAAACTGTGACAAAATAAGAATAATTGTATGTGAGATAAGATAGAGGAAGGAAATGTTACAACCAAGCACATGAGCTATGTTGCCACCCTTTCTGTTACTCTGAAGCTCGATCTGAAGTTGGAATCACAAGTTGTAATCACGTGTTGTGACAGTCATGACTTTGTGCTGTACATCATGTGAAAGAGGGTTGACAAATAGGGTGCCCAAAAACAAGCCCATATCTAACTCTTTGATGACATTTATATTTAGCTCTGTACTTACTGTCACACTCTCCACCTTGCTGTATCCATGGTTTCTCTAAACAGCTACATTCACATGTTTGGAGATTCAGTGTTCCTCCATTCTTACACACCTTTCCTCCACAATCTACCCATAAATAGGTGTAAGATGTATTTTGTTACATTAATTAGAATAACAATCAAGAATCTAGTCCCACTGAAGTGAATAAATGCACCTAGCAGCAGTTTCCATTTGTTAAACTTGCGATACTCATAGCAGTTGTGATTCCATGTAGCATGTGCATTGTACATTGATAGTAACTAGGATTACTTCTACACTATAGGAAGCAGAAATGAAACAAATGCATGAGCAATGCAATTGTGATAAACAACTTCTGGTAATTTATACAATTTTAATATGGAAACAGAATTACAATATAGCAGTACAGTATATTTTAGTTTGCTTTGGCACTCACTGCACATGGAGTACTGGTAATTAAAGGGGAGTTGTATAAATACATGCATATACACAGATATGATGTATTTGATACGGTCTGCATCAACTTAATAGGTTTCCTCTTTATTGTACTTGTCAACATTTGGTTTTTTCTATCTTTCAGGTGAGATCAGACCAGCAAAACGTACATGCATAAAGTTTAACAGTAAGAAATATTCAGACTGACTTGGTGAAGCTGTCTAATTGTTTGACAAAACTGTCTTGGTAGAAACGGATGCCTATCATGTTTTGAAAAAGTGCCAGGGAAACTAGGAAATGTTGGTAAGTACAAACTACATGTATATAAACTGACCACACAGTCCAGGGGTGGTGCCCTGCGGACAGCTAGATGCACTGCTACCAGCATTATATGGACTGTATAAGGAAGAGTGCTTGTTCCCACTAAAAGATAATATAAAATATCAATTATAGTATATCAAAGACATTGAAGATAAACGATACTTTATGTTAATTGGTGGTCTAGTGAATATAAAGATCACACTCAAGTATGCAGAAGGAGGGGAAATCGAATTTAAAGTAGAAGGGAAAATCAAATTTAAAGTAGAATATCGGGTGTTCTTATGTTAAAAATATGCCATCGCTACATCAAATCATATTGTTAAAAAAAGGCTTCTGAAGGTCAAGGTCACGGGCTTCCATCTCAAAGTAGATTGAAATACCAGAACTTATCAGATGTTCCACTGTAGCCAGATAATAGTTAACTTACGCTTTAGCATAGTTACAAACATAGTGGTTTCCTAGCCCGTTACATACAGCATAACCACACCCAATTCTCGCTGTCTCTGCCCACACCATCTGTGTATAGTGACCAACCATTTTATTAGCAGTTTTACCTTTTCCTGTAAATATTCACTTGTGTTATTTATTCTCAACCAAAACCGGAGAAATATCAAACTACTAAGATGTGCTTGAAGGATTCTCACAACCAAGCTTTCTCTGCGGTTTGAAGTTCAGAAATTTATTGTGAGTTGGCAAGAAACTTGGCTTTATAAAGATAGCAGTTTCCGAAATGTAGGTAGAGCGGAGAGGCTATAGAAACGGGCAAGAAAGAGGTGATCCATAGCCTCAGTTTGGAAAGGACTATTTTTATGCTTTGAAACAAAGTCTTGGCTCTTTCACAAATAAAAACATTGAAATTATATACATGTATAACATCAATTGTTTGTCAGTACACAAGTTTATGAATATGAATCAGAAGAAAGTTGCCATGCAAAGAAAAGAGTATCGGGGTAAAGGCTGGAGACGCCTGTTTGCTCTGCATAAGTTTTCTAAGTGAACCTGATATTATAGTAGAACACTTGCTTACCAAATTTCAGATCGTCCACCTCAGCCTGCCAATCATCTATGGCATTTTGCCAAGTCGATTGTCCAGCTGCTAGATTCTGACCCACTGAGTAGCTTCCTAGAAAGATGTTGGTAACAGTGACGTGTCTGCATAGTAACCATGACGTGTCTGTATAGATGGTGGTATCACCTTTCTTCACAAGTTTAAGTTCAACCAACAAAAACTATGGCTGACTGTTTGATAATTTTATTTTTATGTACAATATATATCACAACGTATATCACAACGTATATCACAACGTATATCACAACGTATATCACAACGTATATCACAACGTATATCACAACGTATATCACAACGTATATCACAACGTATATCACAACGTATATAACAACCACAATGTATGTCACAAGTTTATTTGAAAGTTTTAATACTAAGCAATAGTAATTTCTCAGCTAAATAAGCTACATTGTATAATCTTCTACCAAAGCAGCATTCATTGTACCAGTGCTCCGAGCATACATGTAGATTTGTCTTCTCACAATAGTAAAAGTACAGATCAAAGTTGATGTTAAATAAAATGTCCGCATTTCTTGTAATAATCACACACATCTATAGGAACTTCTTGTGGTATGAATCATGAATCATGACTAAACTTAACTCTCACTCCCTTACTTGGTACTTTAACTCTCACTCCCTTACTTGGTACTTTAACTCTCACTCACTTACTTGGTACTTTAACTCTCACTCCCTTACTTGGTACTTTAACTCTCACTCACTTACTTGGTACTTTAACTCCCACTCACTTACTTGGTACTACCCTGTTCAGGTTTTCATCATGGCCCCAGTCACAGTTAGATGCCCATTTCTGCGCAATCATTGCCAGTTCATCATCCCAATACTAAATGAACACAAAAGGTACTAAATTCTTAGGGCAAAAATGTAAAGTTGTTTGCTGAACTAATCATATCAAATACCCCAGTAGGGTGTAAAATGGATCGTGTATGGTAAAATTTTTTGGTGTCATGGACTGGGCGTACATCATACAGAGTGGGCTATGTCTTTCGTGCTTCTGCAAGAATTCAACAGTAAATTTGTGACATCACCAATCTTTGTCTTTCATACATTGCCAGCAGTTATACTGTTAGATACTACATGTACATCGTACATGTACGTGTGTGTAAAGACTGGCAGGGCTATCACACTAAAATCTCTGTTTGAAAAAGTGTCAATAGAGTCGTTAACAATTTTACTACCAACTTACCATCTTCTGCATGTTTGTGGCTTCTGGTTGGTTGTTGTACTGATGAACTGTGCTTCTATACTTGTTGTGTAAATCAACAATTAGAGTTTTATCGGCAACCGAAACTCCTTCGTTGATTGGTTTGTCTGATCCTCGGGGAGCTAGACATGCTGTATGAGTACTACGGTAGACTTGAAACTTTGCAGGGCATGTCTAGAAATATCAATAATAGTATCTGTCCTCTAAATAATGAGTCCGTCACCTGTCCCCAAGCAGAACACTCATCTGGTAAAAAATCTCCTACCGGAACTGGAGAGCAATTAGTGATATTATTTACAACTTGTAGTTTAAGAATTTTTAACATAAGAAACAGAGTTTTATGCCCATCTGGACGTAGTGTTTACCTTTCGTTACTTCTTTACTGAAGTTTACTGAATAATCATTCCTATCAGACCATTAAAATTAATGACAATTGTTTTAGGTGCTCTACTAATGTGATACCAGATTTTAGCACTCTACTAATGTGCGGAGCTACAAATATTATATGTGCTGGTCTATCTCTCTCATATTACAAAATGAAGTTTCCTTAAAGAAAATAATGTTCAATATTTACACGAAAAGTCACACGGTATTAAAAGTATGGTTAGTTATTATACTTACGGAATCAACTAGTGTAGCCAGGCTAACCAAATTCCACAGTACCACAGCTAGAAGTAATAAACAGAATATTAAATGACTGAGATGACCCAATTGCACAAAGTGAAAGCACATTTTTTGCATAAATCACAAGAAATATCCATTTGCGCTCATCTCTGTGATGTTATTTTTTGTAAGGATTTCCAATTTGCCAATAGAGCAGTCAGAGACATGAAAATACTCATCCCTGACTGGGGCATAAACCAGGGGCCTCCGCAACACCAAATCATTAAGCATAGTGGACAGAACACATTACTACTACACCATCTCAGCAACGTTAAAAAGTAAGTTATGCTAGTGAGCAAATGTAAAATGTAAATGTAAAATATTATTATCGTTGTTAGAAGAAACTCACCATACAAAACATTCTTCTGTGGCTCCATATCTGCTGAGAAGGAAGATATTTCTGCCTTTACAGCATTTCTGTTTCTTATATATGCCAATGCATTGCCAAGTTTCCTCTAGTTTATTGGGGGGGGGGGGTGGACTCTCTGACCTGATACCGGCGCCATCTAAAGCCAAAGATTACTCAAATTCACTCAACCATTTAGTCAAAAGCTACATGTACCACTAATATCTAAACACATAACATATTCTGGTTCAAAGCTCCACATCCTTAGAAGAAGTTCAAAAAGACCCACAACTTTGGCTTGTTTGATGGAAAGACATGGTAGTTACATAACATACCCTGAGCTTGACATATCTAATGGCATAATTTGAAAGAAAACACCCTTCATTTTAGATGTGTCCATGAACAACAGCACTATCAGAAAAGATCAAAACCTTGCAGTTAGAGTAGTAAGTCTGTGAAACCATTAGAGACCTGCTGTATTCTTTCTACCTAAACAGTTGGAATGCAAGAACTTTCTCTATATGACATAAAGCAAATGAGTGCCTCTTATTACCAGAGTTTTGTTTAAAGTGGCATGAAATAAATGTTAGCTGGTTAAGTGTGGGCAAGAGAACACAACAACTCTGGAATGTGATAAAAAATACAATACAACAGAGTATGAAGCAATACAAAGAGTTCAAGTTATGCTATTGCTGCTCAATGCTTACTGTGCTAATGAACCGTTTTTGCTTGCTTTGTTTGTTTACAGGTATTTCTAACAACAAACGTCTGCCAGGAATAAACATGTTCTGAAGTAGGTGTCATTGAATGATATACATGTAACTACTGGTTTTGGCAGGTGCAGGAAAAATTGAGCAGGAGCTAATAAGGGCCAAAAGTATTGTGATGGTACAGGACATTTGTATACGACTCCAACTCCCGGACGAAGCTCCATCGCATCTTAAGTGCTCAGTAGTTGTTATAGCGCTACTCATCTGACACTCACATTCTCATAATTAGTGTTCGTATACTTGCCTTTAGCTGTATTGCATGTCCAAACCATTAATTACTGTCTATATACGTGTCTCCATGTGTTCACACTCACTACTTATTCATGTATTGTTCCACTATATAACTGTATATAACTGCATGAATGTTACTAAGTCTTTTTAATGCCTTTTATACCCATGTACAGAGGCCCGACCTCTCAGAATCCATTGATATTCATTTTGTACATGAATTGGACCATTATAAGCAACTTTTGTAGAACCCGACCTATTTTGGGTCGGCCGTCGAGCTTCCGGCGGCCATCTTGTTGCGCAACTTCCGGACGACCACACGTCGTCTTTTCCCGACGTCACGTCGGCCGGAAGTCCTTATACTATATAAAGGGCACTGTTTTACTGTTCATTGTCTCAGTCTACACTTGGCTTTCAATAAAGACACATCTATACTTGATACAGGGACTTTCTCTTCCTTTTACTAGGTCATTCGCTTAGCGAACCGCCTACTAGGTCGAACTACTCTCTTTCATTGTATAGTCTGAAGGTCGGACTTGAGATCAGATGGGTCGTCTTTGGTAGTATTTGGGCTACTGAGACCGCTCGATCTTTCATGTAATGCGAAGTCCTATTACCACTCATAGGCACTTCATTTCTGGGTCGACGATCGCACCAAATCACAGAAACCATTACAGTATAACAGTCAGTTGTATCAATAAATGGTGGCTGAGCTATATGTATTTGACACATACACTGTATTTATAAAGCAGCAAGGGGCAATGGACTTACTGATTGAGCTTCTACAACCGTGAAGCGGTAGAACAATTTATAGATATCACTTGGTGCTCAGATCAATACAGATTGAAATGTAAACCACCAGTCTTTAGAGTTAATAAACACAACACAATAGGATAACTTGGGTGGGAGAAAGATGGAGGTGTATGTTTTTGTCAATCAGATTTATTCAAAAAGGAAAAATTGGATAAAACTCAGATTCTATTATAAGTCTTGAAACAAGTTTAAAGACTTAACTAACAAGCCAGATCAAGTGCTAAAGAAGTGTAGTGGAGTAAATACAGTCCTAACTAACAAGTCAGATCAAGGGCTAAGAAAGTGTAGTGAGGTGAAGGAATAGGAAATGTTTATAAACTTTGTGGTGCCTTGTAGGTGGCAGGTGCTTTTCAGGTGCTAATCTGGTGCAGCTGCCAGTCGGGTTCTCGTGGAAGACTATTGACAGGTGCTGTCAGCGTTTAGACATACTTCCCTGTGCAGGAGTATGATCGAGGAGCAGTACAAGTGCAGGTCATTTGGATGTTCCCGTTGACATAAGTGTGATTTTCACCGACCAAGACGAAAGCTCCAGCCTGGGACAGGTAACACCCTGTAAGATATACGAGAGTATTATGACTGGTACCAGTAGAATAAGTTATTATAGACTGAGCTCCATTTGACCACAGCGTGATACTACAGTCACTTATAAACAGGTTTGACAACATGACTATAACTAGTGTAGCATATAAAGGATGAAACTTCTCTCACTGCAAATTATTAGTACTACTGGTTCATAGCCCTGATTGCTATTTTATTTATAAAGTGTATATGTGGGAGATCGAGTTCCAATTTCCTGAAAAGTCATTGGTGGGGAGGGGAGGGGGGAGGGTAGGGAGGGCACCCATCTTTATATAGTGCTCCTGTACTATTTGACCAATACTGCTCAAAGTAGGAAAATGTGAATTGCAGGAAGTAAACCTGGTGGCTTTTACACAGTACATGATTCAAACTCTGTACATGATTCAAACTCTGTACATGATTAAAACTCAGTATAATATACTAATAATACCAGGCACTACTGATCACTGGTCATTGGCTATACCAACCTTCAGTGACAGTAACTCCTTGTTCTGTGCATGTCATCTGTCCATAGGGTGTGTTCCAAGTTTCTCCAACATCATGACTGCCTCCATCATGATCAAGACAAGATGTAACTAAAGCAGACCCGGTAAGAGTTTGTTACTTCATGTTATAATATTCACAGCACAGCAGTGATGTTTTGATTAGCACCAAAATTTGTATACAGATTTAACTGTAGAAATTTTGGCTGAATTTGTAAGTAAACTAACTTTTACAGTCTTTCTTGCACATTCCTTGACAGGCTTCACTAACTGAGCTGTACATGCAGAAAGACTTGGGATAGTAGCTTGGGCCAGGTTGTCCACACTTGGCAGCCTCTACTGGTTTCTTGCAAACTGGAAGACCTATTAACACACCAAATCAGAACACTTTATTGAAAAACAACGTTGTGATATTCTGTGATTATTGATTATTATAACGCAATCTTGTGTTCATTGAAATATGCAAATGATAGAGCACTAAGGTTAACAGAGAAAGTCCTCTGAAGTGTACAATCCAAATAATTAAATCAAGTCCTAGGATAATATGGTGCAGGTTTGCAGCAAAAATTTGCAGTAGCAAACCATAAATTTGTACAAATAGTTTACAGCAGTAAATTTAGTAATTGTCCCTTCTTGACAAAACAAATGGAACAAGGGAATAATAGCTATACTAGCTAAACAGTCGGCTCATAAAGTGTATCCCAGGATGTGACATTCACCTGATGGGGCCTCTGTTGTCTTAGTACTTGCAGTCGTTTTCACTGGTGGATTGGTAGACGGTGCTGATGTTGTACTTGAGTCCTCGGCTAGTACAATAGAAACTGTCATAACTGAGTCACATGTTAGATTTGAGGATACAAGCATGTACAGTGTACAGTGTAGGTATGACCTTAGTTTATCTTGAATATGTACTATTATATCCACATCCTCACTTATATCTCCTCACTTATATCTCCTCATCTGCTACATATTTTGCTACTAGATGTCTTAGGATAAAGAAATGTAAACAAACATAATACAATGTACTGTATGTATGTACTGTATGTAAGCAGATGACAGTAGCTGGACTTAGCTAAATTGGTAAATCTATTGGAGGGAATTCTCACTTTGCGAAAGTACAACGCTACTGTTTCACAGTATAATCTGGTAAATTCTACTTTTTAAAATATCATCCAGAACAACTACTCTCTAGTTCTGTAATACATTCGTCTATGAAGAAGAATGTAGTCATAATTATAAATAAAATATCCTAAACTCTGTGACACCTGCAAGTACCTACCTGGGCACCAGTTGCACATGACTGGGCAGTACTGGTATGGTACGTTGGAGAACCTGCAGTAACTTTTGTCCCAGCTACCACCATTGGTTGCACATATAGAGGAGTCCGTAGCTTGAGAGCAGTCCACTGCAATAGATCAAAAAGCTAAAATCTAACTAAAAATAATATTTTGTGTATGCAAAGCGACAACGTGGGAACCTTGAGAAAAATTTCTTCCAAAACGGCGAAATACAGAAATTCTTTCAAATAGTGGTGTGGAGCTATAAGCCCATATCTAACTCTGTACTTACTGTCACACTCTCCACCTTGCTGTATCCATGGTTTATCTAAACAGCTACACTCACAGGTTTGGAGATTTAGTGTTCCTCCATTCTTACACACCTTTCCTCCACAATCTATTCAGAAATAGGTGTAAGATGTATCTCCATGCATTAGAGTAACACTATACAGATTGATACTATACATGTATTATTATACTTGCAGCTAAACTACATAACATACATGTACATGTACTATAATATACAGTAATATAGTACATGTATGTACAATGAATAAGTCACACAATTTTGTGAAACCCAACATCTGGTAACTCATTATCATGTGACTTGTAAATCCTAGTTGTGAAACAGAATGACAATAATATAATATTATAATAAGAAACAATCTGGATTTGTGTAACATGTAGATATAAACTTACCGCACAGTCCAGGTGTGGTGCTCTGGGGACAGCTAGATGCACTGCTACCAGACGTGTATGGAGTGTATTTGGATGATCCACTATTCCCACTGAAATATAATTATATTCCTGCGTTAATTATCATACATTATCAGAGACAGTGAAAATCTGTAGGAAGTTGGAGTGTCTAGCTGATTGAATGGTTCTGAAGGTCAAGGTCACAAACTTATTACATGGTCTACTGTAGCTTAACTTACGCTTTAGCATAGTTACAAACATAGTGGTTTCCTAGCCCGTTACACGCGGCATAACCACACCCAACTCTGGCTGAATCAGCCCACACCATCTGTGTATAGTGACCAACATCTTTACCTGCGGTTTTACTTTCACCTGCAAACAATGTAGACACCTGTATAATTTCTCAATTGAAAACCAAACTCTTCTGCTACAATTGTACTGCAGAACAAGAGAGTTGACCTTTCAGAACAATAACATAATACATAGTGGGTAACAAATCATAATCTTGGAGTAGAGTTGAACACCTACATACTTACCAAATTTCAGATAGTCCACCTCAGCCTGCCAATCGTCTATGGCACCTTTCCAAGTAGATTGTCCAAGTGCTAGGTTTTGGCCCACTGAGTAGCTTTCTAGAAAGTTGTTGATAACTACATGTATGACGTGTCTGCATAGATAACTACATGTATGATGTGTCTGCATAGATAACTGCATGTATGACATGTCTGCATAGATAACTACATGTATGATGTGTCTGCATAGATAGCTACATGTATGACGTGTCTGCATAGATAACTACATGTATGATGTGTCTGCATAGATAGCTACATGTACATGTATGACGTGTCTGCATAGAAAACTACATGTATGATGTGTCTGCATAGATAGCTACATGTACATGTATGACGTGTCTACATAGATAACTACATTCATGATGTGTCTGCATAGATAACTGCATGTATGACATGTCTGCATAGATAACTACATGTATGATGTGTCTGCATAGATAGCTACATGTATGACGTGTCTGCATAGATAACTACATGTATGATGTGTCTGCATAGATAGCTACATGTACATGTATGACGTGTCTGCATAGAAAACTACATGTATGATGTGTCTGCATAGATAGCTACATGTACATGTATGACGTGTCTACATAGATAACTACATTCATGATGTGTCTGCATAGATAACTACATGTATGATGTGTCTGCATAGATAACTACATGGATGATGTGTCTGTATAGATAGCTACATGTATGATGTGTCTGCATAGGTAACTACATGTATGACGTGTCTGCATAGATAACTACATGTGTGACGTGTCTGCATAGATAGCTACATGTATGATGTGTCTGCATAGATAGGTGGTATTACAAGTTTCAGTTCAACCGTACTATTCACAGTCGGACCAACAAAACTATGGCCGACTGTTTGACAATTTCACTTTTCTTATACAAGGCCCCTAATAAGTTTAGTTGAAAGTGCTAATGCTAAGCAGATAGGTGGTAGTATGTTTCCTAGTTTAAGTACATTTTATTCACAGTCAGACCCACGGGAATCATGCGGCTGTTTTCTAATTATATTTTATATTTATCCCATGTTACATCATGTACTTAAACAAACACTTCCTAATCATTTTGAAGGAGTTACATGTAAGCTCTAAGCAATAGTATCTGCTTGGATTAATCAGCTGCCTTGTACAATTCTTATCAAGGCAGCAGTCAGTGTTTGCATGCTCTGGACACGGAGTTGTCTTCACACAATTGTAAAAATACATTTTCAATCATGCTCATGTTAAATATTGTGAACAGACTTTGACATAATCACCCTCACATATAGGAACTTCTAGTGAAATGGATCATGACTAAACTTAACTCTCGCTCACTTACTTGGTACTTTAACTCTCACTCACTTACTTGGTACTTTAACTCTCACTCACTTACTTGGTACTTTAACTCTCACTCACTTACTTGGTACTTTAACTCTCACTCACTTACTTGGTACTTTAACTCTCACTCACTTACTTGGTACTTTAACTCTCACTCACTTACTTGGTACTGCCCTGTTCAGGTTTTCATCATGGCCCCAGTTACAGTTAGATGCCCATTTCTGGGCAATCA
The DNA here is from genome assembly GCA_935421135.1 of Bugulina stolonifera. Taxonomy (NCBI): domain Eukaryota; kingdom Metazoa; phylum Bryozoa; class Gymnolaemata; order Cheilostomatida; family Bugulidae; genus Bugulina; species Bugulina stolonifera. The sequence continues at coordinate 15,632,834 of OW285195.1, read as the reverse complement.
TTGCCAGTTCATCATCCCAATACTAAATGAGCACAAAAAATATTAAATTCTCTAGACAGATTAAAGTGTAGGTTTGTTTGCTGTACCAATCTCATCAAATACCCCAGTAGGGTGCAGAGAGAAACTTTGAATTATCACAATTCAGTTTGTCTTACTTGAGTTTGAGAGAAGACAGAAGTATGATCTTATTATCACAAACATGTGGAATCATTCAAGCAAGCAAAACATGTACAGATACTTACACACTATACATACACATACGCATACTTACGCACTATGCATACACGTACATATACCCATATTTACACACTATACATAGTATATAATATATAATTTATACATGTACACATACTTACACACTAGATATACATACATGTATACATATACGCATATTATGACACACTAAACTAAAACAATCAAACACAAAACTTATGACTTACTTTTTTGACAATTTCAATACAACTTACCATCTTCTGCATGTTGGTAGCTGCTGGTTGGTTGTTGTACTGATGAACTGTACTTCTATACTTGTTGTGTAGCTCAACAATTAGAGTTTTATCGGCAGCCGAAACTCCTTCAATGGTCGGTTTGTCTGATCCTTCTTGGGGAGCCAAACATGCAGTGTGAGTACTACGGTAATCTCTGAACTTGGCAGGGCATGTCTGGAATTATAAGTAACGGTATAAGTGTGTCAGTTTAGAGCATAATCTAGTGAAAGAGTCAGTCAGGTGCACCTTGAATCAACTCTCTTCTGGCCTTTGTATTTTATGGAAAAAGTTCATCTAGATAGTTCATTGGAAAGATTATTTTTAATAAATAGTTAAATTATGCTATCAGCAGCTACATGTAGTATTGTGGTACTGCTTGCCTATAGAAATACTGTGTAAGACCATGAACATCATACCAATGAGTAACCTCAATGGTAACAATTTATAATAGTTCACTTTTTCCTTGAAAGGTGAAATGCAACTAAAGGTCGTGGAGTGCAAAAGTTATTTATAATATTATAATTGAACTTACAGAATCTGCTAGCATGGCAAGGCCAACCAAATTCCACAGCACCACCACTAGAAGTAAAAACAGATTTTAAAGCTACACCAATTGCGTGAGGTAAAGTACAGATTTAATATAAATCTTGTAGAGATATAAACTTGTAAAATGCTTTCAAATGTGTTTAATATTATAACTTCTACCAGAAATTCAATTAATTACACCATAAAATATTATCATTATTCTAATAAACTCACCATATAAGATACACTTGTGTGACTCCATATCTGTTGAGAAGAAACAGTGTCTGTCTGAACAGATTTCAATGGATCTAATAGAATACCCCCGCTACTTATATACCAAAATGTTGTTAAGGTTTATCTGGCCCGAAGCCACCCAACTCTTACGTAAACACTACCTAAGCCCATTCAAGTGGTTTACCAGAGAGCATACTAACCAGTGTACAGTTTAGTACACAGTGCAACTATCTAAACATGGTATTCTTGGGCCAGAGGCTAACAATGACATAACGCAACATCATTAGGTGACATACATACACGTTCGTCAACCTTAGATGAGGTTCAAAGAAATCTTATCTTTCGTGGAAGGATATTGATACTACAGAGCACACCACTAGCTCCACTAAGAGCTGGTTTACACTATTTTTGTATACAGCTCAAGTGAGCATAACAAGTGTCACTGGTATTACTCTAAGGAGTCAGGTGGCCATACTATCACATAATTATATATAATTTTCCTCAACCAATGAACTGAATCCCTATAATTACCCATATAATTACAGAATATCAACATAGATATTCCTGTAAAATGACATATCACTTCACTTACATGTACACAATCATAACTCATGCCACTTATGTACTTGATGCAGTACCCGGTGATATGCAAGTCCTAACACACAAACAAAACTATTTTATACTTCAACTATATATTGCCAAGCACATGATAATTATTGCACTATTTACTTTTACACATTTTCAGTATGTAGGAATATAATATACATGTAATTATATAAATGTAATTATATAATAATCTATCAAAAAAACCAGAGTGAATGCTCTTATTATTGAGTATGAGTGATGATACACACACAGTAGCTAAATATATTGTTCCATGACTCCTTTATGCTATCATGTACATGAACATTCATCTCCATTACATAAGACAATAATTACATGTAAATGTATATCTACATGTAGATGTAACATGATATGCTGTAATGTCAATGTAGTACTACACTGTAATAATAAGCACGTCCCACAAGCTCCTTATATTTTGAAGTACTAGTATAACATCATCAAGTAGTAATATGTGTATAATATATTTTACTTCAATGTACATATGTATCACCAAACATATATAATGCATTGTATTTCAATGCATATCACCAAATATAATATACGTGTAATGTGTTTTCATCTTCTGATGATGCTTGGATAAGCATTGAAATAATACATGTATAAGATATATCCACATATAAAAATTTGTCTTGTTTTATTATTCACTATAAAAGTATTAGCTCGCACCATGCAACATGTATCAATAATCTATTGAACTTTTATAATTGGAAAAGATACATTACAGTAGCCATATACATATTATGGAAGATTTTATAATAATATTCAACATGGAGTATCCTTACTTCTCTATTAGCTGTACATGAGGAATATAACACACAAAGTTAGAGATATACCTACTACATGTACATGTAGTACATGTACATGTAGTAGATATACATGTACTACGTGTACATCTACTGCATGTACATCTACTACATGTACATCTACTAGTGTGCATCTACTACATTTTTCTAAAATAATTGGTTCACAATAATTACTATATTATGCAAAAATATTTTTCAGTGCAATTTATATAAACTGAAATTTACATTGTAGCACCAATTTCTAGGACATGGAACTTTCTAGAATTTGAAAATAGGTTAATGTGTAATGCTAGGGATCTACTCTACAAGCAAGCAATAAAGCACGGTAAAGCTTAAAGCCAAGACCAAAGAGTATACTAAGAGCTAGCATCTAGCTAAGATAGCTTCATTAGGCACATAGTATATTTCTCACCTGCTATCCTAAAAATTAGTATTGCCTTTGAACCATCAGGGAGAAGGTCGATTCTTTTTAATCCAATTTTAAAAGTTTTAGAGAGTTCAACACTGTCAAGTAGTCTAACGAAGAATTGAAATCAACATGGCAAATGTCACTAAGATACTTATAGCCATAGTGATAGTGTTTTGCTGCTACTGGCACTTCTCCAAGAATGCAGTGAAAGGTAAGTCAAGTGCAGTGTGCTGTATGGTATGATTATCTGCCCTTCCAACTCTGTATCCATAACACATTACCTTCTCTTGCTTGAAAATATTGTTCTAGGGTTTGATTCAAACCTAAAATATCATAAACTCCACTGTAAGTTCATCAATTACATTCTGTCCAATTTATGGCTGAAGTAAATGTACTACAGTCAATCGTTCCCTTGTGAAACCATGAAACATGTTTATATTCCTGTAGAAGTTAAGGTGAAAGACTTCAAGGAGTGCAGAGACTTATACCAGCTCTGGAAGAAGCTCTGCTTTCAGGTTTACCTCAAAGGATCTCCCTCAGAGTACAACATGGTAAGGAGAATTTAAAATTTCTAACCTTCTGTTTTTCTTGTTTTATTGAAAAAACTCGCCGGCTTATACTCCTCGGCATGACCAGCCCCTAACAGCTTGCACTGCCACGTGCCAGTGCTGGTTAACTCCCTGTGAGAAAAGGCCCAGATGACATGACATGTTTTCGGCAGAGGTAAAAGAGTTGCCTTGAAGCCATGCTTTGCATGGCCTCAATGACTATTGAGGCACAGGAGCAATTGTGGCTAGATGCTCTTCCTAACACCACCATGACTGGGATTCGAACCTGGAACCTTCAGCATGAACGCTCAGCATTCTAACCCCTAAGCCACGGCTGTTTTGATTGTTTTATTGCCATCTTTTATTTTGTGTTTATTACTTTCATCATCTTCAAGATCTCTTACATGTTGGAATTTCCAATAAGGAAAACCAATTCTGATGCAATACAAATACAAACTAATTTAATTGCTAGTTTCAGGAATGGTGCCAAACTCTGTTCAACTCGAACATTCGCCAAAAGAGAGATGCAACAGAAAGGTTAGTTATGTGTAAATGTGCTGTTAGCACTAGGATAATAATTATAGTTTACACTTTGTCCTGATCTCATTTATAGTCCATAGAAGCAATTGCAGGAGGCTCAACCTTTGGCAGCTAGCCCATCCCTAAACTCTACAAACTTATTTAATTATATTCTCTATTATATATTTCTAACATTGCTATTGGTCGGTTTACTTACTCAATGCAGGCCCATTAGTAACACTTTCAGCTATAAATAAATGCAATGTAAGGCATTTAGTGCCGACCCGGGACCTCTAACTCCTGGTAGTATTGAGTAACTAAACCTCCAAAATTCACAAATGTTTAAACAAGTGCTTGGAAGTTGATGGCCAGTAGCTGCTAGTGATAGACCATGTGTCAACTACAATATTATTATAGATCAATAGTTAATGTAGAAGCACCTGTTTTCTACTTGTGGGTTGGCTTGTTGCTATTTTCCACACGTTCTCTTGTTACTCTACACTGTACTTCCACATTAATTTTATGGTTTGTTTTTCTACTGATTGCTAAAGGTGGCTGGTGGCATTTCTGCAGCCCCTTATTTTCACTTTATTCATTATTTTTCTATCAAATCCTTTCAGTTTGCCAGAAATCGAGGCCCTAGATTTGATCAACAACAACACTCTCAGTATTGAAAGTGTTACACAGCAAGGCAATGATAGCAGTGCCGAGGAGTGTGACAACAGCAGTCGCTCTACTGGGGGGTGTAAAAGCAGTGACGAGAAATCGGGAGACGCAGATGACAAAAAGCCTGGCAATAAAAATAGAAAAAACTCGAATGATATTATAGACCATTATGAAAGTCGTAAGTATGATTTAACTATATGCATTGCACCTTAATTCCTTCATTCTTTCACAAGCGCTTTACCTGATGGTTACTGCTGTAGTAAGACCCATTCCACTCCTTATACAATATACAATTGGAGTTTCAGCGGCTATGGTAACACAATCACATGGATTACTGCCATGCAATGATAACACAAGGATTCGTTGTTGCAGCAAAACCTGGAAACGAGAGACTTATTAATGGAATTAAAGTAGCCGTTGCCATTGTCCTCCTGGTGGCACTGGTTGGTGTAGGTTACTATGCATCAAAGAAATACAGAGCCAGACAAATGGGGGGAGGAGAAATTGCGGGAGCAAGAGGAGCAGGGGACAGAGCACAAATTCCAGCTGCTAGATTCAGAGACCTCTTAAGTATGTTTCTTCATCATAAACATTATATTCGATGTACTTCTGAAGATCAGATTATGAACACTTCATTGATAAAGATGACTGCTGTTTGTAAACTGTATTGAAGTTCCTTTTTACCTCCAGTTAAATGATTGGTGTGCTAGCCTTAGTGTATTTTATTCAATTTCAAACAAGCAAACTTTGGTAAACTCTGAAAGTGAAGTGACTGCTACCAAAACTGCTAGACTCTTGAGTGTTGTCAAGCCAACAAGCATTTAATGGCTGCTGCTGCCACCGCAGCTGCAGCATTTGTTCAATTTTCTGCATGGCCATTTAGGTGAGCTACAAGACAATGGTGTCGGTTTAAATAGAATCAGGGTGCTGCTTCTAGTTTAATCAATGTAATCACAGACCAAGCTGCTGCTTCTAATAATATGTTATATACGTATTGCTGTTGGTTTTAAGGAGCAAGAGTCGATCTGCATGTACATGTTAGGTGGTGCATTTTGCTAGTGTATGCCACTAATGCAATGTACTACCAATGCAGCAAGTACAGCTACAGAGTATCTAAACTATACATGTGCACTTGCTAGTTGTACATGAACAACCCCTCTCTGTATTAAACAGTATTTATATGTAAATATTTTTTGTAAGTTAATTCATGATACTCATCCAGCTTATTAGCCTGTTGTTCTATGTTGTAGGAAATGAAGGGGATGTTGCTCAGGAGAGACAAATCCAAAGGCCTATGTAAGTCATAGCTAATTCTCTCAGATTTATAGCTTATAACCCTGTATTACCAGTGGCATGCACTTTATTGTAATAGGCCTACATTTCCACTACAATGTATATATGCTCATATGCCTGGTAAAGCTTTATTAGTTAATTACTGTTTGCTGCTTGCTTAGAGACAGTTCTGTAGATGTATGCATATACTTATACATCCATTTGCTCATTCCTCCACACAAACACGGTGCAGGTCTGTAGCTCCTTTTAGTTTGGGTTGTGTAGCATGTGATATCTCATTGCAGCCAGAGAGAGAACACTGATTCGGGAACCACTAGTGGGGAAGATGAAATACATGTACTTCCAGCACAGCCTACAGAAATGACAACCTCAGCTGATGCTAGCACTTCAGAAAGTATCACATCCAGTTTATAAGGGATTCAGGAGCAACGAATGACTCCCCATGTTTTAGCAGAACCCAGCTGTGACTTTATATTACATGTACAATGTACATTGTACATGTACAATGCATGCCATATGTGCTGCTGTTCAACTGTCTGTATCATTATAGTCCTACTAGATGTACAATGTGAGTTTGAGTGTAAATATACCATAATCCACTGCATGAAATTATTTTTTATCCTAAAAATACAGCATAGATACTTGAAAAACTATAAAATGCTTGACTGGGGAAGTGAGGATTTTGCCTTGCCCAAATTTAGACACCAGTAATGCAGACTGTGGTCTAGTCTTGACAAACAGGACATGGGGATTGCTCACAGTGCAAACACATGCTCTAGACAATAAATTTTAGCTATGGAGGTACATGCCTCTATGCCATGAACATTCTGTATTCTAATTATGCCAACATTATTGTTGTAACAATAACTTTTCGCTAATAGTATTAACTTAAAAGGACTCAGTGGCAGAAAATGTAGCAGTCAGGGAAGGTGCCTTTATTCCTAATGACTGTCAATAATGAATGAATCAGGTCAGGTGACATGTGCAAGAGAAGAGAAGACAATTTCTTCATACATTAACTTTTGAATAGTCCTACACAGCTCACTAGCAGCATGTACATGTACCCATGTACCTACATGTAGCCTATGTTCTCTATGTGTAGCTGTACATATACATTTAGCGCTGCACTAAATTACATTACATGTATTGTATGTACATGTACAATCATGTACAATCATGTACGTCTATTTTTATTGGAGAAAGTGCATTTTTCTGAAATAATTGGCATACAATAATTACTATATTATACAAAAATATTTTTCAGTACAATTGATATAAACTAAAATTTAGCACCAAATGCTACCACATGGAACTTTTTAGAATTGGAAAATAGGTTAATGTGTAATGCTAGGGATCTACTCTACAAGCAAGCAATAAAGCACAGTAAAGCTTACAGCCGAGACCAAAGAGCATACTAAGAGCTAGCATCTAGCTAAGATAGCTTCGTTAGGCACACAGTATATTTCTCACCTGCCATCCTAAAAGTCAGTATTGCCTTTGAACCATCAAGGGGAAGGTCGATCCTTTTTAATCCAATTTTTAAAGTTTTAGAGAGTTCAACACTGTAAAATAGTCTAACTAAGTATTTAAACCAACATGGCAGATGTCACTAAGATACTTATAGCTGTAGTGATAGCGTTTTGGTGCTGCTGTTACTGCTCCAAGAATACTGTGCAGGGTAAGCCAAGTTTTGTACACTGTATGGTTTGATTAACTGCTTTTCCAACTCTGTGTCAATGATACATGACTCTCTCTCTCTTGCTTAAAAATACTGTTACAAGGCTTGATTCTGCCAACATAAAATGAACAGCTACTTTGGTTTCATTGCTGAAGTAGATTTACTACACTCAATCGTTTCCTTGGGAAACCATGAAACATGTTTATATTCCAGTAGAAGTTGAGGTAAAAAACTTGAAAGAGTGCAGAGACTTATACCAGCTCTGGAAGAAGCTCTGCTTTCAGCTTTACCTCCGAAAATATCCCTCAGAGTACAACTTGGTAAGGAAAGTCTTCAATCTCTAACTTCCTGTTTTTATCGAATTCTTCCAATGCAGGTTCCTCACTTTCTCATCTGTTACATGTTGGAATCACTTCTGATAGTAACAAAAATAAAAACTAATCTTTTTTAACTAATCTTATTGCTAGTTTCTGGAATGGTGCCAAGCTCAAACTCTGTTCAACTCAAACATTCGCCAAAAGAGAGACGTCACAACAAGGTTAGTTATGTGTAAATGCACTAAAATAATATAGTGTACACTTTCTGCTGCCCTCAGAACACAGGTTTGACATTATCATTCAACATACAGTAGGCTGTGAATTTATAGTCCATGCAAAGCAATTGAAAGAGGCTCCACCTCCAGCAGCTAACCAGTCCCTGAACTCTACCAAGTGGTTTTAATTGTATTCTCTAGAATGTTTCCAACAACGCTATTGGTCAGTGCACTTACTCTATGCAGGCTCATTAGTAATGCTTTCAGCTATAAATAACTGTAGTGTAATGTATTTAGTATGACCCCCCTCCCCTCTCGACCACTGCTAATAATGAGTTACTCAACCTCAAAAATCCACAAATTTTTAAACAAGTGCTTGGAAGTTGATGGCTAGTAGCTGCTAGTGATAGACCACTGACCACTTGTCCAGTTCCATATTAATGTTAATGTGACTAGTGACATCTCTGCAGTGCTTCTTAATCCTTACTTTCACTTTATTCATTACTTTCACCTTATCCATTACTTTCACTTTATTCATTACTTTCACTTTATCCATTACTTTCACTTTATTCATTACTTTCACTTTATCCATTACTTTCACTTTATTCATTATTTTCACTTTATTCATTACTTTCACTTTGCTCATTACTTTCACTTTATTCATTACTTTCACTTTATTCATTACTTTCACTTTATTCATTACTTTCACTCTATTCATTACTTTCACTTTATTCATTACTTTCACTTTATTCATTACTTTCACTTTGTTCATTACTTTCACTTTGTTCATTACTTTCACTTTGTTCATTACTTTCACTTTATTCATTACTTTCTCTTTGTTCATTACTTTCTCTTTGTTCATTACTTTCACTTTGTTCATTACTTTCACTTTGTTCATTACTTTCACTTTGTTCATTACTTTCACTTTGTTCATTACTTTCACTTTATTCATTACTTTCACTTTATTCATTACTTTTTTATTATCAAACCTTTTCAGTTTACCAGAAGTTGAGGCCCTGAACTTGGTCAACAACAGCACTCTCGACGTTGAAAGTGTTACACAACAAGACAACGATAGTAGCGTAGAGGAATGTAGTAACAGTAGTCGCCTATCAGGAGCATGTGGAAGCAGTGACGAGAAAGAATCCAGTAGCGAAGAATCGGGACGCACAAATGGCAAAAAGCCTGATAATCATGATGGAAAAAAATCGAAGAATATTATACACCGTTATGAAAGTCGTGAGTGTAATTTAACTATACATTGTACCTTTATCCACTCATGTCATTACAGGATCTAACATTCTTTTACAAACGATGCTTTACCTGATGGTTACTGCCATGCAATGATAACACAAAAATCTCTTGTTGCAGCTAAACATGAAAGCAAGAGATTCCTTGGAATTGAAATAGGTGTTCCACTTGCTCTCCTGGTGATTGGCCTGATTGGAGCCTGTGTTTATGTATTGAAGAAACGAAGAGCCAGACGAATGGGAGGTGGAGGTGCAGTGGATAGAGCACAAATTCTAGCTGCTAGATACAGAGACCTCTTAAGTATGTTTCTTCATCATAAACATTATATTCAATGTACTTCTGAAGATCAGATTATGAACACCTCATTGATAAAGATGACTGCTGGTCGTGAATTGTGTCGAGGCTCCACATTGGGGTGCTAGCTTTTGTGTATTTTATTTAATTTGAAACAAGCATTATTTTAACAAACTTTGGGAACAATTGAAATTGACATGACTGCTACCAAAGCTGCTAGACTCTTGCCTTTGTTGTTGTCATGCCAGTTTTCTGCAAGACCATTTAAATGAAATGCAAGACAATGGCGTCGGTTTTAATAGAATTAAGGTGCTGTCACTTGCTAAAGTCATTTGGGATGATCGATGTAATCACAGGCCAAGTTACTGCTCCCAATGATATGCTGCATGTATTGCTGCTGGTTTTAATGAACAAGAGTCAATCCGCAGTCAAATTTGAGTTTCATTGGTTCTGAGGCTAAATATTTATATAAACAATAAGTAATTCATGTTGCAGTTACAATGGTAAAAATATTATTTATGTTGGTTAACTTTTTAATAGATTTTCACAATTTTATTCATATGCAGATGTAGCTGTTAACCACAGCTACCCAACGTGTTAGGCGCATTTATTAGTGCATGCCACTAATGTACTATACTACGTGTATATGTTAAGGGGTTCTGGCCATTTTTTTAATAATATATGTGACGTATTTTTAGCAAGGAATTTATTTTTGAGCAGTCAGAGACTTGTTTCAAATCCATGAAAATACCAGTCCCTGACTGGGGTTTGAGCTCGGGGCCTCTACGGCACCTAATCGCCTAGCACAGTGAACAGAACATGCTACCACTACACCAGCTCATACATCATATATATTTGAAAACATGGCCAAACCCCTTAACATCATATAAGGAGCAAGGTGGCCATAATAAGAGGGGTGCCTCATGTGCAGTTCGCTCAGAGCATGTCTACTGCTCACTGGTGAAGCTTCCTTTTTTATGGTTGCTGAGCTGGTGTAGTGGTAGGATGTTCTGTTCACTGTGCTAGGCGAATAGGTGCCGTAGAGGCCCCGGGTTCAAACCCCAGTCAGGGACTGGTATTTTCATAGATTTGAAACAAGTCTCTGACTGCTCAAAATAAATTCCTTGCTAAAAATACATCACGACATGTATATGCTTGCTATATATGCATTGTCATAAATTATGCATGCACATTTGCTAGTTGTACATGAAAAAGCCTCTTTGTATTAAAATTCATTTAGAGAATTTATGTATGTTATTTCATTTTGCTCATCCTGTTGTTCTATGGTGTAGGAAATGAAGGGGATGTTGCTCAGGGAGGACAACCCCAAATGCCCATGTAAGTCATAGTAAATCCTCACAGATTTATAGCTTGTAACCGTGTATTACCGGTGGTATGCATTCTCTTGTAATAGGCCTACAATTATACATACTCACATAGTAGAACTCGATTAGTACTGTTTGGCTGCATGCTAGTTTACTGCGTGCTTGGAGATACATGTAGTTCTGTAGCAAATACATGTACTTGCATGTACTCAATCTGCATACAGTACTGTTTCGGTGTTTGACACCTTCATCAGTGCAGCTCAGGGATAATGTGCCTAGGAGCACACCTAGGCAATACTATATACTTAGAGCATTTAAAAGGTGTGAAATACACTGAGCCAGAGTTCTCAAGCTGCCAGAGACAGCGAGAATTGCACAAGGCTCTACTTAGATGTATATAATTATCTATTTACTCATTCACCCACACACACATGTGCAGGTCTGTTGCTCTGTTCAATTTGGGTTGTCTAACATATGACATCTCATTGCAGCCAGAGGGAGAACACAGATTCAGGAGCCACTAGTGGAGAAGATGAAATACTTGCAGTACAGCCTACAGAAGTGACAACCTCTGCAGCAAGTACTGCAGAAAGCATCACCTCAAGTTCAGAGCACAATGTCACATTTATAAGGGATCCAGAAGCAACTAATGACTTCATACTTTAGCAATACAAAACTGTGACTTTATATTACATGTACAATGTACATTGTACATGTACAATGCATGCCATATGTGCTGCTGTTCAACTGTCTGTATCATTATAGTCTAACTAGATGTACAATGTGAGTTTGAGTGTAAATATATCATAATCCACTGAATGTAAATATTTTTTATCCTGAAAATACAGCATAGATACTTGAAAAACTATGAAGTGCCTGTTTTCTTAATAGTTGTAAATGTAGACTGTGGTATAGCCTAGAACAAACAGGACATGGGGATTACTCACAGTGCAAACAAGTGCTCTAGACAATAAGTTTGAGCTATGGAGTTAACTCTATGCCATGAACATTCTGTATTCTGTTAGGGGGTTTGGCCATTTTCTATATATGGTATAATGTATTTTTAGCAAGGAATTTATCTTTGAGCAGTCAGAGACTTGTTTCAAATCCATGAAAATACCGGTCCCTGACTGGGGTTTGAACCCGGGCCTCTACGGCACCTAATCGCCTAGCACAGTGAACAGAACATGCTACCACTGGTTGCTTAGCTGGTGCAGTGGTAGCGTGTTCTGTTCACTGTGCTAGCCGATTAGGTGCCCTAGAGGCCCCGGGTTCAAACCCCAGTCAGGGACTGGTATTTTCATGGATTTGAAACAAGTCTCTGACTGCTCAAAGATAAATTCCTTGCTAAAAGTACATTATACCATTCTGTATTCTAATTACAACATTATTGTTGTAACAACAACTTTTCACTAGTAGCATTAACTTGAAAGGACTCATGTCATAAAATGTAGCAATCAGGGAAGGTGCCTTTAAATTCCTACTGAC